>OX387189.1:25592558-26792558 GCA_947561395.2 Buxus sempervirens
AGTATATAAAAATATCTTTAGCATGATAACCCAATTTAGTGTTAGGTAGATATTTAATTAAGTAAGAAATTTGATGCATAACACGTACGCTAGAGTGCGGTTCTAATCATGTATTAATTACATTAATACTCAATTGTTTAACAGTATAGGTGAGTGGTTTTTAAGGTAATACAATTTAATTAAGATTCGGTTATAATATAAAAATTATTCAAGTTTGGATATGGGGGAGGAATTCACGTACATAGCATGATTTTAAATTGGTTTGTGTTTTTAAAGTTATTAAGGTTTAGTCATGATCAAAAAGACAAATAGAAGTATTTTGGTTTTAGTTTAAGTCAAATAAAAGACAAATAGAATTATTTAGGTTTTAGTTTAAGTCAAATAAAGTAAAAAGAGAGTTATTACAAATGAGTGTTATTGATTAAATTTTAATAAAAGTTATTAAGAATTAGGCTTGTCATGATTGCACCCATCGAATTCATTTTATTTTCAACTACCGCATGACATCGCAATCAGCGGTCTTCAGCGTTCGTACGTTTTCGGAAACGCGTTATTTGTTTTAAATAACACGAGCGCCGAGCGACCGTCACTAAGCGATCAGGGGCGCTCAAAATTTTTTAACTAACGCCGAACATCGCCTAGGAGCGCTGAGTGCAGGCGAGCTCGGCGCTCTAACCAAAACAACGAACGGAGTTTCGAAAACTAATTTTTTTGTATTCAAATTGCTTCTAACATTCATATAAGCATACAATCAATCTATCTACATACTTATATAACCATAAATCATGCAATCGAATCGAATAAACTGCAGGAAATCAAAACGAACGAGAAAACGGTGCTACCTACCTCCGTCCGCTCACGATCCTTTTTTCTTCAAACCAGAGACTTCCTCTCCTCTTCGCAGGCAAGAGATGTTCCAGGAACGGTGAGAAACCAGAGATATGCCCTCTTCCTCCTTCTTCTCGGTCTCCCTTTCTCTCTCTCGTTCTTCTTCTCTTCCGCCGCAGCCTCCAACTTCAACACACAAGACCTCCTACGAATACAACTAAAACTATTCAACCCTATTTTATTCTTCCCTGATCCCACGCATCTCCCTAGGATCAGGTTCCATACTCATCCACCCATTAGACTTAATAAGGACCGTTAATCCATACTTAACTCGATATCTCGCGATCCAACGGTCAGATCTGCGTCAAACTCCAGATCTCCCCTATCAGTGTGATCATCTATAATTATAATTAATATCCTTCAATAAAATTCTCATCTCCTCGACTTCAGGCTTCAAATCAAACATAATTACCAATATGCCATTATTCCAATTACTAAGCTTTAAATATCATTGTTAATAGACAATCTAAACCCCAATTTAAATCTATTAGTATTTCTCAAGTCTAATAACAAATTTTAATTAATGTATTTAATTATTTTACCGATGATTAATGTGAATTGACCGAAATACCCTTCTCTCAATATTTTCACATCTACCCATTCAATTTCTTCCGAAATTTCCAAGTTTATTCTCTTTGTCATTATTAGTCCGTTATACATCCCGAATGAATTATAAGTACCGCAAATCATTCCTTTATATTAAATCCCCAATTTATTTTGACAAATTCATTGACACTCCAAATATTCGTATTAAATTTTTATTTATTTATTTAGTGAAAATTCGGGGTTTTACATCCTACCCACCTAACAAATAAATTTCGTCCTCGAAATTTCAATATCCATATTCCTTACTAATCCCTTCATTATAATCTAAGTTCCCATATTAATACCTAAGATAGTATCTATTTCAATCTTTCTGTATTATTTATTTATTTATTTATTTTTCCAGCACATTTTACAGATCTCTAATATGGTTTAGAAGATGTTCTTACCCTATAATTACTAGTAGTATTATTCCTAACAATATCCCATACCATTGAGACATTTTCATGCACCAACCTATCCTTAGGACTTCCAATTACTTAGTTATTTACAAAATATAATTTTATAAATTTCTATACCTCAATTAGGTCCTTATAAAGTTGTTAGAATAATTATTATACTGGAAAAATTACTAGCTTGTAACGCCCCGAATCCTCGCCTCTTTTTTTTCTCATTTTAATAACATGAATAATATAGGTCCTTATATTCATATAGCTCTTAAATTACTAGGTATTTAATTATCTCAATTAGGGCTTCTAATAATATAGGAATTGTTTGAGGAAATTTTTGTAATCTGTTTGACAAAGATTTAATAGTAAAATTTGAGATGTTGGAAATATTATTAGTATGCATATTAGGGATATGATGACAGGATGAGTATTGAAAAGAGTATTTAATAGGATCTCATTTGTTTTAATTGTATGTCTATCATGGATTATAATGATGAATGACTATAAGCATATAATGAAATAATTTCTAGAGGTATGTTTCCTTCCCCTTTCAATTCATGTATGCTTGAGCCCTGTTTGAATTAAGTTAACTTGATAAAAGATCGATGTGTAGATCTTAGAATATGGAATAGGACCTATATTAGTCATTGATCATATTCTAGTATGTAATTTGGGATGAATGCTTAATTATGTAGAATGTTATTGCTTGTTTCTTGATGAGCCAGTTGTATCTAGACAGACTTGAGTGGTGTAAGGCATTGGCCAATGCTGAACATTTACTTGGGTGTTGTACTTTATACAAACATGGGATATTGTAGAAAATATACATTTGTATGTTATATGTGTAGTATGGTATTTTGGCATAAGTTAAATTAGAAGGGAGATAAGTGATTTTCTCCTCAACCTTCATATAGTCGCGAATATATGCAAAGGATTGAGGGTAGAAAGTTGTGGAACTCTCTTCTAAGTTACTTTAAAATTTTATATATGATTGAGTTTTGATAGATGGGATCAGAGAGAGAGAGAGCAAGTAGTAACCCTTGGAAAACTGGAGGAACTGCATGATTTCGTTTTCTGTGATTTAATATGGTTTGAATGGATTAGTCGGAACTGGATTTACATGGAATCAAAGGGTTTATATTTTAGAGTTTAGTATTCTTGAAGGATTTGTTAAAGTAATGAAGAAATCTTGGTTTGATCATGTAAATATTTATGGGAAGGTATTTAATGGACCCAAATTAATCTAGAGTGTTGTAGGTATGATTTAGAATGTGAGGGAATTATTTTAGACTAACTAAACCCAAAGGCTAAGCACAAAAATCAAAAACTTGAAGAAATATAAAAAGTATTGAATAATCATAGGTATGATCATGTGGATAGTAATAGGTTGGTAAATAATTGGTACAAATTAATTTAGGAGGTAGTAGGTGTGATTTATAGCCTTACGGAATTGGTTTAGAGCAATTAAACACAAAGCCAAAGCATAAAAATCTGAAATTGGTAAATCTGAAAAATTTAAGCTAAAATTTGTATGAGCGCTTAAGACCGCCCAGGACCGCCTAGCCATGTAAAGGTAGGCGCTCTCTGCAGAAAATTCAGAATTTTGCGATTTTGTAATACGATTAAATACCTAGTAATTTTTCCAGTATAATAATTATTCTAACAACTTTATAAGGACCTAATTGAGGTATAGAAATTTATAAAATTATATTTTGTAAATAACCAAGTAATTGGAAGTCCTAAGGATAGGTTGGTGCAAGCAAATGTCTCAATGGTATGGGATATTGTTAGAAATAATACTACTAGTAATTATAAGGTAAGAACATCTTCTAAACCATATTAGAGATCTGTAAAATGTGCTGGAAAAAAAAAAAATAATACAGAAAGATTGAAATAGATACTATCTTAGGTATTAATATGGGAACTTAGATTATAATGAAGGGATTAGTAAGGAATATGGATATTGAAATTTCGAGGACGAAATTTATTTGTTAGGTGGGTAGGATGTAAAACCCCGAATTTTCACTAAATAAATAAATAAAAAATTTAATACGAATATTTGGAGTGTCAATGAATTTGTCAAAATAAATTGGGGATTTAATATAAAGGAATGATTTGCGGTACTTATAATTCATTCGGGATGTATAACGGACTAATAATGACAAAGAGAATAAACTTGGAAATTTCGGAAGAAATTGAATGGGTAGATGTGAAAATATTGAGAGAAGGGTATTTCGGTCAATTCACATTAATCATCGGTAAAATAATTAAATACATTAATTAGAATTTGTTATTAGACTTGAGAAATACTAATAGATTTAAATTGGGGTTTAGATTGTCTATTAACAATGATATTTAAAGCTTAGTAATTGGAATAATGGCATATTGGTAATTATGTTTGATTTGAAGCCTGAAGTCGAGGAGATGAGAATTTTATTGAAGGATATTAATTATAATTATAGATGATCACACTGATAGGGGAGATCTAGAGTTTGACGCAGATCTGACCGTTGGATCGCGAGATATCGAGTTAAGTATGGATTAACGGTCCTTATTAAGTCTAATGGGGGATGAGTATGGAACCTGATCCTAGGGAGATGCCTGGGATCAGGGAAGAATAAAATAGGGTTGAATAGTTTTAGTTGTATTCGTAGGAGGTCTTGTGCGTTGAAGTTGGAGGCTGCGGCGGAAGAGAAGAAGAACGAGAGAGAGAAAGGGAGACCGAGAAGGAGGAAGAGGGCATATCTCTGGTTTCTCACCGTTCCTGGAACATCTCTTTCCTTGGAAGAGGAGAGGAAGTCTCTAGTTGGAAGAAGAAAGGATCGTGAGCGGACGGAGGTAGGTAGCACCGTTTTCTCGTTCGTTTTGATTTCCTGCAGTTTATTCGATTCGATTGCATGATTTATGGTTATATAAGTATGTAGATAGATTGATTGTATGCTTATATGAATGTTAGAAGAAATTTGAATACAAAAAAATTAGTTTTCGAAACTCCGTTCGTCGTTTTGGTTAGAGCGCCGAGCTCGCCTGCACTCAGCGCTCCTAGGCGATGTTCGGCGTTAGTTAAAAAATTTTGAGCGCCCCTGATCGCTTAGTGACGGTCGCTCGGCGCTCGTGTTATTTAAAACAAATAACGCGTTTCCGAAAACGCACGAACGCTGAAGACCGCTGATTGCGATGTCAGGCGGTAGTTGAAAATAAAATGAATTGGATGGGTGCAATCATGACAAGCCTAATTCTTAATAACTTTTATTAAAATTTAATCAATAACACTAATTTGTAATAACTCTCTTTTTACTTTATTTGACTTAAACTAAAACCTAAATAATTCTATTTGTCTTTTATTTGACTTAAACTAAAACCTAAATACTTCTATTTGTCTTTTTAATCATGACTAAACCTTAATAACTTTAAAAACACAAACCAATTTAAAATCATGTTATGTACGTGAATTCCTCCCCCATATCCAAACTTGAATAATTTTTATATTATAACCGAATCTTAATTAAATTGTATTACCTTAAAAACCACTCACCTATACTGTTAAACAATTGAGTATTAATGTAATTAATACATGATTAGAACCGCATTCTAGCGTACGTGTTATGCATCAAATTTCTTACTTAATTAAATATCTACCTAACACTAAATTGGGTTATCATGCTGAAGATATTTTTATATACTAAACAAAATATTATGATTAATAAACTGGGGAACTATTTAGAACTGGACTTTGAACATGAATCTAATATGTTATAAATAATAATGGAATTGAGAATTATCTGTGATGGCTTGGTGGCCAGTTTTATAAATAACCTGCTTGGTGGCAGAGATACCCGCTTGGTGGCGGAGACCCTAACCCGCTTGGTGGCGGAGACCCTAACCTGCTTGGTGGCAGAGATACCCGCTTGGTGGCGGAGACCCTAACCCACTTGGTGGCAGAGACCCTAACCTGCTTGGTGGCAGAGATACCCGCTTGGTGGCGGAGACCCTAACTCGCTTGGTGGCGGAGACCCAACCCGCTTGGTGGCGGAGATACCCGCTTGGTGGCGGAGACCTTACCTCCTACGGGAGAGATTCATTACCTCCTGTGGGGCAGATGTATTTCCGATGGATTGCATCCTACGGGAGAGATACCTCATGTGGGGGAGATGTGATTATGCGTGATTGCATCCCACATGGAGGATGGGTGTGTGAGTTACCACTGGAAGGTGAGGAAGCTATCTCCTACGGTAGAGGTAGATGCTAGGTGTTCACATCCTGCGGTAGAGTTATGCTGTCTCCTGCAGGGGGTACCTGTAGTCTTAGAGATGTACATTCTCCTGCGGAGCTTGTGTGGATACTACGTGTTTGCGTTCTATGGTAGAGATAGGCTACTACCTGAAGGTTGGCTTTTATTACTGATATGATGATTGATTCTCAGGATGATGGATTGTTTATTTAAAAAGGAAATATTGAAATGTCATAACTGAATAGAATTGCTATGATTTAATGAGAACTGTTAAAATGGAATATTATGGAATCACGAATAAAATGTGGAACTGCTCTTAAGAAGACACTAAAGAAAATAAACCAGAAACCATGGGAATGTGAAATATAATACAGTGTCCTTTAAATTGAACGGAAATGCACAGGATTAACTTATTTTATTTCGGGCACTGAGTAAATGTTTGTTTTATATTGAGATTATTCGTTTATCTTATTGACCGTAATTAGTCGTCTATTTTACCGAGCATGAAACCACTGTTATTTTCTATATGTATAAACTGTTTCCTCATGCATGTGTTACCTAGTGAGATAGTTGTATCTCACCCCTACTTCATATTCTACTTTTCAGGTCATCTTGGAGAGGACGCCACGGGTTAGACAGATAGTTGGTTGAAGTCTAGAAATTTCATATGAAAAGAGTAGGATGATTTTATATAGCTGTATTTATTTTATTGGAATCGTAATAGATGATTGTGTAGGATATTAAGAGTTAGTTAAATTTGTAGTTGCCTTTCATTTAATTAGTGAATGTAATCGGATGATTCAGCTTCTAATAAATGATTTAAGCTTCCTAGTACTCTGATAAATCTTAGTTCTTTATTTCCTTATATTTGAACTGACTGTAATGTACCACAAGTTAATGCCTTGATCCGAGTTAAAATGAAAAAAAAAGATACTTGGATTCGGGTCTCTTTTTACATGAAAAAGACAACTCCATTTGTTATGAATTAGGTCTGTATTCAGATTAAAAATTTGGATAAACAATTTTTAACTAAAGCCGTGTAATTGTCAGAAGTTGAGTTTTGTCAGAAGTTGAATTAGGAATTGTTTTCAACTCCAGTGTAATTGAGGCGAGTATTCAGATTGGAAATTCGTGACCGTGTAGATCCCCAGTGTGCTGGGTGGAAGTTGGAGAAAGACAACTCATTGGGCCCCAGATTGTACAGGATAGCATTGAGAAGGTGAATCAGATTAGGTGAAACATGCTTACAGCCCAGAGTCGTCAGAAGAGTTATGCAGATACCAGAAGAAGAGATTTGCATTTTGAAGTTGGTGATTGGGTATTTCTGAAGATATCACCATCGCGTGGAATCAAGAGATTTGGAAAGAAAGGCAAATTGGCTCCAAGATATATAGGTCCGTTTGAGATTAAGGGTACAGTGGGACCATTAGCATACAGATTGGTTTTACCTACACAATTGGAAGGAGTTCATGACGTATTCCATGTTTCTATGTTGAGGAAGTACGTGCATGACCCTACTCATATCATTCAGCATGAGCCAATAGTAGTGCGAGGGGACTTGACTTATGAGGAGCATCCAGTTGAGATTTTGGACAGGAAGGAGCAGGTTCTTCGTACTAAAGTGATACCACTTGTGAAAGTACTTTGGCAAAATCACACGACTGAGGAAGCTACTTGGGAATTGGAATCAGAAATGCAGAGGAAGTATCCTAACTTATTTCCAGAACTGCAAGGTAAATTTCGAGGGCGAAATTTTCTTTAAGGAGGGGAGGATGTAAAACCCCGAATTTTTCCTTAAAAAATAAATTAAATTAGTAAATAATATTACCGAGAGTTATGATTGATAGAAACATTTTAATATTGTAGGGGGTGATCAACTTAGCTGAGATCCAGAATTAGACGCAAATCTGACCGTCCGATCGTGAGATATCGAGGTATGTATTCTAATTGGGCAAGGTGTATAGAAGAGTTGCATGGGAGATGCATAGGATCAGGGGGTATATATATGTATAAAGAAATAACCTAATTTTATACTTGTATTCTCGCTCGTATTGAAGCCGCAAGCGACGAACTGTTTGAACGACCAAAGAAAAGAGAAGAAGGAGAAGAAGAAGGAAGGGCTGGGCGTGCGTTCATCGTCCAGAGAGTTTCTCAGTGCTAGAGGTTCGCCATTGTTCAGAATAGAGAAGGAGGAATCAGCGTATAGAGGTAGGTGACATCGTTTTGGTTTTAAAATTGGATTTACCTCTGTTTAATCGCAAACGCATGTTTCTATGATATGTAATGTTGTATTTAGTTAGCTAATCATGTTAGAAATACATTAGAATGAGTTTAGACGAGAAAAATCATGATTTAGAACTGTTTCAGCTCGATTTTGTATGACCGCCGACCTCGACTGTACTCGGCGCTCATCGGCAGGACGACGGACCGTTGGCACTCGAAATTGAACTACAGCCGACTGGAGACCGCCCGGAGCGATCCTGAGCGATCCCAGGCGCTCTAAGCAGAAATTCCAATTTTTCATAATTTCGAACCTAATTCAACTCTAAACTATTTTTAGACAATTTTAATGATTAACTAAGGTCTTTTAAGACCAAAATAAACTATCTAATTCCCTGTTTTACAGAAAAACAAATTAGGGAGATATTTAGGACATTAGTTGCCAAGTTTTGAAGGTAAATGAGAAATGTAATTTTGGAAAAGCCTAATTACCATTTGACTATCTAAACACTTCTAAATGGCATTATAAATCATAAGACATTATAAAGAGAATTCAGAATTCGAATGACTGAATAATGAAGTAAATGTACAGATATAACCATTATATGCCGCTAAGCACCAACCCTTATAGAATTATGATACCTTAGGGAATTTTGGAGTGTAGTGGGCATAGCTGGTTATGGATCCATAGTCATAGCTAGATAGCTGAGGGATATGTCATTTGGGTTGAATTACTCCTATATGCGACGCGCTTCCTTTGCAAGTTAGTTTGTCTGGGAAGGTCCTATGTCTGGAGGGACACCCCGGTGAGCCGCTGGTGATTCCCTGTACATGTGGATAAGCGACCATCTCCATGTATTGATTCTGGTGCTGCATGCTGGTGGTACATGCCAACTCTGATGGGTACGTGTGCAATAAGTCGGTGACTACGGCTCTTGTCTAAGCTGCGCTGCATGGGGCTTGAGTATCATTAGTAGCATCGCTCCTAAGTCGCACGGTGGTATAGCAATTGGTTGAGAATCATCTCAAAAGGTTTATCTATCTTTGTGAGTCCTACAATGACACTGAAAACACAACACTTGATGTGATTATTATTATTATTGTGCACGTGCGGGATGCATGTGATTGGGATATTGGTTGGATGTGACTGCTTAGTACATCCTGGCAATGTATGGATTATGATACTAATTTGGCTATTGAGTTCTTATATTAAAACTTGCTGAAAATCATTCCTAGAACTGTTTATCAAACTATTTTGTCTTCATGAATGGTATAAATGATTATGCGAGCCTGATTTATCGATGTTGCTTAATCGTGCCTGAAATGTTACTTTGCTTATATTAACTGTTTAGTCATGCATGTGTTACCTACTGAGATATTCGTATCTCACCCTACTTCTATTCCAATTTTTTCAGCTGATACGCGAGAGGGGGATCTCTTAGACTTCCAGGGAGAGACAGCCGAGTATTCGCCGGAGGATTATTATTATCCAGATCTTCTCTGAGGTGGATTGATGTTATAGACTTAGCATTTTTGATTGGTTTATTATCATTTATTTGGATTGATGTATGAGAGAGATAAAAGAGAGATAGTAACCAGTTCATTTTACCAGACTTTGATATTACTGACTGATGGTCAAGCTTTATGCTTAGTTGAGGATTTTGATCTACACTTCCGCACATACTTGTTTCCGCAACTCTGATAGTTTAATAAAATGATTGGATTTTGCTTTCTTTGGTCTGGTATGTTATTGATGTTGTAATTGATATGGGCCAGTAACACCTCGGATTTGGTTGTTGAACTAAATTCGGGTTGTTACAGTAGCGAACCGGGTTCGGGTCGGGTGCCGGTTTGCACTGACCCGGGCTCGGGGCGTTACAGAGATGGTATCAGAGAAACAAAATTGAATCAAAAACTCGAGACCGCTAAGGATCGCTCAGGGCGATCCCCAGTGTAAAAATGATTATGCGAGTATTCACTGTTTAGTCATGAAAAAAAAAACAGATTAGTTAAAAAATAATTCCTAGGCGAGTATATTGGTGGAATTAGCAACATCGAACAATTACACTGGGGATCTAGCCGTGTAATTGTCACGAGTTTTGTAAAATGAAAAAAAAAAGTGCCTCAAATGGTGCCATCTGAATACTCGCCTGATAGCTGTTATTATAGGCAAACTCCACCAATGGTAGGTGCTGATTCCAACTGCCTCCCCAATCCATAACACAGCATCTCAACATGTCTTCCAAGGTCTGAATGGTACGCTCAGACTGTCCATCTGTCTGAGGATGATAACTAGTGCTGAACCCGGGTCAGTGCAAACCGGCACCCGACCCAAACCCGGTTTATAAACCTAGCGCTAAGGAGCGCGTGGCTTAGGGTTTTAGACCCAAGTCAGTCCTCTTCAGCCATCCTTAGCCATCCTCAGCGCCCTCTGATCGCGGCACTGAGCGCCCAGTTTCTCGAGCAATCAATTAAATAAAATAATGGAGATAATTAAAATTGAATAAATAACTAGAGTAACCTATAATAGTAGACGATTGTAAGGAACATTAATACGGCAAAAATGAATGCAGTAAATTAATTAGGAAACACAGAAAAATTTAAAACCTTATCTGGAATAATAATCAAAGTGTGAAGATTTTCCGGAAATACTTGGAATTGCAAATTAACACTTATACTGTCTCACAGAAACCTGATTTGAAATTATTAGCATGTAAGATATTATATTTGATCGTACAATTATATCTGAGGTCGAATGTATACTTAATTATTATTGTTGAATATTGGTTGTTGCCTGTTAAGCCAATTGCACTAGGACATGCCAAGGTGTGGTGAAGCAGTGTACAATGTGGAATTGCACCTGGGGGTGAAACCTTATGCAATATGGGATATGTATTAGTACAACTAGGTGTGTGTAAGTATGTATTGAAAATTTACAGTATTTTGATACAAGTTAGACTAGAAGAAACTTGTGATTTTCTTCTCAAGCTTGCATATAAGCGGACGCGTTTATATGTACAGATTGATGATAGGAGATTGGTAGTGTTCTTCTACAGTATTTTGAAATTAAAATCATATTTTGAGAAATGGAATTTAGATGATGAAAATTTTAAATTGTTTTGAACTGTTGATATTTTGTTTTGAAATATAGAATGAAGATGATTGTTTTAAATTTCGAGGACGAAATTTTTGTTAGGTGGGTAGGATGTAAAACCCCGAATTTTCACCTAATAAATAAATAAATAATAAATAAAAGAAAATATGAGTTAAGTCCTGGTTAAAATAAAAAGTGAAGATTTAGAGGATAATTTATTCAAATGAGTCCTAAGCTGAAAATAAAGAAAGAATTTTAATGGAATTAGTCTAAAAGAATAAAAGGGTATTTTGGTAATTTCCAGAGAAAGGTAATTAGTAAAGAGATCATCAAATAATAATTAGAATTAGAAAATAGAAGAAAACAAATTACTTTGACAATTTAGAAATTAAAAGAAATTAATAAAAGCCTAAAAGTGGGAAAAATGGTAGTTAGGAGATTTCACGTCTTAACTTGGAGAAAATAAGGTTTTAAGTGATAGAAATGTTTAATTAAATATTTTGCACGAAAATAGGTTATTTTCATGAGTTTAGATAATAAGAAACTTAATTAGTATTGTTTAAGTATAAAATAGAAGGTGGAGAAAAAGTAGGAATTAAATTAGAAGGATTAGACATTAACTAGACCATGGTTGGGTTAGCCCAAATTAAATTAGCCAATTAGGGTTGGATTAGGATTTCTAAAGCCTAGTATAAATAGGAAACTAAGGTTAGACAAGAGGGAATTTTCGTGGGTTTCTTATGGAGAGAAAAGAGGGAGAGAAAGGAAGGAGGTGTCTGACCAGCCACCATCAAAACGTGATCGGGGAAAATCCGTATGGTGGATCGCCTTCAAATTTGGCAGTTTTGTTCATGACTGATAAAACTACATTGTGAACGGTGGAGATTTGAATTGGAAGAGTCTAGCTTAGTACGGTTGGGAGCAACATTCTGGTCCAGAATTAGAAGGTGCAATAGAAGAAGGATTTAGCGTATAAGGCAAGTAGTAACCCTTGGAAAACGTGAGGAATTGCATGATTTTGATTTCTGTGATTTCATATGGTTAGCATGGATTAGATGGAACTGTATTTACATGGAATCAAGTTGCTTATATTTTCATGGTTTGTGTTCTTGATGGAATTATCAAATTAATGAAGAAAGTTTAGTTGGATTATGTAAATAAGGGTAAGAGGGTATTTAATTCATAAAAATTACTCTAGAAGGCTCTAGGTAAGTTTCAGAAAGTTTGTAGATTAATTTAGACCAAGAAAACATAAAGCAAAAGCATAAGAATCCGAAATTGGAAAATCTGGAAAATTCTGTTAAAAATTGCACGAGCGCCTAGGATCGCTTAGGATCGCCCAGCCCTGTAGAGGTAGGCGCTCTAAGTAAAATTTGTAGATTTTGGGGATTTTGTAATTCGAATAAATACCAAATAATTCTTATGATTAGTTAAGCATGTTAGCATCTTTATAAGGACCTAATTAAGCTATAAAAATTATAAAATTAATTGGGAAAGATTAAGCAATAAATAGAAGGTTATAATGAAATGATTGTTTATAAAAGAGTCAAAGGGTATGGATATTGCTAGAAATAATACTACTGAAATTTATAGCTTATAAACATCTTTTAAACTTCATTCTAGGTCTGTAGAACATGCTAGAAAAATAAAATACAGAAAATTCAAATAGAAACTAGCTTAGGTGCTAAGGTAGGAAAATGGATTCTAGTAAAGGGATTAAGAAGGAAAAGTTCAAGCATGATTTGATTTACTTTATTTTGAGCTTTATATAGGAATATGGGTACTGGAATTGCATAAACTTAGATTTTACCGGATTTATGATACTTGAGTTTTATTTTGAATATAATTGGAAGAATTGCATATGTTATTCTGAAAATGCCTATAATTGGATTTGTTATGATTGAATCATGGATTTCACATGGAATGGAATACTTTGGTATGGATTGGTATGTGGTATGATGTTGTTCTCTTTAATTTTACGGTTGGGTGATACGGCTTCTGTGGTAGAGTTTGATACTATCTTTTACGGCAGAGATGGGTAATCCTCTGTGTAGAGATGTGGAATCCTTTACGGGTAAAAGTGTGTATGCCTCCTACATTAGCGTGTCCTCCCGTATGTGGTTTTATCGTGGTTTGTGTCAGTGGGCTTAGCTGTATATGGATCCATAGTTTTAGCTGGTTAGCTAAGTGGTATTTAGTTTGGATTGATTTACTCCTATATTGCGAGCGCGCTTCCCTTTGCAAGTTAGTTTGCTCTGGGAGGGTCCTATGTCTGGAGGGACACCCCGGTGAGCCGCTGGTGATTCCCTGTACATGTGGATAAGCGACCACACTCCATGTATTGATTCAGGTGCTGCATGCTGGTGGTACGTCCAACTCTGCGGAGTTTGTGCGCAATAAGTCGATGACTACGGCTCTTGCCTAAGCTGCGCTGCATGGGGCTTGAGTATCATCAAGTAACACTGCCCCTAAACCGCACGGTGGAACAGCATTTAGTCGAGTGTCATCTCAAATACTTATCATCTTTGTGAGTCCTGCAATGGCACGTGTTTTATCGCTTTTATCGGTTTTACCCCGTTAACATCAAGCTACTGGTATTTATACATGATCGTCTGTTTTATTGCTTTATTTGGAATTGCCATGAATAACTTGGATTTCTCGTCTTATTGTTGATTAATCGAATACCTCATGACTATTTGCTTATATTGGACTGTTTCAAATTGCATGCACCTGCTACTTGCTGAGATGTAAATCTCACTCCGTTTTCCCCTATTTTTCAGGTTGCTTGGAGAGATCGCGAAGATGGGGTTTTAATTTGATGGGTAGAAATATAATTGGTATTAATGCCACATGTTGATTAGATAAACTTTATTGTAAGCAGAATTGATATTATTGAATAAAGAATTGTTTTTATTGGCCACCATAACTCTGATGTAATTAATTTGTAAATTTTAAAATTATTGTGAATCTTGGTTTGTATCTGACCCCAGCTTCGTGGTAACACCTCGAGTTTGGTTGTTGAACCAGAGTTGGGTTGTTACAGTAGCGAACTAGGTTCGGGTTGGGTGCCGGTTTGCACTGACCCGGGTTCGGGGCGTTACAAATACTTGCCTTAGCTCTGATACCATCTCTGTGACACCCCGAACCTGGGTCAGTGCAAACCGGCACCTAACCCGAACCCGGTTCGCTACTGTAACAACCTAAGTCCGGTTCAACAACCAAACTCGAGGTGTTACCACGAAGCTGGGGTCAGATACATACCAAGATTCACAATGATTTTAAAATTTACAAATTAATTACATCAGAGTTATGGTGGCCAATAACAACAATTCTTTATTCAATAATATCAATTCTGTTTACAATAAAGTTTATCTAATCAACATGTGGCATTAATACCAATTATATTTTTACCCATCAAATTAAAACCCCATCTTCGCAATCTCTCCAAGCAACCTGAAAAATAGGGGAAAACGGAGTGAGATTTACATCTCAGCAAGTAGCAGGTGCATGCAATTTGAAACAGTCTAATGTAAGCAGTAGTCATGAGGTATTCGATTAATCAACGATAAGACGAGAAATCCAAGTTATTCATGGCAATTACAAATAAGGCGATGAAACATATGATCATGTATAAATACCAGTCTCTTGATGTTAACGAGGTAAAACCGACAAAGCGATAAAACACGTGCCATTGCAGGACTCACAAAGATGATAAGTATTTGAGATGACACTCGACTAAATGCTGTTCCACCGTGCGGCTTAGGGGCAGTGCTACTTGATGATACTCAAGCCCCATGCAGCGCAGCTTAGGCAAGAGCCGTAGTCACCGACTTATTGCGCACGAACTCCGCAGAGTTGGACGTACCACCAGCATGCAGCACCAGAATCAATACATGGAGTGTGGTCGCTTATCCACATGTACAGGGAATCACCAGCGGCTCACCGGGGTGTCCCTCAAGACATAGGACCCTCCCAGAGCAAACAAACTTGAAAAGGGAAGCGCGCTCGCAATATAGGAGTAAATCAACCCAAACTAAATACCACTTAGCGAACCAGCCAAAACTATGGATCCATATACAGCTAAGCCCACTAACACAAAACACGATAAAACCACATACGGGAGGACACGCTAATGTAGGAGGCATACACACTTTTACCCGTAAAGGATTACACATCTCTACACAGAGGATTACCCATCTCTGCCGTAAAAGATAGTATCAACTCAACCACAGAAGCCGTATCACCCAACCGTAAAATTTAAGAGAACAATATCATACCACATACCAATCCATACCAAAGTATCCCATTCCATATGAAATCCATGATTCAATCATAACAAATCCAATTATAGGCATTTTCAGAATAACCTATGCAATTCTTCCAATTATATTCAAAATAAAACTCAAGTATCATAAATCCGATAAAATCTGAGTTTATGCAATTCCAGTAGCCAATATTCCTATTTAAAGCTCAAAATAAAGTAAATCCAATCTTACTTAGAGTTTTCTTTATTAATCCCTTTTTTTTAGAATCCAATTTCCTACCTTAGCACCTAAGCTAGTTTCTATTTGAATTTTCTGTATTTTATTTTTCCAGCATGTTCTACAGACCTAGAATGAAGTTTAAAAGATGTTTATAAGCTATAAATTTCAGTAGTATTATTTCTAGCAATATCCATACCCTTTGACTCTTTTATAAACAATCCTTTCATTATAAACTTCAATTTATTGCTTAATCTTTCCAAATTAATTTTATAATTTTTATAGCTTAATTAGGTCCTTATAAAGATGCGAACATGCTTAACTAATCATAAGAATTATTTGGTATTTATTCGAATTACAAAATCCCCAAAATCTACAAATTTTACTTAGAGCGCCTACCTCTACAGGGCTGAGCGATCCTAGGCGCTCGTGAAATTTTTAACAGAATTTTCCAATTTTGGATTCTTATGCTTTTGCTTTATGTTTTCTTGGTCTAAATTAATCTACAAACTTTCTGAAACTTACCTAGAGCCTTCTAGAGTAATTTTTATGAATTAATTACCCTCCTACCCTTATTTACATAATACAACTAAACTTTCTTCATTAATTTGATAAATCCATCAAGAATACAAATCATGAAAATATAAGCAACTTGGTTCCATGTAAATACAGTTCCGTCTAATCCATGCTAACCATATGAAATCACATAAATCAAAATCATGCAATTCCTCACGTTTTCCAAGGGTTACTACTTGCCTTATACGCTAAATCCTTCTTCTATTGCACCTTCTAATTCTGGACCAGAATGTTGCTCCCAACCGCACCAAGCTAGACTCTTCTAATTCAAATCTCCACCGTTCACAATGTAGTTTTATCAGTCGCGAACAAAACCTCCAAATTTGAAGGCGATCCACCGTACGGATTTTCCCCGATCGCGTTTTGATGGTGGCTGGTCAGATACCTCCATTAGAAACCTCCTTCCTTTCTCTCCCTCTTTTCTCTCCATAAGAAACCCACGAAAATCCCCTCTCTTCTAACCTTAGTCTCCTATTTATACTAGGCTTTAGAAATCCTAAACCAACCCTAATTGGTTAATTTAATTTTGGGCTAACCCAACCATGGTCTAGTTAATGTCTAATCCTTCTAATTTAATTCCTACTTTTTCTCCACCTTCTATTTTCTACTTAAACAATACTAATTAAGTTTATTATTATCTAAACTCATGAAAATAACCTATTTTCGTGCAAAATATTTAATTAAACATTTCTATCACTTAAAACCTTATTTTCTCCAAATTAAGACGTGAAATCTCCTAATTACCCTTTTTCCCACTTTTAGGCTTTTATTAATTTCTTTTAATTTCTAACTTGTCAAAATAATTTGTTTTCTTCTATTTTCTAATTCTAATTATTATTTGATGATCTATTTACTAATTACCCTTTTCTGGAAATTACCAAAATACCCTTTTTATTCTGTTAGGCTAATTTCATTAAAATTCTTTCTTTATTTTCTAAAATTTTTATTTGAATTAATTATCCTCTAAATCTTCACTTTTTATTTTAATTAGGACTTAACTCATATTTTATTTTATTTATTATTTATTTATTTATTAGGTGAAAAATCGGGGTTTTACATCCTACCCACCTAACAAAAATTTCGACCTCGAAATTTAAAACAATCACATTCATTCTATATTTCAAAACAAAATTCCGACAGTTCAAAACAATTCAAAATTTTCTTCATTTCAGTTCCATTTCTCAAAATATAATTTAACTTCAAAATACTGTAGAAGAACACTACCAATCTTCTATCATCAATCTGTACATATAAACGCGTCCGCTTATATGCAAGCTTGAGAAGAAAATCACAGGTTTCTTCTAGTCTAACTGGTATCAAAATACTACATCCACAATACATATTTACAAACACCTATTTGTACTAATACATATCCCATATTGCATAAGGTTTCACACCCAGGTGCAATTCCACATTGTACACTACTTCACCACACCTTGGCATGTCCTAGTGCAACTGGCTAACAGGCAACAAACATTATTCAACAATAATATTTTAAGTATACATCCGACCTCAGATATAATTATACGATCACATATAATATCTTACATGCTAATAATTTCAAATCAGGTTCCTGTGAGACAGTATAAGTGTTAAAAGTGTTGATTTGAAATCTACAAGTATTTTCGGAAAATCTTCCTACTCTGATTATTATTCCAAATAAGATTTTTAAATTTTTCTGTGTTCCCTAATGATTCGAAATATAATTATTTTGCTGCATTTCTATTTGTTGTATTACTGTTCCTTATAATCGTTGGATATTATAATTTACTCTAGTTATTATTCAATTAGCATTATCTCGATAATTTTTTTAAAATTTTATTTTATTGGTTACTCAAGCAACTGGGCGCTCAGTGCCGCGATCAGAGGGTGCTGAGGATGGCTAAGGATGGCTGAAGAGGACTGACTTGGGTCTAAAACCCTAAGCCACGCGCTCCTTAGCGCTAGGCTTAAAAGGAAAGAAATTTTAAACTAACGCTCACTTTCTCTCTCTCTCTCTCTCGCGCGACAGACCGAAATCTCCTCTATCGCTCGACTTCGCCAAGCACTGTTCCCCTTGGCGCTCGACCTCTTCGACCTCAATCAACTGCTCCTCGACTCCAAACGACACTAACAGGTATGCTCTTATCCCTCTTCTACTTCTAGTTTACTTCTTAAAATTTTTCGTTCAACACCTTGCAACTAGGGCTTGATTTTTCGAAAAATTTCCAATCGATGCTCAAATCTTTAGGTCATTAGTTTAAAAATGGTTTATTTATTTTCCAACTACTTCATATTATTGATTGGAACATGTTTTAGTTAAAGATTTGATCATTTATTGCAGTAAGTTTTGAAACCCCAAATTTTTGTTCATGGCAGAACACGAGCGCTAACCAAATCGCCCTGAGCGATCCTTAGCTGTCTTAGGCGCTCGGTTTTTGAAAAACCAACGAAATTTCGATGGATGAAATTATTGAATAGTTTTAGTTGTATTCGTAGGATGCCTTGTGCGTTGAAGTTGGAGGCTGCGGCGGAAGAGAAGAAGAACGAGAGAGAGAAAGGGAGACCGAGAAGAAGGAGGAAGAGGGCATATCTCTGGTTTCTCACTGTTCCTGGAACATCTCTTGCCTGCGAATAGGAGAGGAAGTCTCTGGTGGTGGAGACCCTAACCCGCTTATTGACCATCAAAACTCTAGAACCCGGGTCATACATTTCTCAAATATCTACACAGAGGATTGAATCCATGGTATCATGTTTCTTAGTTCACACGATAGCTTGGTGTCGTATTCCCTGTACCTCTTATCATATCGATTCCAAACCCGAATACCATCTCTGTAACGCCCCGGATCCGGGTTACGTAAAATAACCGTAACTCGTACCCGAAGGTTAATTAAAATTCCACAGGATCAACAGAGTAAGGGAAGAACATGAAATAAAATAATATAAAGATTCAAATGCATGATATCAAGGTTCACTAATTTTCCCAAACATGTCCAAAAGTAATACAGGTTCATAATAAAAACTCACTAAAGTAAATAAAACCAACAAATAAGATCTACTCAATAAAGTAATCCTCCTCACGATACTCCAGATAGTCCCCCGGATTATCAACCCCCACGGTATCGTCCTCGCCTAAATCTGAAAACAAAACAAAACAGTGAGATACGACGATCTCAGCAAGTAGCAATGCATGCACAAAATACAGTTATAACAGTTCTAAAACATGCACAAGTTATAATCAATTAAGTTACGATTAACCTCGGTTAATCTGACTAATCTCGGAACTACATTGACAATTAAAATTTCGGAAAAACATTATATATTGGGACTCATGAAGTTTGTCTCTTTTGTGTGGCTAAGCACTAGAGTTCCAGACAATCCAGTCTAACACTGCAACAGCTCGAACATCCAATATCGTCACCCTCATGGCGGAAAACTCAAGTGACCTCACCATCATGGTGGAAACGGAGTTGCTGCAGCGCTTCCCTCATGGAAGGCCTCTCCATCATGGAGGAAACGCATGAAGGAACCCCAGACTTAAATCCAAACAAAAATATACAAATTCACTACAACTAGACTGTGGATCCACACTAAGTCTCACCCTTAGTACTAGGTAAAAGATATCGTATATCGAGTAAATTTATCTTAATAACCATGCTTATAATAAAAGAAGACATTTTGTAGTGGACAATATCAATTTCGTTTTTGTGTACTCATTAAAACCATCCAATAAAAATATTTCAGCATTTAATACTACTTTAGAAATACTCTTAATATCATTCCCCCGGAATAAATGAACACGTGAAGAATTCATAAGTAAAACATTTCAGGTAACAATAAAATTCAGCAATATTAATGTAAGATTAAAACAGTCCCATAATTCCTACAACTTAGTCCTCCTATCTTAAGGTGCAGATTTGTTATTTCTTTACTAATTGAGTGTTAAACCACTCATGCTCAAAAACTTCTGCAGATCACCAACAGCAATGAAGTCCCATCGAACCAATATATATAAAAAGAAAATCTGATATGATAATTTGCCCTTTAATTGCAAGAAATCAGGTTTTGCTCATTTATCCATATATTCTCAACATAAGCTTCTCCTTAATTTATTGTCTATAAGGAATTACCATAGGTTTCTAATATGGCAGAAAACTTTGATTTATCACTACGTAGCTCAGATACAGCAACTACTAAGTTAATAACATCATAAGTTTAAAGAGTCACCATATTTGCTGCAAACAATTACAATAGGTATTCTTATCAATACTTTTTCATCAAAAATCCCAAATCCATACTAATATTTGAACTTCACTTGAAATCTATAACTCCAGGTGTTATTTTGATCTTCTGTAAACTCATTTGAATAGGTCTAACAAGCTGGAAACCAGGTTACTCTCATGTATCAAACTGCTGTAAATTTCTTTACAAAAATGTGTGGCACTAATCTGCACCATCTGGCGCTAACCTGGTGAGGTTGGCGCCAGATCAAACCCCTAAGTGCCAAGTCATTTTGAGTCTGGTGCTAACCTCTGTGAGGTTAGTGCCCAATAATAAAAATTGTCGCCAGGAATATTAGCTGCACTCAGGCTGTGTAAATCCATTTCTCTCACACCAGTAACATCTTCCTATCTTCCAAACAATTTCTAGTACAACACCTAGGATTTGATGAACACCAACATACCTCTTCGAAACCATTTCAGAACCAGATTATCATGGCTCATAGGTTAGACATCTTTTACTAATGAATTTTTGATTTCATTCGAACACAAATCTAATGTTTCTAATAATCACAAAACCCAAACAAAAACAGAAAATTTTCTTGAAGGTGCTACTTACATAAAGTACCATCTAACTAACCATCTTTAAACTACTGTAAAGATATTCTAAACAGTCTTATTAAGACAAAATATTAAACGCCAAAACAGAACCTGGAAATGGGGTTTTCATTTAATCCAATTCTACCTTTCTATACGTTCATAAAACCCCATGAAATCAGAAAATTATAGAAGATGCTACTTGCTGTTCCATTCTCCAGATTTTTCGGTAGATTCTAGTTATTCTTTTTGGAACCAGATGCTTCCATTCTAAACATGTCTAACATGATTAACAAGCGATAATTTAAACAACTAACATATCCAACCTCACCCAGATTTGGGTCAAATCCATAAACCAACAGCACTCATAGAATAGATGTTTAAAACATGAACAGAAACTGGGCACTTGTTACATTCCAATCTAAGTTCTACATGGTCACAAACACAACAAAAAAACATGATGTTTTGAAAGGCTACTTGCCTCTTGATTGCTGGAGTTCGTCTTCTGCAAAAACCAGCAATGAAACCCAATATTTTCCACGCCTAGAAGTCCTCACGAACTGGTCTAAAATCTGGGTTTTTTTCTTTTGAACAATTTCCACTTTCTACTGAATAATGTCTTCTTCTTTCTTCTCCAACAGCAGTGGGCGACCACCTCTTTCTTCTCCAACAAATCTCTCCACTCTCTCTAGATTCTTAGATCTGAGTTGCATCCATTTGTTTTGCCTTCTCCAAAACTGTAACTGTTGGTAACGCCCGGAGATAAAGCATATGTTACGTTCAGCAAACAGCAAAACAAAACCATACGTTTTTAAAAACTGTTTGCATGCTATTTTTGATCAAGTGTGGTGCCTTACCACCATATCACCTACACCAACAACCTATTCTCTTTTAATACTTTGATTTATCAAATTTTAAATGAAATATTTGTACCACTAATAGTTAACAAAATTATTACATATTACTTATTGAATATTAAAAATTGTATCCTAACTTGACTTACCTTAGTTTAGCTAAATCCAACCTTTAAGAAATTTACCAACTTGCCCTTGTGCATTGTTCACCTGAAAGTCCACCACATAAAGAAATAATTTATATTAATTATTTCTCAAAATAAATACCAAAAATTTCGGGGTTTTACATCCTCCCCCCTACAAATAAATTTCGTCCTCGAAATTTAGCTCATGACGAAATAAACAACTCCGGATATTTCTGCCTCATTCCATCCTCTCGCTCCCATGTAGCTTCTTCAGTGGTGTGGTTCTGCCATAAAACTTTCACCAAAGGTATAACCTTAGTTCGCAAGACTTGATCACGCTGATCTAATATTTGAACCGGTCTCTCTTCATAAGATAAATCCTCTTGAATGATTAATGGCTCATAACTGATTACGTGGCTCAGATCTGGAATGTATCGCCTCAGCATGGATATGTGAAACACATTATGCACTCCTGACAAATGTGCTGGCAAGGCTAACTGATACGCCACTGGATTAACTTCTTTTACAATTTCAAATGGTCCAATATACCTTGGTGACAATTTCCCCTTCTTCCCAAATCTCATAATACCCTTAGATGGTGAAATCTTCAAGAAAACATTGTCTCCCACTTCAAAATTTAGCTCTTTATTGAATACACCAAGGTAAACAGTCTATTGCTAAATTCTCTTTATTGGAAAATCTAAGGGTATCACCTCGGGTTCGGATTTGCATTTTGAAGTTGGTGATTGGGTATTTCTGAAGATATCACCATCTCGTGGAATCAAGAGATTTGGAAAGAAAGGCAAATTGGCTCCAAGATATATAGGTCCGTTTGAGATTAAGGGTACAGTGGGAGCATTGGCATACATACCTACACAACTGGAAGGAGTTCATGACGTATTCCATGTTTCTATGTTGAGGAAGTACGTGCCTGACCCTACTCATATCATTCAGCATGAGCCGATAGTAGTGCAAGGGGACTTAACTTATGAGGAGCATCCAGTTGAGATTTTGGACAGGAAGGAGCAGGTTCTTCGTACTAAAGTGATACCACTTGTGAAAGTACTTTGGCAAAATCACACGACTGAGGAAGCTATTTGGGAATTGGAATCAGAAATGCAGAGGAAGTATCCTGACTTATTTCCAGAACCGCAAGGTAAATTTCGAGGGTGAAATTTTCTTTAAGGAGGGGAGGATGTAAAACCCCGAATTTTTCCTTAAATAATAAATTAAATTAGTAAATAATATTACTGAGAGTTATGATTGATAGAAACATTTTAATATTGTAGGGGGTGATCAACTTAGCTGAGATCCAGAATTAGACGCAGATCTGACCGTCCAATCGTGAGATATCGAGGTATGTATTCTAATTGGGCAAGGTGTATAGAAGAGTTGCATGGGAGATGCATAGGATCAGGGGTATATATATGTATAAAGAAATAACCTAATTTTATACTTGTATTCTCGCTCGTATTGAAGCCGCAAGCGACGAACTGTTTGAACGACCAAAGAGAAGAGAAGAAGGAGAAGAAGAAGGAAGGGCTGGGCGTGCGTTCATCGTCCAGAGAGTTTCTCAGTGCTAGAGGTTCGCCATTGTTCAGAATAGAGAAGGAGCAATCAGCGTATACATGTAGGTGACATCGTTTTGGTTTTAAAATTGGATTTACCTTTGTTTAATCGCAAACGCATGTTTCTATGATATGTAATGTTGTATTTAGTTAGCTAAGCATGTTAGAAATACATTAGAATGAGTTTAGACGAGAAAAATCATGATTTAGAACTGTTTCTGCTCGATTTTGTATGACCGCCGATCTCGACTGTACTCGGCGCTCATCGGCGATCCTAGGTGCTGGTTATAAAATTGAGGACGCCGTGGACCGCGGGACGATGGACCGTTGGCGCTCGAAATTGAACTACCGCCGACTGGAGACCGCCCGGAGCGATCCCAGGCGCTCTCAGCAGAAATTCCAATTTTTCATAATTTCGAACCTAATTCAACTCTAAACTATTTTTAGACAATTTTAATGATTAACTAAGGTCTTTTAAGACCAAAATAAACTATCTAATTCCCTGTTTTACAGAAAAACAAATTAGGGAGATATTTAGGACATTAGTTGCCAAGTTTTGAAGGTAAATGAGAAATGTGATTTTGGAAAAGCCTAACTACCATTTGATTATCTAAACACTTCTAAATGGCATTATAAATCATAAGACATTATAAAGAGAATTCAGAATTCGAATGACTGAATAATGAAGTAAATGTACAGATATAACCATTATATGCCGCTAGGCACCAACCCTTATAGAATTATGATACTTTAGGGAATTTTGGAGTCTAGTGGGCATAGCTGGTTATGGATCCATAGTCGTAGCTAGATAGCTGAGGGATATGTCATTTGGGTTGAGTTACTCCTATATGCGATGCGCTTCCTTTGCAAGTTAGTTTGTCTGGGAAGGTCCTATGTCTGGAGGGACACCCCGGTGAGCCGCTGGTGATTCCCTGTACATGTGGATAAGTGACCATCTCCATGTATTGATTCTGGTGCTGCATGCTGGTGGTACATGCCAACTCTGATGGGTACGTGTGCAATAAGTCGGTGACTACGGCTCTTGTCTAAGTTGCGCTGCATGGGGCTTGAGTATCATTAGTAGCATCGCTCCTAAGTCGCACGGTGGTATAGCAATTGGTTGAGAATCATCTCAAAAGGTTTATCTATCTTTGTGAGTCCTACAATGACACTGAAAACACAACACTTGATGTGATTATTATTATTATTGTGCACGTGCGGGATGCATGTGATTGGGATATTGGTTGGATGTGACTGCTTAGTACATCCTGGCAATGTATGGATTATGATACTGATTTGGCTATTGAGTTCTTATATTAAAACTTGCTGAAAATCATTTCTAGAACTGTTTATCAAACGGTTTTGTGTTCATGAATGGTGTAACTGATTATGCGAGCCTGATTTATCGATGTTGCTTAATCGTGCATGAAATGTTACTTTGCTTATATTAACTGTTTAGTCATGCATGTGTTACCTACTGAGATATTCGTATCTCACTCTACTTCTATTCCATTTTTTTCAACTGATACGCGAGAGGGGGATCTCTTAGACTTCCAGGGAGAGATAGCCGAGTATTCGCCGGAGGATTATTATTATCCAGATCTTGTCTGAGGTGGATTGATGTTATAGACTTAGCATTTTTGATTGGTTTATTATCATTTATTTGGATTGATGTATGAGAGAGATAGGAGAGAGATAGTAACCAGTTCATTTTACCAGACTTTGATATTACTGACTAATGGTCAAGCTTTATGCTTAGTTGAGGAATTTGATCTACACTTCCGCACATACTTGTTTCCGCAACTCTGATAGTTTAATAAAATGATTGGATTTTGCTTTCTTTGGTCTGGTATGTTATTGATGTTGTAATTGATATGGGCCAGTAACACCTCGGATTTGGTTGTTGAACTAAATTCGGGTTGTTACAGTAGCAAACCGGGTTCGGGGCGTTACAGAGATGGTATCAGAGCTAAAATTTCACCATCTAAAATTTGACCATCTAAGGGTATTATGAGATTTAGGAAGAAGGGGAAATTGTCACCAAGGTATATTGGACCAATATACCTTGGTGATTTGAAGAGTAATACAACCAATAGAACAAAGCTTATGAGGAGACAATCAAAAATGTATTTTGATTTCTTGGTGTATTCCATTCAAATCTCCACCGTTACATGATGTATCCCACCCTACTTCTATTCCCTGTTTATGAGTCCATGGAATTATAAACTCTAGAACCCGAACCCGGGTCATACATTTTTTGTTAGGGCTGGGTGATCCTAGGCGCTGGTTATAAAATTGAGGACGCCGTGGACCGCGGGACGACGGACCGTTGGCGCTCGAAATTGAACTACCGCCGACTGGAGACCGCCCGGAGCGATCCTGAGATAACATGATACCATCTCTGTAACGCCCCGAACCCGAACCCAATCACAACTGGAAGGAGTTCATGACGTATTCCATGTTTCTATGTTGAGGAAGTACGTGCATGACCCTACTCATATCATTCAGCATGAGCCGATAGTAGTGCGAGGGGACTTGACTTATGAGGAGCATCCAGTTGAGATTTTTGACAGGAAGGAGCAGGTTCTTCGTACTAAAGTGATACCACTTGTGAAAGTACTTTGGCAAAATCACACGACTGAGGAAGCTACTTGGGAATTGGAATCAGAAATGCAGAGGAAGTATCCCGACTTATTTCCAGAACCGCAAGGTAAATTTCGAGGGCGAAATTTTCTTTAAGGAGGGGAGGATGTAAAACCCCGAATTTTCCTTAAATAATAAATTAAATTAGTAAATAATATTACCGAGAGTTATGATTGATAGAAACATTTTAATATTGTAGGGGGTGATCAACTTAGCTGAGATCCAGAATTAGACGCAGATCTGACCGTCCGATCGTGAGATATCGAGGTATGTATTCTAATTGGGCAAGGTGTATAGAAGAGTTGCATTGGAGATGCATAGGAGCAGGGGGTATATATATGTATAAAGAAATAACCTAATTTTATACTTGTATTCTCGCTCGTATTGAAGCCGCAAGCGACGAACTGTTTGAACAACCAAGAGAAGAGAAGAAGGAGGGCTTGGCATTTACCTGTTAGTGTCATTTGGAGTCGAGGAGCAGTTGATTGAGGTCGGAGGAGTAGAACGCCGAGAGGAACAGTGCTTGGCGAAGTCGAGCGATAGAGGAGATTTCGGTCTGTCGCGCGAGAGAGAGAGCGTTAGTTTAAAATTTCTGTCCTTTTAAGCCTAGCGCTATGGAGCGCGTGGCTTAGGGTTTTAGACCCAAGTCAGTCCTCTTCAGCCATCCTTAGCCATCCTCAGTGCTCTATCGCTGCACTGAGCGCCTAGCTTCTTTTAGCAGTTAATAAAATAAAAATTTAACAAAATAATAGAAACAACTATATAGCAGACAGAAATCACTTATACTAGTTCGTAAACGATAATGTGTATACATTTGGATGAAGTTAAATTATAGAGTAAAATAATTATAACTGAAAACACTAAAACTTAGAGATTACAGGAAATATAAATTTTCAGAGTCTGTACAAAGATTTCCGGAAATACTGGGAATTGCAAATTAACACTTATACTATCTCACAGAAACCTGATTTGAAATTATTAGCATGTAAAATATTATATTTGATCGTACAATTATATCTAAGGTCGAATGTATACTTAATTATTATTGTTGAATATTGGTTGTTGCCTGTTAAGCCAGTTGCACTAGGACATGCCAAGGTGTGGTGAAGCAGTGTACAATGTGGAATTGCACCTGGGGGTGAAACCTTATGCAATATGGGATATGTATTAGTACAAATAGGTGTGTGTAAATATGTATTGTGGATGTAGTATTTTGATACAAGTTAGACTAGAAGAACTTGTGATTTTCTTCTCAAGCTTGCATATAAGCGGACGCGTTTATATGTACAGATTGATGATAGGAGATTGGTAGTGTTCTTCTACAGTATTTTGAAGTTAAATTATATTTTGAGAAATGGAAATTGAAATGAGGAAAGTTTTAAATTGTTTTGAACTGTTGATATTTTGTTTTGAAATATAGAATGAAGATGACTGTTTTAAATTTCGAGGACGAAATTTTTGTTAGGTGGGTAGGATGTAAAACCCCGATTTTTCACCTAATAAATAAATAAATAATAAATAAAATAAAATATGAGTTAATTCCTAGTTAAAATAAAAAGTGGAGATTTAGAGGATAATTAATTCAAATAAGTTCTAAGTTGAAAAATAAAGAAAGAATTTTAATGAAATTAGCCTAAAAGAATAAAAAGGGTAATTAGGAGATTTCACGTCTCAATTTGGAGAAAATAAGGTTTTAAGTGATAGAAATGTTTAATTAAATATTTTGCACGAAAATAGGTTATTTTCATGAATTTAGATAATAAGAAACTTAATTAGTATTGTTTAAATAGAAAAATAGAAGGTGGAGAAAAAGTAGGAAATAAATTAGAAGGATTAGACATTAACTAGACCATGGTTGGGTTAGCCCAAATTAAATTAGCCAATTAGGGTTGGTTTAGGATTTCTAAAGCCTAGTATAAATAGGAGACTAAGGTTAGGCAAGAGGGAATTTTCGTGGGTTTCTTATGGAGAGAAAAGAGGGAGAGAAAGGAAGGAGGTTTCTAATGGAGGTGTCTGACCAGCCACCATCAAAACGCGATCGGGGAAAATCCGTACGGTGGCACGCCTTCAAATTTGAATGTTTTGTTCGTGACTGATAAAAATACATTGTGAACGGTGAAGATTTGAATTGAAAGAGTCTAGCTTGGTGCGGTTGGGAGCAACATTCTGGTCCAGAATTAGAAGGTGCAATGGAAGAAGGATTTAGCGTATAAGGCAAGTAGTAACCCTTGGAAAACGTGAGGAATTGCATGATTTTGATTTCTGTGATTTCATATGGTTAGCCTGGATTAGATGGAATTGTATTTACATGGAATCAAGTTGCTTATATTTTCATGGTTTGTGGTCTTGATGGAATTATCAAATTAGTGAAGAAAGTTTAGTTGGATTATGTAAATAAAGGTAGGAGGGTATTTAATTCATAAAAATTACTCCAGAAGGCTCTAGGTAAGTTTCAGAAAGTTTGTAGCTTAAGTTAGACCAAGAAAACATAAAGCAAAAGCATAAGAATCCGAAATTGGAAAATCTAGAAAATTCTGTTAAAAATTGCACGAGCGCCCAGCCCTGTAGAGGTAGGCGCTCTAAGAAAAATTTGTAGATTTTGGGGATTTGTAATTCGAATAAATATCTAATAATTCTTATGATTAGTTAAGCATGTTAGCATCTTTATAAGGACCTAATTAAGGTATAAAAATTATAAAATTAATTTGGAAAGATTAAGCAATAAATTGAAGGTTATAATGAAAGGATTGTTTATAAAAGAGTCAAAGGGTATGGATATTGCTAGAAATAATACTACTGAAATTTATAGCTTATAAACATCTTTTAAACTTCATTCTAGGTCTGTAGAACATGCTGGAAAAATAAAATACAGAAAATTCAAATAGAAACTAGCTTAGGTGCTAAGGTAGGAAATTGGATTCTAATAAAAGGGATTAATAAAGAAAACTCTAAGTAAGATTGGATTTACTTTATTTTGAGCTTTAAATAGGAATATTGGCTACTAGAATTGCATAAACTCAGATTTTATCGGATTTATGATACTTGAGTTTTATTTTGAATATAATTGGAAGAATTGCATATGTTATTCTGAAAATGCCTATAACTGGATTTGTTATGATTGAATCATGGATTTCACATGGAATGGGATACTTTGGTATGGATTGGTATGTGGTATGATATTGTTCTCTTTAATTTTACGGTTAGGTGATACGGCTTCTGTGGTAGAGTTGATACTATCTTTTACGGCAGAGATGGGTAATCCTCTGTGTAGAGATGTGTAATCCTTTACGGGTAAAAGTGTGTATGCCTCCTAGATTAGCGTGTCCTCCCGTATGTGGTTTTGTCGTGGTTTGTGTCAGTGGGCTTAGCTGTATATGGATCCATAGTTTTGGCTGGTTAGCTAAGTGGTATTTAGTTTGGATTGATTTACTCCTATATGCGAGCGCGCTTCCCTTTGCAAGTTAGTTTGCTCTGGGAGGGTCCTATGTCTGGAGGGACACCCCGGTGAGCCGCTGGTGATTCCCTGTACATGTGGATAAGCGACCACACTCCATGTATTGATTCAGGTGCTGCATGCTGGTGGTACGTCCAACTCTGCGGAGTTCGTGCGCAATAAGTCGGTGACTACGGCTCTTGCCTAAGCTGCGCTGCATGGGGCTTGAGTATCATCAAGTAGCACTGCCCCTAAGCCGCACGGTGGAACAGCATTTAGTCGAGTGTCATCTCAAATACTTATCATCTTTGTGAGTCCTGCAATGGCACGTGTTTTAACGCTTTTATCGGTTTTACCCCGTTAACATCAAGCTACTGGTATTTATACATGATCGTCTGTTTTATTGCTTTATTTGGAATTGCCATGAATAACTTGGATTTCTCGTCTTATTGTTGATTAATCGAATACCTCATGACTATTTGCTTATATTGGACTGTTTCAAATTGCATGCACCTGCTACTTGCTGAGATGTAAATCTCACTCTCCCCTATTTTTCAGGTTGCTTGGAGAGATCGCGAAGATGTGGTTTTAATTTGATGGGTAGAAATATAATTGGTATTAATGCCACATGTTGATTAGATAAACTTTATTGTAAACAGAATTGATATTATTGAATAAAGAATTGTTGTTATTGGCCACCATAACTCTGATGTAATTAATTTGTAAATTTTAAAATCATGGTGAATCTTGGTATGTATCTGACCCAGCTTTGTGGTAACATCTCGAGTTCGGTTGTTGAATCGGACTTGGGTTGTTACAGTAGCGAACCGGGTTCGGGTTGGGTGCCGGTTTGCACTGACCCGGGTTCGGGGTGTTACAGATATTACACTAGTTAAAGGCAGTCTTATTTCATGAGTCTTACTGTGACAAAATGATTTGAGATTGATACTACTAATTTGATCTACAAGCCGGATTATTTGAGATTATCTTTTATTTGATTTGGTTTATTGTTGGATTATTTGGATTATCTGTGTTATCGTCACTGTTATATGTTTTATAATTGATCCATGTCTTAGAATTGTAAAATTATATTTTGAGCATGCATGTGCTACTTGTTGGGATATTCGTATCTCATAAGGTTTTGTTTTGGTTTCAAATCTTGGAGAAGCCGATACCCGGAGGGTAGATACTATTAGGGATTATCCAGATTATAGAGCTGAGGACTACTACGTGGAGTAGTAGTAGCTTTTGTTTGGGTTGTAGACATTTGTTCAAGTGTATTTGATATTGTGAGTTGACATTTGATACCTGATATTAGCATTTGAGATTAGTGATTGGGATTTGTAGTTAACTCTGATAAGTTGAATCATGTACTATTCATGTTTTCCTTCACTTGATATAGATCCTATGAATTAATTAACACTTTGGGCTCAAGTTATGGTTTCTTTGCATAATTAGGATCCAGGGTATTACAAGATGGCACCATTAACCTTATCATCGAAAACCAGCAAGAAGAGTAAAAATAGCACCCGCCAAAATTTGTAGAAGAAATGTTGGCATCCCAAAGGAGAGGATATTCTACCACCAGAAACTATATGAAAAACAAAGGGTGCCGGCCACCGACCATGTTGTCATCGGTGATGGCATCAAAATGACCTATCAGAAAGGCCGATCAACCAACAAAACAAAAACAAAAGAGGGGGCAGTGTCAGCATCTTGCCATTGCTGTTGGTTCAGGGGGGTTTGGGTTATGCAACTCTAAAGATGAAGGAAGTATTGGTGTAACGCCCTGGATCCAGGTTTACTTAACCACATAAACACAAATCTGGTTTGTAAGGGAAAATGGCCCAAAACACTATTCCAGACTTAAACAACTTCATTTATTATATTTGAGTGCGGAAATAAAAACATCTTTCAGAAAGCACGGAATTAAACTACCAAAATAATCCTTGTATATTTCATCTAAAAAGTCTGGAAAGGGTTCAACTAAATAACATAAATAACATCCACCAAGAGTGTGGAATAAAGATACCAATCATCCTTTAAATAACATCAACTACTCAATCAAAATATTAAAAATAATCCCTAAGAAAATAAATCTAAATGTTTTTGTCCCTCTGGACCTAAGGAATGAAATAATCCTCTTCCTGGTAATCACAGTAATCCCCCAGTGTCTCTAGCATGGCAACGTCTTCTCCAGGAATATCTGAAAACAAAATCGATAAAAGAATAATGTGAGAAATAACATCTCAGTAAACAGTCATTCAAATAGTTGACCATAATAAATTATGCAACGCTTAATCTGAATAATCACAATAAGATTCAAGACAACAATGAAGAACAATTTGTCCACCTCATGGGACTTATGAAATAGTATACCAGAAAAAGAGAGTAGACATGTGCCAGTATGCTACCTAACCGAATTACGATGGACCAGCCGCCGTGCAATCTGACTATTCAACACCAACGGAAGAACCCAACCATGAGTTAGCATGTACGGCCCAACCAATCCAGGAGTGGGTAACGTAGCGACCGACAAATCCAGGAGCGGTACCATCCTTGAGATGATGGAATGCCTCAAACACAGAATTCAAACCCTTTTAATACACATTTCACTTACTAGTTATTCTATGGATCGACATAACTGCTAAGCCCACTCAAAACAGTGAGAAAACCAACCAGGGTAATGGACATACTTCTCAATAACACCCACCAAATACAGAACCATATCTGTAACCAAATCCACCAATGCGGGATACAATAAATCAGGCACCAGCCATGTCACACCAGTGACCCAGAACCAAAACAGAATGTACCAAGTCATATGTCCAAAACTCCAGGTTTCAACGGGCCAATATGTCCCGAATGTGTATCGACTCCATTGATGCACACAATACCTTCATATCACCCAAATACAGGTGTATGAACTCACAAAACCAACCTTGGTTAAAAGTAAATTCTTTTGGAACAATAGAATCAAGTAAAAGTGCCTCTTTAGAAACATCTACCCAAAATCTTTATAAAATTGAATTTTAAACATCTGCCAATGCAAACACTTCCCAAATACCCCAATCTTGATGGTACATAGGTTAAAATTGAATAGAACCACTTCCTTAGTAAAAAATAGATTGAAAAGACAAGTTTTTCAAAATCTGATAGATTGGTCGCTCAAGTGGCCAAGGGTGCTCGATCGGCCTTACAGAATAGGTTAATTCAAGGTAGGTCGCTCGATAGGTCACTCGAGCGACTGCTCTAGCGGTAGTTCAATCTGGGTAAAATTGCTCTCGGGTTTTGAATATATACGTAGGGTGCTCGAGCGACTGCTCAGGCGGCCCGATACGTGAAAAATCTGTAGCTTTGCGAAATTCAATAAAAATTCTACAACTCAATATTCAATGCATTAAAACCATTCTAAATCATTCTAAAATACTTTATAAACATGCTACAACAATTCCCAACAAATAAAAAATCATAAAAAACAAAATCAACTCATCAAAATACTGATTAACCATGAATATCGTCTAAACACAAATCAGGATTTTATGCAAGTGTCAAGGGACTACTTACCTGGTTTTAGGTACTTAAATCTTCTCTAAGAGCAACGAAATATCACTCCTAAGTTTGCCAAATGATCTCAACAAGTCCGATCACATCTGGGTTCAAAAATCACACTTTTAGGAACCCAACAACACTTTTACCTCTAAAAAACAGATCTTGTTATTAACTTGCTCTTACCTGAGTTCTTTGTGGACGAAAATACTACTCCTTCTCTAAGACGGCTCCAATAGTTGTTTAGGGTTTAGGTTTGATCACAAGGCAACTGGGAGAAAGATAGAGGAAACAAGCAAAGAAGCACAGCTCCTTCTATTTTGGTGTTTTGTGCTCAACGTGAATTACCATTCCATGCACTACTAGGTTTAGTTTAATATTTAAAGCCTTTTACTAAATTGCCCTCTTCACTAAACCAACACAATCAAACCATCTAATTCTTAAACTAACTTAACCCTTGGGTCAACCCATTATCATTGGGTTCGACCAACCCCTTTTATTTTCTTTGTTTATTTCTCACTTTATTCTTACTAACATAAACCATAACAACAATAATTGTTAAATTAAATTAATACTCAGCCAATAATCATGATCTTACCTTACATAGGCTCTCCTGTCATCTCCGGTTCATCTTGAACTCCTCCGGGTTGAACCAAAATCTCATCTCCTACATGTTATTATCCAATTAGTCTATTTACTAAAATCTGGGATTTTACAATCGGGGTGTTGTATTCCATGATGGGTCCATCACTTACAACACTCAACTTCTCAGATGGGTAACTCACATAGCTCACCTAACCTTGTCTCCGACTAGATTTGGCCAGCAGATGTGCGTTTGTGTAGCCATCACCCACACCAGCTTCATCATCAGCGTCTTCTTCAATGGGACTTCTGGACAGTACAGCTCCTATCTACAATTTTATTTATAGCTTTGAAGTAGTTCCGTTCAATGTGGGTCCTACACAAAAAAATAAAACCTACAAAATGGATGAACCCTAGGGGAATGGCATCCTATATATGCTGCAAATAAAATTGTAGATAGAAGTTGCACAATCTTCCATTTGTCTTCAATGGCCATCATCATCAACACAGACCGCTTAACTGTTGGTGGTTTCACCGAACTCTAAGAAATGGAACTGCCGTGATCATTTTGTAGAAAACATTCTTAAAATAGCACGCCATTTGGATTTTGATGTTTATAACATATTGCCTTGTATTTCAGTGAGAAATAAAAAAAGGTAAACTACAAAACCCTCCTTGAGGTTTACACATATATATTACAAACATCTTCCCTTTGTGAAATGATACTAGCTAGAGGTAAAAATGAAGCCTACTTGACCCAACCCATATAAAAGCCCAATCTCATGACTTAATTTAGCTTTTGGGTTTATACAACGAAATTGCAAATATGCTTACGTTCTCAGGAGGACCTAAATGAGTTCTCTAAAAAGGCAAAATTATCTACTAGGAAGAAGCTACTTGAAATTGTCTTGAGAAAGAAAATGACATGACATCATTAATTCTCTATATAATTAAGTAAACTTTATATTATATTCGTTGCTGGTTATGCTTATGCACAAAGCATTGAGCAAAGAGCCTCTACAACTATCTTGAAGTTTGATAAATGTAACATCATGGAAAAATGGGCGTAAATACCATTTTCTATAATGTTAAGGAGTTGCCATTTTCCATTGAGTTTTTGTGTAGATCATCACAAAAAAAAAACACAATAAAAAAGCATTTTAATTAAAGCGAAATAAAGTATTGGTCAAACCAAAGAACATGGTAAGAAGGTTTGAATATGAGAGAGGGAACGTGTTAGGCACTCCTACCCATTGAAGGATGGTTACTAGTAGATTTTGTAATTTTTAAAGTTCATATGTATGAAATAGAAAATGAAAGAGAAGACATGTAGGGCCTTCCCATTGAGTATAACGTATGAATTAATTTGACTATTTCTATCATACGTCCACATTCTAGACCCAAGTAAAGAGAATAAAATAAAACATATATAATTTCTTCTCTAAGGAATTAAGAGACAAAACCAATTGGATTAGTTTATAAATAAAATTAGATTTGATTTATTTTTTTTATAAATGTTATTTTAAGGGACAAAACCTATGAATTAAGAGAAAATTTTTATTTCTTTCAAATAAAAAAGATTTTAATTTTATGAATAAACTTGTATAAAAAAAAGGGATTTTATTTAGTTTTTTATAAATTTTATTTTTGCTAAATATTTCCAAGGGAGTAGGTTAATCACCAATAGATTGTCATTAAATGGGTTCATACAAAAAATCCCCACTTTTTTTTATATTAATTTAGATTATTATTTTTTTGGGTGAATTTTGGATAGATTTGTATAAAAAAATTTCGTGTATTTAACTTCAACAAAAAAGATGGTAATTATAAATCACATGAATAACAAAAACTTGACGGAAACAAGGATTTAACTCTACTTTCGGTGCTCGTTCATGTGAGCATCCTCTGATTAATGAGTGGTTTGATGTAGATGAATGCCAAATGGTGTTCTTGAATTTCGAAGTGATTGTAGGTGTTCTTCACTCTAGGTTTTGTGTTTTTTTCTTTTTAGCTTTGACGATGGCTTGAAGGAGGGTTTTCTCTTTGTAAAGAAGTGCTCCTTTCTTCTTTGGGATGGAGCATTTTCTCTTTGTAGAAAAGTTCTCCCTCGCTTCTTTGCGATGGAAAGTTTTCTCTTTATAGAGAAGTGTTCCTTTCTTCTTTGATTTGGTTTTGTCATTGATCCACTTGTGCTTTTGATTTGCTTTTGCCATTCATGGAGAGTTCTCTTCAAGGGAAATTTCTCTAGAGCTTCTTTGATCTGCTTCTTTCTAGATGGAGGGTTTTCTCATCAAGAGAATTTTTCCAAAGCTTCTTTGCTTCTTTTCTCCTTAATCAAAGTAAAATTTCAGAAAATTAAATTGATATGTTCAGGTTTGAGTTAAGAAAATTAAGTTTGAAAACTGCTATTTGAACAGCATTTACTTAATCAAACATAACTCCCTCAAAACAAATCCAAAACCAATGAAACTAGCAGAATCTGAAAGCTCATTTGCTGAAGAGAATTAATTATAAAATTCATTTAAAAAGGATTTTAAAAACAAGAGAGATATACTTTGTTGAATTTATTGGTGCTGCAATGGTGAAAGTGTAAACCAAGCCAACTTCCAAGGCCTATTAGCGGATATCTACTCCATATAAAATCCCAAATTTTGGCTTAAATGAAGTAGGATGGTTCTTCTTTCAATTTTATAGGTCTCATACTAAGTTTCATCTATTTGAGAGTTTTGTACATCCTCCAACCTGCCAAAATAATCACAGATTGACCTTGTGTTTTGCTACGGAGTAGCACATGGTCGATCAAACATTCGGTCTTCAATATAAATCCAAATCATTTTGAACCAATTGCATTTAAAAATAGATTCATAGAGAAACACTCAAAAATTAAAACCACTTAAATTGGATTTTAGATGAGCTCATAGTACTTAATCGAAGTGATAGGACCAGCAACTGACATTCTACAGGCTTGTCAATTATTAATCAAACATGGAGAATAAATGGCTCCAGATAATCCCATGAAAATTGTTAGAAATAAAATAGATACATGTGCCTTTCTATGGAACTGGATTCATTCAAAAATTTATCCAAAGGATAAACTTATGAGTTTTGCAAATCCATTTTTACACAGTCTTTGTTTTGAGAAAGCTCTTAAAAAATGAATCAAACCCTCTAGATCTGAGTATTGAATTCTTATCAAACCAAAACCAGCAACATGTGTATGAGATTGAAAAACCTTTGAGATATTTAGGATCTTGATTTGCTCATATTTCTCATGGAATTAAGAGTCCAAGTAAATATGATCTCAAAACTTAGTGAATAGAAATAGATATGAGAATTTTAGACAATAATTTCTCCTTCTTTAGGTCCATTCACACTCAAAAATAAAACTAGAGGATTTGAAGTTTTAGTTTAAGGCTTGATCTTTAGATCTAACCATGTTGGACATGGTAGATCTATGGATTTGTGCCTAAAATTAGTGGAAACCATGTATATAGTGAGTGTGTGTATATGTTTATAATTAAGCATGTACATAAAATCAACACAATGGGGAGGATTTTAGTTTTAGAATCATTGATTGATATAGGTCTTTGAAGTCTTCTCGAAATGGAGAAAAAGCACAAAAACTAACAATCAAAGAAAATTTAATTTTAGATGATGATCAATCTTTGAAAAAATGGGTTTTAGCTCTAGGATCCATCTCCTAGCCCTTTCTTCATGTTTTACGGCTAGAGAGTAGCTTGAGCTACTTAGAACAAGGTTTGGGGTTACATGCGTACCAAGGCCTTATACTATTGAAAGATAGAAGTAGGGAGAGTTGTAGCGCCCCAGATCCGGGTCTGCCCTATCACGGCACCAACCCGTACCCGAGACCTACTTATGGGCCCAATAGAATCTGATTAACACAATCAATCCTAGGCAATCACAAAGTAATTATCAGAGTGCATGACTAAAGAAGCATGGAATAAAATTTTTTCCATCTAACAAAAGATCATCTGTACTATAATCTCCAAAACATGATATTTATGTGAACAAAATACAACTAAGGCAACTAAACATTCACAAGTTCTCTCTAAAATATACAGACATGTACAAAAGATATCTCTCAAGAGAATAAGTCCAAAAATGATGTTTACATCCCATATACAAATTCCCAAGACAAAATGCATCATCATAAAAAGAACCCTACTACAGGTAAAAATAGTAGCCCTCTAGCATTTACTCAAGCTCACCCTCAATAACTGCCCCGGTACGCGGCTCACCAAGCGGATCTGAAAACAAATCCGGTAAAACAAAACACGCGTGAGACATAAAGTCCCAGTAAGCAGCAAACATGCATGGATAGAAACAGTTTATGCAATTTTATAACATCATGATAATATTCACAATATAAAATACCAAATGTACACCAAAACATCTCAATCCAAGATAAAGTGTAAATTCAAGTCAAATATCTCAATTGGGTAACACATGAAATCAAATCGACAAATACATTCAAATACTACAAACATGTCTTGTTAGGACTCGTGGTTAGCATGTCTGTAAATTAGATTAATGACTAGTATCCATTGCCACCTACACAACTTATAGAGAGAAGCTTAGCTAGGGACATCTCAGCAAGCGGAGTACCTACATATGGGTTGGCAAGTAGTCAACCTAACCAAGGATCCAAACTAAGTGGGATTTCCCACCCACTGGTCGATGAATCACAAGGACTCCCGCCGGTTCCCTACGACTGGGGGTTGCCACAGCCTTCTGTTCCCCGAGAAGGCCTCACTGATTCTCCACAGTGGAATGCTATATGGATACGGAGATTAAAGCTAACAAGCCGACACCAACACACTAATTAGATTCACTGTGGATCCACACTAAGAACAATGTCCAATTAGATGACTCATAAATAAAAAAAAACCATTCAATTCCAAGAGTAAAACCAGTGCTTAAACCAAAGCCAAGTGGAATTCCCCATCCACTGCCAATAAAACCATAGGTCAAAGCCAATCAAACCATATAAAAGTTTTTCGACACCACTTTCATAAATCCACAGGAAAGGGTTGGGGCTCAAATTCTGATTGTAGTCTATTGGAGGGTATACAAATCATCTAGAATTTTTTGGGCTTCTGAATCACTCGTTTGGATATCAAACTCAAAAAGTGGCAATTTTTGAAAATCGGGAAAACTGGAAATTTAGGCACAAACTGAAAATTTGACTTTTTATTGGTTGGGAATTGGGCCTTGGGATTATTTTTATTGGTTCCAAATGGGGGGTAAAACCTTATTTACATGTAACAACTTAAGTAAATGGAATAATAAATACACAGGAAAGGGTTGGAGAGAAAAAGGGTGAAGATTTCTCAAAAATAGGGTCAACGCGCAGACGTTGAGGTTGGACGTGCGCGCGTTGAGGTAATACACATGGCAACGTTCGGGTGTTGAGGCTTAAGGTGCGCGCGCTCAGGTTTAAAACAAGGTTGACTCGCGCGCGCTAAGGTTTGACGTTCACGTGTTGGCGTGCTAAGGCAAGGGACGTTCGCGCGTTGAGGTTTAAAGTGCGCGCGCTAAGGCTCTGGATTAATCACCCAGGTTAATCCTGAGCAGCGATTAGAATAACAGAGACTGGTCTTTTGGGGGTTTGGCTTAGGATTAATTATAAATTTTCAGGATTAATCACAAGGTCGGGATTTTGAACTATTTTCAATACAAAACTCATGTAAATCATTTCCAACACTTCCAACATCAAATAGGATGATCCTAAAAACATCCCAAATCCCCATAAACACAAATCTAACACATAAAGTCTCATTTAAACAACAAAAACCAAACCCTAATCCAAAATATAATCAATGCGAGTGGAAATCCATGGCAAATCAATGGAAAACAAACCCAGAGTACGATACAATCAAAACCTATGAATTTTAGAAACAAGGAGCAACATGCAAGATCATTTCTTCAAAATAAATTAAACCCTAGAGAGAGAATACGAATTTTGTAATACATTTTGTTTGAAGGGTTTGCTACTTGTTAATGGAGAAGCTTACTTCTCTTCAAGCTCTTCTCTCCTTCTTCTTCTTCCTCTTGAAGCTTTCAAGCAAGCTCCCACACTTCCCCTCTTGTTCTATACGACCAAGTCAAGAGAAATGGGTTTTCAAACACTTAAATTAGAAATTAGGGCATCCTTTTATATGCCCAAGTTTTGGGTCTTTCAAATCTGCCCCTAAACAAAGATTTTATTCAACTAAAACCCTAGGGTGTACCTATGGCATATCAGGGGGTACCTTAATGTTATTTGAGTGGGTACCTTGGTACTAAATGGGGATACCTTGGTGGTTCAAGGGTTTTTCTTTAACTATTTCAAGGGGTATACTATAGGGATTCTTGGGGGTACTTTAGTGTTATTCGAGGAGGATATCTTGGTATTAAGTGGGAGTACCTTAGTGTTAAGTGGGGGTACCGTGGTGTTTCAAGGGGGTTTGCCTTAGCCACTTCAAGAGGTATGTTTTAGGGATGCTTGGGAGGTGTGCCTAAGTTAACATAAGGGGTACTTTAGTTATATAAGGGTACTTTAGTTATTTGAAGAGGTATCTTGATATTTCAAGGGATTTAACTTATTCATTCTAAGGGGTAAACTTTGAATAAGCTTAGGGGGGTGTACCTTAGTTATATTGAGGAGGGTACTTAACTATAGAAGGGGTGTACCTTAGTTATATGAGGGGGGTACTTTAGCTATATAAGGGGTTATACTTTAGGCAAAACAGTGGGGGGTTACCTTACTTATATAGGGGTTACTTTAGTTAGACGAAAGGGTACTTTGGCTATATAGGGGGTGTACCCTAAGTAATATAAGGGATGTACTTTAGGTATGTTGGAGGTACTTTAGTTATATAAAGGAGTACCTCTAACTAATACAAGGGGGGTGTACCCTAGGTAATATAAGGGATGTACCTTGGGTATATTGGAGGTACTTTAGTTATATATAGGGGTACTTTAGCTGTATAAAGGAATGTACCTTAGCTAAACAAGGGGGTACTTCAAGTAACATAGTAGGGTACCTTAGTTAAAAAAAAGGGATACCTTAGGCAATATAAGTGAGGTACCTTAGGTATAATTAGGGGGTACTTTAGGTATACATGTGGGGTACTTTAGGCAAACACAAGAGGATACATTAGGCAAACACAGGGGTACCTTAGGCAAACACAAGAGGATACCTTAGGCAAACACAAGGGTATCTTAGCTAATTAAAGTAGGGTACCTTAGGGATACAAGTGGGGTACTTTGGGAAATACTTGGGGTGTACTTTGGACATACAATGGGGTACTTTGAGAAATACTTGGGGTGTACTTTGGGTATACAATGGGGTACCTTGGGAAATACTTGGGGTGTACTTTGGGCATACAATGGGGTACCTTAAGTATAAAAGTGAGGTACCTTGAGTATACTTAAGAGGTTATTTGGGTATTCTTGAGAGACACTTAAGGTACACTTGAGAGGTACTTTGGGTATTCTTAAGAGTTACTTTAGGTACTCTTAGGGGATAATTTGGGTACACTTGGAAGGTACCTTGGGTATATTCTGAAGGTACTTTAATAGTGTTTGGGAGGGTACCTTGGGTATATTTTGAAGGTACTTTAGTAGTATTTGGGAGGGTACCTTGGGTAATGAATAGGTGTACTTCTAGTGTTATTCGGGAGGGTACCTGGGGTATATTTTGGGGTACCATGGGTATACTTGGGAATTACTCTAGGTACACATAAGTATAATTTTTCAGAATTTGATTTCCAATTCATTAAAGCTAATTGGAGAGTATCTTGGACAATTGGAATTGAGAAATAGAATTAATTAAACTTACTTTAATAACTTTCATAAAGTTCAATTGATTTCTCTAAATCCTCAAGAATAATCCATATCTACCTCATCTTCATAACACAAGTACTTAATTAGTCTAATAATCACACTTTAGATAATTAATCTTAATAATTAAGATATAATCCGGATCGAGGTTTTACAAGAGTGCTCAAAATAAAAGGATGACGCAGAAATCTAGAAGAGGATTACCTTGTGTGCGCAAGAGAAGGAGCAATGGAGCTTGAGTGTTCACTTGGATAGAGCTTCCCCTCTTCGAGCAAGAGCTTCAACCTCTAGAATTCCAGCCCCTTTCAAATGAGTTAAAATCCTCTATTTATATACAAATGGAGGGACAAAAATGCCCCAAGGACATGCAAAAAATGAAGTCTAGATCCTTCCAATTTGGGTTTAAAACTTGAACTGTAGGGAATCAGAAGGAATTTCAGGGGTAAATTTGGCAGAACAAGGCTTCTAGAGAGAGGTTTAAGTGTAAGTAAAGGAAGAGCTTGTAGGAATTTTCATTTGAAAGAATTTTGTGTTGCGTCATATACACAAAGCAGTGCAACATAAAACCATGTTGCATCGTGCATATATAATTGTGTAACATAAACTTCTTAGCACTGTTATCCTGGAACGGTGCCAATTCTGTTACAGCTCCACGTGCTCACACTGAGGTGGTATAACGGCCGAAGGTTCTAGGTGTGTGCCACCTTAGCACAAACACTCTGCATCGTGTATATAAAACGGTGCTACACTATTTTCTAAACATGGTGCAACTTAATTAATTGCACTATTTATATTACACGCTGCACAAGAAAAAAGATGTTTTGTCTAGAAAATATGTATTATCTTGATAAAATAATCAATAAACACGTATTTTCATACAAAATAATTCTATCATTTTCTTGCATTGAAATCTGGGGTGTCTACAACTACTCTTGATTTTTGGGCCCGAAGATCCAGAGCAGTGGCTCGAGCATGACCAAGCCCGCCTATTGGAAGAAAAGTTTATTTATTTATTTTACCAATAATTAAATATATTATTTTAAAGCACGCAGGAAAATAATAAGATAGGCCAACAATATAAAGAAAAATAAATATATAAGAATACCAAGACACAAGCTTATTTAGGTTTCAAAATCCTAATTCAAGTACTTTATACATAGGTATCCTTATGTTGGACAACATGATAATTCCCATGCATGACAAAGCCTGCCCAAGAATTTATCAAGCTTTTAAAAATCTTGTCCAGTTTGCCCTATGGACAACCAATAGGTGGCCAAGCTCGTCAAAAAATGAGCCAATCATTTGGGTAGGGCAAGTCCATGAACACACCTATTCAGAAGTAACTACGTATGTAGTCAAAATACAAAACCTCTTTAGATAGTACACATGACTCATAACCATGAGGATTCATATCCTTTATAGACAAAGCCTGTCTGTACCCAACAGATGTTTGCCACATCAACAAATCGATAAATTAGACAAAAAGAAAAATATTTTCCTTCATATTCAATGAGGGAGGAAAAGGAAACATTGGGTTGCGCACTAATGTGGCAACCCATTATTGGCTATGGATGAGCACCTTTTACGGGCTTGTCCTATGACATACACCAGCTCAATTCTAGTATTTTATGGCCTAAACCACAAAGTTACTAGAATTGGTAATTCGGGCGACAAGTAAATCCAGATCTTAATTAATTAAATTTTAAGATAATAAGTCTGAATTCACTCATCTGAACACTACCAATTATCTGATATCAACAAATAATCCATGCTTATCAATTATATCAGAGTGCATCAAATTAAATAATGAATAAGCGGAAGACTTAACAAATATCTAACTCAAATCGTAATCTCATAATATACAATCTTTGAAATGAAACACAAATAAATATAATGAAAATGATAATAGCTATACCTCTAAATCTGGATTTACCTGATACCAACTGCCAAGACTTTGGAATCTGCACAGTCTATATGATAAATAACTAAATGAGATCAGAGATCCCAGTAAGTCATCATATGATAAATTAAATACACATGCGGATATATCTTAAATCACAATACATCACAATTAATCAAGTGCAAGTAAGACAACCCCGTATCCCACTAATAATATGAATTCACAACCAGGTTTTGAACACTTACAATAATCATCAACTGGCTAGAACTATAGACATTGCCCGGACTACAACTATACTATTCAGACTGGGATGCTCAATCTTTGGATCACAAGATCACCACACACAACACATTTCAGGTAAATCCCTTCTACTGGGAAATACCAAATCACATCGCTTGCAATGCTAGGAGGAATCGCACATCTTGACTTGCTCTCATCAAAAAATAAATAAAAACATGCCGGGAGGAATCCTCAACTCAACCAGCTTCGTCGCTACAATTAGTACGACTCCCTCTGCTCCCATACTGAAGAGCCCTCACACACTCAAGTTTTAATTATCTTTTTATGCATCCACACAAACTACTGGATACCCAAAACATAATAAGGATCTCTCTTGAGATCAAATATTGAAATTCATTTTCCTCTTACTAAGCTGTAAATTCCCAACTCACTATTGATAAGTCAAACTTATCGCAGGGTAAAACCAATTTAATAAGGGTGCAATATACACAATTCAAAATTATAAATACTCATGTGTGTGTCATCATATTCAAATATACATATTTTCCCAAATATAAGATTGAATAGATATAAATGCAATTTAGAAAGCATGCTAGTGGAATTCATATGAAATATTTAATAACAAGGATAAACATCATTGTTTGAAAACTTACTATAAATATATAATCTATAAAACCCGATTTATGATTCTCTGATATAATTAAATGAATGACTAAAATCATCTTACGCATTTATATAAAAAGTTTCCTATTTTGGGCCAATTTTCCTAATTTTTTTTCATGCAATATGCCAAATTGCATCTCAGTAATTACCTTTCTCTTTACTATTATGAAAATGACATTGTCTTATTTTTAAATTAATTTATAAACCCTAAAAAGCATTTGTAGTCACTTTTTCATTGAATTTTGATTTTTCTTTTAAATTTCAACCAAAATGTAATTATTTATTAGGATTTGAACTCATTTATTGAATTTAATTTAAATCTAAACTAAAACTTAATTATTTAAGTGTTGTCTCACTAAACTTAAATATTTACTAAAATATTAACTGTTATCGAATTAACATATGAATTTTATATTGAAAATTAATTATTTTTAAAACTTTAACATCACTGTTCATCATTTTGCGGAATTTTCTAGATCAATCCAGGACTTTTATCAACCTAAAATCAATTCCTACGCAATTTACACCTCGTAAACTTAATTTTAAGCTATTAAACTAAAATTTATATTAATGTTTATATAGTTTTGCAAACACCAAAAACTTCCCGAAATCATTTAAAACAACATTAAAAAATAAACACATAACTCAATGAATCAATCCAATGTCTGTCAAATTCATTCATTTGAATATAATTAAATTAGTTAGCATGCTTGAATTAAAAAAAAATGATGCATCTCACCAGTTTTGTGTAGATTTCGATAGCTGCTACCAACAATAACCATCCAAACAACTACCTAAAGCTTCTTTTGAGCTCTCTACTTAGCTAGAGGACAAGTGAAACTAAACATCAACTTCTAACTACCTCTACGGATTTAATTAGAGGAGAAGAAGAAAGAAGAAAGAAGAAGAGGGAGGGGAAGGAAGAAGGAGAAGAAGTACGAAGGAGGGAGAAGCTTCTGGCAATAAGAGTGAAGAAGACTGAGTCAGTTCTCTCTCTTGGTCGACTTATCCTTTAACCAACTTAAAATATGATCCTATGGTTCTCCCTCCACACCACTACCTACACCATCAGCTACAACCAATCGAGTACTATCATAAAATAAGACCCTTTAAGGTCCTAAACCCAAATACCATACAACTATCCTCAAAGGTTAATGTTAACCAATCAAATAAAAGAATTGATTAAGCTATATAAATCCCAAACAATACATATAATTTCAATAAATTCTCAATAAATCACCAAAATTAATAGAAAATATCACACTTAATTCAAAATACCAAATTTGGAAATTTTGGGCTGTTAAATGTCCTTAGGGCATTTTGTTCTTAAGTTCTAAATTTGGCATGCAGATATAATTATTTAAATAAATCATATTAGTTGGAAACAAGAAATCAACAAATATTTTCAGGTTTGAAGAAAAAGGTGAAATAATATTGGCTGAGCATATTCTTTGAACGAGTCATGGCATTTCTCAATTCGTTTCCTCTTGAATTGAAAACCCAAAACATAAATTATTGATATTAGTTGGAAAAAAGTAATCAACAAATATTTTTAATTTTATAAAAAAAAGGGGTAAAATATGGCTTGCGCATCTTCTGTCCGTTTCCTAACTTTTAAATTAAGGACAGACAACTAACTACCAACCTACTACGTTCGTAGTCTTATTTCATTCTTACTTCACCTAAGATTTATATCCCATATTTTCAAATACACACTTTCCAACTCTCTTCTTCTGCTATTTAAAATTTGTTTCCTTTCAATTTAGTAATTAGATGGAAAGTTATGGAAAGGAAATTAGCTTTCATAAGAGAAAGGTGAATCAAAATGTTAACCCATATGTTTTTAAAAAAACTAAGTTAAAGTAAAGAAAAGAAGAAAGGAGAAAGAAACAAGCGGATAATTACGTTTGCACTTCTTGACATTTTCCACTTATGCACATAGAATCCTGAAATATGAATGAAAAACAAAAGCCACCCTTCACATCTGCACAAATGGTCACAAAGAGTTCTTTTAGGGATAAACGTTTCTTACGTCAGCCAAAAAATGGTTTTAAACCTGAAATGTCCTTTAAGTTTTCACAAAGTACTCAACTATACAAAATAAATAAGAAAATGACTCTTACCTATAAATTCAAAAGGAAGCTTTCTATCAAATGTAGGAAGTTGGAAATTATTTGTGTTAAAACTTGTTTAATTTCATTAGCTCTTCATTTTGAGTTGAATATTTTCAAGGTTATATGTTGGTTTGGTTCTTTTCAGTGTTCTCTGGTTAGAAAAAGAGAGGCTTCAATATATGTGGAGAGGGTTTATGCATATATAAGTGACAAATCTCAGGGATGTAATTTTAACTATCCCAATATATAAGAGAAGGAAAGAAACTTCTCTCATTCACAGAATGTCTTCCCGTCCTCTACCTCTGGGAGAGAGGAGAGCGAAAATAAAATGTTTTTAATCTTTAAGGAAAAAAAATGAAAGAAAGAAGAAAAAAGGATAGCTTGTAGAAGATAATTTCCTCAAAGCTTTATAGATGAACAAGCATGGTTAGGAGGAAAAAAATATATACATACATACAACTAGCTTGTGATTGGTTCATTGTTTGCTTCTCTACAACATGCATGGGACTGTGCAGAGATGCATACAACTTGCTTGTGAATGGTTTATTGTATTTTGAATATATATATTTTTTTCAAAAATAAATTAATAAGTTTTAATTTTTAAAAAGAAAAATTCAAAGAGCCAATCACAATCTCGATTGAAGAGGTTTCTATCCACTCCAACAGCTAAGTTACTCATGAGTCATGGCCATACAAAATGGATGTCAACACAACTATAAGGGCAAGTTTGTCAATACATGCGATCTCTTGAATACTATTGAGTATTGACCGATATGCTTTTCTGTTTTAAATTTCTTAGCAGGTTCCCATGGCGGACTTTTGTGATGAAGGCAAAGAAGAGTGGAAATATTGGAAAACAGGGAACATGAAAGTCTCCAGTCGAAGTAAAAATTAGTCTTCAAACCCTTAAAACCGTCTAAATTGCAATATTAGATCATGAAACTCCAATCGTGGTGTATCCTTTGCCGTCGTCACTAAGAAACCATATTTTGCTTCATCAATCTTCTACTGAAACCTTCTCGGCCATGGCTGTTTGTGGCTATTCTCATCTGCAGTCTTTCATTCTCACGTTCATGGTTTTAATTAACTTTCTGTTACTCATACCCCTTGCGGATCCATTATCTTTTAGATTTTCCCGTTTTGATCCGAATAATGATCATGACATAGAGTACCAGGGAGATGCTTTTCCTCTGGACTCCACCATCAAACTCACCATGGATCAAAACGGTAGCGCTATTAACTGGAGTTCTGGTCGAGTAACGTACAGCAAACCCGTGCAGCTGGGGAACAAAACTACAGGAACTCTCATCGATTTCATCACTGATTTCTCCTTCTTCGTAACACCGAAGGATAAGAACAGTTCAGGAGATGGGCTTGTGTTCTTCTTGGCGGCCAACCGTTCCTTGCCTTCAAATTCCTCCGGTGAGTGCCTTGGTATTGTAAACTGTAACAACAAATTCAACTCATCTGAGAACCCATTTGTTGCTATTGAGTTCGATAACTATAAAAATAGCTGGGACCCCAATTACGACCACTTTGGTATCAACATCAATTCCATCTCATCTGTTGTAACTGGTACATGGCTGTCTGAATCGAGGAAGGCGAATGCCCGGATTAAGTACGACTCAGATTTAAAAACTCTTATTGTCTTCTTGACTTATGATGACATGCCGAGCTCCATTTACAACATCTTTCATGTTGTAGATCTGAGGGAATACTTACCGGAATGGGTTACCGTCGGCTTCTCGGCAGCTGTTGGAGGCTCGCTTCAAATACATACTCTTATGTCTTGGGACTTCAATGCGAGTTTAGCAACTGTAGATGCTAAAACAAATGTAATAGAATCAGTCGGACCTCCCAAAAACAATGGTAACCGTCTTAATAGCAAAGACAAAAAGATCCTGAAAATTGTTATTCCAATTGTTGTATTTGTTTTGGTTTTTGTATCATGCTTGATCTGGTTTCGCTACAAAAAGAACCAGAGAATTGGTGTTGAGATGCCCATGTATGGAATGGTGAACGCAGAGGAGCAGGCACATGATATGTTTGGCAAGAATAAATATGGACCAAAGAGGTTCTCCTTTGATGAATTGGCTGAAGCAACGGGTAACTTTGCAAGGGAGGGGATTATAGGGAAAGGAGGATTTGGCATAGTTTACAAAGGCTTTCTAAGAGAATTGAATGTGGATGTGGCAATCAAGAGGTTCAATGAGGGATCTGGTCAAGGTATACAAGAGTATGAAACAGAAGTGAACATCATTAGTCGATTGAGACATAGGAACTTGGTAGAACTTTTTGGCTATTACCATGATGAAGAATGGAATGACTTAATTCTTGTCTACGAATTCATGCCGAATGGAAGCCTCCATGACCATCTCTTCAATGAAAAAACCTGCTTGTTGACATGGGAGAAGAGGTACAATATAGCACTTGACTTGGCATGTGGCTTAAATTATCTTCATGAAGGAGGCGAGCAATACGTCGTGCACAGGGATATCAAATCAGCAAATGTTTTGTTGGGTTTGAGTTTCAAAGCCAAGCTTGGGGATTTTGGATTGGCAAGGTTGGTGGAGCAAGGAAATGACCCATTGACCACCTACGAAGCTGGGACTAAAGGATACTTGGCTCCTGAATGCGCCATTTATGGTCAAAAGCCTAGCAAGGAATCAGACGTTTATGGTTTTGGGATTGCTCTTCTGGAGATTGGGTGTGGGAAAACGGCACTTGAGCACATCGAAGGAAGAATCCAAGAGTTGGTTGAGTGGGTTTGGAAGCTCTATGGCAAAGGAAATATCCTTGAAGCAGCAGATACAAGATTGTCGGAATTTAACCAGAACCAGATGGAGCGGTTGTTGCTTGTAGGTTTATGCTGTGCTCACCCACAGAAAATGAGTCGACCTTCTATACAAAGAGCCCTTCATATGCTCTTTTTTGAGGAGGCCACAGCTACACTGCCTAATGTGCCACCTGAGATGCCTGAACGCTCATACTATGCTCCTTCTCTGCATACAGGTATTATATCCCATCTTATTTCAGAGCAAAATGTCTTTGGCACTCCAAATACTTTTCATATATGGTAAGGTTAATTTCTTTCAATTATAGTGTACATTGTATCCTCTCTGAAACCAAATATAAAATTTTCTTGCTCTCAATTGTTGCGAGTTGATTTGATTCCACTTTTTCTCGGTGTTAAGGAGGGCATAGAGTTGTATAATTTCAAGTTTTTAAGTCTTCCCCATTTTTGTGCCATTACTCTCACTTATCTGAAACCAATTTGCATTGTTTAATTGCCAACTTGCAGCTGAGATTAATCTTCCAACCAATTATATATAGGCAGATACCTTGTTGATTGGATGTAGGATATAGTATGAAGATGACTTTGTGTAATGTAGATGTCTTGAATTTCACCCTTGCCCAGTATGTGAGCCAATTTCATTATCTCTTATAAATGGAACTTGTTTCTATATTACTCATAACTACACAGATAATAAAAGATACTGAAAACGCACATTCCATGACTTGAAGCTCTATTTTGCTATTTTGATGAACAAAGAGAATCCTTATGTTCATATATAAACATTTGCTTGGTGTTCATTGCGCTACTTTACTTGTACTTTTTTTTTTGGTGAAATACTTTACTTGTACTTGACTTTTCTTTTTTTATTGGATGCATAATTAATTGATGTTAAATTATTTAGGAGCAGGTGAAGCTAAATATCATTGATCATTCTGGACTGCTTTGTTGCTTCCTTCTAAATAATTCATTGATCGTTATGGATTGCTATGTGGCTTCACTGTAACGTTAGATTTTTGTTAATGCTCTCTGACTAAGTCACTGGTGATGCAGAGTGAAAGGATACAAGTTGAGTCTTTATTAAGCATGATACTGATGATATACAGAGTTCAAATGCTCAGCTACAAAACTCATCCAAAGATCAGTTTAGATTAGGATAAACTCTTTGTAACTTCTTTAAGTTTATCCTTTAGATATGTATTCTCTTGTTTCTGTAACAAACTTCTTATTTCTGTTTTGTAACAAACTTGCTGGTTTATAAATATACAGCCGTTCTTGTAAACGGTAAGCAGTGAAACAATTACTATCATCTTGTAAAATTCTTATATGGTATCAGAGCTACCTTGACAAACGTCTTTCCATTTTTTTTTGAATGGATTCTTCCTCTAGTATCAATATTACCAATGATGAAAACCCACCCCTCAACACCACCCCACCCATAACCAATATCCATCATTTCATCTCCCTCAAGTTAGATCGCACTAATTATTTACTGTGGCAATCTCAATTTATGTCCATTTTGAGACTCTATGATCTCATTGGCATGGTACATGGAGAAGATGAATGTCCCCCGAAGTTCCTCTCCACTACAACTGGCATTGCTTCCACCAACATCAACCCAGATTATGTTTCTTACCAAAAGAAAGATCAGCTGCTCCTTAGCAGCATCGCTGACAGCCTTGCTGCTGCCGCACAACCGGTGTCTGACAAGGACCTTGTTCTTCACATTCTCGGCGGGCTCGACTCTGAATATGAGTCCTTTGTGACTTCAATCACTACCCGCTCGAAAGCCATTACTTCTGATGTGTTGCATGATCTCCTCTGTAATAACGAGATCCGATTGTCTCATACCCTTTCCGTCTCGGTTGACGAACCTACATTCCAAGTCAATACTGCAACCTATGGAGGAACTCATCCATCTCCACATCCATCATATAACCAGAATCGTCGAGGACGAGGCTGCGGACGCAGTCGTGGTTTTCAGAATCCAAATAACCGATCCTCATATAATGGTCGGCATGGTTCCACTTTTGCTCCACAATCTTCATTGTCCAACCAACCTGTTATCTGTCAAATCTATGACAAACCTGGCCACTCGGCAAATCGTTGTTACAGCCGCTATGATTGTGCCAATCCAACTGATGATCCTTCAGGACTTGCTGCAATACTTGATCCGTTCAGTCCTCCTTCTTGTGCTAATTTAACCCGGTATCCTGATTCGGGAGCTACAAACCACATTACATCAGATTTGAACAATCTGACCACTCACTCTAACTATCATGGCCGTGATCAAGTACGGGTTGGAAACGGTTCAGGTTTGGCTATTACTCACACCGGCTCTTCTTTGCTCCATAACAGATTCTTTATGAATAATATTCTTCATGTGTCGTCTATTACTAAGAATCTCTTATCCGTACATCCGTTTACCTCGGATAATGATGTTATTTTTGAGTTTTACTAACTCGCATTGCTTGGTTAAGGATTGTTAGTCGGGGCGGGTACTTTTGTAAGGTCAAGTTAAGAATGGCTTATACTGTCTTCCCTCATCTGGCTCATTCGGTGATAAGCAAGCACTAGTTGGTGAGAAGACTTCTTTCAGTACTTGGCATTGGCGTCTCGGTCATCCTGCAATTAGCACGATTTCGTATATTTTATCTAAGAATAAGTTACCTGTGCATAGGCCCAATAAAGAGTGTGTTTTCTGCTCTTCTTGTCAGTTAGGAAAGTGTCATAAGCTTCCTTTCTTTAGATCATTATCTCGGTCCGTTGGACCCTTAGATTTAATCTATTCCGATGTTTGGGGTCCTACTCCCATGTTATCATCTAATGGTAGCCGTTTTTATGTTCACTTTCTTGATGACTACAGTAAGTTTACATGGATCTTTTTCCTTGAAAAAAAATCAGATGTTTTTTCAGTATTTCTCCAGTTTCAAAGACATGTGGAAAGATGGTTTGACCGACTTATTAAGGCCTTACAATCAGACTGGGGCGGCGAGAACAGATATGTTAGTTCTTATTTATCCAAACATGGTATTCAACATCACCTTTCGTGTCCACATGTACATGAGCAGAACGGCTTTGCTGAACACAAACATCGACATTTAGTGGATACTGGACTCACTCTTCTTGCTCAGGAATCCATGCCACTTCGATATTGGTCCGATGCGTTTCAAACAGCTGTGTACCTCATCAATCGGCTTCCCACACCGATTCTTGGTCATAAGAGTCCTTATGAAAAACTCTTTCACAAGCTACCTGACTACAACTTGCTACGTACTTTTGGGTGCACTTGTTTTCCTTATCTCCGGCCTTATCACAATCGGAAGTTTGAGTTCTGATCTACACCGTGTATATTTCTTGGCTACAGTGCATCTCATCGTGGGTACCGTTGTCTTGATCCCAAATCTCGATGGTTATATATTTCTCGGCATGTTGTATTTAATGACGAGGATTTTTATTTTGGCAAGCAACAGTTAGATTCTGCTTCCCGGTCCTCTTCCTGTGCAGAAGTCAATCTTGTGCTTCCATCTCCTCTTATGGATCAATGGGTTTCTACATCAAAAGCGGTTTTACCAACCTCCTCTACATCAACAGAAACCTCTACATCATCTTCTATGCCATCACCATCCAACAACGTGACTGCTGCTGCACCTCTTACTTCTCCACAACATCACTTGGCTCCTACTGGCATCAACTTGATTGTGGATCTTAATGATTCGTCTCCATCATCACCACATATTCTCTCTCGTCATCCTATGGTTACACATACCCATGACAGTACTCGACAACCCAAGTTATTATGTGCTACTCGGCACCCCTTGCCTCAATCTTTTCTTGCACACTCATCCCCTACTGTTCAAGAGCCTACTTGCTTCTTTCAAGCAAGTAAAGATCTTCACTGGTGTAGTGCTATGAATGCTGAATACAATGCTCTTCTAGTAAATCATACGTAAGCACCTCATTTTTGCGCTTCCAGAAGAGCCGGAAATGCAAACCCTGGGCAGAAAGTCAAACCCTAAGGGGTGAAAAGTTGACTTTTTGATGAAGTGATAATTGGCCACCTTGATTTATCTCAATGTATAGAGAATCCCGACACGGTTCCAACACAACTGAGTTTGCAGGAATCGGAGCCCGGATGAAGGATTTACGGGCCAGTCAAACTTGAGGGGGAGTCGAAAGTTGACTTTATGCTAACCCCGAGCCATGTGCTTAGCCCTATGTTATTGGGTAGAGAACTCCGATACGGTTCTAATGCAACTGAGTTTGCTCAAATCGGAGTCCGGATGAAGAAGATATGAGCTGTCAAAGTTTCCGGGCAACAATGCCGAAAACTACCCACGTGGCAAAGAAACTGCACACGTGGCGAGAAACGCAACGAAATATCTTAGGGGGCAATCTTTAAATATCAAAATCTGCCAAATATCTCAGGGATTAAACCAAAATTGCGCAAGGGGCTATCTGCAAATATCTCAGCGTCAAATCAGGTCAAATCGATCAAATCCACGAGGTAATCCGCAAATATCAAAACTATTAGCAGAATGACCGAAAATAAATTTCGGTTATACACAAACTATGTATAACCGAAATATATTTTCGGTTCATAAAGTGAAATCGAATATCGCCCGACAGATTGTCTGAATTCGTACCTGACAGAAATTAATCGAGTGCGAAAGTAGCTGAAATGTTATTTCGGTCACAAGCAAGTCCTATATAACCGAAATCCAATTTCAGTTATACTGGGAAATCTATGTAACCGAAAATTAATTTCAGTTATTCTTTTTCTGGCTATAAATAGGGACCCCAGCCTGGGGGTTGGCTGTTCTCTGAATTTCACCCACTCCCTGCCATGCTCGTCCCTCTCCTCCTTACCTTCTCCACCCTTCTACAACCCCCAAACCCTAACCCAACTCCACACAAACCCTTTCTCCACCATTCATCTTCATTTCTACCACTTGGAGAGGACCTTGGAGGATTTGCTGGAGCTTGGAGGAGGTACCCCGGTGCTGTGAAGGCTTCAAGTGAACTTCACCATCATCATAGGAGGTTTCCAATTGTAAGGTATGGTTCCCCAACAAATTTTATTTAACATATATAAATTTGAGGCCATTTGAAGCATGTTGATCCTTAAGTGGGTTGTGAGGTCATGTCTTCTCACCATGCATACGTTCTTTTACCGCTTTATCGCCTTCCCATGTGTATTTGACGGATTGTCACCATTCTATGGTAAGAGAAGGGGCCCCGGCAGTTTCAAGAGTGTATGGAAAGTGGTTTGGTGGGTTTGAAGGGGTCATGCAACCCCCATTCGGCCACTGGCTTGCTGGCTTTCGTGGTGTTTTTTGTCATAAAAAGTGGAGCATGTTCCACTCGTAGGTATTACCCAAATGTAACTTGGGCATAAGCCCCCCTCCCATCCCATTCTTTAAATACTATTTCGTTTGGTTTTAAAAATGAACTTGACATGGTTAGATGCAGGGATTGTATGTCTAGTTGATACCATATGCATGTACAAAGTTTCTTATTAGCTATTAGAATTCAAAGCATGCATGCCATGGTTATAGCCTTGTATGATTGCAATGTGAAGCATGTCTAAGTTAGTCTTTTACTTGATTTTCATTCATAGGAAAGCATGATAATTTGTTTCGGAGCAAAAGAAACTGATCCCTGGTTGGTCTTCATGTTGATTGGAAAGGAAGGGAATAAACCCTTTGATTCCCCCTACTGTTTTGATCCTTGGAAACCCCAAAAAGTGAGCCTAATGGCTCCATTCGGACCACTGTGGGCCCACACAGGGGCCCACAGAGACATCATGCATGCTCATACACCCTAGGAACCAGTTCTCTGTGGAAAAAGTGAAAAAAGGCATTTCTACTACTTACCCGAGATCTCAGGTCGGTCAAGGGCTTCTGGTGGCTTAACCGAAATCTAATTTCGGTTATGCTGGTATTCATGCTTAACCAAGATAAAATTTCGGTTACTTTAAGTGTTTTCCAAAAATCAATTTTCTTGCATGTTGTCATTTGCCATGCCATGTGAATTGAAGTGGTTGAACCAGCAGGGTTTCCAGGCCAACCGGAAACCCAAAATGGTACATGGGCCTTCAAGCCCAGATTGATTCCTTTGTGGGCCTTCCAACTGGGCCCACCCAGTCCAAGATCACCTTTGTACATTAAAACAAGATAATTAAAATGAACTAATTGGGCCAAACCCTTTGAGGCCCACCAAAGCCCAGTAAAAATGAAGCATGATGGCTAGTGTAAGCATGGTTTGGCCGTGACCTTGGGCGTGGGCCTATCAGGCCCACTAGGCCCGTCAACCTAATTGGGAAGGGCACAGTACCCTGGCCCACTGTACCATGGACCCCCCCGGTCCAAGCCTAGACTAATGGGACCCAGCGCCCACTTTGAGGATTAAAAATGGGATAAAGTCGAATAAATCATTGGCAACCACTGTGGGCCCACCCAATGGGCCCGTAAACAAATTCCGGCCCACCCTTGCATACAAATCACTTTAAATTCAACTTAAACCCTAAAAGTAAAATCAATTGAACTCACCGAAGCCCAAAGGGCCTCTTAGGTTAGACTGAGGCCCACTAGCGGCATGCGGGCTTAACCAAGCCCACCAAGGACACCATGGGCCTTCCAACAGGGCCCATCCAATCAGACTCAGAGCACTTAATTACGGAAGATAAAATCAATTAAAGAGACCCACACCACTCAGATGGTCCCACCAGACCTAACCAAAATTGCTTGCTGGATTAGGAATCGGATGAGAAACCAGAGTTGACTCAAACCAGGGAACCCACGGGACCCGTCATCCGACGGGGTGGACTGGGGTGTCTACGGACTTCCCCAGACCGCAACCGAGACCCTACTTAGAATCTCAAAGCCGTAGACCAAAGCCATAACTTGACAAGATTAGGCACCCAGGTGTCTCCGAATTTTCCCGTGCCACAATTCCGACGCGCGCACATCATACTTGGTCACTTGTACCTTATTCCTCTCTGATGAATCTTGTGGGTTGTAAATGGGTGTTTAAACTCAAGCAAAGGTCTGATAGCAGCATTGACAGATACAAAGCACGACTCGTTGCCAAGGGATTTCATCAACAACCCGGTATTGATTATGGTGAGACTTTTAGCCCAGTTGTTAAACCTGTTACGATCCGTACTATTATCTCCATTGCTATATCCAAGGCTTGGTCTATTCGGCAGTTAGATGTGTCCAAAGCTTTTCTTCATGGCACTCTAAAGGAGAATGTTTTTATGACTCAACCACCTGGGTTTGTTGACCCACTGCAACCTACTCACGTATGCAAGCTTCACAAAGCACTGTATGGCCTTAAATAGGCCCCTCGTGCTTGGTTTCATCGGTTGAGTACATTCCTTCTGACACTTGGTTTTGTTGGGTCTAAATCCGATTCCTCCCTTTTTATACAGCACACGGCTCAAGCTACAACATATGGTTTAGTCTATGTTGATGATATAATCGTCACGGGATCCGATTCAGTGCTCATTTCTTCCTTCATCCATCAACTTGGTATTGAATTCACTTTAAAAGATTGAGGTGAACTTTCATACTTCTTGGGTGTTTGTGCTACACAATCTTCTACAGGCTTGTTTTTATCCCAATCCAAATACATTGTTGATTTATTGAAACACACAAAGATGGATGGTGCCAAACCATGTCATACTCCAATGACGACTGGAAATTTTTTATCTCGGCTTGATGGTACTATACTCCCTAATCCTATTGAATATCGAAGTGTTGTAGGAGCCTTGCACTATTTGAATATCTTCTACAGCCTTGCACTATTTGTCCTTCGTTACCTAAAGCACAAGGTCAACTCTGGATTTTTTATCAAGAAATCGGATGATCTTTCTCTTAACTGTTTTTCGGATGCTGATTGGGCTGGATGCCTTGATGATCGTAGGTCTACAAGTGGCTATTGTACTTTCCTCGGTCCAAATCCTATTTCATGGACATCCAACAAACAGCCCACTGTTGCTTGTTCCAGCACTGAGTCGGAATACCGAGGTCTTCATTCGCCACATCCGAATTAATCTGGCTCGAGTCACTCCTTTCTGAACTTTGTCTTTCTCTCCCACAGGCTCCACCGCTTTGGTGTGATAATATTGGAGCCACTTACCTTGCTGTTAATCCTGTGTTTCATGCTCAGACAAATCACATAGAAATTGATCAACACTTTATTCGAGACAAAATTGCTCAAAAAGAGCTTCATATTCGGTTTTTATCTTCCGTTGATCAGTTGGTCGATGTTCTAACCAAGCCACTCTCCAGTCCACGGTTTGTTTTACTGCGTTCCAAGCTTGTTGTTCTTGATGATACGCTTCGCTTGCGGGAGGGTATTAAGCATGATACTGATGATATACAGAGTTCAAATGCTCAGCTACAAAGCTCATCCAAAGATCAGTTTAGATTAGGATAAACTCTTTGTAACTTCTTTAAGTTTATCCTTTAGATATGTATTCTCTTGTTTCTGTAACAAACTTCTTATTTCTGTTTTGTAACAAACTTGCTGGTTTATAAATATACAGCCGTTCTTGTAAATGGTAAGCAGTGAAACAATTACTATCGTCTTGTCAAATTCTTATAGTCTTCAACTTAATTTATCACTCCAAGGGCATGGTAAAGGGACGTGTTGGCAAGATGAAGAGTCTATCAACCATTTATTTCTTAAGATATATGGAGCTACTTCAGAAGACGGTAGAAGTGAAGTGAGAACAAAAACTATAAATATTATTGAAACCACTATATTTAGAGAGTTTTATTTGTAATAAAACTAGCAGGATTTTATATCATAACATGCAAGGATAAGTAATAAAAAGTCTACATACCTACTATACATGACAGTATTGGAGACGAACAAGGTGTCTCAAATTTTCAACTCTTTGCAAGCTCAACGGAGTAGATGGGAATTCTATTAGCTAGGGTTCCTAGAAGACTTTTTTATTTTAATAATTTTTAATGATCTTCAAGTGGAGAAGTGCTTTTAGGGCATTATATGATAAACGTATGTGTTCCACTTAAATTAAAGGGTAAGTTTTATAAGATAGCAATTAGTCCAGTTATGTTTTATATTACATAGAATATTGGGTGGCAAAGAATCAGAATGTTCAAAAGATGACCATTACCAAGATGATGTTGCTACATTGGACTTGTGGCAAAACCAAATTAACAAGACAAAGTAAGAAATGAAGATATTCGAAAGTGGTTAGGCATAGCATGCATTACGGTTAAAATGGAGGAGAGTAGGTTAAGGTGGTCTAGACATATGAAACGAAGACCTAGAGGTGCACCTGTAATAAGGTGTGAAATGATACATATTGAAAGATCCAAGAGATCAAGAAGAAGACCTAAAAAGACTTGGATGGAACAAATAAAACATGATGTACAAAAACATAAATTAATTGAAGATATGATTTTTGGTAGAGTAGGATGGAAAGACAATATTCATACCACCAACATCATTCTAGTTGGAACTGGCTTTTTATAATTATTACTAGGGGACTGCACGCGCTACGTGTGTAGAAAATTTGTGGGGCCCATTGAGATAAACAACCCTCTCTAATAGATATCATGTCATTCTAAATAGGTAGTTACAACATGTTTAAATTTGAACTGGGAAGAGTGGTATAGTGGGGGATTGTTATGTTTGGGGAGGACAATGTTTGGGAAAAAAAAAAGGGAGGCCAGAATCTGATGGGAATATTCCCCTCTCTTGTCTTTACTAATAGTATAGATGATGATGACCTTATTCACGTCATAGAGATCTATTTGAAATGGGAAACCTTCTTGAGTATAGATCCCTTAATGCTAAGACTCCTCCCCTATATCTATTGAATAACCATAATGAAATATAACTCAAATATGAAACTTGAAATTTGAAAAATTTTAAGTTGCTGAAAAAAAGAAAGGCATTACGAGAATATTAGTGACCATATTTAGATAACTCTTACATTTTCCCACTTGGCCAACAATATAACTTATTTATTTAAATATTTTGTCTATATGACTAGCTTTCTTCAAAAGAAAAAAAAACACACTTGATGATGGCCACTTTTAAGAAAATCATTCCTTCTCAGCACTCAAGACCCTAATAAATCAAACTACTAATTTTAATCATGGAGGCTATTCCATTTCTTACTGATATAATTTCCATTATTTAGTCAATTTGTTAATACCGTCATTTTTCAATGACCTCAACCATTTGTATATTGGTGGATTAACCAGAATGATATGGAATACCGAATAGCTATACCTAGCAAAAATGGTTTGAAAATGCAAGTATAAATCCTACAAGTCAAATCTCTTCAAACATATAAAATAAAGAAACTTATTGCTAAAAAAAATAGCAACATTAGCAGAATATAATATGTATCTATTCGAATATAAAATAGGTAGAAGAGAATGGCTAGAAGAGAAAATAGAAGAAACTTTATGGTTGGTGAGAGCCCGTGACTCTTAACAATAAAATACAAGGATATACTTTGTTTTGATAGTGTGAGACATGGGAAAAAATCAAATCCAATGACTTCCTCAATCATCACACGGGATTAAATTAAACAAAGAGTTGCCACCATTCAATTTAGGTGTGAATGGACACCAAAATATTAAATAAGCACAAAAGGCAATTTTAGGGTAAAAATAACCCTCCTAGAAAAAACAACCAGAGATGGGTAAGGGGATTAGGTTATGAACAGGGGAAGGTGTTAGGCACCCCTATTCATCCACACAAGGTGGTTGCCAGGTATTGTTCATGTTTTTCAAAGAAAAAAGGCTTGCTATAAAAATCATAAAAAAATCACAAAAAACAAAATTGTATGGTTTTTTCATATGAATAGTCTGATTGATCCAGAACTTTCAAATATGATCATACCGTTCCTAGGGTTTCATGATCAAAATAAAATTGAGATAAAATCAAATAAAATCAATTTAAAGTGAAAAATCCAAAAAATCTGGCTTCAAGCTAAATTCTAGAAATCTAGAAAAATATGATTTTTATAAAATATTTCAAAATTGAACTTGAATAGTCCAGGACATAGATAAAGCCCAAATTTCACGTTAAATCTGAAAATCAAAACCAAAAATACCCACGTTGATGAAGAACATCAAAAGGGGAGAACTTAGACCGTAAGGTCATCTCTCAATAATGAAAAACGATTTAAAAACCATCTCATGAAACCCTAGAATTTATTTTTAGAATTGAAGACAGAAAATAAAAGGGAAAAGGTACTTACCTGGATTGAGCAGGCAAAGCAGCAGGGATTCCTTTCTTCTCTTGGAGCTCTTGAGTCTTCAAAATTTCGTGGCCTTTTGCTTGAGGAAAGGCCCTCTATTTATAGGCAAACACAGGGGTATGGTTGGTCCAAGGTTTGGCAAGATAGAGTTTCAGTTTGAGTTAAACACAAGATCATGCCAATCCTTTATCCACAAGGATAAATGAGATAATTCGAACAGATAAATAAGAGAATTCTCTTATCCAAGAGAGATATTTGGGTGCAGATAAGGTTCAAAAATCAAAAAGGTAAAATTTGCACAAAAACCCCCGTGCCCGTATATATATTACGGGCGCGCCCTGCCCGTATTATTAATACGGGCACGCCGTGACCGTATATCAACTGCAGGTATGACCAGTCCGTAAACAAAATACGGTCATGACCAGTTTGGCCAGATTTTACACTTTTTTGACCTGTTTCAAATCCCAATTAATATTTTCAATTATTTTCTCATTTTTAGTGCAATTTGGGGTGTCTACAGATAGTATGCTTTACATAGGACTAATGAGCCATATTTCAAGTTTTGCTTAACCACCCAACAGTCCACAAATGTTGACCAAGCTTAAACTCCACTGACCAGCAACTTGTTCAACCAACTAAGCAAGAGTGAGTTAGACTCTTCTCAAGCTTTCTAGAAAATCTAGAATATGCATTAATTTAACACTCCTTAATGCATTTTCTAATGCTACTCCAATCATGTTCTGTAGTAACTCGAATTTAGATATTCGAAGTACTTTAGTGAAGATGTCTGCAACTTGTTCTTCTCTTGCAGTACTTGAACTCTCAATTTCTTTGGTTGATGTGGCTTCTCTTAGAAAATGATACTTGATCGCTATGTGTTTAGTTTTGCTATAAAAAACAAGATTTTAGTCATAGTGATTGTTGATTGTTGTCGCAGAAAATATCTGTAGGCTTCCTTTTAGTTTCACCCGTGTCTTTGAAAATTCTTCGTAGCCATATTGCTTGGCTTGGAAATATTGCTCTTGCTACATATTTTGCTTGCTGATGATTGCGCCAATGTATCTTGTTTCTTTGAAGCCCATGAAAATATTCTAGTGCCTAGTGTAAATGCATAGCCTGAGGTACTTTTCATGTCATCCATTGATCCAGTCCAATCACTATCGGTGTATCCGATTAGTCTTGAGTCAAAACTTGGCATGTACCATATTCTGTATTTCCTTGTACCTTGCAAATATCTAAGAATTCTCTTTGCAACACCATAATGTATTTGACTTGGATTTTGCATAAATCTTGAAATTGGACTCGTTGCGTGCAAGATATCTAGTCTTGTAGCTATCAAATATAGGAGGCTTCCAATTAAACTTCGATAAGTTGAGGGGTCCGCCTTTTCTGCTTTATCTTCTTTTCTCAGCTTCTCGTTTGGCACAAGTGATGAAGTTATAGATTTTCATCTGTCCATCCTGAAATTCTTTAGTAGATTTTTTGTATATTTCTTCTGACAAATAAATATTCCTTCTTCTTCTTGACTTATTTCAATGCAAAGAAAGTAGTGCATCAGACCCAAATCACTCATCTCAAATGTCTTCATCATGTCTTCTTTGAATTCTTGAATCATTTTGTCATTATTTCCTATATATATTAGATCATCAACATATAAGGAAATAATGAGAGTGTTAGAGTTATCTTGGGTCTTGATATATAGAGTAGGCTCACTGTTGCTTCTTCTGAATCCTTGACTTACAAAGTAGCTATCAATCCTGCTGTACCATGCTCATTGTACTTGCTTGAGCCCAGATATTGCTTTCTTAAATTTTAGAAAATTTTCTTCTGAGCCTTCCGCAACGACCCCTAGTGGTTGCTCAAGATATATTTCTTCTTCTAAAAAGCTATTCATAAATGTTGCCTTTATGAGAAGCTGATATATCTTCCATTGCTTTTGTATGTGCTGATAATGCCAGAAGAGCTCGAATAGCATCTAGACGAGCAACTGGAGCAAATGTCTCATTGTAGTCAATACCGGGTAGCTGAGAATACCCTTTAGCAACCAATCTTGCTTTGTATTTTTGAATAGAACCATCTAGGTTAAGTTTGGTTTTATAAACCCACTTGACTCCAATGATCTCTTTTTTCATTTGGTGGCTCCACTAGCTCCCACGTTTTGTTTTTCTCTATCATTTTTATCTCCTCCTCCATTGCTTTAATCCAAACATCTTGCTTTGTTGCTTCTTCAAAGCTTTCTAGTTCTAGAGAAGCATAGATGCACGTTTCATATATTTCTCATAAAGTTCTTACTTTTCTTGGAGTTGTCTCTGGGGAAGATTCTAGCTGCCCTGAGAGAGGTAGTTGTCCTGAGAGAGGTGATGAGGACGTACCTGGAGATGTTGGTGACGTCGTTGGAGGTGTTGCCAGCTGTGTTGGCGTTTGCACAATATCTCTTCCATCTCCGTGATCTTGATTTGATATTGTGATATTCTTGCCAATCTTTTCTTCTTCCCAGTTCCAAGTTTCATTTTCATCAAACTCTAAATCTCGGCTAATTATTAATTTCTTTGATTTTAGGCTATAAATTCTGTAGCCTTTTGATTGATCACTATAGCCGAGCAATATTCCTTTTTCTCTCTTGTCATCTAGCTTCTTTCTCTTCTCTTTTGGAATGTGTACATAGCAAATGCATCCAAAGACTCTGAGATGCTTTGCTGATGGTTTACGTCCGCTCCAGGCTTCAACTGGTGTCTTGTTATTCATAGCTTTAGTCGGACATCTGTTAAGAAGATAGACTTTTGTGGGACAACCATGGAAAATCACCTAAGGATCTCCTAAATACCACACAGGATTAAACTAAAACAAGAGTTTCCATCATCCAAGAGTCTAGGTGTGGATGGGTGCAAAAGTGTACATAAAAGAACAAAATAGAGCTAAAATAGTTCTAATTCATGGTCTAGTAAGGTGTAAAACCCCAAATTTTCTACAGGATTTTTATTGGTGAAAATTAATAAGCTGTGTATGTAGCGAAACTTGGTGGGCGAGCGTGCACTGAATCATAGGTTTTAAAATGGTCGAGCGGCAAATTATATCAGGTAAGTATAAATACTTAATGTATTTAGACTCGTAGGTTTTCGCATACTTTGAGTTGAAGGAGATTTCGGCTGGTGATCTAGGGTTTTGGAGAGAAGCAGATCGTGTGTTTCCTGCTGATCGGAGTTTTAAGAATCAGGGTGTTCAGAGAAACCTTTTGCGAACAGAAGGAGAACTGGGTGGCGATCGACTGTTGGATTTGCTGTACTAGGAGTTGCCGTTGCAAGGTTTTGGAGGGTATAATTGTGAGTAGCATCGTTTTTAATCTGATGTTTTTGGGTTTTGTCTATGGGATTTAGCCGTATGCATGATCTCGGAGAAATAACGATTCGCCTATGCTTTTGGTATAATTTTAGTGGCAAAAAATACATGTTAGATTAATTTCGAATCGTGTCTAATAGTCTTTGGAAGATGGTAGGAGTATAGAAAAGTGATTACAGAGGTGAGAAAATAGAACAGTCATGGAGTTCTGGGAGTTAAGGAGAGTCGCGAGTCGAAGGTGGTGTCTGCCGACTTGGCGCCTACCTAGCGCCAAGTGGTAGAGTCAACGCGAGATATGATTTTGGTTCTCGCCGAGTGTAGACACCCCAAATTGCACTGCCAAAATGATCAATAATCACCAAAAATCATTATTTCCTTGTAAGCCAGCACAGAATTTGAGAAAATGAGTTTTTTCCTTGTATCCGGTAACTCAGGCCGGATACAAGTGTCCTTCTTTGTATCCGATGGAACATGCCGGATACAAGCAGACCTCAGTGTATCCGGCATCATAGGCCGGATACATTAAGGCACTTGTGTATCCGGCCTGATATGTCGGATACACAAGTTTTGCTCAAAATTAGGGTCTTCCGAGAGCTTTTCACTTTTACCATCATATCCCTCATTAAATGAGAGGAAATCTCGGAAATAGCCTTAGGGTTAAGGTTGGTGGGCTATAGACATTATGTTGTGTCTACCATTCTTACCAACCCTAACCCTAGACTTTGCCTATAAATAGGAGGCTCCTCCTTAAGCAAATGGCCATTAATTCTCTTGCAAACAATTCTTACCAAGAATCTCTGCCAAGAAGAGCTCCGAGTGAAGAGGGAAACCGCTGCGGAAGTGCTTCCAGAACCCAGGTAAGCCTCAAACCTCTTTTTAATTTTTGTCTTTACATTTCTAGATCTAGATCTCTTCTTCTACCTTTCTGTAGAATAAAGCCTTCTATGTGTGTGAAAACCTTTCCCCGGTTCAAAGTATCTCAAGACTCCCCTAGCCGTAAAACGTGAAGGCGGGATCTAGGAGAAACGAGACTGAGGATTGATCCTAGTGCTAGAACCTATTTGAATAAGACTTTTGCATCTATGTAAACCGTTCCATATTCAAAGTACCCCAAGATTATCTTGAAGAACCGTGTTTAACGGGGAGAGAGAACTAAGGGAAACGATAATGGAACAGAACCCTAGGTTGTTCTAGAACCTTTTTTTCATTTGATCTAAATTCATGCTATAAGCCTTGTGATTCTATGAAAACCCTTTCCTATTCAAAGTACCCCAAGATTATCTTGAAGAACCGTGTTTAACGAGGAGAGAGAACTAAGGGAAACGATAATGGAATGGAACCCTAGGTTGCTTTTAGAACCTTATTTTGATGAATTTGAATGCATGCTATGTTCTGGAATGGTTTCTACACTTACACATACATAGCACATGTTTTGGCGGGATGGGCTCACATTCCGGGTTTATTGCATTTATTGTGATAAATCTGAAATAAATAGCCCCAATCAATTCTGGAATGTCTTTAAATGATTTTTAAAGGATTTGTATTCATCTTGCACGAATTGCACACACTTTGTCATAGTTTTGAATTGTTTTTCTCCAAAGAAGGCCTAACTTGACAGCAACTGTACCCCTACTTCGGACACTCATAACTTCATCGTCCGGATGAATTTTGGAGTGATTCCAGAACCATGGGAAAGGTGAGACTGTCTAGTTTATGCCTACCAAATTGCATTAATTTCTATCAAGCAGATTCTTGACATCTCTCTGTCGAAGTTGATAGGTCAGTTCTGATTTGAATACAGAACCTGTCACTTCGATCGAGCGCCATGTGTTCGTCTTAAATCCGATTCGAGTGATTTTTGTTTTTGGGCACTCCTTTATGAGTCTAGTTTTAAATCCAGTTGGTTTCATAATTGTTTGACTCCATTTGTGTCGTGAACAACAGATTTACTCAGAGCTGTTCAACAGCACTTTTCTGGGTAAATCTGTGATCTTCAGGGCCTGTTCGGGAGACCACCCAAGGCACATCCGAATGAATTTTTATATGAGGCTAGTTTCATTCGAAATATGGCCATACAGACTTCAATCACACCAAATTTCATGAATTTCTATGGAGCTGATTTTTCTAGGTGAGTTTCCAAACTTGCCTACTTGCCACTTTTAATCATCTCCCGCAGAAACTTTAAAGGAGCATAACTCCTAGGATTTCAACCGGAAATACTTGAAATTTTACATGAGTCTATTATTTACCATAATCTTTCACATGGATTTGGTTTGGTTCATTTTAAAATTGGATTTGAATGACCTCAAGACAAATGGCATTACTTTTCACCGAATTTTCCGGATTTAACTCAACTTGGTTTTGTGCAAGTTTCGCTATGATTTCCGTCTTTTGGTGATATTCCAAAAGTGATATTGACATAAGAGAGGATCTAGAATCCATTTGGATCTTCATGTGAAGATATCATACATTTGTCATTTTTTAAGGTTTTTAATGATTTAGCAAGCTTTCTTACTTTTTTGCATGAACAAACACTTGGCAACCACCTTGTGTGGGTGAACGGGGGTGCCTAACACCTTCCCCCGTTCATAATCTAATCCCCTTACCCATCTCTGGATTTGATTTTTAAGTAGAGTTATCTTTACTCTAGAATTTGCCTTTTAGCTATTTTTGCTTATCTTTAATCTTTTGGTGTCCATTCACACCCAAAATTTTGAATGGTGGCGACTCTCTCATTTTTATGTTGAGCCCGTGTGCTGACAGAGGCGAAATCATCCCGGTGATTTTTCCCATGTCTCACAATTGGCGACTCTGCTGGGGACTTGTGGATTTAAGCCATTTTGTGTATTTGTTCATGCTTTTTCTTTACTTTTGAATGCTTGCTATTTTGCTTACTTTACTTGTGTATATTGAATCTCAAATCTGATTTGCATGATTAGAAAATTCACATGGATAAAAGCATGGGTATGTTGCTTGATTGTGTCAATGAATGTGTTTAAGGGAAAGCCCATGTTGCAATAGGACTTTGCTATGTTTTGTGAGTGTGAGACACGGGAAAAATCACCGAGATGATCTCCCTTCCATCCGCACACGGGTTTGACGTAAAATTGGGAGAGTCACCACCATTCAGAATTTTGAGGTGAGAATGGACACCAAAATCATAAAAAATAAGCAAAAAGGGTTAAAAAGCAAATTCTAGAGTAAAAATAACTCTACTTGAAAATCAAATCCAGAGATAGGTAAGGGGATTAGATTATGAACGGGGGAAGGTGTTAGGCACCCCCATTCACCCACACAAGGTGGTTGCCAAGTGTTTGTTCATGCAAAAAAGATAAGAAAGCTTGCTAAAAATCATTAAAAACATTGGAAAAGAATTAAGCCAATGTGTGATATTTTCACATGAGGAATCCACAGGGATTCTAGATCCTCTTTTATGTCAATATCACTTCTGGAATATCACAAAAAGATGGAAGTCAAAGCACAAGTTGCACAAAACCAAGTTGAGGCAAATCCGGGAAATTTGGTAAAAAGTAATGCCATTTGTCTTGAAATCATTCAAATTCAATTTTAAATTGAAACAAACCAAATCTATTTGAAAGATTATGGTAAATAATAGCCTCATACAAAATTTCAATTAATTCCGGTTGAAATCCTAAGAGTTATGGCTCTTTTGAAGTTGCTGCCGGAGAAAATCAAAAGTAGCAAGTAGGCAACTTTGGAAAATCACCTAGCAAAGTCTACATCATAGAAATCCGTGAAATTTGGCGTCAATGAAGTCTGTATGGCCATCTTTCAAAAGAAACTAGCCTCATACAAAAAACTCATTCGGATGTGCCTTGGGTGACTTCCCGAACAGGCCCCGAGGATCACAGAATGACCCAGAAAAGTGCTGTTGAGCCGTTCTGAGTAAATCTGCTCTCCATGACACAATTTAAATCAAAAAATTATGAAATCAATTGGAATTAAAAATAGACTCATAAAGGAGTGCCCAGAAACAAAAATCACTTGAATCGGATTTAAAACGAACACATGGCGCTCCGTCGAAGTGACAAGTTCTGTATTTGAACATGAACTGTCCAATCAACTTCAACAGAGAGGTGTCAAAAATCCGCTTGATAGAAATTAATGAACTTTGGTGGACATAAACTAGACAGCCTCACCTTTCCCATGGTTCTAGAATCACTCCAAAATTCATCCGGACAATGAAGTTATGAGTGTCCGAAGTTGGGGTACAGTTGCTATCAAGTAAAGCCCTTTTTGAACAAAACCAACTCAAAACTGTGATAAAGTGTGTGTGATTCGTGCAAAATGAATACAAATCCTTTAAAACCCTTTTCAAAAAATTCCAGAATTGATTGAGGCCATTTATTTCAGATTTATCACAATAAATGCAATAAACCCAACATATGAGCCTATCCCGCCAAAATCATGTGCTATGCATGTGTAAGTGTGAAAACCATTCCAATAGCATAGCAAAGATATCAAGCATGTATATCAATAAAAATGGGGTTCTAAAAACAACCCAGGGTTCCGTTCCATTATCGTTTCCCTTTGTTCTCTCTCCCCGTTAAACACGGTTCTTCAAGATAATCATGGGGTACTTTGAATATGAAACGGTTTTCAAACATTCAAAAGGCTTTATGCTACATAGGTTCTAGCACTAGGGTCAATCCCCAGTCTCGTTTCTCCTAGATCCCGCCTTCACGTTTTACGGCTAGGGGGAGTCTCGAGATACTTTGAGCCGGGGAAGGATTTTCACACACATAGAAGGCCTTATTCTACAGAAAGGTAGAAGAAGAGATCTAGATCTAGGAAGGTAAATACAGAAAAATAAAGGAGGGTTGAGGCTTACCTGGGGTTCTGGAAGCAATCCGGCAGCGGTTCCCTTCTTCACTCGGAGCTCTTGGATCTCCAAATTCTTGGCCATTTCCTTGAGGAGGAGCCTCCTATTTATAGGAAAATGCTAGGGTTGTTGGTAGACACAACATAATGTCTAGAACCCACCAACCTTAACCCTAAGGCTGTTTCCGAGATTTCCCCTCATTTAATGAGGGACATAATGGTAAAAAGTGAAAACTCTCGGAAAACCCTAATTTTGAGCAAAATTAATGTATCCGGCATATCAGGCCGGATACACAAGGGCCTTAATGTATCCGGCATATAATGCCGGATACACTAAAGCTTCCTTGTATCCGGAATTTTCCATCGGATACAAAGAAGGGTACTTTTATCCGGCCTGAGTTGCCGGATACAAGGAAAAAAGCCTTTTTTCTGAATTTTAACACAGACAATACTTATTTACATGTAATATCATTTAAGTAAATGTCCTCGTATTTTTTAATCTCCATTTACTTAAGATATTACATGTAAATAAGCAAACACCCCCCCTCCCCCATTTGAATCCATTAAAAATAGTTCCAGACCCAAATTCCAAGTAAATAAAAAGTCAACTTTCCAGTTCTAGGCAAAATTCCGATTTTTTAGGTCTGGAAAAAAGGTTCAATATGTTAAAACCAAGGTATTCGTCAAGATTTAAAATCTCAAAAAATTCTTTTATGCAATAACATGGCTAAAAACCTGATTACCGGGAAAAATTATCTTGAAATCTGGTTTTAAAAAATATTTTATTTTTCGGGGTCAAAAGTCAACAAAATTCAACCGAAAAAGTTTGACTTTGCACAAAAGATTGAATTCGGGCCTTTTCCTTTTCCGTTTTGGATTCAAATGGGTTAAGTATCTCAAACCCAATGCAAAGAATTGAAAATTCCAATAAAATATTTCTCTCCTTCAAGATTTATAAAAAATCGTGCAATTTTGGAGTGTGTACAGCTGCCCCTCTTTGCTGGAGTTGTAGTACAATGAACAGCAAAGAATAGACACAACTCAAAATTGCACGTTAGAAAGACACCTCATTAATTGAACTTGCTTTGGTCAAACAAATGAGTGATAAAAAACATGGATTTGAAGATAGCCAATGAAACCCCTGCTGTGTATAGTCTGACGGGGTGGCGTCTCTTCCTTATCTTAGATTTCTTTGAGCTCTCATGGCTATGAAAAGAAATCTGAGACAAGCAAATTTTGAAAACAATGTGGATTTAAAATTGACCTCTGCAAACTCAATTGCTTTTGATGTCCTTCAACAATAAGGAAGGAAATATTTTATTGAATTTTCCTGATTGATTTTCTTATTTGATTTACCTGGGTGCCATTTGATGCCCAAACCTATGCTTGAATATTTTGCAAGTTGCTTTTGCTTCTTCATCTTCTTGCTTTCTCAATAAGGTTGTATGTGCCATTGCTGCCCATAGCCTGCCTTCATTCTTTTCAACTGCCCAAGTGAATGGTTCTTCTTGACTGATGGATTTGAAAATCATGATCTATTGATCTAACCTCATGCCCTTACAACCCATGATCTCTCATTCATGCCTTCTTACTGCTCCAGTAAAATCCTTCTTCAGAATTGGAAACCTTTGTTTAAAGGAGAAAACATGCAACTGCTTCGAAGCTTCTGTTTTTTTTTCAAGTCCGAAGACTAAGGCTTGACTGCCTCTTCTAGATGTTGTAATTTATTTCAATGAAAACCCAGAAGGAAAGGCGCTGAGCATGCCCCGGTTTTGATTGCTCGAAGTAGTATTTGCCCCTCAACAGAGATGATCCTCTTTTTTCCCTTTTTTTCTTTTCTTTTTTTTTCTTTTTCTCTTTCTTCTTTCTTTTTTTTTTTTAACCTTTGCAAAAAGAAACCCTTATAAAGGAATGCAAATACAAAAATAGGTTTTATACTAGTGGCCTCAGAATTCTCTAATGCTTGCAAAACCAATGTTTTTATGAAAAGACATAGATGCTCATCATAGGCCAAAAATATATTTTTTGCTTTTTTGTGCTTTTTTTTTTTTTTGAAAAATGATCCAATCACTTATTAGCATATAGTCCAAAAGAATTAAAATCAAGTTGAATAATGAGAAGATTATTTCAGAAAATGAAGAAAGACCAAAATAAGCCTTCAGAACCTTTAGAATCATTCCCATGACCATCGGCTTGTCAATTGATGCTCCAGATATGACGATTCTTTCAATCTGACTATTTTGCCCCAGTCTAGAAAGACATTTTCCTTCATCCAATTGAAGAGCAATTGTTTCTCCATTGTATCCATGATATGAGAATTTATGACTTCAACTCCAGCAATAATTTCCTAATGGCAATTTTGATGGCCATAAACTTTTTCACAGATGATTCATATCATAGTTCTGATTATGTTGCTTTAGTCTTGAAAAGAGAATTTTCCTCAATCACTTGAAAAGTGATTGTATCTCAAAATAACCACCAACATGAGGACTTCACCTGAATCTAAGCCAATTCTGGACTTTCCTTTCTGACGATTTCCTTCTTGTAGATAGCTGATTATTTGCCATGTAGCGCCCTTCCGGTTTTTCACAACATTTTCTCCTTTTTTTCTTCTTTTCTTTCCTTTTTCTTTTTTTTTCTTTTAATCCTTCATCACCAGCAACTATGTAGTCAAAACTGTCTTAATTCAAAATTTCTTAATCAAAGAGGACTTATGAATGGGACGAAATGGAGGCTTGGTGTTTGTTTAGAAAGAAAAGGAATAAAAGGCTCAAATACCCGATGATCAAATGGGTTAACTGAAATTGTAATTCTTAAGGCATTTTTTTTTCTTTGGAATGAATACAAAATTGCCCCCAGTAATGAAGCTCTTCCCCTACTTTGATTTCTTCATTTGAAGCTTATTCCCCTATATTCAACTTCTTTTCTCATTCTTCCCTTCACAATTTTTATTTACCCCTTTTGAAGACATTCTCCAAATATCCCATTACATTTGATGATCTCTTTTCCTCCTTTCTTTTTTTCTTTTCTTTTCTTTGCCCCTTTTCTATGAAAACATCTTTAAAATCCCTTTTTGAACTTCAATAATGCCCCCTTATTTTGTTTTTTAAAAAAAATTGTCCCTTCATTCCCCCCCTTTTTTTATGCCTTAATAAATTTGCCCCAGTGTGGTGTTACAATTCTCAGTTTAGGTTACTTTGAAAAATTTATCAAACTCAAAGGGTCTAACTAGGGATTTCAAAAAAATTGGGGATATAAGAAAGGAAGGCCTCTTATCATTTTAAGAAAAGTTTGAATTTTCAGAATTGGTAGAGTTACACTACATGACTGCCTCAGGATTTTTCCTTCTTCTTTTCTTTTTTTTTTCTATTCTTTTTTTTATCAACTTCTATCAAGATAAAAGCCTCTTCAAATAGAACCTCTGTTATGAACAAATTCTTCACCTTTTGATCAATCTCATCAGATGATGCCTAATTCTATTTCCAACGAAAAGGTCAAATCTTCTCCCATATTTTCAAGTACAAAGCCCCAAAATTTCTTCAAACAATATTATCAACTTCCCTTTGAACGAATCAGCAAGTGATGCGATCCTTTCTGTATTCTAATGAAGAAACTTTAAATCTTCTTCTATCTTTCTGTTGAAGACTGTGGGTCATCTTTGGTTCCAAAGGCCATAAAATTGGTCACTTCATAATTTTGCAGAATATTCTTCTCATGACACTGAAAAAGATTTGAATTTTCATATAAAATGTCTTTTTCCTCGATTTTGGTCTCAAAATTGAGCCCAATGTCGAAGTCATATTCAACTTAATGAAATCCAATAGGAGATATTACTCATAAGTAAAACAGGACCTTGTTGAAAACTTTTTTTTTTCTTAGAAAAATGTTAAAGGGAAAAAACTTTTTTTTTTTTGCTTTTGAAAGAGCCTTTATTGAAATCACTTCCTGAGAACAAGGCTCCTTAGAGTCCTCAGGAAATGTGCATTCTCCTTATGGGGGTTTCTTTTCAGAGAACATGGGAATTCGAAAATTCCCCCTGTTCTCAAAGACAAAAGTTGATTTTTTTCCATTTTTGCAAAAATTTTCATCTTCTGCTAGTTGAGGCAAGAATTCCCTTCTTTGATCAGCCATTGCCTTCATATTTAGGACATCATGCTCAGCCCTTGGAAGAAGTGACGTTACCTGATCTGGAACTTGGATGACTGCCCAATAAATGTGTGGCAAAATGAATTCAACCTTTGCCTCTTTCTTTTCTTCCATTACCCCTTCCTCCTTTTCCTTAAAATCTGCCCCTGTATGAGTCTCTTTCTCCATATGGCCCCATTCATCTTCTTTTTCAAAATAAACCCGGACTGTGGTACCAACTGGAGCAATAAGTTGAGAAGGATCAAATCTTCTTTTTCCAGAGAAAATTGCCCCTATTGCATTTGAGCTGCCTGCCCCATTGTTGTTGGTGGGAGGAGGAGTGGGTGTGACTGAATTGAATGATAAAGAGTTATTATCCAGCAAATCCTGAATTGCATGCTTTAGGGCCAAGCAACGATCTGCGGTATGCCCTGGACTACTCATATGATACTCACAAATTGCAGATGGATCATAACCCTTCCCCTTGCTTGCATGAGGATTTGGCAACCTCAAAGTCACATAACCCTTTTGAAGTAAGATAGGCAAAAGTTCAGATGGTCTCATAGGCAGTTTTGAAAACTCCCTTCTCTTCCTTACTTCTGTTTCCTCCTTCACAGGCTGTGCAGAAGGGACATTAATTTGGATAGGCAGCAAAGGAACTGGATGGGCATTGGCTTGAAAGGGTCCCTTGGGAAGCTGCACCATATTCACTTCTACTTCTCTCCTTTCCTCAGATTTTTTCTTTCCATTACCATTTCCCTTGTTATGAGTGGAGTCTTGTTGACTGATCATGGTGGAATAATCAATTATCTTGCCAGATTTGATCCCATCCTCAATCCGGCTGGCCACTTGTACCAGGGCAGCAAAATTGGTGGTGATCTGATCCACCAGGTGATTGTAGAAGGGCTGCCCCAGCGTACCCATGAATGTTGAGATCATTTCAGGTTCCAGCATAGGCGGCCTGACCTGAGAGGCAGCCTCTCTCCACCTCTTGGCATATTGCCGAATAGATTCATCTTTGCCCTTGCTCATCCTCATAATGTTGTACCGATCTAGCACGATCTCCGAGTTAAATTTGTATTGATCTAAGAAGGTGTCTGCCAGGTCCTTCCATCCTCTAATCTTCCCATCATCAACTATGGCGAACCACCTAAGAGTTGACCCGGTCAAACTCCTCTGAAAGAGTTGGATCAGTATGCTGTCATCCCGACCAAATTGGCACAAAGCCCCGCAGTACAATTTTAAGTGGCTCATTGGGCAGCCAGTGCCATCATATTTGTCGAAGTCCGGGTACTTGAACTTGGCCGGTAGGCATACGTCTGGATACATGCACAGATCGTCAAAGATGGTGCCTCCGTAACTATTTCCTCCCTTCACTTCTTTCAGTTCCTCCTGAATTCTTTCAATCTTGTGCAGGAGTTTTCTTTCCATCTCCTCCCTGGCTTTTTCCTTCTCTATTTCTTTCTCAGATTCTGCTGTATTTTCCCTGATCAGAATAGGTTCAGGGACCGGTTCAGAAATGGGCTCAGGCATGGGTTGAACCGGAGGCGGGATGTAGGCCTAAGGTGGCGGCGCTTGATGGGAAGTCAATGCTTGATTCTGGGCCTGGGCCTGTTGGGCCTAAGCCGCCAGTAAGTCCCCCAGCATTTTGGCCAGACCGGCCACCTACTCTTGCAGCTGAGCAAAGTCTTGAGCGGGTACAGTGGCCTGAGCTTGGTTATCTTCAGTATTCATGGCTCGGGCTTTGGATCTGGTCACGGGAGCAATGGTTGCAAATAAATGTACCTGGAGAAGGAAAATACAAAGAAACGTGTCAGCTCCCATTTAATCCTAGTCACACACCTATAAATGTAGATAAGTGAGTTAGGTGAACACGAGTTTTGATTTTTTTTTTTTTTTTGGTTTTTTTTTCTTGAGCTAAAAGAATTGTTGGAATATTTTAGGGCTTCCAAAGGTCCCAAAGAATGAGAAATGTCTAAAATTCAGAGGCTTTTAGACGGCCCAAAGGATACGTGTCTATAATTCAGAGGCTTATAGACGGCCCAAAGGATATGTGTCTATAATTCCGAGGCTTATAGACGGCCCAAAGAAAGGATTTGTCTAAAATTTAGAGGCTTATAGACGGCCCAAAATAGGTTGATGTTTGAAATTCAAAGGCTTTCAAATGGCCCAAAAAGGTTGTGTCTAAAATTCAAAGGCTTTTAGACGACCCAAAAACGGTTGATGTTTGAAATCCAGAGGCTTTCAAATGGCCCAAAAATGTTGCCTAAAATTCAGAGGCTTTTAGACGGCCCAAAGGATTGTGTCTAAAATTCAGAGGCTTATAGACGGCCCAAAATAGGTTGATGTTTGAAATTCAGAGGCTTTCAAATGGCCCAAAAAAGTTGTGTCTAAAATTCAGAGGCTTTTATACGGCCCAAAAATGGTTGATGTTTGAAATTCAGAGGCTTTCAAATGGCCCAAAAATGTTGTCTAAAATTCAGAGGCTTTTAGACGGCCCAAAGGATAGGTGTCTATAATTCAGAGGCTTATAGATGGCCCAAAAAGGTTGATGTTTGAAATTCAGAGGCTTTCAAATGGCCCAAAAAAGTTGTGTCTAAAATTCAGAGGCTTTTAGACGGCCCAAAAAGGTTGTGTCTAAAATTCAGAGGCTTTTAGATGGCCCAAAGGATATGTGTCTATAATTCAGAGGCTTATAGACGGCCCAAAGAGATTGATGTTTGAAATTCAGAGGCTTTCAAATGGCCCACAAAATTCAATTGATTGGTACGAAAAAGACCAACCAAAGGTTTTTTGGAATATTCTATGACTTCCAAGTGTCCCACAAATTTTTGATTTGATTGGAAAAAATAACCAACCAAAGTTTTTTTCTTTGTTTTTTTTTTTTTTGGAATATTCTAGGGCTTCGAAGTGTCCCACAAATTTTTGATTTGATTGGAAAAAATAACCAACCAAAGGTTTTTTGTTTTTGGAATATTTTAGGGCTTCCAAGTGTCCCACAAATGTTTGGTTTTGATTGGTTCTCGTGACCAAACAAAGGTTTTTGCAATATTTTAGGGCTTCCAGAGGTCCCACTTTTTTTTTTGACTTGATTGGTACGAAAAGGACCAACCAAGGTTTTTTTTTTTTGAATATTTTAGGGCTTCCAAAGGTCCCACAATTTTTTGATTTGGTTGGTAAAAAGAAGACCAACCAAAGGTTCATGGAATATTTTAGGGCTTCCAAAGGTCCCACAATTTTTTGATTTGATTGGTAAAAAGAAGACCAACCAAGGGTTTTTATGGAATATTTTATGGCTTCCAAAGGTCCTACAATTTTTTGATTTGATGGGTAAAAAGAAGACCAACCAAGGGTTTTTATGGAATATTTTAGGGCTTCCAAAGGTCCCACAATTTTTGATTTGATTGGTAAAAAGAAGACCAATCAGGGTTCATGGAATATTTTAGGGCTTCCAGAGGTCCCATTTTTTTTGACTTGATTGGTAAAAAGAAGACCAACCAAGGGTTCATGGAATATTTTAGGGCTTCCAAAGGTCCCACAATTTTTTGATTTGATTGGTAAAAAGAAGACCAACCAAGGGTTCATGAAATATTTTAGGGCTTCCAGAGGTCCCACAATTTTTTGATTTGATTGGTAAAAAGAAGACCAACCAAGGGATTTTGGAATATTTTAGGGCTTCTAGAGGTCCCATTTTTTTTTGACTTGATTGGTAAAAAGAAGACCAACCAAGGGTTCATGGAATATTTTAGGGCTTCCAAAGGTCCAACAATGTTTTGATTTGATTGGTAAAAAGAAGACCAACCAAGGGTTCATGGAATATTTTAGGGCCTCCAGAGGTCCCACTTTTTTGATTTGATTGGTAAAAAGAAGACCAACCAAGGGTTCATGGAATATTTTAGGGCTTCCAGATGTCCCACAATTTTTTGATTTGATTGGTAAAAAGAAGACCGACCAAGGTTTCATGGAATATTTTAGGGCTTCCAAAGGTCCCACAATTTTTTGATTTGATTGTGTACTTTTAGCTGAAAACGTGTTTCTCCACCTTCAAGCGCATGGTTTTTGGTTTTGGCTTAATTGGCAACTTAGAACTCAAGTCTAGTGATGCCCGGAATCGAATCACAGATCCCATTGTCATCACATCATCGATTCAAATTCTAAGGTGAATGTTTTCACTTTCTCTTTCCGAAGTCACGACCTCGGTGTGCCAAGCTACACACATTCATGGTTCAACTTCCTATAGGTAATGGATAGGCTGCGCAAATAGTTTAAAGTGCTCAAGTGCAATTTAAAATTGAGGTAACATTCACAACGTCCCAGCCCCTTGCCACTCTTTTTCATAGCCATGCATTCAATTTCAAGCCAAGGCACATATGACAATATAATGAAGCTAAATACAAGCAAGTAAGATAACCAAAGCAACCAAATATGCACAAAAATATTACATGCCCAAAAAGTGGTATACAAACATGTTATTTGGTGCAAACAACAATTAAACTATGGAAGCATGCTTGAAACCCAAAAGCATTCCCTAAAATTCCAGATTTTCATGCTCTTTTTCATGCTCAAAGTGTACCATTTCTACCCAAGTTGAAGCCTAAAAATTTTAGCAACTACTTGACATGGTCCAAAAGTGTTTCAACTAGGTAAAACATGCTTGAAATCTCCCCCGAAATACACTCAAATTTCCAGATTTTTCATGCTTAAAAGTGCATCACTCATACCCCAAATTAATGCCTAAAAATTTAGCAACTACTTGACATGGTATAAGGAGAGTTTTGATGGTAAAAACATGCTTGAAAACCTCCAAATTAACTACTGAATTGCAGATTTCATGCTCATGGTTTTCATGCTCAAATCATGTCATCCTATACCCCCAAATCCAAAGCATGGCATAAAACAAACATTAAGTACAAAAAAAGCTTTATTCATGGGAAACATGCTTGAATACCCAAAATAAACACAAAATTTCCAGATTTCAAATATTGTATTTTTTTTTAGCTCACGGCATTGAAACCCCAAAATAACATATGCTAACACATAATATAGCAAAGTCATATAGCAATATGGGTTTTTCCTTTAAACAAAAATCAAGCAACATGCCCATGCCTTTATCCATGTGAATTTTCTAATCATACAAATTAGATTTGAGATTCAACATACACAAGCAAAATACACAAAATAGCAAGCCTTCAAAAGTAATGAAAAAGCATGAATATACACAAAATGGCTTAAATCCACAAGTCCCCAGCAGAGTCGCCAGTTGTGAGACACGGGAAAAATCACCGAGATGATCTCCCCTCCGTCCGCACACGGGCTCGACGTAAAATTGGGAGAGTCGCCACCATTCAGAATTTTGAGGTGAGAATGGACACCAAAATCATCAAAAATAAGCAAAAAGGGTTAAAAAGCAAATTCTAGAGTAAAAATAACTCTACTTGAAAATCAAATCCAGAGATAGGTAAGGGGATTAGATTATGAACGGGGGAAGGTGTTAGGCACCCCATTCACCCACACAAGGTGGTTGCCAAGTGTTTGTTCATGCAAAAAAGATAAGAAAGCTTGCTAAAAATCATTAAAAACATTGGAAAAGAATTAAGCCAATGTGTGATATTTTCACATGAGGAATCCAAAGGGATTCTAGATCCTCTTTTATGTCAATATCACTTCTGGAATATCACAAAAAGATGGAAGTCAAAGCACAAGTTGCACAAAACCAAGTTGAGGCAAATCCGGGAAATTTGGTAAAAAGTAATGCCATTTGTCTTGAAATCATTCAAATCCAATTTTAAATTGAAACAAACCAAATCTATTTGAAAGATTATGGTAAATAATAGCCTCATGCAAAATTTCAATTAATTCCGGTTGAAATCCTAAGAGTTATGGCTCTTTTGAAGTTGCTGCCGGAGAAAATCAAAAGTAGCAAGTAGGCAACTTTGGAAAATCACCTAGCAAAGTCTACATCATAGAAATCCGTGAAATTTGGTGTCAATGAAGTCTGTATGGCCATCTTTCAAAAGAAACTAGTCTCATACAAAAACTCATTCGGATGTGCCTTGGGTGACTTCCCGAACAGGCCCCAAGGATCACAGATTGACCCAGAAAAGTGTTGTTGAGCCGTTCTGAGTAAATCTGCTCTCCACTACACAATTTAAATCAAAAAATTATGAAATTAATTGGATTTAAAAATAGACTCATAAAGGAGTGCCCAAAAACAAAAATCACTCGAATCGGATTTAAAACAAACACATGGCGCTCCGTCGAAGTGACAAGTTCTGTATTTGAACCTGAACTGTCCAATCAACTTCGACAGAGAGGTGTCAAAAATCCGCTTGATAGAAATTAATGAACTTTGGTGGACATAAACTAGACAGACTCACCTTTCCCATGGTTCTAGAATATCTCCAAAATTCATCCAGACGATGAAGTTATGAGTGTCCGAAGTTGGGGTACAGTTGCTGTCAAGTAAAGCCCTTTTTGAACAAAACCAACTCAAAACTGTGATAAAGTATGTGTGATTCGTGCAAAATGAATACAAATCCTTTAAAAACATTCCAGAATTGATTGAGGCCATTTATTTCAGATTTATCACAAAAAATGCAATAAACCCAACATATGAGCCTATCCCGCCAAAATCATGTGCTATGCATGTGTAAGTGTGAAAACCATTCCAATAGCATAGCAAAGATATCAAGCATGTATATCAATAAAAATGGGGTTCTAAAAACAACCCAGGGTTCCGTTCTATTATCGTTTCCCTTTGTTCTCTCTCCCCGTTAAACACGGTTCTTCAAGATAATCATGGGGTACTTTGAATATGAAACGGTTTTCAAACATTCAAAAGGCTTTATGCTACATAGGTTCTAGCACTAGGGTCAATCCCCAGTCTCGTTTCTCCTAGATCCCGCCTTCACGTTTTACGGCTAGGGGGAGTCTCGAGATACTTTGAGCCGGGGAAGGATTTTCACACACATAGAAGGCCTTATTCTACAGAAAGGTAGAAGAAGAGATCTAGATCTAGGAAGGTAAATACAGAAAAATAAAGGAGGGTTGAGGCTTACCTGGGGTTCTGGAAGCAATCCGGCAGCGGTTCCCTTCTTCACTCGGAGCTCTTGGATCTCCAAATTCTTGGCCAATTGCTTGAGGAGGAGCCTCCTATTTATAGGCAAAGGCTAGGGTTGTTGGTAGACACAACTTAATGTCTAGAACCCACCAACCTTAACCCTAAGGCTGTTTTCGAGATTTCCCCTCATTTAATGAGGGACATGATGGTAAAAAGTGAAAACTCTCGGAAAACCCTAATTTTGAGCAAAATTAATGTATCCGGCATATCAGGCTGGATACACAAGGGCCTTAATGTATCCGGCATATAATGCCGGATACACTAAAGCTTCCTTGTATCCGGCATTTTCCATCGGATACAAAGAAGGGTACTTGTATCCGGCCTGAGTTGCCGGATACAAGGAAAAAAGCCTTTTTTCTGCATTTTAACACAGACAATACTTATTTACATGTAATATCATTTAAGTAAATGTCCTCGTATTTTTTAATCTCCATTTACTTAAGATATTACATGTAAATAAGCAAACACCCCCCCCTCCCCCATTTGAATCCATTAAAAATAGTTCCAGACCCAAATTCCAAGTGAATAAAAAGTCAACTTTCCAGTTCTAGGCAAAATTCCGATTTTTCAGGTCTGGAAAAAAGGTTCAATATGTTAAAACCAAGGTATTCGTCAAGATTTAAAATCTCAAAAAATTCTTTTATGCAATAACATGGCTAAAAACCTGATTACCGGGAAAAATTATCTTGAAATCTGGTTTTAAAAAAAATATTTCATTTTCCGGGGTCAAAAGTCAACAAAATTTAACCGGAAAAAGTTTGACTTTGCACAAAAGATTGAATTCGGGCCTTTTCCTTTTCCATTTTGGATTCAAATGGGTTAAGTATTTCAAACCCAATGCAAAGAATTGAAAATTCCAATAAAATATTTCTGTCCTTCAAGATTTATCAAAAATCGTGCAATTTTGGGGTGTCTACAGTGAGAGCATGTGTTCTTTTTGGTTTCAATACCTTGAGGTGAACATGAAAAAATTTAAAAACTTGAAATCTGGAAATTTAGTGTTAATTTTGGGTATTCAAGCATGTTTCCCATGAATAATTTTTTTTGTGCTTAATGCTTGTTTTATGTCATGCTTAGAATCTCAAAGCCGCAGACCCAAAGCCCTAAATAGACAAGATTAGGCACCCAGGTGTCCGCCTGCACCCCATCAGGTGGTGGCGACTCCGAATTACCCTGTGCCGCGTTTTCCACGCGCACACAGACATCAGTTCCTCTTTGAACCGGGTCTCCTCCCTCATGGCCCAAATAAACACTGCAAGGCCTCCATTGGTTTTTAATTGCAGTCCACCCACTTGTTCACCATCCAAGCCATCAAAGGCTCCACTGGTCATCAACCTTGACCCCACCACTGCTTCCATCACCTCCTCTGCTCCCACAAAATCCAAACTCCAACCCTTGGTTGTAAACATTTAGCCATCCTACAGCGTCCCTAGACCGGCCCATACATCCCGGCCCAAACTCCAACAGTTGGTGGTCAATGTCCCCAAATTAGCCTATTCTAAGGCCGTTGTACCATTGAATTACAGCGAAGGGGTCACGGCTACGGTTCCAGTGGTCAGGAACCATAACCAGGAAGAAGTGAACCTCATGACGAGGTCGGGGAAATGTGTGGAAGGAGTAGAAAAAGAAAAAGAAACAGAGGCGGAGAAAGAGAAAAAAGAAACAGAAGAAAAAAGAAAACAAAAAGGAAAAACAAAAGTAGGAGAAGACACCCCCCAGGGTGCAAAAAATGAGATTAGACCTCATAAAAATAATAAAAAAATGTGAATTCAATCTTGTGGATTAGCTGAACAAGGTCCCGGCCCAGATTTCAATACTGGGCCTTTTGCTGAATTCGGAAAAGCATAGGGACGCATTGTTAAGGGTGCTACAGAGTGCACATGTATCCCAGACCATTGATCCGGACCAACTTGGCAAAATGGTTGGTCAAATTTTGTCACATAATGTGATAAGTTTCTCAGAGGGTGAGAACAGCCCAGGTGGGTGTTATCATGTTGACCCTTTGCACATCACAGTGCTCTGCAAGGGCAGTATGATCGCACGGGTTTTAATTGACAACGGGTCGGCGTTAAATGTCTGTCCGTTAATCACTTTTACCAAGTTTGGTCTAGATCAATCAAAGATCAAACAAAATGGGAGGATAGTGAGGGCTTTTGATAGCTCCAAGACCCACTCCCTAGGGGAGATTGAACTACCGGTCACAATTGGACTGAATATCTTCAACATCACATTTGAGGTGATGGATATACCCGCAGCATTCAACCTACTCCTAGGGAGGCCGTGGATACATCGGCTAGGGCAATACCATCCACGCTCCACCAAAGAGTAAAATACATAAGAGGAAAAATGGTGATAACAATCCTAGCCAAGAATTTGGTGCCTCCCATTGTGTCACTTGATGTACCCTTGATAAATGTGGACTTAACTGTTGACAAGATTGCGTTTCATTCATTTCAATTTGAAACGGTCAATTATATACCTGGGGGTGTGAGAAAGGAGAAAGAAAAGGGACCACTACTACTGAGAAAATGATAAAGAAAGTGATGGAGAAATACCACTTTCACCCGGGGAAAGGCTTGGGAATCAATTTGCAGGGAATAGTGGAGCCAATCATGGCCAAGAAACTGATCCCTAAAGTAGGGTTGGGCTTCAAGCCCAGAGGATGGAGAAGGTAGAAACACGAAGAAGGAGAGAAAAGAAGTAAAGGAAAATTCCCTCATTTAAGGGAAAGTTTCCCAAAACCGTCTTGTATAATCCAACTATCTCCTCCCATGGACCAATCCAAGCCCCCATACTGCAACATCAATCCTTATCAAAGGCCTTCTATTCCAACCTTGCAACCTTATAACCCATCTCCTATGCTTGGAAATTTGGGCGTGCCTGGGCCACAGCCCGAGCAGCAAGTGAACTACTCTGAGGATTTTGGGGCTTTCTTCGCCATGACTAAAGGTGAAAAAACTGGTGGTGACAACGAACTACCATTCATTGACTGGGCCGCAGTAAAGATTCCGGAGGAGGTCATTTCTGGATTGGGCCCCGTGGCAGAAAAGGGCAGTACCCACCCGGTGATGATGGCATCGGATTCTGGGCATGAGGAGCAGGCTTTCCCTATTTCCCCTGCTCCCCAAAATTTTGTACTGAACAATTAGGAAGAAACTCCCCTTACCTTTGAAGCAGCGTCTATGTGGCAATCTAACGCGGCTTCCAAAAAAAAACTCCAATAGTGGAATGCCATTTCCCTGAAGGTCCTAATGAGCCTTCGTCTTCAGGGGAATTATATTTAGAAGGCTCACAAAAAACCCAAAAAGATTTTTCTATTTTTCTAAAAAATTTAAAATTTTCAAAAAGGTCCCAACCACTTATGAACCATATAATAAAACCGAATTGGACCAAGTTGAATATGACTTCAACCTTGAGCTCGACTTTGACCTCATGGGGATCGAAGAAGAGACCGAGGTCGAGGAAGAAGACGTTCCAAAAGAAATTGAATATCAATTGGAACGTCATGAAAAGGGGGTCCAACCTAATATTGAGGAGACCATATCAATAAATCTTGGGACCAAAGATGACCCAAAAATAGTAAAAATCGGGGCATGCGTATCTGATGTGCAACAAAATGAAATGACACGATTTCTGGCAGATTACAAGGATATGTTCGCTTGGTCATATCGGGACATACCAGGGTTGGACACTGACATGGTGGTACACAAATTGCCAATTTTGTCAGGGGTTAAGCCAATCAAGCAGAAGCAGAGAAGATTGAAACCTGAATGGACTATGAAGGTCAAGGACGAAGTGGTCAAACAATTCCAAGCAGGATTTCTGGCAATCTCTATGTATCCGGAGGGGCTTGCAAACATAGTGCCGGTACCAAAGAAGGATGGGAAAGTCAGAATGTGCGTAGACTACAGAGATCTAAATAAGGCAAGCCCAAAGGATGATTTTCCGCTTCCACACATCAACATTCTGGTCGATAATACTGCGGTACATAGCCTATTCTCGTTCATGGATGGTTTCTCGGGATATAATCAGATCAAGATGGCTAAGGAAGATCAAGAGAAAACAACATTCATCACACCTTGGGGCACGTTCCATTATACGGTCATGCCGTTTGGGCTTAAAAACGCTGGGGCAACATACCAGCGGGCCATGACCGCACTATTCCATGACATGATCCATAAGGAGATGGAAGTCTACGTGGATGATATGATTGCCAAATCGTGCAAAGAAGAGGACCATTTGATTAATCTAAAGAAGGTATTTGATCGTCTCAGGAAGTACAGTCTACGGCTTAACCCAACTAAATGTGTCTTTGAGGCTACATCAGGGAAGTTGCTGGGATTTATTGTGAGCCGAAGAGGAATTGAAATTGACTCGGCTAAAGCCAAGGCCATAATTGAAATGCCAGCACCCAAAACAGAGAAGGAGGTCAGGGGCTTTCTTGGAAGAATCCAATATATAAGCCGGTTCATAGCACAGCTCACTGCTATCTGTGAACCAATTTTCAAACTTCTGAGAAAGGATAACCCAACGGTCTGGAATGAGGACTGCCAGCAGGCATTTGACACAATAAAGAGGTATTTGCTGAACCCACCCGTGCTAGTGCCACCAACTCCCGGAAGACCACTGATCATGTACTTGTCAGTGTTGGAAACGTCGATGGGATGTGTCTTGGGGCAGCATTATGAGACTGGTAGAAAGGAAAGGGCAATTTACTATCTGAGTAAAAAATTTACAGAATATGAGGCCAAGTACTCACCATTGGAAAAGACTTGTTGTGCTCTAGTTTGGGCAACTCAGAGGCTAAGGCATTTTTTCCTTAGTCACTACACATTATTGATATCCCGGATGGACCCTCTGAAGTATTTATTTGAGAAGCCGGCATTGACGGGCAGAACTGCAAAGTGGCAACTACTACTGTCCGAGTTTGACCTCACGTACATCACTCAGAAGGCGATTAAGGGGCAAGCCATTGCTGATCACCTGGCTGCACATCCTTTGCCAGAATACCAACCTCTAAAGACCAACTTTCCGGATGAGGCAATTCTGCAATTCTGTTTACTGAAGAGGAGGAAAGCGCGAGTTCTTGGCAGATGTTCTTCGATGGGGCCACCAATATGAATGGAAACGGAATAGGGGCAGTTTTGGTCAAACCGGATGGTTCACACATCCCGATTGCAGTGAAGCTAAGATTCCAGTGCACCAATAATATTGCAGAGTATGAAGGATGTATAATTGGGTTGCAAGCCGCCATAGATCACGAAGTGGAGGAACTTGATGTATACGGAGATTCGAGTCTTATCATCTTCCAAACAACTGGTGAATGGAAAACCAAGGATCACAAATTGATCCCCTATCACCAGTATTTGGAAGAAATAAGCACAAATTTTACTCGAATTTCCTTTAACTATATGCCAAGGGCCAAGAATCAGTTCGCAGATGCTCTAGCAACATTGGTTTCCATGGTCAGCATGCCAGAAGGGGTAGACATCAAACCGCTGGAAATTGAGGTCAGAGATGAGCCGGCTTATTGTCTCGTTCTGGAGGGAGCACCTGAAGAAGAAGCACCATGGTTTCAAGATATCAAAAATTTCTTGAGCAATCGGAGTTTGCTAGAAAATGCCACGTTTACTGAGAAAATGACAATACAGAGATTAGCCGGTCAATTCTTGCTAAGTGGTGGACATTTGTACAAGAGATCACATAATGACATTCTGCTCAGGTGTGTTGCTAAGGCTGAATCAGAAAGGTTAATCGAGACCGTACATGAAGGAGTTTGTGGACCCCATATGAACGGACACATGCTGGCAAAGAAGATCCTACGGTTGGGATACTACTGGTCGACCATGGAGCATGATTGCTGTATACACGTCAGGAGGTGTCACCAATGTCAGATATATGCAGATAATAAGCATGCACCCCCAAGTGAGTTGCACAACATGACATCCCCATGATCCTTTTCCATGTGGGGGCATAGACGTCATTGGCATGATTTCCCCTAAGGCATCGAACGGGCACAGATTCATCTTGGTAGCAATCGACTATTTCACTAAGTGGGTAGAAGCAGCCTCATATGCAAATATCACAAGGATTAAATTTTTGAAGCACAATATTATTTGTCGCTATGGACTGCCAAGTGCCATAGTATCAGACAACGCTTCAAATATTAAGAACAAGGACATAAAGAAAATGTGTTAGCAGTTTCAAATCACCCACCACAAGTCAGCTCCATGCAGGCCAAAGATGAATGGGGCAGTAGAAGCAGCAAATAAGAATATAAAGAAAATCATTCAGAAGATGGTAGTGAGCTACAAGGATTGGCATGAAATGCTGCCACTTGCCCTACATGCCTACAGTTCTGCCAGTTGAAGCAGTTCTGCCAGTTGAAGTAGAAATCCCATATTCATTGGTCTATGGGATTGAAGCAGTCCGGACTTCAATGGGGGCAACCCCGTATTCATTGGTCTATGGGATGGAAGCAGTTCTACCAGTTGAAGTAGAAATCCCATCACTCAGAGTTCTCATGGAAGTTGAATTGGAAGAAGCTGAATGGATACGGTCAAGAAGTGATCAGCTCAACCTGATAGAAGAAGAGCGGTTAAAGGCGCTATGTCATGGCCAATTGTACCAGAAGAGAATGGCCCGGGCCTACAATAAGAAAGTGAGGCCCAGAACTTTCCAAGAAGGAAACTTGGTGCTAAAGAAAATCTTACCATTTTTGGAGGATCCTCGTGGTAAGTTCAAGCCGAATTGGGAAGGGTCGTATGTTGTCAAGAAGGTCCTGTCAGGGGGTGCACTCATCTTGACAGAAATGGATGGGACAAATTTTCCTGAGCCAATTAACTCTGATGCAGTAAAAAGGTATTTTCCTTGATTGAACATTACTAAGAAATGATCCGAGGCCATCCTTCTTTATTTCCTTCAAAATTTTTAATCCCTAGTCTAGCCAAGTTAAACCGGTTCGTTTCTTTGATAAACCTAAACCGGGCTTACAGTCTTATACTGGGGCAAAAAAAATTGGGGCAAGGCCAATTAAGGCAAAAATAAAGAAAGAAAGAGCAAAGAACAATGGCAAATGAAAGCCAAGTGTGAAAAGGATGCGAAGGATGCAATTTGGGAAAAAAGGGTTGAATTCATCATGACTGTAAGTCCGGTTGACCTATTTCAACATGTGAAAAATTTTGAGCCTTTAATACCTTTTCTTTCATAAACCGAGCCTAGCCTTTGTTTCGTCCTATTTCTAAGTCCTCGGTGATCTTAGTATGTTCGTTCAAATTTTAGAATGAAATTGGTGATGACGGAATGCAGAAGCCGGCCCTAGTGAAAACCGTAACTGGCGCTAGGGGCAATATTGGCAAGAAGAAAAAAAAGAAAAAAGAAAGAAAAAACCAAAGGTTAAGTTGATCATGTGATCCGAGCTTGAAGAAAAATCAGTACAAGTATTGAGACTGAGCAGAGTAGGTAATACGGTCAATTCTGAAAAAAGGCAGTTGGAGATGACTCTAAAGGTCCTAAGATGGACGATTTTGATCCCTCATTATTAATTGGACTACCTTCTTCATTACTTAACCTGGTTTTAATTCATATAATTATGGGTGATTAAGTATATGGATCAAATTTCAAAAAATAAAAAAAATAAAAAAAAGGAAAAACTATACTTTGGCCAGTGATGATAAATCAAATACTTTTCATAAAACCTTTGTTTTTACAAGCATCTGAGCATTCTGAGGCCAATAATATAAAAAATTTATTTTTGAATTAAATCCTGTCTTTCCAATATTGGAGTTTGCTTTCGTACAAAGGTATGAAAAAACAAAGAAAGAAAAAAAATGTGCAGGAAATAAAGCTAGTCTCTGTCTCCAAGCCACTCCTCAAGCTCCCGAATCCGAGCTGCCTGAGCTGCAATTACTCCAGAAGCCCCCTCTGCAGCGGGATCACTCAAGAAGGAAATGACCTCATCTGAAAGAGTCTGCCTAATCCTCATGCTCCTAAGGCTGGCTAAAGCATCCTGGTGCTTCTGCCTCAAGGCTCGTACTTCAAGACAGTGAGCCTGCCTATGCTCCTCAAGTTGCTTCTCCATAGCCAGACGGCGAGATACCTGCTCTGCAAGTTGCCTCTCATGTCAAGGCCCCGTATCCTAAGCTCCTGGGCCTCTCGTACCCATATCTGCTGAAGTCGCTTGTGAGAAGCTCTCTCAGACTCCAGAATGTCCTCATAAGTAGGAGCCAAGACTGCTGGAGGATCTTCAGGTACGGAAGCCTAACTCTGTATCTGCTCCCTAATCCAAAAGAGATAGTCCTTCACATGGGACTCTAAGAAGACGGGGCCCCGCATAAAGCGAACATAAGACCACTCCCTCATCAACCAGGCATTCAACTTCATGGTAGCTGGAAAAAGTGGCCCAAGACGATCTTCATACCCACTTGGGATTATAATCCCCTGGGTCGCTCTGAACTGACGAAGGACCCTCAAAGGAAGGTAAAGCACCGCATGTCTCAGGCCAGCCAGAACCAGAAAGTTGCGGTCTCGGAAGCTAATCACAGTCTCTGTATTGGGCTAATAAGTACCAGGCCACCTCACCTGAACATCCTAGAGTGTAGCCAAGAAAGTAAACAAGCCCTGTTTACCCCCTGGAATGTCGGGACACCCCCGGTTGCTCATCAAGATAGGAACTTTCAAGCTTGGGAAGAAGTGCCTATTGATTTCCTCAATCTGACTCAGGTGGTCAAGTAGCCAAAGCTGCAAGGGAGGAGACATATTTCAGTGTATTGCATAAGAAAAAAAAAGCAAAAAGCAAAAAAGAAAAAAATAGCAAAAAAGAAAAAAAATGCAAAAAAGAAAATTTTTTACCTGCAGGATGGGGGCGCATGATAGGAAGCGCTTCGACTTCCTATGATAGCAGTCAGTCAAAGCCTGATACATCTCTGCCAAAATCATAGGGGCCAGTTCTCCGGCTCCCTAACCTGGCATACAACTGAGATTATGGCCAAGTCCACCTCATCATCATTCCATGGGAAAAGTAGTTGGTTGACCACTATCAGGGTCAAGGCATTGAACCTAGCTTCTTTATTCTCCCCTCTCAAAAGCTTCTCAGTTAGAAAAGACTTGGACAAAGTCAATAGGGTATCAGAATCCCCTAAATCCTTCTTCCCTATGCCTAGGAAAGTAGAAGCCTCCTTCTTGTAGCTGGGCCTAAGGGGCGGATTCACTACCTTCTCATCAAACCTCAAGCCTAGAATGGTTTCCACCTCTTCAATGGTCAGGGTCATCTCATGGTTTCCAAAACGGAAAAGGTTGAGGTCGGGTACCCAATGGCCAGTCATGGCTTCAATAATCTCCCATTTGAAGGAAACCTTCGGGATAAGCATAATGTGGCCTAGATGGTTTTGATCTAAAAGGCTGTTTTGCAGGGGAGGCTGTGTGGACAGACAATGGCAAGGCAGAAGATGATCTGGATTCCATTGGAGATGATGGGAGCAAGCTAGAACTCAAGGGGAGGAAGAAAAAGGCGAAAAAGGGGTTTTCTAAACTCAAAAACTCGTAAAAAATGCTCAAATCCCGAGGCTGGTTGCATTTATAGCATGTTTTAATGTATCCGGCATATCAGATCGGATACAAGGAAATTTATTCATATCCGGTAAACAGTGCCGGATACAAAGAGTTTTAAGCGTATCCGGCATATTAGGCCGAATACAAAGAAAACTCAATGTATCCGGTCTGATATGCCGGATACAAAGAAAAAATGCAAAAAAAAGAGAAAATGGAGGAAAATCCGAATTTTTTACCTGTTTCACGTGTGTACAAGTTATAATTGCATAAAATTGAAAAGAAAAGAAGTGCAAGACAAGAGAGAATGAATAAAAAGTTTCTTTCATATATAAATGCAAGTTTCTCTGTACAAAGTATGATGAAAAATACATAAAAATCCTAATCTCCCACTACTGTGCAGGATCACCCCCCACGTCATTTGCCTCAGGCCCCTCTGCGACCTCTACCTCGAGGTGATCAACGCCTAGAGTATGCCAGAATACGCTCGGCAGCATGGTGAGGAAGCCGACCCACAACCGACTGGATCTGATACTCCAAGCAATACTCCGAAAGGTCTGGAAGCGGATCAGGAGCAGAATCTGGGGAAGAAGCCTCGGGCTCAGCACGTACAGGCTCGACTGGACCCTCAGCCACAGCGGCCTCCGCTCCCGCAGATCCAGAAGGCCCAACAACAGTAGAAGAGGAACCGGGAATAGAAGTATCTTGGTCAACAGAAAGGGTCAGAAGCAGAAATATCAAGATAAACCAAAAAGGGAAAATTAAAGAAAACTTACTTGGAATATCTACAATGGGAACTGGGGGATCCAGCTCAATTGGATCAACAGCAGGGAGGTCCTTCGGCTCAGGAGCCGCCACTGGAGATGAAGGACCCACAAGATCCTTAGGAGCCGCCACTAGAGATGGATCGGGAACAGTGGATGGAGCATCCTCAGCAGCCCGAACCGGAGATAGATCAGGAGCCGGAGGAGCTGGCTCGTAGGCAGCATCCTGATCTGGGACTGGGCCCTGCAAAAGTCAAACAGGCATATCAGAATATCAGAAATGAAAAAAATGAAATTACAAGAGAACCAGATACCTGTCTAGTCTAAAGCTCAGCAACCAGAGCCTCCAACTCTCTGATCCTAGCATCCCGCTGGGCCACGACCGCATCATGCTCTGCGATCATATCCTCGATCGCGGCCCGCTGGGTCTGGAACCGGTCCCGAATGAAGATCATGAAACTCACAGTGTCATCATGGACCTGAATGAAGATCCCGCCAATCTCGGTCACCCCGGCGCGAGTCGGTCGATCCATCAAGCACCCAATGGATACGCTCTGGATCCACTCGTCGTAATCCCCAGCTACTGTGAGCCCCTTCGCATCCTGGAAATGATCAAACTGATCAACATCAAAGCTTGGCAGGAGCGTGTCGGGACCCACACGAGGAGGGGGAACGGGGATACGAAGTGTGCCTGTGTGCTGATAGTACAGGCGCTCTCCCAAGTACATCACCCTACCAAGCCTCCCAAGGAAGCACTGGTAGGGCTGACATCGCCGATCTCTATCAAAGGCGTCCTGCACTACCATCTCACGAGCAACTCCAACATCCACATCGTCAAAGCGGGACAGGATGAGCTGCAAAGAAGAGATATGGTCAGATACAGTCAAGATGCAGAAAAAGAAATAAAAGGAAAAAGGACAAAGGATTTACATCGAATCGGCGGGCACGGTCCAAGTGCACCCGAGCAGTGCAAGGCTGACTCCTATCAGCATCTCGGACCTGGGCCGACCAGCGTAAAGCAACAGGGAAATCCGCAACCTCAGGCACCGGGGATGGGTGGAAGAAAGTCATATAGGTGTACATAAACACCTAGCAAAAGAAAAATCAGTCAGAAATAAAGGAAGATAAAGCCCAAGGAATGGGACAGGACAACTTAATACCTGCAGGATCTGCCAGAAGAACCGGCAGCTGACCCCATCACCTCTCGAGGCTGCCAGGCCTCGAACCACTCGGCACAGCCCAGCCAAGATGGTCCCATAGATGAGTCGACCCCATGCTAGCTGGCGGGTCTGATGAAAATCTCGCAGAGCATCTAAGAAAAGAGGACTGACACTAGTCGTATCCTCCGGGAAGAAGCAGCTCCTGAGCATCAGCAGAAAAACGTGCCGGAAGATAGGAACAAAGGCCGCATCCTCCACAGCAACGGTCGCATGTCTCCCCTCATAATGACGAGCCAAGCTCTTCCGCAACCAACTAATGGAGAGACGACCACTCCGCCCATCCCAAGCAGCAGGAGGCAGGTCCTGATATCCCAGAAGAAGGCCGATATCCTCCGTGGAAGGCCGATCCAAGACGATGGTCCGCCCCATCAAAGGAATACCAGTAATCATCACAAAGTCGGAAGGGCGGATCCCCAGCTCCACGTCCGGCAGATGGAATGATTGAATGTCCGGAAAATATCTCTCCATCATGGCGAAGATAAGTAGACGATCGGCTCGGAATGAGGGAATGCTGAGGAAATAATCCAAGTGGCACCTCCCAAACTCACGCCTGAGTGCCGCAGAAAGCGACTGAGCTAACTCGCTAAATCTCCCCCAACTGCCTTGCAGATGGGAAGAATGATATGGAAGAGGCACATCGGCCTGGATGCACATGGAGGGGTGACTATCCAAGCCACTGAGGAGCTCTGTATCATGAACAGATGCTCTCAGCTCCGCAGAAACCCCTGACAAAGCTACAGCAGCACCATCTTGAGCCGCACCTCTGGCTCTACCTCGGCCTCGGCCTCTGCCACGGCCTCCCTCACCCTCAGGGGCCTGATCCTGAACTTGGCCTCGGCCTCTGCCCCGACCTCGAGCCGGAGCAACAACGGGCTAAAATTCAAAGGAAAAGTGTGAAGATTGGCATAGGAAGAGAATAGAAGGAGGAAAAGAAGAATTGGGAAGCCTACCTCAGCAGAGCTCTCTCTTAAATCATCTAATGGCTCAGACAAAGTGGCGCTAGAACTCGCCTCTGTCCGAGCCCACGAGGTGGAAGGCCGATCAGCTGGGTCAACCTCCTCTCGCACATGGGAGCGACTCCTAGCCATCTACACAGGGAAGTGTTTTATGAATTTATCAGAAATTGTACCTTGCTTTTGGTCTAGGTTCACGGGATTATTTTTCAAAATTATCGTGAATTATGTCTCGAAGGAATTTTATCTCATTTGTGTTATCTACAAAGTTTTGGGGAGTGAGAGATATTTTCTGTTTCTAATTCTAAAATATTTTTCCTAACCCTAAAAGATTCTTACAATGCTTAACATTTCCTAATCTGTTGTGATTTCAGGATATACTCATGGAGGCAGAATAAAAAGCAAAGGTGAGGATCGAAAAAACAGAATTGGCAAGCCAGGTCGGAAAGTCAAGGTATGGGGATGGGCAATCCACCATCAATAATTGGCAAAATCTAAAAGTCATGACCAAAGGTTATAATCAGCAATATCAGCAGTAAACCATCCGATGGTATCAGATAATGCCATTCAAAAGTGAAGCCACTATTAAGTGATCAATCTTGTGGAATAATTGATCATGGATAGAAATATATATATATATATATCTCCAGCAGGACAATCTTAAAGAATCACAGCAAATTGGAGACCAAAGCTTGTTCTAACATGCAACCAGGAAATCTAGCATGCAATCAGGAAATCAGTAGTCCAAGGAATCAAAGCATGCAATCAGAAAATCAACCATCAAGACTCAAGCAAACCAAGCATCTACAAGAAAGGCTGCCCAGCATAATCAATCTCAATCCATACAACAATTCAGTTCATACACAAACCAAAAATCAGTCGGAAATTACCAATGGTGGGTAATTCAAAGTTACTGTCAATTTGAGGACAGAAATATGCAAAATTTGTCAAAGCCATAATCTAAGTTTGCTGCAAATGTGCAATCGGCCAAGAGAAAAATATATTTTTTGCTTACCAATAGTGCCGAACAATGGATTGAAAGGTTGGAAGCAGGAAGGATGCCGAAAATTGAAGAAGGTCACCGAAGCCTGGGTAATGGCGACTAAACAGTCACTTGGGAGCAAGAACGAAAACTCCACAACGATTCTAGGGCTCGGTCGCAGCAGTAAATGAGTATCGCCGGAAGCAGCGAGAGTCACCGGGAGCCGTCGGAGAAGAAAGGGGAGCCGTCGGGGACGAAGGAAAAGAGAGGTGTGTCCGGTTTGAGTAATTGGAGAAGGAAGAAAAGAATGGGGAAAGTTGCGGTCGCGCGCGACTTATAAAACCATGAGTATCCGGTGAATCAAGCCGGATACAAACAAGGCCATTCGTATCCGGCATGCTATACCGGATACAAAAGAAAAAAACAAAAAAAAAGAGAGAGAAAAAAAAAGGAAAAAAGAGAAAAATAAATGAAAAAAGGAAAAAAGGGAAAAAAGGAGAAAAGAAAAAAAAAGAAGAAAAAAAAAAGAAAGAGAGCAAAAATGCGCTGCAAAGTTAGCTATTTTCTCACAAAATCCTATTGTCGCCTTAAAATCCACCTCACAGCCAAGAGAGCTCAGTGGAATTTGGGACAACTTTGGGAAATGTGTTGGTCAAAAAGGAAGATATCCACTCAATTTTTAACTTGGTGATAAAAAAAATCAGTTTTCACAAAATCCTATTTTTGGGCTTAAAATCCACTTCATAGCCACGAGAGCTCAGTGGAATTTAAGAATTCTTGGAGAAATGCCCCCTTAAAGTTAAGGCTTTTTGGCAAATATTCACCTAAAAATTATTTTGAACCAAGCAAATCAAAGTTAAGGGAGTGCAATTTGGGCTTGTCTAATCTTTGCAGCTCATTGCTTCGCAACTCCCGCAAAGAGGGGTAGTTGTAGACACCCCAAATTGCACTGTCAAAATGATCAATAATCACCAAAAATCATTATCTCCTTGAAGGCCAACACAGAATTTGAGAAAATGAGTTTTTGCCTTGTATCCGGTAATTCAGGCAGGATACAAGTGTCCTTCTTTGTATCCGATGGAACATGCCGGATACAAGCAGACCTCAGTGTATCCGGCATCATAGGCCGGATACATTAAGGCACTTGTGTATCTGGCCTGATATGTCAGATACACAAGTTTTGCTCAAAATTAGGGTCTTCCGAGAGCTTTTCACTTTTACCATCATATCCCTCATTAAATGAGTGGAAATCTCGGAAATAGCCTTAAGGTTAAGGTTGGTGGGCTATAGACATTATGTTGTGTCTACCATTCTCACCAACCCTAACCCTAGACTTTGCCAATAAATAGGAGCCTCCCCCTTAAGCAAATGGCCATTAATTCTCTTGCAAACAATTCTTGTCAAGAATCTCTGCCAAGAAGAGCTCCGAGTGAACAGGGAAACCGCTGCGGAAGTGCTTCCAGAACCCAGGTAAGCCTCAAACCTCTTTTTAATTTTTGTCCTTACATTTCTAGATTTAGATCTCTTCTTCTACCTTTCTGTAGAATAAGGCCTTCTATGTGTGTGAAAACCCTTCCCCGGCTCAAAGTATCTCAAGACTCCCCCTGGCCGTAAAACGTGAAGGCGGGATCTAGGAGAAACGAGACTGGGGATTGATCCTAGTGATAGAACCTATTTGAATAAGCCTTTTGCATCTATGTAAACCGATCCATATTCAAAGTACCCCAAGATTATCTTGAAGAACCGTGTTTAACGGGGAGAGAGAACTAAGGGAAACGATAATGGAACGTGTAACGCCCCGGAACCGGGTTACGTGAAATAAACCGTAACTCGTTCCCAAGGAGTTAACTTTTCACACAGGATCGCTATCAGAGTGAAGGAAAACATGAAATAACCATTTTTATAATCATAGTCAACTAAAATTTTCCCCAACTCACCTGAGCCAAGCATATACCCACTTGTAACGTCCTCACCAGGATCTGAAAACAAAACAAAACAGTGAGATACGACTATCTCAGCAAGTAGCAATGCATGCATGAAATACAGATATAACCTTTTTCCAAAACGTGCATAAATTATGAACGGTAAAGTATACGATTAACCTCGGTTAATCCGTCTAATCTCGGAAAACATCGTCATTCAAATTCAAAAAAAAAAAAAACATTATATATTGGGACTCGTGAAGTTTGTCTATTTTGTGTGGCTAAGCACTAGAGTTCCAGACAATCCAGTCTAACACTGCAACAGCTCGAACATCCAATATCGTCGCCCTCATGGCGGAAAACTCAAGTGACCTCACCATCATGGTGGAAACGGAGTTGCTGCAGCACTTCCCTCATGGAAGGCCTCTCCATCATGGAGGAAACGCATGAAGGAACCCCAGACTTAAATCCAAACAAAATATACAAATTCACTACAACTAGACTGTGGATCCACACTAAGTCTCACCCTTAGTACTAGGTAAAAGATATCGTATATCGAGTAAATTTATCTTAATAACCATGCTTATAATAAAAGAAGACATTTTGTAGTGGACAATATCAATTTCGTTTTCGTGTACTCATTAAAACCATCCAATAAAAATATTTCAGCATTTACTACTACTTTAGAAATACTCTTAATATCATTCCCCCGGAATAAATGAACACGTGAAGAATTCATAAGTAAAACATTTCAGGTAACAATAAAATTCAGCAATATTAATGTAAGATTAAAACAGTCCCATAATTCCTACAACTTAGTCCTCCTATCTTAAGGTGCAGAATTTGATATTTCTTTACTAATTGAGTGTTAAACCACTCATGCTCAAAAACTTCTGCAGATCACCAACAGCAATGAAGTCTCATCGAACCAATATATATAAAAAGAAAATCTGATATGATAATTTGCCCTTTTAATTTATTGTCAAATAATTTTCCATAGATCACCACAGCTCATTGAATCCCAAATAACATTTGAATAAAATAGATGGAGTGATACTATAGGCTAGAACATGTAAATCTGCTCCAAATATGCACAATTCCATCTTGCAGAAATTTCAACTTACACTTAGATGGACTTAACATACCACAACTCTTTAATCCAATTTTTGATACTAGGTATTTGTAAAAATTAGAATTCAATATACTAATCAAGTTAGAGAAAAGAATCAATAGTTTGAAATTAATGTAAGAACCAACTCTAAAGTACTCTAAGAATTTCCAAACATTAACTTGCATTTTAGTACTAATAACTCAAGAAGTTCTCAAAATTTCTTTTAAATCTTTTAATGATAATTTATAAGAAGCTAAAATGTAAATGATCTTAAAAACCCAACTAATTGGTTCTAATACTGATTACTACTAATTCCTATAGTTTACTGAAATTTTTGGACCTTTATTGACACATGAACAATTTTGGTGGATTAATAATAATATGTTAGTACTTAAGATGTATTCAAGAAACCCAATTTTAAATTTGCAGAAAATCATTCTTTGTCTTTAAAAGTGCATCACATAACTCATGTACTTTATGCTATTGATTTCATTTCCATAAAATAGAACATGAATCTAAATTTTTGCTACAAATTTGAAAATATAGAATATGGTAGAGCAGGGGTCATTGTGTAATTTTGTTTTTTTAAAACTTCCTTTAACTTAAAGGTTTCTAAATTGCAAGAGTGCCTCAAAACAATTTCAAATTTGCAATTTTTGGACACTAAATTCAACGAACCCAGATTTTCTCTCTCTACCGTAGAAAACAACCCAATTCCCCACTATTCTACCCAGCCCCTCTTACTACCACATCTCAAATAATTTTTATTCACTCTCTCTCTCTCTCTCTCTCTCTCTCTCTCTCTCTCTCTATTTGTTTTTTTTTTTTATTTCTCTTCTCCCCTTTTGATTTCCATTGTTTCTGCAACTTTTTTTTTTTTTTTTTTTTACCGTGGCTGTATCGCCCATTAGCAGCCCCCTTTTTCTACTGGTTTATGCTCAATGGTTCCCTCTCTCTCTCATACGAACAACCCCAGAATTATTCTTGTTCTATAGCACTTCTTACTCTGAATCAAATCTACAACATGCTGATTATCTCTCATCCAGAATTTAAACTCAGAATTTTTCTTCTTGCCAACGATCATACTAGCAGCTCCTATCCATAACTTTTCTATCATGAAAACGTGGGGAGATGATGCATTGGTAAGTTAGATTAATAAGCAATTATCTAATGCATTCATTCATTCCTAGAGCATGCGAAATCAGTCCATAAATTTTGCTGCAAATCAGAACAAAAACCATGGCTATGTGTCACGTTTAAACCACCCATTCCAAATGTCAAGAAGGTGCTAACTTACATTGTTTGATGCTGGAAACTTCACTCTGAAACAACAACAGCAGATTTGGTATTTCTCCACGCCAATTCAAGTCGAAGAAACTGCTCACTGTTCTACAATTTTTGGACGTTTTTCTGCTCCAGCAACTTAGCACGAATCCCCCTTAGAACAAGGCTTCTCCCTTCTTAGGATTTCTCAATTCCAATTCTCCATCTCACTTCCCAGATCTACAATTCATAAACCATTTTAATTCGAGGGTTACAATTTACTTATTGCACTTACGGTTACCTGTTGCAACTCCATACGTTTAGCAACTCTTCAAATCCAACATGATCCCATGCATCGATACCCCACTAAACTCCTACACCACACCATTTAAATTTTTTTTTTATATATATTTTTATTTTAACTCCCAAACCATTCCAACATCACCACATGAATTATTTAATTCTAATTAAAATTTCTAAATAATATTTTCTATTGAACTTATAATAAAATTTACTTACCTTTATTTTATTAAATTCGACTGTTGCTAAATTTCCATTTGCTCTTGCGTATCGCACACCTGAAAATCCACCAATATTAAGTTTTAATTTATTAATTATTTCCTTCAATTATAAATACTAAAAATCTGGGGTTACGGTGTATTTAAAATCCTTCGTATCTTTATAATTAGATTTTCCACCCAGATTCACCCGAGAATTCCGGTTTGACTGCTTAATCTCCTTTTTCTGAACTTTCATCAATTAAATAAATTACTAAACCCCAAAATCCAATTTTTAATATTATTAAAAATTCGGGGTTTTACAGAACGGAACCCTAGGTTGTTCTAGAACCTTTTTTGTATTTGATCTAAATGCATGCTATAAGCCTTGTGATTCTATGAAACCCCTTTCCTATTCAAAGTACCCCAAGATTATCTTGAAGAACTGTGTTTAATGGGGAGAGAGAACTAAGGGAAACGATAATGGAATGGAACCCTAGGTTGCTTTTAGAACCTTATTTTGATGAATATGAATGCATGCTATGTTCTGGAATGGTTTCTACACTTACACATACATAGCACATGTTTTGGCGGGATGGGCTCACATTCCGGGTTTATTGCATTTATTGTGATAAATCTGAAATAAATAGCCCCAATCAATTCTGGAATGTATTTAAATGATTTTTAAAGGATTTGTATTCATCTTGCACGAATTGCACACACTTTGTCACAGTTTTGAATTGTTTTTCTCCAAAGAAGGCCTAACTTGACAACAACTGTACCCCTACTTCGAACACTCATAACTTCATCGTCCGGATGAATTTTGGAGTGATTCTAGAACCATGAGAAAGGTGAGGCTGTCTAGTTTATGCCTACCAAATTTCATTAATTTCTATGAAGCAGATTCTTGACATTTCTCTGTCGAAGTTGATAGGTAAGTTCTGATATGAATACAGAACCTATCACTTCGATCGAGCGCCATGTGTTTGTCTTCAATCCGATTCGAGTGATTTTTATTTCTGGGCACTCCTTTATGAGTCTAGTTTTAAATCCAGTTGGTTTCATAGTTTTTTGACTCCATTTGTGTTGTGAACAACAGATTTACTCAGAGCTGTTCAACAGCACTTTTCTGGGTAAATCTGTGATCTTTGAGGCCTGTTCGGGGGACCACCCAAGGCACATCCGAATGAATTTTTGTATGAGGCTAGTTTCATTTGAAATATGGCCATACAGACTTCAATCACACCAAATTTCATAAATTTCTATGGAGCTGATTTGTCTAGGTGAGTTTCCAAACTTGCCTACTTGCCACTTTTAATCATCTCCAGCAGCAACTTTAAAGGAGCATAACTCCTAGGATTTCAACCGGAATTACTTGAAATTTTGCATGAGTCTATTATTTACCATAATCTTTCACATGTATTTGGTTTGGTTCATTTTAAAATTGGATTTGAATGACCTCAAGACAAATGGCATTACTTTTCACCGAATTTTCCGGATTTAACTCAACTTGGTTTTATGCAACTTTCGCTATGATTTCCATCTTTTGGTGATATTCCAGAAGTGATATTGACATAAGAGAGGATCTGGAATCCATTTGGATCTTCATGTGAAGATATCATACATTTGTCATTTTTCAAGGTTTTTAATGATTTAGCAAGCTTTCTTACTTTTTTGCATGAACAAACACTTGGCAACCACCTTGTGTGGGTGAACGGGGGTGCCTAACACCTTCCCCTGTTCATAATCTAATCCCCTTACCCATCTCTGGATTTGATTTTTAAGTAGAGTTATCTTTACTCTAGAATTTGCCTTTTAGCTATTTTTGTTTATCTTTAATCTTTTGGTGTCCATTCACACCCAAAATTTTGAATGGTGGCGACTCTCCCATTTTTACGTTGAGCCCGTGTGCTGACAGAGAGGAAAGCATCCCGGTGATTTTTCCCATGTCTCACACCGAGTTCTCGCTCATCTTGCGCCAAGGGTTTTAGTTAGCGCGAGATATTGTTTTGTTATCGCCAAGTTCGCGCTTATCTCACGCTAATTACTTTTAGTTAGTGCGAAGTGTGTTTTGTTGGTATTGCCGAGTTCACGCCGACCTAGCGCCAATTGCCCCGAAGTCAGCGCACCCACTAATTTACACAGTGAGTTGCGGTTGATCAGACTGAGTCTATTTTTGATACTTTAGGGATTAAATCTTTTTGCCAAAACCTAGATTAGGATACTAGAGGTATCTTAAGTTAACCAAAAACTTTCGTAGAAATAAGCACATGAATTGTGGGTTTTACATGGCAACTTTGGGAAAATTGTTGGGGTAAATTTCTGTTCTAAATGCCATGAGTTAAGGACTTAGTTTTTAATTGTGTTTTATGTTTGTTCCGGTTGATGAACTCGTTCTAATCGAGATTTGTGTGCTTTACAACTGTTGAGCCGTATGTGCCACAATATCTTTGTGAAAATAGAAAATGGGTTTTATTACCAATGGTCTTGTGTTTTGGGATTTGAGTAATTACTGAAAGTACATGAGGTACTGTTCTGGTCCGGAGTGACCTGTGTTTAGTTGTGTTGTGTTATACATGATGATGGATATGTTTGGTTTTAATGTGATGTCAAAGTTGAGTTTATACGATGGTTTTTCTGTTTTGGTTTAGCTTGTCCTGGATCCATGCTTAAGCTTAGTAATGTGATGGTATTGTTGGTTGGTGTAATTGCATGGCCTTGTGTGTTGCCACGACTGGTGTAGAGCAGTCAGAAACCCTGAGTAGGCCTGGTTGTCAATGCTGAAACCCAGGGAGTAGGCCGGCATTGGATGACGAAACCCTGAGTAGGCCGTCATTTCAGAGTTCTGAAACCCTAAGTAGGCCGGAACTGTGTATATGGAGGTGTGGATGTCTCCTTGGCATGTCAATTAATCAATTTAACAATAGTCATGACATTGACCATTCGATGTGTTGTCGGTATTGTTATTGAAACATGATTGGAAACTAATATTGGTTTTGGATTTAAACTTGGAAATATTCTTGGTTGCTTTAATCATACTGGCTATTTATCGGTGCATAATTTGAACTGTTGTTAACTATTTCTGCATGCATATGCTACTCGCTGAGATATTCGTATCTCGCTCTTTTGTTTTTGTTTTTTATTTTCATATACTTGTGGTGAGGCGACTACTGGGGTAGATCCGACTGAGGGGTATAGGGAGGAAGATTACTATTATATTCCATGGACTTGTAGGTTATTTTGGATTGGACTTTTAATTTATTTAATGTTGAAAGTGAAATAAATTAGTTCGAGGTTGAACCATTTGATTTTAATAAAGCTGAATTTTGAATTCTTAGATAATAAATGTTTGTGCACTCTGATATGGTTTAGTTTAGGTGATTATCCAACAATCACAATTATTTTAGATCCTTACCTAACACTCTATGAGACGTGTTATACCTTTATTGAACAACACGGATCTGGGGTGTTACATAAGGAGATAGGGTAAGGGGGTTAGGTTATGAGTAAAGGAAGGTGTTAGGCCACTCATTCATATAAGATGGTTTTCATATGCTTATTTATGCTACATACTTGCTTACATACAAAAATACCCAAAATAGGTAACGGTAAGCAAACACATGTGTGATTCTTCACATAAGTTGTCGAATTGATTTTGGACTCTTTCTGTGGATGTATCTGTAAAACCCCGACCCGGATTATACCTTAATTATTAAGTTAAATTATCTAATGTAGGATTATTAGACTAATTAAGTATTTGTGTTATGAAGGTGAGGTGGATGTGGATCATGCCTGACGATTTAAGGAAATCAAATTGAATTTTATTGAAGGTTATTAAGGTAAGCTTAGTTAATGTTATGTCTCAATTTCAATTGGCCAAAATACCCTCCAATTAGTTCTAGTGAATTAGAAATCAAAATTTGAAAAATTAGAGTTAAATGTGAAAAAGTTAGCCTTGACATGCAAACCTTGAATCGTGCGTTGAACTAAATCCTGTAGAAACCTTTTGATAAAAGCTCAACGCCCAAACGTCCAACTTTAACGTTCGCGCGTCCAATACAAAATTTCCAGATTTCTTATTTTGAGGCCAAGATTCAAATTTCAACACTTCTAGATTAATCTTGAACCCTCATTAACACCAATTTGGGCCAAGTATACTTAGAGCACACCCTCCCAAGTAAACCTAATGTACACCCTTTCATGTATACCACAAAGTACCTCCCAAGTACACTTAAAGTACCTTCCAAGTGTACCCAAATTACTATTCAAGAATACCCAAAGTACCTTTCAAGAGTACCTAAAGTATCTCCTAAGAATACTCAAAGAACCTCTCAAGTATACTCAAGATACCGTCCAAATAACACTAGAGTACCTCCTTGTATTACCCAAGGTACCCCACTTCTATGCCCAAAGTACACCGAAGTATTACCCAAGGTACCACCCAAGTATTACTTAAAGTACCACCCAATTATACTTAAGGTACCCCACATGTATACCTAAAGTACCCCCCTTGTATTGATTAAGGTACCCCACATATATACCTAAAGTACCCCCCTTGTATTGCCTAAGGTACCCCATATGTATACCTAAAGTACCCCCCTTGTATTGCCTAAGGTACCCTCTTGTTTTACCTAAGGTATATCTCTTTATATAACTAAGGTACCCCCTTGTATAACTAAAATACCCCTCATTTATATAACTAAGGTAGCCCCTTGTATAACTAAGGTACCTTCTCTTTTATAACTAAGGTACCCCCCAAGCATCCCTAAAGTATACCCCTTGAAATAGCTAAGGTAAATCCCTTGAAACACCAAGGTACCCCCCCTCAGATAACACTAAGGTACCCCCCACTTAACACTAAGGTACTCCCCTAGTATGCCTTAGGTACATCCTAGGGTTTTAGTTGAATAAAAGCTTTGTTTAGGGGCAGATTTGAATGACCAAAAGTTGGGCATATAAAAGGATGCCCTAGCTAATATTTTAAGTGTTTTGAGAACCCTTTCTCTTGTATTGGACGTATAGAACATGGAGATGAGCGAGAGCTTGCTAAAAAGCTTAAATAAGAAGGAGAAGAAGGAGAAGAAGAAGAGAGATTGAAGAGAACTGAGCTTCTCCATTAAACAAATAGCAAACCCTTCAAAACAAAATGTATTACCAAAATTCGTATTCACTCTCTAGGGTTTGATTTATTTTGAAGAAATGATCTTGCATGTTGGTATTTTCTTCTAAAACTCGTAAGTTTTGGTTGTATAACACTCTTGTTTAATTTTCTATTGATTTACTATGGGTTTGCAACCTAGATTGATCATATTTCAGATTTGGGTTTGAGTTTTGTGTTTTGAATGAGGTTTCATGTGTTAGATTTGTGTTCATATGGATTTGGGATGAGTCTTTGTTTTGGAAGGTGTTTTTAAGTATGTTGGGATGATTTATGATTATCACATTTGGTGTTGGAAAGGTTAAGAATGATTTGTATGAGTTTTATCTTGAAAATAGCCAAAAATACTTCAAAACTCGACTTGGCAATTAATCCTGAGCCAAAACCCCCAAAAATAGTCTCTGTTATCCTAATCGCGAATCTAGTCGCCCGAATGTCCATTAGGATTAGGTTGAACGCCCGAATGTCAGCCCTGTAAGTAAATGTCATGTGTATTTTATGTTTCCATTTACTTAAGTCTTTACATGTAAATAAGGTTTTACCCCCCATTTGAAACTATTAAAAATACTCCCAAGATCCAATTCCAAACCAATAAAAAGTCAACTTTCCAATTCATGCATAAATTTCCAGTTTTGCCCGATTTTCATCAAAAACCACTTTTTGAGTTCCATACCCAAATGAGTGATTCAGAAGCCCATAAGGGTGGGCTTCAAACCCTATCTTGCCCCTATCAAGGTGGTAACAGGGCGAAGTGGGTATGCCCCTGGTTGGTGTATAAAATACAAAAAAAGACCATTTTTTTAAATAGAATATAAACATTAATAATATATTTATTAACAAAATATGTTTTTTTATATATATTATGCATAGAAATAATATTTAAAACATATTAAAAATAATATTTTATTTTAATATATAAAGGTTGGGTTCAGGGTAGGGTCGCTGCGGGTTAGGATAAACCCCGAACTTGCCTTAACCCGATTATAGATATACCAAACCCTAACTGTTAGGGGTGGGGCAGGTTACGCATTTAACCTGCACCGTTGCCATCCCTACGTGTAAGAAACCATAGGACTAGTGATCCATTTTTGTAGTTACTGGTTTTTTGCCTGCCAATATAGGATATATGATGGCGAGAGAAATAAGAAGGCCCAAACCTTGTCGGGTTTGCCCACAGCAACACAGCCAGGTAAGGCCCATCTTAAGAATAAACAATTTGTTGTTGATATAAGAGATAAACAACACAAAATATGACGGTCGTGCCTCGTGCCTCAACTCCAAATTTGTCCTCTATTTGGTTAAACTTTCCTCAACCCGACATAGGATCTAGCTTCATCTATTCAACATTACTGTAGGGAAGATCATGATATTCTTTATCCAAATTAATAATCCCCAATTAACTAGCATTTACATCGGCCGGAGTCTCTTGCATGGAAGATCGGCTGGAGCATCCATTGATCTTCACCACGTGTCCTACTCATTTATCATACCAACCTATCATGATAAAATGGGTTGTACCAAACAATAAGTTGGGTTGTACTCCATGATGAATGGGATTGTACCCATGATAAGTTGAATTGTACCCTATGATATGTACCTTGGGTTGTACCCACGAAGAGTTGAGTTGTATCCTATGCTAAACTATGTTGCACCCTTGATAAGTGAGTTGTACCCAGTGATTAACTTGGTTGTAGCCAATAATAAATTATGGACACATGGCAAAGATCTATGGAGGCTCCAGCCGATCTTCCAGCATTAGGCTCTAGCAGTTACGGGGCCTAATTAACTACTCTTGATTTTTGGGCACAAAAATCAACAATTAAGTCCCTTTTTGTAGTGGCAGAGCATGCCCAAGTCCACCCCATTGAAAGGAAATTTTATTTATTATTTTTTCCAATAATTAAATAAATTATTTTAAAGTAAGAAAAATATATAAATAACAGAGACCAACTACAAAAAGAAATTAAATATGCAATAATACCAAAACATTATTAGGATTAAAAATTCTAATTCAAGTACTTTACAAATATATATTATATATAAAATTATATTTATCTATTACTATTATAAAAAGGATACCCTATTTTCTGGTTGACATTTGATACCAAAAACACCCTCCACATTTTTATCAAATTAACTCTTGCACCCATTTGTTAATGCATACCACATGTATCAATAATTGCCTAACATTTTAATACCCAAAACGCCCTCAATTCTCTTTCAAATTTGCTACGCGCATTAGCGCATAATGCGTGCATTCCCCTAATAATATATAATATGAACATAGGGAATGGCCAAGACGACCTAAGAATTCCTAGGTGTGATAAATCCTACCCAAAATTTTTTGAAGCTTTTAAAAATCTTGTCTAGCCGGGTCCTATGGACAACCAATGAGTGACCAAGCCCACCCATAAACAGGTAGGTCATCTAGATCAACCGGGTCCATGAACTCCCTTTTCAAAAGCAACCACATATGCAGTCAAAACCCAAAACCTCTTTAGATACTACCCATCAATCGTAATTTGCAACCATCAGGATTCAAATCCTATAGAATCGATTCCGTCTGTATGTACCAAGTAAGGCCTCGTTTGGCTTTCATTCCGGATTAGGAACTCATTCCAAGAATGAGTTCTTAAAACTCATTTTGCGAATCAATTTTGAAGTCTTTCTAATTGCGTTTGGTTAGCACGTAGTAGAATGAATTTTCACCTAGAAAACTGTTTGGTTAACAAGTAATAAAATGAGTTCCATAAAATTTGTTTTTCCCTTTTTTTTTCTTTTTCCATGAATAATTATAAGAAATTGGTTGATCCTTGAAAGATAAAACTTGAAACACCTAAGAAATGAAAAAGAAAGACAAAATAAATGACGGGTTTGCTGATTATGTCTATTAATTTAAAACACATAATGATAGCAACTATCAGTAAAGTCACAAAGTCCTATCACATCCATAATTTGTAGCATAGTTCATTACATTAACACAAATAATACTTTCAAGGGCATTCACTATTGCAAGATGCGATATAACTTCAGCAATTGATTGTCTAAATGCATCCATCCTCCTTATTCCTTGTTCTTGTACTACTTCATCTGGATCTGGTTCATCATTAATGTGCTCTTCTTCAATAATTAAATCTTCTTACTGTACTCTGTTGAATTGACGAAATAAAAGATTATAGCTATGAGTGTGATATTGGTCCAAACACCAAGTGGCAATAAGTGAAAAAAAGTAATAAAAAAAATGGCGAGGCAACCTATATCCCTAAGGGGTAAACAACTCGATAATGGCAAAACTTGCAATCGCCATAGCTTAGCAACAAGCCACTAAAAAGGCAGCCATGACTAAGGAGATGTTGGATGGCAACAGCCCCATGGGCAGCAACGACCAAATAACAATGATATGTTTATGGCAAGAGTCTCCAAGCAACTAAGGACTTAAATATTACTCTTAACAACAAAAGCTTGCAAAGTGATAATTCTGTAAGACACATTTCAAATGAGTTGATCTTAAAAGCCATCTGTTATGGCAAAGAAGGACTCAAATCAGTTGCATTCTGAATGAAGATTACATTCATGTCAATCCGCACACTACAATGACAAATATTTTAGTCCTTACATGTTCCTTGAGAGCAACCCAGATGTTATCAATGGCAGCTGAAAAAGTTATCTGGAAACATGGATTTACAATACTTAACTATCTAATGGTCATTTGGTATAATATCATGTCTAGAAATAGAGGATTCAGGTCAGAAAGAGAGGCCTTATCGGACAAGAGAAATTGCTGTTATCCTCTCTCATGGGCTTGCTTATTCAGACCTCTTTAAGCATCCATCAAGCAATAAATAGTATTATAAAGCACTAAATGGATGGCTGTATCTATTGGGATTAGCACTACATCGCCTCATTGCTATATTCTATGTGTCTTTGTAATTAGAAAAGGAAGCCAATACATCTAACAACCCAATGGGGAGATTATTCATCCATTACTAAAAATCATAAAGGAAACAATAGATGAGACCAGCACGGAGCCAATGTGTGAGAAACAGAGACGAATAATCTGATGCAGAGGTTGAAAGAATTCAACTTAGAAAATCAACTTGATTATCATGAAGAACAGCTCAAACCATTCACACTGGAATGTAAAGAAAATGAAAGAGTTCCAATGATAGAATTATGAAAAATAAGTTGAGGTAGAGGATTCATTGAAATAATTCAACTTAGAAAATAAGCTAGATTATCATGAAGAGCAGCTCAAACTATTCACTCAAATGTAAAGAAAGTGAAAAAGTTCCAATGACAGAATGATGAAATTAAAGCAGCCAACAGACATAAATAAGTAATACAAGGCATAAGTAAAACATGATTCATCTTTAGGGCATGCACATAATTTTAAATAACAATCCAATCCCCCTTCGCCTTCACCACCATGATTTGGTTCCAAACTGCTCTGCCTAATTTCTAGCATGAGTCCAAACAAACAGCCATGGAAAATACACATTTTTTCAACTTTTTAATGAGACAATCAAGAAGAGCTCAAAAGACAAATTTTCCATAAATTATGATTCAATACAAACATTTTTACATTGTAATTAATTCTAACAAAAAATGAATGGATCCTCTGCTATAGCCTATGGGGTTGTTCCCCAGATCAGCTTTTCTTGTGAGTAAAATATTCAAATTTGTTTCACCAGTTTTTATAGTAGAAAATTGACCCTAGCAAGGTGGACTGTCTCTTTCAGATCCAAGTATCTCCCCTTGAAACAGGCCTTTAAAAGTCACTCCATTGCTTCTGATCTTCCAATTGAGTTAATAATCCATCCAATTTCCCTCTTCTAGCTCCACAACCTTCATATCCTTGACATTCTATTCCAGTTTAAAACTCACTTGCTGATACTTCTGGCTTCTAGATTTTTTCTGGCAAATGAGCAGTGCCTAGGTTCTGGGTTTTAAGATCTGAGTTCTGGGTCATCACTGTAGCTGAACCAGATTCCATCATATTTGCCATTTCTGAATGGGGTTTCACAGACCCTTCTGAGAAATGATGTCTCCCGTCATGATGAGTTTCCACTGTCCACAACATAACCAGTGCCACCATGACTATTGCTAGAGCAATCAATGCTGCCCACACCATCTGAGCATAGTCCTTCATTGGTTTGCAGTGTTTGGAAAGGATCTCACTGAAAGCATCTGTTACTATCTTGCAATCTACCAGATTTTGCATACCAGGATAGGCATTTAGTAAATTCTGAATAGAACTTGTGTAGGCTTCCACTGTTCTAAAATCACTAGCAGAGATCAATTCTCCTCCTCTGCAGGTTCCACCACCCCCATTGGTACAAGTAAGTACTCTCAGGACCTTCAAAACAAGATAAAAAACCATAAATAGCTGCTTTTGATTGCTGAGATCTTTGACTTCCTGATCATTTTTTGGGGCATACCTGGGGAATGTCTCCTATCCGGATTGAATTCGTCGGACAATTGTTTGGCTGGTACTCTATATTCTGGTGGTTCAGAGAAAGGATTGCAGATTTGGAGAAGATTTGGGTTTGAAGGTCCTTGCAGGACTGATATATTTGCATTCACCTGTTGTTTTATGTTTGCATTCACCTGTTGCTTTTACAGTGTAAGGAAAATCAAAATCAGTAAACGACCCTTCTCTCAATAAAAGGAAGGGGAGAAAAAGAAAAAAAAAGGAAATAAATTGTTTCTCCTTTCTCCTTACCACACGAAGCTTGGAGTACTGAAGCCTACGAAGCAGAGTCTCTGCTCCCGATTGAAAGAACAAGTTTTGGTTCTCGTCTTCGTCCAAGAGAACAGATTCATCCAGAAGAAACCCTCGAACGACACCCATCTTGTGTAAACAATCTCGGTTCTCGTCTTCGTCCAAGAGAATAGATTCATCTAGAAGAAACCCTCGAACGACACCCATCTTGTGTAAACAATCTCTAATCTTCGATTTCTGACAAACCCTTGAACAACATTTTTTTTTGTGAGAACCCTTGAACAACGTCAGGAGCAGAACAGGATTGACTATTGCAAAAGGAAAAGGAAAAATGGACAACTCACCTCGTACCCAAGACCAAGAACAATTAAACACGAAAGTCTTGCTTAGAAGAAGAAGAAGAAGGAAAGTCTCAATTGGCATATTTACAATTTTTGCCACTAGTAAAATGTTATGTTATTTACAAGTTTGCCACCGCAAAAACGGCAAAACTCATTCCTAAATCCTAAAAACGGGGTCTAACCCGTTTCAAAAAATCAATGTTTTTCTCATTCTCATTTTAGGAGAATGAGTTTTGGCACACTTAACCGAACACCTTTATGTCTCTCAAAATTAATTTTAGGCTTTGGAACTCATTCTAAGGCTTGGAATGAGTTCCCAAAATGAAAGCCAAACGAGGCCTAAATGGTTGCCTCGTTAATAACAAGCTGCTTGAGAAAAAAAATTAAAGAAAGAAAATATCTTTTCATATTTGAATGAGATAAAAAGAAGGCAACATTTTGTTGCTGACGTGGCAACCCACTGTTCCCTGTGGATGAGCACCTTTTAAGGGCTCATTCTTAGAGGATTTGATTCTTAAGTCATAACCATGTGAGAAATAATTATTTAAATAAATCATATTACTTGGAAAACAAGAAATCGACAAATATTTTCAAGTTCAATGATGAAAAGGTGAAATATTGGTTGAGGATCTTCGTGGAACGAGTCATGGTCTTTTCAATTCTTTTCCTTTTGAATTGACAACCCAAAACATAAATTAATCCTATTAGTTGGGAAAAAAAAGTAATCATGCCACAAATGTTTTTAAGTTTATATTAAAAAAGAAAACGGGTGAAAATATTGGCTTCAAATTAATTTTCTATTCGTTTATTTTTTTAATTGACAGCCCAACTAACTTCCTACCTACTACGCTCGTAGTCATAATTCATCCTTATTTCGCCTCATTTTTATATCCCATATTTTCGACTAACACTTTGCAAGTCTCTTTCTACTATTTTAAATGAAGGAAGTTGGAAATTATTTGTGTTAAAGCTTCTTTTGTTGCAATATCATTCTTAGTTGGATATTTTCTAGGTTATATTGCTTTTAAATGAATTTCTTCGAAGGGGTGGTTTGGGGTTCTTTCAATGTTCTTGTTAGAAAAAGGTAAAATTAATTTTTAGCAATGCTTTATCAAAATATTTAAGATTTAGTCAGCAAAGTTTTGAATTATAACTTTTACTGCACTTTCATCAAAATAATTAGTTTTTAGTGTTATTTCACTATTGAATTCTTCCAAAAATACCCTTATACAACTTACTTCCATGACTTGTATAAACAATAAATTGATTTGTACAAATCTTTTTTTTTTTTATATCAACATAAAAAAATTACAACACAGAGGCTACAAATTACCTTGGAACCATTCTGACATGAGAATGGCCAACATAGTCATCCTGGGCGAGAAAGCTAGTAGTTGGGGGCAAATGGGAACGCTAGAAACATGTGAACTCATCTATAGCAAACTTTGCCAAGTAATAAAATGACTTGTACAAGTCAATAAATTAGCTTGTACAAGTCAATAAAATGACTTGTACCTTGAATGAGTGACTTGTATAAGCCATTTGGATGAGTGATGTAAGGGTATTCTTGGAATAGTTGGTTTGTAATAATGAAATGGCACTAAAAATTAATTATTTTGATAAATTACTACTAAAAATTAATTTTCCCGAAAAAAGGAAAAAAGAGGCTTGCATACATGTGGAGAGAGGTTGTGCATAAGTGACAAATCTCGGACGTCTCATTGTAACTATCTCAAAAAGAATTAGCAAAGAAAGAGAAAAAGACATCAACCTCCCTTCTCTCCTAACATTTTTCTCTCTACCTCTCTGTCTCTCTCCTCCTCTCCTTCTCCTCTTTCTCCTTTTGTTCTATTTTCTAATAACAATTAAGGTGAAATTTTATAAACAAAAACTAACAGCGAAAGGAAGAAAAATAAGAAGAGAAAGGGACTTGCATGTCCCTTTAGCCTTTTATTATTATTTTTCCTTCTCTCTCTTAGATGCTAGGTCCTTTTCCCCAAAAAAAAATTTTTTGAGAAAGAAAAAACGAAAGAATTAAAAAGGACGATAGTGTATCATCTTCATCCAATTTGTAATGCAACCTTGCACCCACTCGTGATTGGTGCACGTTTCAAAGAATCATTTCATGAGAGATTATTTTTTAAATAACATATACTAATCACAATTGGCTGGTGCAAGGGTGCATGAGAAATTGGGATGCAAAGACGCAAACAACTAGCTTGTGGTTGTTTTTTTGTATTTTAAATATAACTTTTGTCATAAAAATAAAAAAAAAAAAACTATTAATTTTTTTCTTTTTTAAAAACTCAAAGAGCCAATCACAATCCCGATTGAAGAGGATTTCTCTCCACTCCAACAGCTAAGTTACTTGGGGCCATCCTATTTGACTCGATCTCATTTGCTAACGCGAGCTGTTCATACAGAACGAAAGTCAATACAACTGTAAGTGCAAGTTTGTCAATACACGATGCAATCTTTTGATAATTACAGAGTAATGTTGACCAATATGCTTTTCTCTTTTAAATTTTAACAGGTTTGATGACTCGCAAGCTCCGCATTTATTAACAGGTTCTCGTGGCGGACTCTTAAGGTGAAGCCACAAATGGACGGTGGAAATTTTTTATTTTTTTTGGGAAAGTAAGCTGTAGGTAAGAATGTACAAGATTTACTTCCAACCGAGCACCAAGGGAAACAAAAAAAAAAAGGCATACAAAAGTGAAATGAAAAAAAGGTCAAAAAGTGAAATTGACGATCAGCTCCCAATTTTCAATGATAGCTCTATTTCTGTGGTTATCTTTCAATCTAAGGTAAAAACGGTGGAAATATTGGAAAAGACGGAATATGAAAAGTCTCCAATCTAAGGAAAAATTAATCTTCAAACCCTTAAAACCCCCGGCTAAATTGCAATTCTAGATCATGAAACTCCAATCGTGGTGTACCCTTTGCCGTCGTCACTAAGAAACCATATTTTGCTTGGTCAATCTTCTATCGAAACTCTCTCAGCCATGGCTGTTTGTGGCTATTCTCATCTGCAGTCTTTCATTCTCATGTTCATGGTTTTTATTAACTTTTTGTTGCTGATACGCTTTGCGCATCCATTATCTTTTAGATTTTCCCATTTTGATCCGAATAATGATCATGACATAGAGTACCAGGGAGATGCTTTTCCTCTCAACTCCACCATCAAACTCACCATGGATCAAAACGGTAGCTATATTAACTGGAGTTCTGGTAGAGTAACGTACAGCAAACTGGTGCAGCTGGGGAACAAAACTACAGGAACTCTCATCGATTTCATCACTGATTTCTCCTTCTTCGTAACACCGAAGGATAAGAACAGTTCAGGAGAAGGGCTTGTATTCTTCCTGGCGGCCAACCGTTCCTTGCCTTCAAATACCTCCGGTGAGTGCCTTGGTATTGTAAACTGTAACAACAAATTCAACTCATCTGAGAACCCATTTGTTGCTATTGAGTTCGATAACTATAAAAATAGCTGGGACCCCAATTACGACCACTTTGGTATCAACATCAATTCCATCTCATCTGTTGTAACTGGTACATGGCTGTCTGAATCGAGGCAGGCGAATGCCCGGGTTAAGTACGACTCAGATTCAAAAACTCTTACAGTCTTCGTGACTTATGATGACATGCCGAACTCCATTTACAACATCTTTCATGTTGTAGATCTGAGGGAATACTTACCGGAATGGGTTACTGTCGGCTTCTCGGCAGCTGTTGGAAGTTCGCTTCAAATACATACTCTTATGTCTTGGGACTTCAATTCGAGTTTAGCAACTGTAGATGCTAAGACAAATGTAACAGAATCAGTCGGGCCTCCCAGAAACAATGGTAACCGTCTAATAGCAAAGACAAAAAGATCCTGACAATTGTTATTCTAATTGTTGTATTTGTTTTGGTTTTTGTATCATGCTTGATCTGGTTTCTCTGCAAAAAGGACCATAGAATTGGTGTTGAGATGCCCATGAATGGAACGGTGAACGCGGAGGAGCAAGCACATGGTACAGTGAATTATGATGATGCCGCCGGGAATGATATGTTTGGAAAGAATAAATATGGACCTAAGAGGTACTCCTTTGATGAATTGGCTGAAGCAACAGGTAACTTTGCAAAGGAGAGGATTATTGGGAAAGGAGGATTTGGTATAGTTTACAAAGGCTTTCTAAGAGAACTGAATATGGATGTGGCAATCAAGAGGTTCAGTGAGAGCTCTGGTCAAGGCATAAAAGAGTACAAAACAGAAGTGAATATCATTAGTCGATTGAAACATAGGAACTTGGTAGAACTTTTCGGCTGTTACCATGATGAAGAACGGACTGACTTAATTCTTGTCTACGAATTCATGCCGAATGGAAGCCTCCATGACCATCTCTTCAACGAAAAAACCAGCTTGTTGACATGGGAGAGGAGGTATAATATAGCACTTGACTTGGCAAGTGGCTTGAATTATCTTCATGAAGGAGGCGAGCAATACGTGGTGCACAGGGATATCAAATCAGCCAATGTTTTGTTGGGTTTGAGTTTCAAAGCTAAGCTTGGGGATTTTGGATTGGCAAGGCTGGTGGAGCAAGGAAATGACCCATTGACCACCTACGAAGCTGGGACTAAAGGATACTTGGCTCCTGAATGCGCCATTTATGGTCAAAAGCCTAGCAAGGAATCAGACGTTTATAGTTTTGGGATTGTTCTTTTGGAGATTGGGTGTGGGAAAAAGGCACTTGAGCACATCGAAGGAAGAATCCAAGAGTTGGTTGAGTGGGTCTGGAAGCTCTATGGCAAAGGAAATATGCTTGAAGCAGCAGATATAAGATTGTCAGAATTTAACCAGAACCAGATGGAGCAGTTGTTGCTTGTAGGTTTATGCTGTGCTCACCCACAGAAAATGAGTCGACCTTCTATACAAAGAGCCCTTCTTATGCTCTGTTTGAGGAGGCCACAGCCACACTGCCTTATGTGCCACCTGAGATGCCTGAACGCTCATACTATGCCCCTTCTGAATCATCCTCTTCAGAAAATTTTGTGACACCTCCTACCAGCAGATTCACAAACAGTGCTTTAAATATTCCAGAGACTCAACTCACAGCCGCAGGTATTAATTGTATATCCTATATTCTTTTAGAGCATCATGTCTTTGACACTCCAAATAATGTTGGTAGTGTGTGTTGTCTCCACTCTGAAACCAAACATAAAAATTTCTTGCGGTCACTTGTTAGCAAGGGTATAAATTTTAGTAATTTTGTTTATGTCTTCCCCGTTGTTGGGCCATTACTCTCACCTATCAGAAACAAATCAGCTTGTAGTCTAGCCTGTGAAAATTGTTTATCTTCCGGTCAACTTGTAGTCTAGCGACTCTAGCCTACTGACCGCATGTGAGTTGTAATTCATGTCCACATGAATTTGGAGTAGAGACTCTTTATAATGGAATCTGAGAATCTTGGTTGTCATAGTACGTTTTTAAATGGACTAAAATCTTGAAACTGCCCCGTATATGCTTTCTATCCATAGGTAAGTGGGAGGTTTGTTTGGTAATGTTTTTTTATAAAAACAATTTTAAAACCAAAAACGTTTCAAATTGTTCGTGTTTTGGGAAGCAAGTCAACAAAAAACTCGTTTAGTAAACATTTAATGAAAAATATATCGTTATTATATTAATATAAAAATATACATATAATAAATAAGTGATAAATTATATGGAAAGCTAGCACTAATAATAGTAGTAATAGTAATAGAATAGCTTTGCTTACCTTAGACCCTAAAATAAATAGACAAAGTAATAGAAATAAATAAAATATATTTTTAAGATGTATATAGTTTAGGGTGGGTTCCCAATCGCTTATAGTTGCTAAATAACTGTTATTAGTTGGTCATATAATAAAATATTAAATAAAAAATAATTAAATATGTATTATTATTAAATATAATAATAAATGACTAAATCACGCCTGATGTGGAACCCGCTTGTATTAAATATGTGTTACTATTATTGAAATGTTTGTGTAATATAATAATAAATAATTAAATATGTATAATTATTATTGTAAACCATATTCATATTGAGTTGCAATATAATACCATTTTAAATTCATATTTTCTTGGTATGTGGTGCATGGTTGTGACGTTAACTATGTGAAAATTAAGATTAAATGCTTTTATATGCATTACTTGTGTTTCTACCATTGTAATTGTGATATTATTATCTTTCATGCTTTCTTTTATATTTTTGATGGATGAATGAGGAAAATTAGTGAAGATTATTGGCATTGAAACTTATCACTTGTTGGTTATTATTTTCCTCCGTGAGGGAGTGAGTTCTACCATGATGGCAATGGCATAAATTTTCCTCCATGAGGGAGTGACACTACAAAAAAGGACACTTTTACCGGCGGTAGCTTACCACCGGTAAAACAACAATTACCGCCGCTAAAAACATTTCTGGCGGTAACTCCTCTTGCCATAAAAGATGCCGTCACTAACGCTTATAGCAGCGGTAAAAAACTTACCGCCGCTATTGCTGACTCATTACCGGCGGTAAGTTACCGCCGCTATTGCCCATTCATTACCGGCGATAGATTACCGCCGCTATTGTGATCACTCATTACCGGCGGTAAGGTACCACCACTATTGCCCATTCATTACCGGCGGTAGATTACCGCCGCTATTATATCACTCATTACCGGCGGGAATCACCGCCTCTAAAAATGGTATTTTAAAAAATAAAAAATGCCATCATGACGTTTAGCGGCGGTATTTCCCGCCGCTAAAACTCATTTTAAAAAATAAAAAAAAATGACATCATGATTTTTAGCGGCGGGAAATACCGCCGCTAAAAATCATATTAAAAAATAAAAAAAAAATTTGCTGCTGTCCTGCAGCAGCATACCGAGAGGGGAGAGAGAGAGAGAGATAGAGAGAGAGAGATAGAGAGAGAGATAGAGAGAGAGATGGAGAGAGAGATAGAGAGAGAGATGGAGAGGAAGAGAAAGAGAGATAGAGAGAGAGAAGTAGAGATGGAGAGAAAGAGAGGTAGAGAGAGAGATGGAGAGGGAGAGAAAGAGAGATAGAGAGAGAGAAGTAGAGATGGAGAGAAAGAGAGATAGAGAGAGAGAAGTAGAGATGGAGAGAAAGAGAGAGAGAGATATAAAAGAGAAAGAGAGAAACATAAATATAAAGAGAAGAAGAGGGATTGAGACATACCTTGAAGAAAAGAAGAGACTCGGCGGGTATTTATAGACTCAAGTTTTAGCGGCGGCACATAGATTACCGCCCCTAAACCTTACATCTTACGCGCCCGCAAACTGAATTAAATTTGAAAATAGCGCTTAAACTTTTAGCGGCGGTAATTACCGCCTCTAAAAGTACAGTCAAAATTGAAATGCGGGGAAACTTCCCGCTTGTACTTTTAGAAATGGTCTTTTAGAGGCAGTAACTGGCTTACAGCCGCTAAAAGTAATTTTTGGTTTTTTAATAAATGGCTTTTAGGGGTGGTAATCTGGTTATGGCCCCTAAAAAGTGACTTTTAGGGGCGGTAATTGGCTTACCACCCTTAAAAGTAATTTTTGTTTTTTAATTAATGTCTTTTAGGGGCGGTAATGCGGTTACAGCCCCTAAAAGGAGACTTTTAGGGGTGGTAGTTCCCGCCCCTAAAAGTCTAACAAAATTGATTTGGAATGTGCGAGAAGTCCCGCTTTTGCTTTTACCGGCGGTAGATTCCCGCCCCTAAAAGTCGATTTCTCTCTCCAACTTTAGTAGCAGTTGAGTTTTTTTTAAAAAAATCAAAAAGTGCTTTACCGGCGGTTTAACCGCCGCTCAAGAACGTGTTATCGGGTTATTACCGGTGGTTTTAAAACCGCCGGTAAAAATTTCACATTATTTCACCGAGACAAATTTTTTTAGGGCGGTAATCGCCTTACAGCCCCTAAAAGGGCCTTTTAGGGGCGGTAAAGACTTACCGCCGCTAAAAGTCATCTTTTGTTTTTTAATAAATGTCTTTTATGGGCGGTAATAGGCTTACAGCCCCTAAAAGGGACTTTTAGGGGCGGTAATTTGTTTGCCGCCGCTAAAAGTAATTTTTCGTTTTTAAATAAATGGCTTTTAGGGGGCGATAAGAAGCTTACGGCCTCTAATAAGAGACATTTAGGGGCGGTAATAAATGTACCACCACTAAAAGTAATTTTTTGTTTTTTTAATATATGGTTTTTTGGGGCAGTACTGGGTTTACGGCCCCGAAAAGGGATGTTTAGGGGCACCAATGCATATACCGCCGCTAATATATGGCTTTTAGGGGCGGGAAAGATCTCACCGCCTCTGAAAACTAGCTTTTCGGTGCGGTAATTGGCGTACCGCCTCTAAAAGGGTCTTTTAAGGGCGGTAAAAACCTTACCGCCGCTAAAAGTGATTTTTTGGTTTTTTTAATATATGTTTTTTAGGGGCGATAAGAAGCTTACGGCCTCTAAAAAGTGACATTTAGGGGCGGTAAGGAATGTACCGCCGCTAAAAGTAATTTTTGGTTTTTTAATATATGGTTTTTAGGGGCGATAATGGGTTTATGGCCCCTAAAAGGGACTTTTAGGGGCGGTAATGAACCTACCGCCGCTAATATATGGCTTTTAGGGGCGGGAAGAATCTCACCGCCTCTGAAAACCATCTTTTAGGGGCGGTAATAGGCTTACCGCCGCTAAAAGTGTCATTACCGACGGACTGATACCACCGAGAATAAGGCTTTTTTTGGCGGGACCTTCCCGCCAACTTGTTGCCAACGGTAGATATGTTACCGCCGGTAAAACTTACTATAGCGGCGGTACCTGCCGCCGCTAAAGGCTATTTCGCGCTGAAAAAATGCGCGCCATAGAATTTTCGCGCGAAAAAAATGGTAGATTAATTTTTAGGGGCGGGAAGTGCTTTTACTGCCGGTAATAGTGCTTTTAGAGGCGGGAATTAGGTTACCGCCGCTAAAAGGCGCCGCTAATTCTGCTTGTTTTTGTAGTGTGAGTTCTGCCATGATGGCAAGTACGATATGGTTCTCGTTTATTTCATTATTGATATTGGTAGAGTTTGTTTTGTGTCTAGTGAGCATATATAGCTAGGTATGGATCCATACATTAGCTAGTATGAAAATGAGGCTAGTCTTTGTTTGGTTAGAACATGGGTACTATTTATGCGTTCCTCCATGATGTAGAGGCTGTTCTATAAGGGAATAAGTTGCAGTAATCTGTTCCACCATGAGGGTGAGGTCTTTTAGGATATGTTGCAGTTTCGTTTTTTGACTGAATTATATTTGCCAACTCAATACCTGTATCAGGTTTGTGTGATCCACTGTGAAAACAAATGTCTGAAACCCTGAGTAGGCCAATTTTGCATATAAGATGTCAGGTATCAATTGGAACAGGTAATTTAACTTTACAAAGAAGTCTTGATTTTCATAGTCCCATGAGTGTGTGCTTGCACTACAAAATAGGACATTTTTACCTGCGGTAGACTATTGTCGGTAAATGCCACTTAACCGCTGCTAAATGAAATAGCGGCGGTACTATTGACGGCCAGTGAAAGGGTCGACAGTGAAGGAATTACCGACGCAAATAGCAGCAGTAGGGTTACCGCCTCTAAATTTTTAATGATGTTGATTGTTTGGAAAATGTTGAACTTTGATATTTGTGTGTTTTATTGATTATTACTTGATTACTTCTATGCCTTATTTTCTCTTAAGTTATTCGATCCTAATATCCATATTTGATTATATAAACTACCATGTTATTAAAGAGTTGGAAACTTCGAATGTATCGTTATACTTTTATTACTGTTGGGTATTTATTTATTTCTTTTATCTACTTATGAAATATTGTATTACTATTATTATCATTTCTGTGAGGGTGTTATTATATAATCTGATGTTCTTTTTGGGACTTGGGCTGTAGGACGAAACCTATCGAGCATTGCTTATCCCTACTATTTTTCAAGTATTGAGGTTTATGTGGACCAGGAGCAGGACATGAAGAATTGGACTCTTTCCTTGATCGACCCCTCTTGATGTCGGTTTGGTCTACCTAGCGTAAGAGAGTAGATAGGTTTTATTATTGAAATGTTATAATAGATTGTGTAAAATAATTATGCTATTTAATGTGTTATATATTTCCAAATTTATTTAATTGGATTTTGGTCTCATGTAGTAAGATTTGGGATTGTATTTAAATGTTTTCTTTAACATTCACTCACATGTATTTTGCACATAAATATGTGTAGGTTTCCATTTTGAGGTGAATGAAAACTGCAATGACGTCCTTATGTCTTTCATGGCCTCAACATAATAGTATTATATTATTGCAAGAAAAAAAAATGTTTTTCCAGATATTTGGGACGTGGCCTGTTGTCATAGTGGTGGTTTTTATACGTGATATATGTTAGGAATCCGACATGATTCTTAGAGATCGTGAGAAACAAATAGAACAATAGAAAGAATCAAACAAGAAATTAGACACAGAGATTTTACGTAGTTCACCCCAGAATAGGGCTATGTCCACGGCCACTGGTGCTGTTTCACTATAATCTCAGAATGGTCGAAACTTACAGAAGATGAAATAATACAAAGGGAAATATAACCCTAATACAATGGAAATACCTGAAATACCCTTTTGCGAATTTTCTCCTCGGGGGCGGAACCTTATGGGCAGGGGGCCCTGCCCCCCTGCAACCCCCCGCGAGCTCACAGTAGAGCTCGACCCGGCAATTGTGGCTGGGTATCCAATATGATCAAGCTCTACACAACTCAACAATAGAGGTGGTGGTGGTTGTGCTCAGGGTTTTCATTTTGGAGTTGGTGGTGGTAGTGGCTGTTGTGGTGGAGTTTATGATGGTGGTGTGGTGGGGGTGAATTGGTGGCAATTGTTGTTCCTTGTGCTGTAGGTGTTCTGCTTGGTGGGTTTGGTTTGATTTGGTTTCTTTGCTGGAAGAATAAATAAAAAAAAGGAATGAGGGCACATCCAGTAAGGAACAGATAACCAATCAAGGAGATGATGGTGCGCTCATCAATGGGAGAGAAAACATGGGTGGTGAAGAAACCCATGATTTCATCATTAACCATACGTCCATGGGACATGACAATAAGAAATGTGAAGTATGGCCTAAAGAGTTGTCTTTTGAAGAATTGGCCGTTGCAGCAAAAAATTTTACAAACAGCATGATTGGTAAGGGAGGTTTCGGTGGAGTTTACAAAGGTTTCCTCATAGCCTATAATCTGGATGTTGCTATCAAGAGGTACTTAAGGGGGTATTCTAGACACGGACTCAAAGAGTATGAATCAGAAGTGAAGACAATTAGTCGACTGAAGCATGATAACTTGGTTCAACTCTATGGCTGGTGCAATGAACAAGACGAACTCCTCCTTGTTTACGAATTCATGCCCAATGGGAGCCTCATTGATCATCTCTTCCGAGAGAAAAGCTTGTTGAAATGGAAGCACAGGTACAAAATAGTTCTAGACTTGGCCCGTGGGGTGCTCCATCTACATGAAGAGAGCGAACAGTACTCCTACATAGGGATATCAAATCAAACAACGTTTTGTTGGATATGAATTTCAAAGCGAAACTTGGGGACTTTGGGTTGGCAAGGCTTGTAGACCAAGGAAAGGAGCCATTAACCACATACATAGCCGGGACCAGAGGCTACTTAGCTCCTGAGTGTTCTACAAGCCGTCGTTAGAAGCCTAGAAAAGAATCAGATGTATACAATTTTGGGATTGTCGCTTTGGAAATTGGTTGTGGGAGAAAACCAATTGAGCTTGTCAAAGGAACCGAGCAACAATTGGTAAACTGTGTATGGAAGCTGTATGGTGAAGGAAATATTCTTGAAGCAGCTGACCAGAGGCACTGCAAGGAATTTGATGAGAAAGGGATGAAGCGCTTGCTAGTTCTGGGGTTATGGTGCGCCCACCATGAACGAAATGTCCGACCTTCCATTCAAGAGGCAATCAATGTGCTTCTTGAGAAGACACCATTGCCTGAGCTCCCACACGAGATGCCTAGTGTCTTACAATCTATCTCTTCATCAGGAAGAGCTGACAAGATCTTTTCTAGCGAAGCATCTTTCAAGATGACACCATCTGGGGATCCCAACAACTGCTGATATATGGTGTGTTGGCTTCCGATTATAAAGGTTCGATTAATTTTTACTGTCTCTGGTTTTGTACCTTTTTTTTTTTTTTTTTTTGTCTTTTTTGTCTTGAGGGAAGGGGGACTGGGGGCTGAAGGAAGGACTCAATCCTAGACCTTGGTACAAGCACCTTGAGGGTTTACTGCCTAAGTTGGCAGCTTCTTCTTCTTCTCTCTCCTTTTTTTTTTTGGTTGTGTGTGTGTCTATTTTGCATAATTTCTCTAGTCTTTGGTACCAATATAAATGAGCGTCCTTTGTATCCGGTGTGAGATGTCATGCGGATAATTATTTTATGTTGTTGGTTTGCTTTGCACTTCAAAGAGTCCTACTTCTCTGTATTGTTAGGAGAGCGGCCAACAGCGGAAATCAAACAAGAAGCTCTCCCCAAAACAGTTCAATGCAAATCATAAAGCAACTGAACAATAAGAAGAAACCCCGCAACACAACAATTTTAATGTGGGGAAAACCTCTTCAAAGTGAAGAGTAAAAACCCCACGAGACAACACGCCCAAATCACTTCCACTATTCAAAATAATGGGTACAATCAAAGAGTTCTCTCTAGATACATCTAAAGGTATGCATCATCAACATTTTAACAAATATCTTCAAGAGCAAGGTCTTGGCAACAAAAAAGAGAGAAACAAGTGAAGAAAAACTCACTGAACAAAACCTGCAGATTCAGATTTTATCAAATCGGACCAAGCTAGAAGCATTTGTTTCCGATCTCCACCGTTCAGAGTATAGAACAATGAGTTTTGAAACACATATCAAAAAGCCAGCTCGATCCAACTATTCAAACTCTGTAGATCTCAATTTGATGAAGACTGATCTGTGACAGAAAAAACCTGACGAATTTCCTCTTTCTTTTTCTCTTTTTTTTGGTTTCTTGTCTTCTAACCTTAACTCTACGTAACAGCAACATAACCCCTGTTATTGTTCAACCTGGTAACAATTAGGGCAGCAATAGTATTGGGCTCTAACTTGGGCCAAACTAGCCCACAAAGGTTGGGCCACTCCAATAGGAGGGATACCCAACAAACTCCCCGACCAACTAGTTGGAGGGCATTGCCAATCCGGCAACCATCCGGCAAAACTTGAACTTTCCTCTTGGCAACACCTTTGTCAACATATCTGAACCATTATCATTGGTGTGAATGTTCTCAAGTTCCAACAACTTAGCATCCAACACATCACGAATCCAATGATAGCGAACATCACTATGTTTCGACCTCGAGTGAAAAGAAGAATTTTTTGCAAGATGAATGGCGCTTTGATTATCACAAAATAAAACATACCTTGCTTGTTTCAACCCAAGCTCCATTGTGAAATTTTGCAACCACAAAAAATCTTTTGTTGCTTCTACGGTGTGAGACATGGGAAAAAATCACCCGGAGATGATCATCCCTCCGTCAACACACGGGCTCGACATAAAGAAGTGGGAGTCGCCACCATTCAAGATTTAAAGGTGTGAATGGACACCAAAGGATTAAAATAAACAAAAATAGATAAGAGACAAATTCTAGGGTAAAAATAACCCTACTTGAAAATCAAATCCAGAGATGGGTAAGGGGATTAGATTATGAACGGGGGAAGGTGTTAGGCGCCCCCATTCACCCACACAAGGTGGTTGCCAAGTGTTATTCATGGTAAGAAATAAGAAAGCTTGCTAAAAATCATTAAAACTTGGAAAAAGGACACATGTATGATATCTTCACATGAAAATCCAAATGAATTCCAGATCCTCTTTTTATGTCAATATCATTTCTGGAATATCACAAAAAGATGGAAATCAAAGCAAAAGTTGCACAAAACCAAGTTGAGGCAAATCCGGGAAATTTGGTAAAAAGCAATGCCATTTGTCTTGAAATCAATCAAATCCAATTTTAAATTAAATCAAACCAAATCCATTTGAAAGATTAGGGTAAACAATAGTCTCATGCAAAATTTCAATTAAATCCGGGTGAAATTCTAAGAGTTATGGCTCTTTTAAAGTTTCTGCCGGAGAAAATTAAAAGTAACAAGTAGGCAAGTTTGGAAAATCACCTAGAACAATCTACTCCATAGAAATCCATGAAATTTGGTATCAATGAAGTCTGTATGGCCATCTTTCAAGAGAAACTAGACTCATACAAAAACTCAGTCGGATGCGCCTTGGGTGACTTCCCGAACAGGCCCCGAGGATCACAAATTGACCCAGAAAAGTGCTGTTGAGCAGTTCTGAGTAAATCTGATCTCCACGACACAATTTAGATCAAAAAATTATGAAACTAATTGGAGTTAAAAATAGACTCATAAAGGAGTTCCTAGAAACAAAAATCACTTGAATCGGATTTAAAACAAGCAGATGGCGCCCATTCGAAGTGATAGGTTCAACAGTTTGACCTGAAATGACCTCTCAAATTCGGCAGAATGGTGTCAAAAATCTGCTTCGTAGAAATTAATGAAATTTGGTAGGCATAAACTAGACAGCCTCACCTTTCCCATGGTTCTAGAATCACTCCAAACTTCATCCGGATGATGAAGTTATGAGTGTCCGAAGTCAGGGTACAGTTGCTGTCAAGTTAAGCCTTTCTTGAGTAAAACCAATGCAAAACTGTGACAAAGTGTGTGCAATTCGTGCAAGATGAACACAAATACTTTAAAAATCATCCAAAGACATTCCAGAATTGATTGAGGCCATTTATTTGAGATTTATCACAACGAATGTAATAAATCCCCAAATGTGAGCCTATCCCGCCAAAATAGTGCTATATATGTGCAAGTGTTAAAAACCATACAAGAACAATATAACAACATAGCATGCATACATATTCATCAAAATAAGGTTCTAAAACAACCTAGGGTTCTGTTCCATTATCGTTTCCCTTTGTTCTCTCTCCCCGTTAAACACGGTTCTTCAAGATAATCATGGGGTACTTTGAATATAGAACGGTTTACATAGATTCAGAAGGCTTATGTAAGATAGGGTTCTAGTACTAGGGTCAATCCCCAGTCTCGTTTCTCCTAGATCCGGCCTTCACGTTTTACGGCTAGGGGGAGTCTTGAGATACTTTGAGCGGGAGAAGGGTTTTCACACACATAGAAGGCCTTATTCTACAGAAAGGTAGAAGAAGAGATCTAGGTCTAGAAATGTAAAATACAGAAAATAAAGAAGAGGTTGAGGCTTACCTGGGGTTCTGGAAGCAATCCGGCAACGGTTCCCTTCTTCACTCGGAGCTCTGGGATCTCCAACTTATTGGCCATTTGCTTAAGGAGGAGCCTCCTATTTATAGGCGAAGGCTAGGGTTGTTGGTAGACACAACTTAGTGTCTAGAACCCACCAACCTTAACCCTAAGGCTGTTTCTGAGATTTCCCCTCATTTAATGAGGGATATGATGGTAAAAAGTGATTCCTCTCGGAAAACCCTAATTTTTGAGCAAAACTCATGTATCCGGTATATCAGGCCGGATACACAATGGCTTTAATGTATCCAGCATATGATGCCGGATACACTAAAGCTTCCTTGTATCCGGCATTTTCCACCGGATACAAAGAGGAGTACTTGTATCCGGCCTGAGTTGCCGGATACAAGTAAAAACTTATTTTCTTCAAATTTTGTGCTGGCTTTCAAGGAGATAATGTTTTTTGATGATTATTGTGCAATTTGGGGTGTCTACATACGGCAGCTATAAACTCAGCCTCTGTAGTAGAAAGTGCAACACACTTTTGCAATTTAGATTGCCAAGCCACGGCTCCCTCGGCAAAAGTAACCATATGCCCTGAAGTAGATTTTCGACCATCCAAACTCCCAGCCGAATCTGAATCCATATATCCAACCAACATAGGCTTTTCAAATCCCAAAGTCAGTCTAGGATTCGATGTTCCCTGGAGATATCTCATCACCCACTTCATGGCCTCCCAATGATGTTTTCCTAGATTTGAAAGATAACGACTCACCATACCAACTGCATGTGCAATGTCAGGCCTAGTACAAACCGTGGCATACATCAAGCTACCAACTGCGGATGAGTATAGAACATTCTTTATACTCAACTTTTCGTCATCTGTAGATGGGCATTGCTCATAATTAAGCTTAAAGTGGGAAGCAAGAGGAACGCTTACCACTTTAGCTTTATCCATACAAAATCGACGAAGAACTTTTTTAATGTACTTTTCTTGTGATAAATGCAATTTCTTAATACTTCGATTACGAATGATTTGAATGCCAAGGATTTGTCGTGCCGGTCCCAAATCCTTCATAGCAAAAGACTTGCTCAAAGTCTCTTTCAACTCTTTAATTCTTGAAATGTTCTTCCCAACAATTAGCATGTCATCAACATAAAGTAAAAGAATAATAAAATCATCATTGGAGAATTCTTGCACAAAAACACAATGATCAGCCTTGGTCACCTTGTACCCATGTTTAATCATCACCGAATTGAACTTCCGATACCATTGTCGTGGCGCTTGTTTCAAACCGTAAAGACTCTTTACCAATTTGCAAACATAGCCTTCTTTTCCCTTTTCTTGAAAACTCTCCGGTTGTTCCATGTAAATATCTTCTTGTAGATCCCCATGAAGGAAAGCCGTTTTCACATCCATTTGTTCAACCTCTAGATCAAGACTAGCGGCTAATCCGAGCACAACTCGTATGGATTGCATCTTCACAATGGAAGCAAAAATTTCTCCAAAGTCAATTCCTTTTCTTTGAGTAAAGCCTTTTACTACCAGCCGAGCCTTAAATCGAGGTTGTGAAGTATGTTCATCTTGTTTCATACGGTACACCCATCGATTTTTCTACACTTTCTTACCCTTAGGCAACTTCACTAGCTCGTAGGTATTGTTCTTACGAAGGGATTGCATTTCATCCTCCATGGCATCCATCCATTCTTTTTTGTTTCCATCTTCCATTTCTTCTTTAAAACTTTCGAGTTCTCCCTCGTCGGTGAGAAACACATACTCATTCGGTGGATATCGAACCGAAGGATGTCTATCACGAGTACACCGTCTTGGCTCATTGGAAACAATGGGTTCTTCAACATTTCCATTCTCATGCTCAATATTATTTTCAACACTAGAGTCAACATCAATGAAATCATTAGAACTCAAAGGATTATGAACATGTAAATCCATACCTTGATTTTCAATTGGAACATCATTGGCAACCATTGGTGTAGGAACAATTGAAACAGGATCCACATCAACCATCTCTTCATTTCCAGAAGTGGGAACACCATTCTCCGCCTTGTCAATATCCTCAATGGTATGATCCTCCATGAATATGGCATCTCGACTACGGATAAGCTTCCTATTAACGGGATCAAAAAATCGGTATCCAAACTCATCAAGCCCATATCCAACAAATACACACTTCTTGGTCTTGTCATCCAATTTTGACCTCTCGTCTTTAGGAATATGCACATAAGCCATACATCCAAATACCCAAAGATGGTCATAAGAGATATCATTACCACTCCAAACATGGTTTGGCACATCAAAATTCAAAGGCATACATGGTGTAAGATTTAGCACATGTACAACTATACTCAATGCTTCACTCCAAAAGTATCTTGGTAACTTTGCTTGTGAAAGTAAGCACCTCACCCTTTCCACCAAAGTCCTATTCATTCTTTTAGCCAACCCATTCAATTGCGGTGTTTCTGGAGGCGATTTTTGGTGACGAATACCTTGCTCTCGGCAATACTCATCGAAAGGCTCAATGTATTCTCCCCCGTTATCTGTTCAGATACACTTTAACTTTTTCCCGGTTTCCCTCTAAACAGATGCTTGAAACAACTTGAAGGTATCCAACACTTGATCTTTCATCTTCAAGGTATAAGCCCAAATCTTTCAAGAATGATCATCAATAAAAGTCACAAAATAATATGCACCACCAAGTGACCTTGTCTTCATCGGCCCACATACATCAGAATGTATTAAGTCTAACATTTGTGGCTTCCTTGTTGGTGCAGATGATCTAAATGATACTCGCCTTTGTTTTCCAACCAAACAATGTGGACACTTCTTCAATTGTGCATTTGAAATCCCAGACAGAACATTCTTCTTAGCTAAGATAGCCAAACCCTTCTCACTCATGTGACCCAAACGCTTGTGCCACAACTCGGACGAACTATCATTTTCACAAGTATTGATGTAACACTTAGAAATGCCGGTTCGAACAATATACAAGTTTGAATGTCTTTTTCCCTTTGCAATGACCATTGTTCCCTTTTTGAGCTTCCACTCATCACATAAGAAAGAATTGCAATAGCCTTCATCATCTAACTTCTCAATCGATAAAAGATTAAAGCGAAGATCTAGAATGTGTTTAACATCTTTAAGAACTAGTGTAGTGCCGTTACTAGTCTCAACACAAACATTTCCCATTCCGACAACTCTTACTTGATCACTATTGCCCATACGAACAATACCAAAATCAGCGGCCTCATAAGTAGAAAAAAGATCTCGTCGTGATGTAGCATGTGTAGAAGCACCACTATCCACAACCCAATCCATCTCATCACAAGATAAATTAACATTTTCAACAACACTATCACAAACAACAAGGAAATCATCAACAATAGTAACATTGTCATTATTGTTACCTTCTTTCTTGTCATTGTTGTTGTTGTTCTTGTACTTCTTCTTATTCTCCTTTTTCAGCTTTTGACAATACTTCTTGATATGGCCCTTTAACCCACAATGGTGACACTCGATATTTGCCCACTTATTTGAAGCCCCACGTGACGTACCACGATTACCTAGACTGCGGCTTTGACTTCTTCCTCTTGATTCAGTAACCAATACCTCGGAATGTGAAGAACCTTGTGACTTTCGCCTCATCTCTTCATTCAATACACTACTTTTGACCAAATCCATCGAGATAACACCATTTGGAGCAGAGTTAGATAATGATGTTCTAAACGTCTCCCATGTGTTTGGCAAAGTATCAAGAAGCCACAACCCCTGTATCTCGTCATCAAAGCTAAGGTTCATTATGGCCAACTGATTAATGATTCCTTGAAAAGTATTCAAGTGGTCGGTCATCGGCACACCACCTTGATATCTCAAAGACATCATTTGCTTGATTAGAAACAACTTATTGTTTCCCGTTTTCCTTGCATACAATTCTTCAAGTTTGGACCAAAGGGTTCGAGCATGAATCTCCGAGCTCACATTATTCAAAACATTGTCATCCATCCATTGATGAATGTAACCACATACTTGCCTATGCAAAAAAGTCCATTCTTCATCACTTTTGCCCTCGGGTTTTTCGGCAGAGAACACCGGCAAATGAAAACCTTTGACATAAAGAAAGTCCTCCATCTTATCCCTCCAAACTTGATAATTCGAACCATTCAAGTTCACCATTCTAGCTGTGTTAGTCTCCATGTTTGCACCCAAATAAAAAAAAAACCAATTGCTTTGATACCACTTTTTAGGAGAGCAGCCAGCAGCGGAAATCAAACAAGAAGCTCTCCCCAAAACAGTCCAATGCAAATCATAAAGCAACTGAACAATAAGAAGAAACCCTACAACACAACAATTTTAACGTGGGGAAGACCTCTTCAAAGTGAAGAGTAAAAACCCCACGAGGCAACACGCCCAAATCAATTCCACTATTCAAAATAATGGGTACAATCAAATAGTTCTCTCTAGATACATCTAGAGGTATGCATCATCAACATTTTAACAAACATCTTCAAGAGCAAGGTCTTGGCAACAAAAAAGAGAGAAACAAGTGAAGAAAAACTCACTCAACAAAACCTGCAGATTCAGATTTGATCAAATCGAACCAAGCTAGAAACATTTATTTCCGATCTCCACCATTCAGATTATAGAACAATGAGTTTTGAAACACATATCCAAAAACTAGCTCGATCCAACCATTCAAACTCTGTATATCTCAATTTGATGAAGACTGATCTGTGACAGAAAAAACCTGCCGAATTTCCTTTCTTTTTCTCTTTTTTTTGGCTTCTTGTCTTCTATCCTTAACTCTACGTAACAGCAGCATAACCCCTGTTATTGATCAACCTGGTAACAATTAGGGCAGCAATAGTATTGGGCTCTAACTTGGGCCAAACCAGCCCACAAAGGTTGGGCCACTCCAATAGGAGGGATACCCAACATGTCTATGTAAATAACATGCAGCATTGTGGACCTTGGATTCTGGAATTCAGAAACCAAAAACCCCCCAACCACCCTTATAAGTATGTTTTGAGTGTATTTTTATGTTTGATGTTATAATATTATGGCCATGCTTATGTTGTCCTTTTTGAACTTTTTCTCTAAGCCATGCTCACAAAATATATTATTGTATTTCTCAGTATAATGTTTTCTTATTCTTTATTTTTTTTCTGATTTATAATCATTGCATCATGTGACTCTCTGATGATAAAAAACTTTAGAACCGAAGATAATTTCATTTTGATTCAATCCATTATACTTTGTACCTTCTTCTAATGTGGTTTGAAAGTCTATAAATCAACTATTGCAAGCCTTTAAATGAGGTTTAATTACAAGTCATGAGATGGTGATTGCAAGTCTTTTAACAAGGTTGGCAAGTCTTTGAATGAGGTTTACAAATCTATAAATTAACTATTGCAAGTCTTTGAATGAATTTACAAGTTGTTAATGAATTGATTCTTATAAGTCCTTGAACAAGCTAGGTTTACAAACATTAGCTATGGGCTTTACAAGTTAATAAATTATTTGTTACAAGCAGTTTGGAACAAATAATTAAGCTATTGTTACAAATATTTTGATAAGGTTTACAAGTCAGTAGATGGATGTTACAAGCCGTTTAACGAGATTTTCAAGTCATTGGATGATGATTTTTTCACCAATGATTTTAGTCTTTTAGAGGCTATCTAAAAACCCTGGTAAATTTTGTTTTCAAAATATAAAACAAGGGATATCATCAGTTTGGTAAACCACTGCCAGTAAAGTTTTTACCGGGGTTTAAAACTACCAATAATTATTCTAAAGAAAAGGCATTTTTTGAAGAATTTGTAAATTACACTTATTTTCTTTCAAAATATAAAACAAGGGATATCATCAGCAAACTAGGGTTTAATTGCGCTTAGGCTGATTGGATTTTCTCCTTGGATATTTATTAAGGTCCTAGCAGCCCATTTGTCGAGTGGGCTCAAGCTACCTAAAGGACATGAATAGTGCCTCAAAATTAATGGCGAAGCTTCCGAAGGTAAATGAGTTCCATGGTCTCAATTTTGCTTGTTTCATCACATATGTTGAAACAACCTTTGCACCTAAAGCTTTTAGGTCTTAAGCTTTGAGGTTCAATGGTTGTTTAATATGGTATGGTCTTGTGTTCAACTCCCAATGATGAGTTGCGTTGACATTTATTTATTTCTAGGATAGAATATTTACACCATGTGTTTGTCCTTCCTAGGTATATTATTGAAACTCTTATTAGACTCTCTTATATACATATATAGTTACACTTTCACCTATCAACTTAAGCTTTTAAGTGCAATAGTTGTTTAATATGGTATCAGCATTTTTCCTCCTCATGTATGTTCCAGTGCAAAGTCTCATGTCATGTATGTTCCAATGCAAAGTCTCATGTGCAGGTTACACATTCTTAGGGGTGTCAACCTGCCTAGTGTGAGATGATCAACCCGCTCTTGGACTAGCTTAGCCATGAATTTTTTGGACATATGGTTGGACCGGGCTTCATTATGAAAAGCCCAATTATTTTTTGACAGGCTTGGTCATATATAAATAATTTCAGGCCAGCCCATGTTCTATACTATAATGATGACGGCCTACATGTTATTACTTGCTTAGTTTCAGGATTTTTGGTAATCTTAGACAAACGACTTCATGATTTCGCATGACTCTTCCACTGTTAGATTTTGGAGGGTACCCAATGACTTTTTGGTGTTAATGTTTACACGAAAGAATAATGGGGGTTGATGTGTACATTTTAAAGGTTTGTAATAATTATGGGTTCCGAAACTTTTTTGTCGTGCTGTTTTGAGGGGTTATAATAAATTCTTGAATTTGGAGCCCAAAGTGAATGTGGAGTACTAAAGTGACAAATTTGATGTGTAAATGATTATAGCTGGATGGGCTTGGTCGGGCTTGGACTCTAGGTGTTTCTCATTGGGTGGGCTTGGTCATAAAGTTACAGGCCAGATCTTTTAGTTGTTGGGCTTGAACAAAGACCATATAGCTTACATATTAGCTATGTGTGCGCATGGTCGCACGCGAGGCGCACGTGGCTCGTGCGTGCCTCGGGAGATTTCGGAAGTCGCCACTGCCTGATGGGGTGCAGGCAGACACCTGGGTTCCAAGATTTGCCTATTGGTCTACGGTTCGAGATTCCGACTAAGTTCTCGGTTACGGTCCGGGAAAGTCCGAAAACACCCCAGTCCACCCCGTTGGTCTGACGGGTCCCTTGGATTTTCCTGGTTCGAGTCAACTCAGTCGGACTCTAATCCTAACCCAGCATGTATCAGGTTAAGTCTGGTAGGGACCTCTGCCGGTGTAAGTCCCTTTTATTCATTTTTATCTTTTTAGCCATTTAAATTAAGTGGGTAGGATGTGGGCCTCGTTGGAAGGCCCGTTGGTTGCCAAGTTGGGCTTTAAGTCAAGCCCATGGCCCATTAGGGTTATTGGGTAACCCTTATTGGATTAGGTTATTGGATTTTGGATTTACATTTATTTACAAGAATTAATGGATTCAAGCTTTTAAAGGCCCAATGGGCTTGGAGTTGGCCCACAGGCAATTAACCAAACAGCCTTAAACCCGTTTATAGAAATGGGATTTGTTTTGAGCCGGATTGAATGCGGGCCCCATTGGAAGGCCCACAATGCATCAAATCGGGCTTGGAAAGCCCAAGGCATATTTTAGGGTTTCCGGTTGACCCGAGAACCCTGCTAGTTCATCCGATTCATTAAATCAAACCAATATGTTGATTTTTGAGAAAATTGATTTTTGAAAATTGATTTTTGAAAATTTTTACATGTAGCCGAAATTATATGTTGGCTAAACTGAAATATAGTATGATTGAAAATTAATTTCGGTCATACTATAATTCAAGTTTAGCCGAAATAAAATTTTGGTTACTAATGAAAACACTGTTTGCCGACCTGAGTTTTCGGTAAAGCATAAAAAAAACAACATTTACAAGTTTTCACAGCAAACAAATTCCATGGGCTTTCAAGCTTATCCAGGGTTTGTATGGGCCCCTGTGTGAGCCCACAGTGGTTCAAACAAAGGCAAAATGGGCTTATTTTGTGGGTTTGCAATCAAGAAAATGGGAGAGAGCTAGGGATTGCCTCCTCCTTCTGAACCAAAATCAGCAAAGGGACAGGGACTAAGTGTCCTTGTTTTAGGTTTCCTTAGCTGCAAAGTTCATTAACTAACACATATACAAATAGGAATTGATCAAAAGAAACTAATAAATAAATTTCACCTCAAAGTGTATGCATGTTCCCTACATTTAAGTGCTGAAAAATATTTTTATGAACACAAAAATTTTGATATATAAGATGAGTAAAACATGACCTAACTGTACTTCTAATGATCAAGCATGTGAGCATATATATGAAATTCATAAGGAAAGGTGATGTAGCTGATCTCATATGGACAAAATAGTAACTAATATGAGATAAAGTCATGGTATGAATGTACAAAACAGCAACAAGAAAGTCATGATTTCGTTCATATACAAAATAGTAAGAAAAACATGATTTTCTTCATAAGCATGCTTCAAGTGACTAGTGAAGATATTACATACATACTCAAAGGAAAAACAATAGCTAAGCCATGTATTAAATAAACAAAATTAGTCCTAACTTATAACATCCATGATTCACAAAACAAGATAAGGAAGTATAAACCATTCATAAAAAAACAACTAGAGAAAGGATAAGGGGGGTTGTTCAAAGGGTACAAGAGATAAAAATAAAGGGGAACACCCTCCCCTATCAAATGAAAGAAGAATAACAATAATATTAGAAATAAACAGTAGCTTTAGGATGCTCAAAGTCAACCAATAAACCTCTCATCATCTCTTTGGGTTCATCCGTACCCTTCCATTTACCTTTAAAACATGATAACCCTAATATAGCCATGAAAGAAGGATGAGAAGAAGAGAATAATACTAAGAGCAAACTAAACAGAAATAATACATCATGTATATCATATTAAATATCCCTAAATCCACTCATATTTACATATGTGAAATAAAAAGGCAAGAGCCTCACCTTGGGCCTGAACACTTGTTTGAACTATTCTAAACTTTCCTTTAGGCCAAGACAGCAACTAGACAAGGCCTTCCTCCCTTCTAGAGCTCCTCCAAGACTTCTTTTGGTGTTGAAAATGGAGAAAACAAGGTAAAGGAGAAATTGAATAAGGTTTGATGGGGTTTGGAGGCCTTAAAGTAAAGTTGGAATAGGGAGAGGTAGTGGTCGAATGGAGTGGGAAATGGAGGAATTAAAAGGGTGTAGTCCGCTGGAGAAGATGGAGAGAGTGAGAGAATGGAGAGGTGAGAAAGATGGAGGAGAAATGAGCCGACCCCCTATTTATTGTAAAAGAATTGAACCAAAATGTAAATATATGTTATATCATGTTTTTTTTAAAGAAAGCAATGATGACCTTTTTTTCTTATCCTCCAAGTAAGTGTTGGACGATTCGTCCATTCTTATCTCCTTTATTTCTTTTTTTTTTTTTGGTTTATTTTAATTATTATATTTTTTTTAGATTTTTTTATTATTTTATTCACTTGATTTTTTTTATTTAGATGCACATGCGTCTTTAATTTTATTTTTAATTTTGTATTTAATTTAATTACTTAGATATTTATATTATATTATTATTTTATCATTATATTTTTATTCTTTTGTATTTTCTTTAATTCTTGCCACATGTGCATATTTATGGAAATTTTGACTGCTCACAACTCTTTCATTTGATATCCGACTTCAACAAACTTAGTGGCGTTAGAATCAGGTTGACATTCTTTATCCACTGAGCCAGAGTTTGGCAGCAAATTCGGGTTTTTTAGCAGAAGTGCAAAGTCGCGTCCCGGAACCAGTTTTGCTCATATCTCTCTATCCGGGACCCCGATTCCAGTAAACTCAGTTGCGTTGGAATCGTGTCGATGTATTCTTTTTGCTGATATCCAATTGAGCAGCTAATTCGAGATTTAGCAGAAAGCCAATTTCTGCAATTTTCAGATTTGACCAGCCCATAATGTAAAACCCCGACCCGGATTATACTTTAATTATTAAGTTTAATTACTTAAAGTGTGATTATTAGGCTAATTAAGTACTTGTGTTATGAAGGTGAGGTGGATGTGGATCAAGCTTAAGGAATTAGGGGAAATCAAATTGATCTTTATTGAAGGTTATTAAGGTAGGCTTAGATAATGTTATTTCTCAATTTCAATTGGCTAAGGTACCCTCCAATTAGTCTAAGCGTACCTAAAGTACCTTCAAAATATACACAAAGTACCTCCCAAGTGTACCCAAATTATCCCTTAAGAGTACCTAAAGTAACTCTTAAAAATGCCCAAGGTACCTTTCAAGTGTACCCTAAGTGTCTCCCAAGAATACCCAAATAACCTTTTAAGTATACCCAAGATACCTCATTTCTATACTTAAGGTACCCCCAAGTATTACCCAAAGTACCCCAAAGTATTACCCAAAGTACACCCAAGTATTACCCAAGGTACCCCACTGTTTCACCTAAGGTATCCTACTTTAATTGCCTAAGGTACCCCTGTGTTTGCCTAAGGTATCCTCTTGTGTTTACCTAAGGTACCCCTGTGTTCATCTAAGGTATCCCCTTGTGTTTGCCTATAGGTACCCCTGTGTTTACCTAAGGTATCCCCTTGCATTGCCTAAGGTACCTCACATGTATACCTAAAGTACCCCCTTATATTACCTAAGGCACCTCACTCATATTGGCTAAGGTACCCCACTATTTTGCCTAAGGTACCCAATTCGAATACCTAAAGTACCTCCTAATTATACCTAAGGTACCTCACTTATATTGCCTAAGGCATCCCTTTATTTTAACTAAAGTACCCCAAGCACCCTTAGAGTATGCCTTTTGAAATGGCTAAGGAAAAACCCCTTAAAACATCTGGGTACCCCTGCAAATAACACTAAGGTACCTGTTAGCACCTGATTTTTGCACCCCCAAAATGAAGAAAACTGAAAAGTCAAACCCTAAGGGGGTCAAAAAATTGACTTTCCCAATTAAGTAAATTTGGCAATCAAAATTTATATCGTTGAAAAGAGCACTTCGACATGGTTCTAACGCAACTGAGTTTGCTGGAATCGGAGTCCAGGTGAGAAAAATATGGCCCGGTCAAACTTCCAGAGAGCAAAAAGTTGACTTTTTGCTCGGCCCCAATCCAACTACCAAAATTGATCTCAATAGATAACTGGTTCCGAGCTGATTCCAACGACATTAAGTTTGCTCAAATCGGACACTAGACGAAGAAATTATGAGCAGTTGAAATTTCAAGAAAACAGCCCATGTGGCAAAAACAGCAGAATAAAGCAAAATAAATGGACAAATAAATAAAATAATCATATATTAATGTTTTAGTAATATAATTTTAGATATTTTGAATATTTTAAATAAAGAATCTCGAATTTTATAATAAAATAATAATAAAATCGAATAAAATCTTTACTAAAAATCAAATTTCATAAACTGTTTGAAATCCGGCATTTAAAAAACGTGCTGAACCGCACTTGAAGTACGGTTTGGTCTGAACCGCACTTCAGATACGGTTTGCTCTTCTAGAAGGTGGCCGCGTGTCCTGTACGACGACAGCTGGCAGATTCGCGCAGATTTGCACGTGTTGAATGCCAACCGCGCTTAAAGCACAGTTTTTGATTTTTTGGTGTAATCTTGTCACAACCGCACTTTAAGTACGGTTGTGACCAAACCGCACTTTAAGTACGGTTCCGGCCAATTTTTGCCTATAAAAGGGGGACCACCCCCCAATTTGGAGTAAGCTGGTCCCCCTCGGTCCCCACACCCTCTCCCTGTTCTTTGCCCATCCGAAACTCTGCCCACACCCTGTCTCTCTCAATACCTAACCTCAAATCCCCAAAATACCCCTTACCTTGCCAAAACCATGCCTAAACCCATTCTTCTCACTTAGTTAATAAAGGAGCCCAGCCAAACCCCTTTTAAAACCACATTTGGAAACTCAAGGAGACGCGGAAGCGCTGCCTAATTCGCTCGGACTTGGAGTAATCATCAAAATCAAATTAGACGTTGCATTTGTTAGTATTCTTACTAAATTAAGCAAATTTTTAATCACCTTTTCTTCCTTCTTCACTTACTTTTCTTTTGTTACTTTCGTTATGTCATTCCTAACAAATTTTGGCTGTTGTATGTGAGGAGCACTTGATCCAAAATGATCGTCCCTACGAAAAAGAGGAGTAAATACCCAAGGTTGTCAAAAGAATGATACTCAACCTAATTTGATTATAATTTTTGAACTTCTTTGAATCCCTTATATTCCCTGTAATCTCCCCTTTTCCCCTACTGGATAATGATTGTGTTTGAGTGAACAAAAAGAAGAAGGGAAGCCCATGACTCCAAAGAAAGTGAAAAGAGAAGAGATGGCTTTATAAGCCAAATGAAGAAAATGTAAAGCCTGGAAGGAAAGCAGAAGCCCGGCGGAGGTTGCCAGAAGTCCCAGAAAAGTCACCAAAGTGATCCAGATTGAAATCGACGCAAACAAGTGAAACTGAGCAGAAACCGCACACACAGAGCGGTTTGGGCAGAACCGCAGTATATCTACGGTTCTGGCCAAACCGCACTGAGAATGCGGTCAAATTGGAAAAGTGACTTAGAAAACTAATGTATTTGATCCGGTTGAACCTAATTTGACCTAAATCGGTCTGAACCAGTCTCTTAAATAATTTGGGCTATCTTAAGCCCATTTTTGGACTATAGGCCCAAATGGGCCCACCAAGATTACCATTGGCCCACTTATGGGGCCCATCTCAGACCGGCCCAAACCAGGCCCGTTTTCCTTAAAAAGGGCCCAAGGCCACTTGACCCGGCTAATGGGCCCATTCCAAGCCCACTAAGACCAAATTGAATTGTAAATAAGTAAAACTTAATAAAATAATCAAATGGGTTACGCAATAACCCAATTGGGCCCAAGACCCAACCATGGCAGCCCACGAGTCCTCCAACGGGACTCGGGTCCGACCCACTTCATCTAAATAAATAAGAAAGATAAAATCAAAATAAAAGGGACACACACCTTCAGAGGGCCCCGCCAGACCTAATAAGGCAGCATGCTGGTCTAGGAAGGGTGAGATTGACTCAAAAACCAGGGAGACCCGAGGGACCCGTCAGACCGACGGGGCGGACCGGGGTGTCTTTAAGACTTCCCCGAACCGTAACCGAGGACTTAGCTAGATCTCTAAAAAGCCGCAGACCAGACTTAAACCCGGTTAGGGCAAAACCGTGTCTGCCTGCACTCTCAGGCAGTGGCGACTCCGAATGTCCCGAGGCACGCACGAAAAGTGCGCCCGGTGTGCGATCTAGGCTAGGTTTTAGGTGCGCACAGCTTGGCGACTCCGCTGGGGACCCTTCGACCCAGCTAGACCCTGGTTAACAAATGAGTCAACTAGGTGGATATAGGCTTACTTAGGAAGTACTTTTTGTCCAACCTTAGTGAAGTACTGAACACTTGTAATTGCATAATATGGGGGTCCTGACAAACGGACGGGAAAATTGCCTAAGGTAAGCCGGAGTTTTGAGTGGGATCCCTGAGTCCTCTCAACTTACCTGGGGATCCTCCCATATATTGCATTGCCAGTTGTTCTATACTTTACTATAAAAGTGGCATTAAGGAACCCTTTGTTGGTCTTTATCCGAGAATCACCCGAACAGACACAGCACCTGACCCCACTGCACACACAAGCACTTCACTACACCGTGAATGAATTTAACTGCGTGGGGTGACATGCACGAGGGAGTCTGCATGAATGATCCGAACTGAATGAGGTCAGCATATGCTCCTCTTTACCAAGACCTATATCTCTCTAGCAGCCACCCTTCTTTAATCGAGAAACTTACTTTTGGGATGGTATTAGCCCTACGCTCCCGTGGCTTGCCGGGGAAAGCAGGGTAAACCCATCTCCCCAGGTTTTTGGACTCTTTAAGCGCCATTGGTTTCTTACCATGGTACGCGAGGGGTCTAGTACTTGACTCAGACCCTTGAAGGCAGGTGCCTTGGGCTGGGTATCCTTCCCCACCTATTACTTCTGATAAACCCCAATTTGAGCATGAATGAACAAATATGGGTAAAATTCAACAAGGGCATTAACCCCCGCCATTGTTTGTCTTAACCTCAATTAACCCGATTTAATCCGAACATCCAAGTCGGTATTGGTTCAGATGAAAGCCGGTCAGATCAGACAGAAAAGGGGCAGAAAGACCCTAGAGATAGAATTTCAGCCCACCTGTTGAGTAATGAATTTGTACCCTCCTTTTGGGTTCTCAACAACCCTAAAGGTGATTCTCTTTGCAGATTTACTTTTGTAAAATTTCGCCCTCGATGGCATGTTGTAAATATTGTTTCTAGTCCAACACTAGGGGCAGATGAAAGAGCAGATCAGATGAAAGAACAGATGAAAGAAAAGGCCGGCTAAGACCTGAATGTGCATTTAAAGGACATAACCCTTAAAATCACATAACTTGAATGCTTAATTCTCGTGATTGCATAAATTGCTTAGGCATTGATTTAATTTTTGCATATCTTGTTGCATGCCTTAGACTAATTTAGAGTTTTTGGTGGAAAACCCTAAATTGACTTGGAATTTAAATCGGATAGTCGGCATGGCATCTTCATCCTCGACTGAGAGAGCTCGCTTCCCCAGGATTGAGAAGTGCGCCTTTGATACCCCTTTGATCCGTTCTTAGACAAGGCAATTGTAAGGAGATGAGCAGATTAAATGGGAACGGGATTACCACATGGGACAAACTCTGTCCCTGTTAAATGTGCCCATTAATTGGGACATGATTCAAGCAGCCTTACCTTTTTGGGATCCCCAGCTTTCCCTCTTCAGATTTGGAACTAATGAGTTGAGTCCTACAATTGAGGAATTTGAATTATTCCTCCGATTCCGTGACCATGGAGAACCAGCCAGGCCAAACCTCAAAGATAGCTACAAGAATGAAGCTTGTACTTTCTTTGGCCTACCCAGAGGAGAATTCCAGACTTTAGGAGGTGACCAAGCATTCACGCGGGTCTCTAAAACCTTCCTCTTTAAAAAGATAAGGGACAAAAAGCAGGAAAAACCCCGTGTTTGGTGGGACACCTTCACCCTCGTGGTTCTGTCACAACTCTTCTTTCCTACTGGGGGAGACACCATTAATTTGCCCCTCATGGAAATTGTAGACCAACTCCAAGTGAAATTCCGAATTGCGCCGATGATTCTTGCTCAGCTATACCATGCCTTGACCATGACCAAGAACGGAACTAGGAGGTTTCAGGGATGCGCTCCTCTCCTACACATTTGGCTTCAAGATCACCTGATGGTTGCTGAACCTGTCAGCCCACATTATGGGTACGTCCGTGACAATGTCACCTTGATGGCCCGAAGAGAGATTAGACCAGACTTACCCTCCAGAGAGGACTGGTTTGACCACTTTCTCCAACTAAGGGGAAAAATTGATATAAGATGGGGAGGCACATTTGACCAAGCATATACCCCTGTCATAGCTTTTAGGAAAAGACATTGCCTAGCCTTGATAGGCTTGACTCATGCCATGCCATACTATCCGGTTCGAATTCTGAGACAGTTTGGGAAGTCTCAGGGAATACCGATCAAGGATGAGGCGGAAGGATTAACTGGCCCACTTACATGGGAATTGAAGAAAAAATTGGTGAAAGAATGGCAACACGTGCACATACTCCAAGAGGACATTTTCACTGCATCCGACGTTCATGATTACGAACAATGGATTGCTCAAGAAACTGGCCTTGACAGCCCACCTCCTCTCCATATCGTCACCTCTGACGATATCCCAGTTCCGCCCCTTGACACATACAGGGATAGGGTGGCCGAACTGCGGGAGTCTCATTCTCTGATCCACCGTGCATATGTGGATTCCGAGCGTAAAAACAAGCAGGCCAATGAGGCCCTTCAGCAGCAGCTTGACACCATGCGCAGACGCGCAAAAGAGGACCGACGTCTGCGGAATAAACTTCTGCGTGCCTTGAGAAGGCAAGACGTGTCCTCTCATTATGATAATGACCAACCTAGCTTGACTCTGGGTTTGTTGTTTTGTTAATTTAATCATGTAATTGCCTGTTCTAAATTCTGGCATTGTACTTCTCTTTTCATGAATTGTTGGATTTTGTGAAGTCAATTAAGACATCCTTGAATTCTCTTTCAAGCTATCTGGCTCTAAGCTATCAACTCCTAAACTTTTGGGCAATCTGAATAAAGAACTCCCAAATTTTCTAAAGTCTTTAAATTCATGGGTTCTGAATAAAGAACACCCAATCATCAATTTCAATTTCTAAATCTTTAAATTCATGGGTTCTAAATAAAGAACACCCAATCATCAATTTCAATTTTTTTTTAAGTCTTTAAATTCATGGGTTCTGAATAAAGAACACCCAATCATCAATTTCAATTTTAAATCTTTAAACTCATGGGTTCTGAATAAAGAACACCCAATCTTCAGAAAGTATCATTTTCAAATTTGAGCCTTAAATCTTTAAAATTTTCAGGCGATCTGAGTAAAGAACTCACCAAATGGTTTAAATCTTTTAACCAATTCAAAAATTTTCAGGCAATCTGAATAAAGAACCTGCCAAAATAATCTTTAAACCTAAGGGTTCTGAATAAAGAACACACTATCCCCATCAACTCTCAAAATTTCAAATGTCAAGCTTAAGTCTTAAAACCCCAGGGTTCTGATTAAAGAACACCCAATCCCTTGAGCTCAGATCACACCCGTCTGATTTAAAAGATCATACGGTGAGCTTATGGTGCACCGATGCCACTGGTGTTTAAACCAGAAAATTGGCAGAGGATCGTCCTGGCATAGCATACCCCGTTGAGAAGCGCCAAAGTCAAAGGCAAATAAGCCAACGACTAGCTAAGGCACGCTCGGGTATCCCTAGCCGAACTCTTGGGGCACTGATGCCACTGGTGTTTAAACCAGAAAATTTGGCAAAAGATCGTCCTGGCATAGCATACCCCGTTTTGAGGCACCAAGGTCAAGCAATTAAGCTAACGACTAAAGGTACGCTCGGGTATCCCTAGCCGAACTCTTGGGGCACTGAAGCCACTGGCAATTAAGTCAGAAAATTGGCAAAGGATCGTCCTGGAATAGCCTTCCCCATTGTGAGGCGTCAAAGTCAAAGGCAAATAAGCCAACGACTAGTTAAGACACGCCCGGGAACTACTAGCCGAAGTTAGGTGCTAAAACCATCAGGGATTAATCTGAAAATTGGTTAAGGTACACCTGGATGTTGATGTTAGCTCATCCCCTGCGGAGACTTAACATAGTCCAACCTTGTGATACTGAGCTCAAACCATCCTTTCTAAATCCCGGGTTCTCTTCCCCAACCGTTTGGTTAAAATAGATCAGTCTAGGGTTCCCTTTCCCAACCGTTTGGCTAAAACAGACCAGTTGAAACCGGGTTCTCTCCCCCAACCGTTTGGTTAAAATAGATCAATCTAGGGTTCCCTATCCCAGCCGTTTGGCTAAAACAGACCAGTTGAAACCGGGTTCTCTCCCCCAACCGTTTGGTTAAAATAGATCAGTCTAGGGTTCCCTTTCCCAGCCGTTTGGCTAAAACAGATCAGTTTAAACCGGGTTCTCTCCCCCAACCATTTGGTTAAAATAGATCAGTCTAGGGTCCCCTTTCCCAGCCGTTTGGCTAAAACAGATCAGTTTAAACCAGGTTCTCTCCCCCAACCGTTTGGTTAAAATAGATCAGTCTAGGGTTCCCTTTCCCAGCCGTTTGGCTAAAACAGATCAGTTTAAACCGGGTTCTCTCCCCCAACAGTTTGGTTAAAATAGATCAATCTAGGGTTCCCTTTCCCAGCCGTTTGGCTAAAACAAACCAGTTTCAATCGGGTTCTCTTTCCCGGCCATTCGCCTAAAATAGATCAAACTTAAGAATCCTTATCATTTTCAAAAAAATAATCCAAACAAATTAATCCTTGATCATTCTTTGAAATTGGGATACATCAATAGTCATGCCTTATGTCTTCATTATAAGTTGCACTAATATCCGCTGGTTGCCCTTCCCAGGTACCAAAATTGCTCCTCGAAGTCCTTATCTGTCAAGATCCAGAAGAAGACTTGAGATGGAGCAGCCCAGGGAACAGCCCTCGTCAGGACAAGATCAGGCAGAAACAAGTCAGAATCAGACAGTAACTGATCTGCAACAGAGGATTGACAGCATTGGAACCATAATACAGGAGTTAATGGCAGAAATAAGGGAATTAAGGATGCCTCCTCCCGTTGCTCAACAGCAGACAAAAGTTCCACCACCATACCTTGTGTACCCAGCTCCGTTGGTACCACCTCCCCCTCTGCAAGCTGTGCCTCTCCCACAAACCATTGCACCTGCCCAACTGGGGCAAGAAGAGGAAGATTGGTATAGAACACAGCAGGCCAATTTTGATGAAAAGATGGCAGCCACTAAGGCAGAGGTTGATGCTTTGCGTGAAGAGCTAAAAAGCCTACGACCCAGTGCGGTCCCTATGGAGGCTACTTTAGACAGCCTCTGCTTTTTCTCTGATGTTCAACTTCCACCGAAATTCAAATGCCCTGACTTGCATCAATTTGATGGCACCGGGTGCACGTTAAACCATCTAAGGTCCTACTCTGGAGATATGTGTCAATATGCCAAGGATGAAAAAATTATGATACAATTCTTTTAGAGGTCGCTGACAGGAGCAGCGTACAATTGGTTTTTGGGCTTGGATAAAACTAAGATCAAGAGTTGGAATGATTTAGCTGCCAAGTTCATCCAGCAATACCGATTGAACAGTCAGATAGTTCAGACCAGGGCAGAATTACAGAGGCTCTCCAAAAAGAATCAATAGTCAGTACGAGAATATGCCAAGAGATGGAAAGAATTGGCGACCCTAGTCCAACCTCCACTACTTGAACAGGAGATGACCTCCTTGTTCATCGCATCACTTGGATAGCCATTCTTTTCCCTGCTACTGGGGCAAAGTACTTCTAACTTCAATGACTTGATTCTAACGGCAGACAGAATTGAAGATGCAGTCAGTGCTGGCAAGATAGATGGAAGTGGCCATGGTTCGACACAGAGAAGGCCTGCAACTGGACAGAGTGGCAGAAATCAGGGGCAAGAGCCTAGGAGGCAGGAACCCAGGCAGTTAATTATGTGCAGCCAACACAGCCATATCACATTGCCCAAAGGAATGAAAGTCAGGGGCAGCCTTTGAGAAGGATGAGAGAAGAAATAGAGGCAAGCATGAAAAGGGTGTTTACCCCACTGCCTTATGCTCCCGCAGAACTGTTGGCTACACTGATGAAGAAGGGGTACCTTCAAATCAAGCCTCCCAACCCCAGAATGATCAACTCACGAAATTATAATGCAGCAGAGAGATACGAGTATCATTCTGGAGCTCCCGGGCATTCAACCAATCGATGCTGGGACTTGAGGCATGACATACAGGATCTGATAGACAGTAAGAAGATCTCTGTAGATCCCGCAGCACCAGCAGCACCTACTCCTCCTACTGGTACAACCACTAACCCTCTCCCGGACCATAATAAGGCTTCTGGCAGTGGAACAGTACATCAGGTCACCAGGAATCAAGGCAGTAAACTACAGGTTGACCCGTCCTTATTGATCGGACGACCGGGTCAAGTTATCAGGATTCATCCCCAAGAAGAGGCAGTTCATCAACAGATACTTGTCATTAACGGAGAAGAGAATGAAGAAACCTTTATGGGGTTCCCTTTGGTGCATTTCAATTTCCCTGAACCAGAATCCTTCTATCCTCCACCTGTCCCTAACTCACCCCCACCAAACATCTTCGACATGATGAACAATCCTTTCAATGAACCTGTGGACTTCCTACTGGAACCACCCACCCTCAACTTACATCAACTTCATCTTGATCCAACCTACTCCACTGTACCTCCACCTTACCAATTCCTACCCATATATCATGATTCTACCATCACTTCCACCGAAAGAGAAGTCGATCGGATCACCCGTTCCGGTCGATACATAAACCCTAATCCTCCACCTGCACCAGAGGGAGAAACTGATGAAGAAAGAACGAGGAGAGAAAAAGGGAAGGATGTGGCTACTGAATTGCCACAAACCCACAAGAAGAAAGGGAGAGCCCCAGAAGAAGAGATTGAAAAACTCCACCATAGTGCTTTCACTCCGGAGTATGATCTAGTGCAGCAATTGAACAAGACACCCGCTCAGATATCCATCCTGCGTCTCTTATTGGATTCAGACAAACATAAAGACGTACTTATGAAGATACTGGGGGATACTCATGTGCCTGATGATATCAGCCCTGAGCAGCTGGAGACAGTAATGTCTATAATTGCTATGCCAGAAGCAATCTCTTTTTCCTCAGCAGACTTGCCCCCTGAAGGTTATAACCACACGGAACCTCTGTTTATCACTGTAAGGTGCTCCGACTTAATAGTGAGACGAGTCATGATAGATAACGGGTCAGCTCTGAATATCTGCCCAGTCAGGACCTTCCACAGTCTGCAGCTGAACGCTGATTTGATCAAACCTAGCTCCAATAATGTCCGCGGGTTTGACAATGCCAAGAAGGATTCCCTTGGGGAAGTTACTCTGGAAATTACAATTGCTGAAAGGGCCTTCTTTGTCACTTTGAGTTGATGGACATCAATGCCTCCTTTAATTTGCTGATTGGAAGACCTTGGCTACACCAAGCAGGGGCAGTCCCCTCCACCTTGCATCGAATGATTCGATTTACCTCAGGAAATCAATTAATCACAGTTCATGCAGAAAATCACAGAGAATTTGAACAAGGAGGGGTGCCTATGATTAATTATGAACTGCCTACTTCCCTAAACTTCCAAACCATTGAAATGGTGCAAGTAAACCGCATTCCTACTCCTTTGCAATCAGACTTGTCCCGCAGAAGGAAAAGGAAGAGCATGTTCGGTGCTGCTGAATGCGCCGACTGGGGCCTCTGAGTAGGAGATGGCTTAGGTAAATACAAGCAAGGCATCAAGTCTGTAATCCAGCCATGCGACAAATCTGTGGGCTTTGGACTGGCATTTGTTCCTGAACCTGAAGATTATGCCAGGCTATTTGGCATGAAAGCTGAACGAAAGAAGGCACGAACAGAAGGAAGGGACCCCCATTGGCCCATCTGCGTCTATGGGGGACTATAAAATCACTTCACCAATATGGAAAGGGAAGCCGCACGGGCCATTCAGAACATAGTCCCCCAAGGATGGGGTGATGAATTCAATGATTCAACTGAGCAAGCAGAAGCCGATCCTCTGCAAGGGTCATGGGACGAACCTACTTTGCCCCAGGAGACAATTACAGAAGAAAACTCAGGGGCGCTCAGTGGGTTGATGGAAGAACTGTCTGCTTTATTCTCTTGGCAGTCAGTTGACACCAAAAAACCGGCTATCCCAGAAGAGGCATTTGCCTACCCATCAGATGAGTTCGAGACACTGCCAACTGAGTCTGAAAAAGAAGAGCTGGCTCAATACATCTATATGATGGAAAGCCAAGGCAGTTCAGGAGAACCCACTCCAAGGCAAAGGTCTCCCCCACCTCCTATCTGCATTATACACCCAAGTACAAGGGATGGTCTGGGTCAGATGTTCTAGAATATGCCCCAAGTACTAGGACTGCCTACTGAGATGGCTTATCATGAAACTTATGGTAACTGGGCCCCTGACGAACATTCTTCCAGCAATAGGGAGGAATCATCAGGAAAATCCGTAACCAAGGCATTGCCTAAGGTGGAACCACCCAACGAAGTCACTATTCGGGTACCAGGGACTACCATCCGCCACGGGGTATGGATCAGTGTATCATCAGAAGATTCAAGCCAGAATCAACCAGAGAAGGGCATGGCTAGTGACCCCATCTGCATCTCCTCCGACAGCAGCATCAGTATGATACAAACCAGGAAGGTGAATGCAGTAACTGCTGTAACCAAGGGCAAGCACGCATTGCAGAACTGGAGTTCGACGCCACTTGCCACTCGCAAAGCCGAACTACCACAGGGAGTTTCTTACACTTCTGAAATTTCCCCTGTAGATATTGCTGCACTTTTCAATAAATGCGTGAAGTCTTTTGATTATTTTTCTGCTTCTGTGAATAATTCTACAAATAAGCATACTCAAAATCGCAACCTTAATATCGATCTCGACGCACACCCGAAAAGTTCGGAGCACGAGATAGATAATCAGGCTGCCAAAATCAAACAAAAACAACAAAATCAAAAAGAACAAAAAGAAATTCATAGTGTTGAGCAAGAATCAAATAGCGACACTCACTCATCACAACAACCCGATGATTCAGAAATTATCCCCAGCGATTCTTTTGAATTTGAGGATAATGATGAATCATGGGAGACCCCACCTGAAATCCAATTTGCTTTAGACAGGCATGAAAAGAGTCTCCAGGCTAACATTGAGGAAACTGAACCTATCAACATAGGTGACACAGCACAACCAAGGATTCTTCAAGTTGGTAAAAAGCTAACATTATTACAAAAAACACAGATAACTGATTTTCTAAAATCTTACACTGATGTGTTTGCATGGTCATACGAGGATATGCCTGGGTTAGACACGGACTTAGTTGTGCATCGGTTACCTATAAAGTCTGAGGCCACACCAGTAAAGCAAAAACTCAGACGCATGAAACCAAAATGGGCCCTAAAGATCAAGGAAGAAGTTGCCAAGCAGTCAAAAGCTGGGTTCTTGAAAGTTACAGATTACCCAGAGTGGTTAGCAAACATTGTGCCAGTCCCCAAAAAAGATGGAAGGGTCAGAATGTGTGTTGATTACAGAGATTTGAACAAAGCAAGTCCAAAAGACGACTTTCCATTTCCACACATTGATATATTGGTTGATAATACTGCAACTCATTCCATGTTCTCCTTTATGGATGGATTCTCTGGGTATAATCAAATACGAATGGCGCCTGAAGACATGGAAAAGACATCCTTCATCTCCCATTGGGGCACATATTGCTACAAAGTGATGCCGTTCGGATTAAAGAATGCAGGCGCCACATACCAGCGAGCAATGACTTTGCTATTCCACGACCTGATGCACAAAGAAATGGAAGTATACGTGGACGATATGATTGCAAAGTCAAAAGAAGAGGAAAGTCATTTGGTGAACCTTGGAAAGGTGTTTGACAGGCTCAGGGAATGCAAGCTCAGATTAAACCCGAATAAGTGTGTGTTCGGAGTTACTTCAGGGAAGCTGCTCGGATTCATTGTTGGGAAACGAGGAATCGAAGTTGACCCAGTCAAAGTAAAGGCCATATTGGAGATGCCTCCCCCATCCACAGAGAAAGAAGTAAGAGGATTCCTTGGTAGATTACAATACATTAGTCGGTTCATAGCACAAATGACTCCCGTATGCGAACCAATATTCAAATTGTTAAAGAAAGATAACCCTGTGGTCTGGAATGAAGATTACCAAGAAGCGTTTGACAAAATCAAGGCCTATTTGATGAGTCCACCAACTTTGGTTCCCCCTGTACTAGGACGACCTCTGATCATGTACTTATCAGTCACAGAAACAGCGGTTGGATGTGTCCTGGGGCAACATGATGATACAGGAAGGAAGGAGCAAGCAATTTATTATCTGAGCAAGAAATTTACTAATTATGAAGTAAGATACACATTGCTTGAAAAGACCTGTGGCACATTGGTATGGGCAGCTCAAAAGCTCCGGCACTATCTGCTTAGCCATACTGTCTATCTGATTTCAGATACAGATCCCTTGAAGTACATTTTCGAAAAGCCGATCTCCACTGGAAGGATAGCCAAGTGGCAGGTTATCTTATCTCAGTATGACATTGTTTACACCACGAGAAAGGCAATAAATGGACAGGCAGTAGTAGATCACCTGGCGGAACACCCTATGCCCGACTATCAGCCTCTTTTCACCGGATTGCCGGATGATGAAATAATGTATGCCGAGTCAGCAAAAGAGGAAGTCGGATGGCAAATGTTCTTTGATGGGGCCGTCAACATTAATGGAAAAGGGATTGGAGCAGTAATCATTTCCCCAGGAGGAATCCATCATCCAATAGCGGCAAAACTCTTGTTCGATTGCACCAACAACATGGCAGAGTACGAAGCATGTGTATTAGGCTTGCAAGCTGCAATTGAAATGAATATACAAGAGTTGAAAGTATATGGTGACTCTTGTTTGATAATTTACCAAGTAATGGGGGATTAGAGGACTAGGGATGAAAAATTGGTGCCATATCAGGAACTGATCAAGGAATTAGAAGGACAATTCAAAAGCGTGACATTTGATTATATGCCACGAGACAGGAATCAGTTTGCAGATGCCCTGGCAACACTGGCATCTATGGTAACCATCACTAATGATACTTGGGTACAACCCTTGGAGATAGAAGTGCGGCGTTCTCCTATCTACTGCTTTTGTGTTGAGAAAAGCAGGCCAAGAGGGGAACCCTGGTATGCAGACATAATGAGATACCTGAAAGATAGGATTTTACCAGAAAATGCTACGGCAGCTGAGAAGCGCACAATCCAGAAATTGGCAGGACAGTTCTTCCTCAGTGGAGGCAAGTTATACAAGAAGTCCTACAATGATTCACTACTGCTATGTGTAACAGAAGAAGAGGCACATCAATTGATTGATGAAGTCCATGGGGGACAATGTGGCGCACATATGAATGGGCACATGCTAGCCAGGAAAATCTTGAGAATGGGTTATTACTGGTTGACTATGGAACATGACTGCCACATCCATGTCAGAAAGTGCCGGTTATGTCAAATTTATGCTGATAACATTCATGCACCGCCCAATACTCTGTACTCAATGACTTCTCCTTGGCCTTTCGCCATCTGGGGAATTGATATGATTGGAGAAATCCACCCGAAGGCCTCAAACGGACATCGATTCATCCTGGTTGCAATAGACTATTTCACCAAATGGGTGGAGGCCATGTCCTTTGTAGATGTCAAGGGATCACATGTACTGAAATTTATCAGGAACAATATTGTCTGTCGTTACGGCGTACTGAAGCACTTATTACGGACAATGCCAAGAATCTGAATAAGAAGGACATGGACAAGATGTGCGAAGATTTGAAAATTAGGCATTTGAATTCCACAGCTTATAGGCCCAAGATGAATGGAGCAGTCGAAGCTGCCAACAAAAACCTGAAGAAGATACTTGAAAAGATGGTAGTCACCTACAGAGATTGGCATGAGAAGCTACCCTATGCCTTGCATGCATATCGGACCTCAATCCGAACTTCCACCGGAGCAACTCCTTTTTCTCTTGTATACGGAATGGAGGTAGTTCTTCCTGTGGAAGTGCAAATCCCCTCACTCAGAATTCTGAAAGAAACAGAGGTTGATGATATTGAATGGAAAGAATCAAGGTTTGACCAGTTGCAATTTCTTGATGAGAAAAGAATTAAGGCTTTATGCCACGGGCAACTCTATCAGTAGAGAGCAGCTCGGACTTATAACAAGAAAGTAATACCACGACACTTCAAGGTGGGAAACATTGTCATGAAGAAGATATTCCCCCACCAAGAAGACAATAGAGGAAAATTCAAGCCAAACTGTGAAGGACCATTCATAGTATACAAAGTTCTGTCCAAAGGAGCACTAATCCTACAAGAAATGGACGGAACTATTTTTCCTGAGCCAATAAATGCAGATGCAGTCAAACTGTATTACCCTTGAAATCATTCCAATTGGGAAATGAAGAGGGGCCATCCTTGACTCTCCCCCAAGCTTGTAAATCCTCCTAAGCACCCTAAAAGGTTCCCCTAGTCAAACACTTTTGGACCTGAAGAATTCTTTTCAAAACCTAGTGCAAGTATTCCTTCACATCACATGGGCATTCCTGGTCCGCAAAAAAAAAAAAAAAAAGCAATTGCGAAGAGAATAAGGAAAAGAAAAGAAGAGAATCATGAAAAGCAAGAGCAAAACAAAAAGGGGAAATGTGAACCCCACACCAAAGAAAATAAGCCAGGATTTAAGCCGCAACAATAAAAGGAACACTGTACAAACCCATAAAATTACAGCCTTTTTTGAGCCACTTACCTTTCTTTCAAACCCCAGCCTAGCCTACATTTCGTCCTATCTTGAAGACCTCTCGGATCCCAAGGTGAATGATTTTGAGCAAAACAGTCAAATCTGCATTTTCTGGTAATGACGGAATTTGATTCTCTCTGAAAGGACCAGACATGGTGAAAACCCAAAAAAGGGCGCTATGGGCAAAAAGGGTCAGTCGTGGTTCAAAAAAAAAAAAAAACTGGTCATACCTTGATTAGAAATAAAGAAACAGAAGCAGGCTGGACACAACACACTGAATGGGGAAAGCCACACGATTTGAAGGGCCCAGACTGGCAGACTATGTTTGAGTCAATGCTTCAAGGCCTATGATGACAAGGCTGAAAATACTAAGCACACTAATCTGTGTCCAACCTAGGGATTGACTTTTGTGATAACTGCGGGCACAAACACACACTATCACGTCTGTGTTCTTCCGTAATTGTTCTGCTTAACTATTCTTGAAACTTCCCCAATAGTGCTGATAGCCATGGAAGAAAAGTTCATTACCTTGATAGCCATTTTTGATTGTAATGAGAAAAAGGCTTAAATATCCCCAATGGAGCAAACACTGATATTTTTGTTTTTTTTGGTACATATTCAAAGGAGAAAGGAACAAGATGCAAAGATAAACCTAAGGAGGATACTTCGATCCTTCATTTCCCAGCAGAGGCTTCTTCCCTTTCATCCCCAGCGGGCTTAGACAGAAGAAAACCGTCAAGATTTACAAATCCTCCAACAGAACTTCAAGAGAAAAGAAAAGCACTGCAATAATCCCCAGGAAGTCGTCAAGGCAGATCATATTCCCACTAGATCCCCAATGAAGTAACTCATGAATGAGAAGAGGAAGTTTAATGCCTCGATAGAGAAACAAAGACCAGGAATAACAAACTCTTCAAGGAAAAGAAGATGGAGAAAAGAAAAGCAATAACGAGCCAATTCGTCCCCTCTTGTAAATTTTGGTTTCCACTTTTGTAAATAGCATAGGCTAGAATAGATGTGTGTGGTCTCCGAGATGTTGGGCAGCAGCACGGAACCCTCCTCCTGTTCTCCTACCTTCACTCCCAGCTCATAACCTTAGCTTAACACCTAAAAAAAAAACTGAAGTCACTAAAAGCTTTAATGGAACAAACAAGAAGAAAAGAACATTATTAAGTACCTTGCATCAACGCCAAAACAGGCTGATGAGCTCAGATTTAATCCTACCTTCCTTTCCAAAAACAAAGAACTAAGGAACAACCCATTCAAACCCGAAAGAGGGTATAGGGATTCCAAAGTCAGGAAGTGATACCAGACATCTGACACTTCCCTTTCACCAAAGCCAATTCAATGATTGAGCTCGTCGACAATGTCGGCAGAAATGCAAGGAGCAAAAATAAGGTTCTTTTTCTTCTTTGCCGTTCATCCCCAAGGTGACTCCGGCAAAGAGGGGCAGCTGTTAGCACCTGATTTTTTCACCCCCAAAATGAAGAAAACTGAAAAGTCAAACCCTAAGGGGGTCAAAAAATTGACTTTCCCAATTAAGGAAATTTGGCCATCAAACTTTATATCGTTTAAAAGAGCACTTCGACATGGTTCTAACGCAACTGAGTTTGCTGGAATTAGAGTCCAGGTGAGAAAAATATGGCCCGATCAAACTTCCAGAGAGCAAAAAGTTGACTTTTTGCTCGGCCCAAATCCAACTGCCAAAATTGATCTCAATAGATAACTGGTTCCGAGCTGATTCCAACGACATTAAGTTTGCTCAAATCGGACACCAGACGAAGAAATTATGAGCAGTTGAAATTTCAAGAAAACAGCCCATGTGGCAAAAAAGCAGAATAAAGCAAAATAAACGGACAAATAAATAAAATAATCATATATTAATGTTTTAGTAATATAATTTTAGATATTTTGAATATTTTAAATAAAGAATCTCGAATTTTATAATAAAATCTTTACTAAAAATCAAATTTCATAAACTGCTTGAAATCCAGCATTTAAAAAGCGTGCGTGAAAGAGTAGAGGAATACTCTTTAGGTCCACGATCTATAACAATTCAGAATTTAATAATTGCGGAAACAGTACACAAAGAATTATACGAGGAAACCTGGATCCAGATCCAGGAAAAAACCTCGAGTCTATATGAGGCGACTAACCCTTCAAAATCCACTATTGAATGAGAAGACAATTACAAAGGAGAACATACTTAACCTTTACAATTTGACTCACTCAACAGCAATCCACAGTTCGAATCCACGAACTGCTATACAGCTTGAATCCACAAGCTTCAGAACACGATCAGTCCAGATCGCAAACAATCACTCTCCAGTGATCCACAGTTCGAATCCACGAACTGCAACACAGCTTGAATCCACAAGCTGCAGGACACGATCGATCCAGATCGCAGCAATCCTCTCAGAATCCACTGAGACGATCCAATGCAGTAGGAATCCACCTACGCATCAATCAAGGTCGATCACCAGTCCAGGCGATCACACGATCGGATGAAGTTCTGAATTGAAGAAGAATCCTCTACCTTCAATTCCAGGTGATCTATCTCAGATCTCCCCCTCACTCAATCGCCGACTCTCTAAAGACTATTTGATCGAATCTCAAATCTCTCAAGATCCGAATTCAAAATGATCCAAAAGAAAAGTCACAATTCAAAATTACAACTCGTCTATTTAAAGAAAAAAACACAAATCGCGTCGAGCGCTGGTAGCGTCGTGAAGCGATCGAAGTAGACGGCTGGTAGCGAACTCACGTCCCGCTCAGAGTGAGTTGAATCTGTTAGACGCGCGCTGCTAGCGAGCTGCTAGTGGGAGAGTACGCGGCATGTGCACGATCCTTGCTTTTGACACACGAAATTCCTTATGCGCTGCCAGCGGGGTGGCAGCGGCGTGGTAGCAGTGTGGTGGCACCAACTCTTCTTCTTTACTGAATTTACTGAATTTTCATTGTTTAATCTGCACACCTTGAAGCTTTATTAGAAACCTAATTTGTCAATCATTTGCCATAACAGGAGTGTGAGTTTTCACACTTACAGTGCGAAACCGCACTTGAAGTACGGTTTGGTCTGAACCGCACTTTAGATACGGTTTGCTCTTCTAGAAGGTGGACACGTGTCCTGTACGGCGACAGCTGGCAGATTCGCGCAGATTTGCACGTGTTGAATGCCAACCGCGCTTAAAGCACGGTTTTTGATTTTTTGGTGTAATCTTGTCACAACCGCACTTTAAGTACGGTTGTGACCAAACCGCACTTTAAGTACGGTTCCGGACAATTTTTGCCTATAAAAGGGGGACCACCCCCCATTTGGAGTAAGCTGGTCCCCCTCGGTCCCCACACCCTCTCCCTATTCTTTGCCCATCCGAAACTCTGCCCACACCCTGTCTCTCTCAATACCTAACCTCAAATCCCCAAAATACCCCTTACCTTGCCAAAACCATGCCTAAACCCATTCTTCTCACTTAGTTAGTAAAGGAACCCAACCAAACCCATTTTAAAACCACATTTGGAAACTCAAGGAGACGTGGAAGCGCTGCCCAATTCGCTCGGACTTGGAGTAATCATCAAAATCAAATTAGACGTTGCATTTGTAAGTATTCTTACTAAATTAAGCAAATTTTTAATCACCTTTTCTTCCTTCTTCACTTACTTTTCTTTTGTTACTTTCGTTATGTCATTCCTAACAAATTTTGGCTGTTGTATGTGATGAGCACTTGATCCAAAATGATCGTCCCTACGAAAAAGAGGAGTAAATACCCAAGGTTGTCAAAAGAATGATACTCAACCTAATTTGATTATAATTTTTGAACTTCTTTGAATCCCTGATATTCCCTGTAATCTCACCTTTTCCCCTACTGATAATGATTGTGTTTGAGTGAACAAAAAGAAGAAGGGAAGCCCATGACTCCAAAGAAAGTGAAAAGAGAAGAGATGGCTTTATAAGCCAAATGAAGAAAATGTAAAGCCTGGAAGGAAAGCAGAAGCCCGGCGGAGGTTGCCAGAAGTCCCAGAAAAGTCACCAAAGTGATCCAGATTAAAATCGGCGCAAACAAGTGAAACTGAGCAGAAACCGCACGCACAGAGCGGTTTGGGCAGAACCGCAGTGTATCTACGGTTCTGGCCAAACCGCACTGAGAATGCGGTTAGATTGGAAAAGTGACTTAAAAAACTAATGTATTTGATCCGATTGAACCTAATTCGACCTAAATCGGTCTGAACCAGTCTCTTAAATAATTTGGGCTATCTTAAGCCCATTTTTGGACTATAGGCCCAAATGGGCCCACCAAGATTACCATTGGCCCACTTATGGGGCCCATCTCAGACCGGCCCAAACCAGGCCCGTTTTCCTTAAAACGGGCCCAAGGCCACTTGACCCGGCTAATGGGCCCATTCCAAGCCCACTAAGCCCAAATTGAATTGTAAATAAGTAAAACTTAATAAAATAATCAAATGGGTTACCCAATAACCCAATTGGGCCCAAGACCCAACCATGGCAGCCCACGAGTCCTCCAACGGGACTCGGGTCCGACCCACTTCATCTAAATAAATAAGAAAGATAAAATCAAAATAAAAGGGACCCACACCTTCAAAGGGCCCCGCCAGACCTAATAAGGCAGCATGCTGGTCTAGGAAGGGTGAGATTGACTCAAAAACCAGGGAGACCCGAGGGACCCGTCAGACCGACGGGGCGGACCGGGGTGTCTTTAAGACTTCCCCGAACCATAACCGAGGACTTAGCTAGATCTCTAAAAAGCCGCAGACCAGACTTAGACCCGGTTAGGGCAAAACCGTGTCTGGCTGCACTCTCAGGCAGTGGTGACTCCGAATGTCCCGAGGCACGCACGAAAAGTGCGCCCGGTGTGCGATCTAGGCCAGGTTTTAGGTGCGCACAGTACCCTCTACTTATCACAAGGTACACCCATACTTAATACTAAGGTACCCCCTAGGGTTTTAGTTGACTAAAAGCTTTATTTAGGGGAAGATTTGAAAGACCAAAAGCTTGGGCATATAAAAGGATGCCCTAATTTCTATTTTAAGTATTTTGAGAACACTCCTTGTCTTGGTCATATAGAACAAGAGGGGAAGTGTGGGAGCTTGCTTAAAAGCTTCAAGAGGAAGAAGAAGAAGGAGAGAAAAGCTTGAAGAGAAGTTTTGCTTCTCCATTAGCATGTAAGTAGCAAACCCTTTCAAAAAAAAATGAATTACAAATTCGTATTCTCTCTCTAGGGTTTGATTGATTTTGAAGAAATGATCTTACATGCTGGTATTTGCTTCTAAAACTTGTAGGTTTTGATTTTATAACACTCATGGTTTGTTTTCCATTGATTATTATGTGGTTGCAACCTAGATTAATCATACTCCAGATTTTGGTATGACTTTTGTTTTTGGAATGAAGTTTCATGTGTTAATTTGTGTTCTTGTGGATTTGGGATGATGTATGATCATCAAATTTGGGATTGGAAAGGTTATGGATGAATTGTAGGAGTTTTCATGTTGAAAATAGCCAAAAGTGTTTCAAACCCCGACCTGGTGATTAATCCTGAGAATTGGCGATTAATCCTGAGCCAAACCCCCAAAAATTAGGTTTCTGTTAAGGGCAAGATTAACTCCACGATTTATCGTGGGGTTAATCGCGAGCTCCAGCGCGCGAACGTCAAACCTTAGCGAGCGCGTGTCGACCTTGTTTTAAACCTGGGCGCGCGCACTTTAAGCCTCAATGTCCGCGCGCTAAAGCTAATCGCCCCTGGGCGATTAATCCAAGGGCTAATCGTGGACCCTGTTTATTGAGTTGTTCATCCTTTTTCTCTCCAACCCTTTCTCAAACAACCCAAGCCTCTAGCATAGCACCCTTATTACATGAAAGACATTTAAGTAAATGTCCTGTATATTTATTGCTCCATTTACTTAAGTCTTTACATGTAAATAAGGTTTTACCCCCATTTGGAACCAATAAAAATACTCCCAAGGCCCAATTCTCAACCAATAAAAAGTCAATTTTTCAATTCGTGCCTAAATTTCCAGTTTTCTCAATTTTCAAAAATGACCACGTTTTGAGTTTGATATCCAAACGAGTGATTTAGAAGCCCAGAAAATTCTAGATGATTTGTATACCCTCCAATAGACTACAAACAGAATTTGAGTCCCAAACTCCTTGTAGATTTGTCTAGAAAAATTCTACACCGAAAAGTCAACGTTTTAAACCAGACTTAGAATATTTTTGAGGTCCAAAACTTTTTTTCTCGGAATCCATTGATTTTTGGTATGGTGACTTATTTGGGATTTTTAAGATCAACCCACTCATCGAAAATGTGTTTTGAGGATTTTATGACCTTCGTTTTGATTGGCTTGGATTTATGAAAGCGGTGTCAAAAAAACTCTTATATGGTTTGATTGGCTTTGACCTATGGTTTTATTGGCAGTGGATGGGAAATTCCACTTGCCCTTGGCATGAATTGACAGTGGATGGGGAATTCCACTTGCCCTTGGCATGAACTAGTAGTGGATGGGGAATTCCACTTGGCTTTGGTTTAAGCACTGGTTCTACTCTTGGAATTGAATGGTTTATTTGATTTATGAGTCGTCTAATTGGACATTATTCTTAGTGTGGATCTACAGTGAGTCTAGTAGTGTGCTGGTGTTGGCTTGTTAGCGTTAATTTTCCTTGTCCATGTAGCTTTCCACTGTGGGGAATCAGTGAGGCCCTCTCGGGGAACAGAGGTGCTGCGGCAATCACCCGTCGCGGGGAACCGGCGGGAATTCTTATGATTCATATGGTTTGGTTCGGCAGTAGATGGGGCATTCCACTTAGCCTTGATTATTACTTTGGTTGTCACTTGCCAACCCATACGTGGGTGCTCCGCTTGCTGAGATGTCCCTACCTAGGCTTCTCTCTATAAGTCGTGTAGGTGGCAAATGGACAATGGACATTAACCTAATTTAGAGACACGCCAACTCACGAGTCCTAACAAGACATACTTGCAGTATTTGATTGTAATTGCCGAATTGATTTCATATATTATTCGATTGAGATGCTTTGACTTGAGATTTACATTTTATATTTAGGAATGTGATCATGATGTTATAAAACTGCATAAATTGTTTCTATCCATGCATGTTTTCTGCTTACTAGGACTTTAAGTCTCACGCGTGTTTTGTTTTACCGGATTTGTTTTCAGATCCTCCTGGTGAGCCACGCATAGAGAGAGATCCACACTATAGACCCGAGGACTATTACTGCTACCCACAGTAGGACTCTCTTTATGATATTGTATTTTGTTAGTGAGTTGGAAATGGGATGTAAATAATACTTTTGGACTTATACGTTGGGAGATATCTTTTGTATATGTTTGTATATTTGGGAAAGAGCTTGTGAGCAATTAGATGCCTTAGATGTATTTTGTATGCGGATAGATATCATGTTTTTGAGATTGTAATACAAGAAATCTTTTGTTGGATGGAAAATTTTTACTTCCTTGTTTCTTTAGCTTATGCACTCTGATAATTACATTGTAATTGCCCAAGAAATTGTGTTTATCAGGTTCTATTGGGCCCATAGGTAGGTCTCGGGGATGGGTCGGTGCCGTGATAGGGCAGACCCGGATCTGGGGCGCTACACATAACTTCTTTATTCGGACTCCGATTTAAGCAAACTCAATGTCGTTAGAACCGTATCGGAATCCTCTTTTCAATGGTATGAAGTTTGGTGGCCAATTTGCACCCGATCAAAAAGTCAACTTTTTGACCCCTTGGGTTTTGACTTTTCAATTATGATTTTATTCTTCATTTTTCAGGGTGCAAAAATGAGATGCTAACACTATGGCCCGGCCTGAATTGTAAAACCCCGGAATTTTTAGAATTGGAATTAAGATTTAAAATTATTAAATAAGTAAAAAACAAATAGAGGGAAAAAAATCATGTGGTTCTTCTTTTTTCTTTTATTTTTTATTTACTTTAATCTTAAGATTCTTCAAATTTTAATGTTATTTTATTCTTTAAGATTGGTTTGTTAGAAGACACATGTGTTTTATATTTTTCTTTTTATTTTTGATTTAATTTCATTGTTAGATATTTACAAAATATTATTATTTTATTCTTAGATTTTTATTTTTTGTCCTTTCTTCAATCTTGCCACATGTGCAGATTTTTTGACTGCTCATAACTTTCTCATTTGATATCCGATTTCAACAAACTTGGTGGCGTTGGAATCAGTTTGAGATCTTCTATCTACTGAGCTAGAGTTTGGCAGCAAATTCGGGCTTTTTAGCAGAAGTGTAAAGTCGCGTCCCGGAGCTAGTTTTGCTCATATCTCCTAACCCGGGACTCTGATTCCAGCAAACTCAATTGCGTTGGAGTCGTGTCGATGCGCTCTTTCTACTGATATCCAATTGAGCAGCTAATTTGGAGTTTTGCACAAAGCCAATTTCTGCTATTTCCAGACTTGACCAGCCTATAACTTCTTTATCTGGACTCCGATTTGAGCAAACTCAGTTGCGTTAGAATCGTATCGAAGTCCTCTTTCCAATGGTATAAAGTTTGGTGGTCAATTTGTACCCGATCAAAAAGTCAAAATTTTGACCCCCTTAGGTTTGTCTTTTTATTTGACTTTTTATTTTCTTCATTTCAGGGGTGCAAAAATCAGGTGTCTACAGCTACCCCTCTTTGCCGGAGTCACCGTGGGGGATGAACGGCAAAGAAGAAAAAGAACCTTATTTTTGCGCCTTGCATTTCTGTCGACATGGTCGATGAGCTCAGTCCTTAAATTGTTTTCAGTGAAAGGGAAGTGTTAGATGTCTTGTATCACTTCCTGGCTTTGGAATCCCTATACCCTCTCTCAGGTTTGAATAGGGTGGTTTCTTGGCTTTTAGTTTCTATTAAAGTGGGAGATTAGATGTGAGCTCATCCACCTGTTTCGGCGTTGACGCAAGGCACTCAATAATGTCATTTCTTCTTGTTTGTTCCATTAAAGCTTTTAGTGACTTCAGCTTTGATTTTTCCTTCTTCTTTTTTTTTTAGTGGGTTAGGTTAGAGTGTGCCAGGCCAAGGTTAGGGATTGGGAATGAAAGCAGGAGGACGGGAGGAGGCTCTTGCGCTGCTGTCCATCATCTCGGAGACCACGCACACCTATTCTAGCCTATGCTATTTACAAAAGTGGGAAATCAAAATTTACAAGAGAGAGCAAATTTGCCCATTATTGCTTTGCTTTTCTTTTTCTTCATGTCTTGCTTTTCTACCACTTTCAGGAATGGGAACATCTTATTCCACTTTGCAAAGACTTCTTACGAACATCTTGTCCTTCAGCCTTAATTTTTTTGTTATTTTCCTTTTGTTCAACTTTGTGGAGGTGCCTTACTCCTTATGGACATCTTGTTATTCAGTTTCGGGAGACACTCTGCTGCTTAAGCATATATTTCCATGTTATTCAAATGTGGGAGGTGCCTTACTCCTTAGGGGACGCATTTCCACGTCATTCGGATATAGTAGATACCTTGCTCCTTTTACCTTGCTTCTCAAAGATTTCAAATGGGGGAGACACCTTGCTCCTTAGGGGATGGGAGATGCTTTGCTCCTTTCAAATATGGGAGTTACCTTGCTCCTTAGAGATTTCAAATGGGGGAGACACCTTCCTCCTTAAGGGATTTCAGATGTGGGAGATGCTTTGCTCCTTTCAAATATGGGAGTCACCTTGCTCCTTAGAGATTTCAAATGAGGGAGACACCTTGCTCCTTAAGGGATTTCAAATGTGGGAGATGCTTTGCTCCTTTCAAATATGGGAGTCACCTTGCTCATTAGAGATTTCAAATATGGGAGTCGCCTTGCTCCTTAGAGATTTCAAATATGGGAGACATCTTATTCCTTCAAATATGGGAGTCGCCTTGCTCCTTAGGGATTTCAAATATGGGAGTCGCCTTGTTCCTTAGAAATTTCAAATGTGGGAGATACCTTGCTCCTTAGGGGATTTCAGATGTGGGAGATGTTTTGCTCCTTAGAGATTTCAGTTATAGGAAACACCTTGTTCCTTTAAATATGGGAGTCGCCTTGCTCCTTAGGGATTTCAAATATGGGAGTCGCCTTGCTCCTTAGAGATTTCAAATGGGGGAGACACCTTGCCCCTTAGGGGATTTCAAATGTGGGAGACGCTTTGCTCCTTAGGGATTTCAATTACGGGATTCGCCTTGCTCCTTAGAGATTTCAAATGTGAAAGTCGTCTCGCTCCAGGGACGCCTTGCCCTTTTAGTTTCGGAGTCGCCTTGCTCTAGGGACGCCTTGCCCTTTTGGTTTCGGAGTCGCCTTGCTCCAGGGACGCCTTGCCCTTTTGGTTTCGGAGTCGCCTTGCTCCAGGGACGCCTTGCCCTTTTGGTTTCAGAGTCGCCTTGCTTCAGAGACGCCTTGCGCTTTTCGTTTTGGAGTCGCCTTGCTCCAGGGACGCCTTGCCCTTTTGGTTTCGGAGTCGCCTTGCTCCAAGGACGCCTTGCCCTTTTAGTTTCAGAGACGCCATGCTCCATTAATTTTAGTTTTTGGGAAGATATCTTTTGTTTTTCAATTTTTGGAGATACTTTACTCCATTGTGTTTTCAATTTTGGGAGACACCTTACTCCTTACATCTTGGTTTTTTGGGAAATATCTTGCTTCTATCTTCCACTATTGGAGGCACTTTGTTCTGTTCTGTTTTCAATTTTTCAGAGACATCTTGCTCTATCTGGGTAGGGAGACATCTTGTTCCTTAAGGGACACTCTTTTGTGTCATTCAATTTCTGTCCACCACATGGGATGTGCTGGGATATCTTTGTCTTTCTGTTTCCAATTTTGTTAATACCTGCAAAAGTTCAAGTGAAATTTAGTTAATCAGAATTTATTTGTTTATCATCAAAATTATGTGCAAAACCAAAGCAATTAAAATCTTTTGGGAATTCACTAATGTTTGGAATTCCCGCTTTTCAAAAGTGGGTCCACGACAAGAATAGTAATTTTCGGGTCAGTCACCTGACACTCTCATTTAGACTTATGAAATGGTGCTTTCAGCACTTTCTATAAGGATCTCAACATGTTTGCCTTCAATGGCATGAGGGGAATTGTTTTGGTTAAGGGGTTTCTTTGGTACTGCCCTTCCTTGGTTCTTTTGATTCTCTCTTGTTTTTCCTTTTTCTGCCCTTGTTCGAGGGTTATGAAATGGTTTTTCTCTCAATTGATTCCCTCATGTAGGTTTGGTGCCCTGCCCTAGTCTTAGGGCCCTGTCATTTTCCACGGATCATGATCCAACGATCAGAGAGGACTTATCAGTAGGATGAAATGTAGGCTTTGGTTCCAGTGTTTAGAAATGAAGGATATACAAGCTCAAATCCTATATAACTTCACTCTATGGGTAACCGCTATGTCTAGCCAAAGTTCTTCTCTGCTTCTTTTTGGTTCTGTCATTGTCAGTTCAATGTCACATTCTCTGTAATCAGAAAGGGCTTCTTATTAGGACGAAACTTAGTCCAGGTTCAGGGGTCCAGAAGAAATGATATAAAGGCTCAAAATTTGTGAGCAAGTAAGAGCCATGTCATGTTCTCTTTGCTTCATCTCTTGTCCCTTCAGCTTTGTGTCTTACATTTGATTTGTAGCTTCTTCTCCTTTCTTTTTATTTTTGTTTTTTTTTTTTTTGGGTTCTTTGCCTTGGCTTTTGGGGTTTGCCCCATCTTTTGTCTTTTCTTTTGTCTTTTTCTTCTTTCCTTCTTTTTACAAAAGGGATTGCCCCAGCTTTTTTCACATCTTTGTTTTCTGGGTTTTATCCCATTCCACTTTTTTTTTTTTGGGTGCTTTTTGCTTTGCCCCTATCTTCACCTTGGTCTCTCTTGTGTTTCCAATTTAATGAAGCTCCGTGCCTTAGTTTTGAAGACAGGACATGGTAGGGTCAATGAAGGAATTGTTAGGTTCAAAGTGTTTTACTAGGGTTTCATCTTATGTCAAAAGATTTTTGGAGAAAATCAAGGATGGCCTTCCATCCTTTTACAGAGAATGTAACACTTACTTGTGTTTGCACAATTTACTGACTCAAGAACCTTTCATTTTCTTTTCTTTTTTTCTTTTCTTTTTGAATATATATATTTTTCTTTCTCTTTTACTTTGCCCCAGTTATAACGTAGGTTAGAAATGAGACCATCAAGCTCAACATGTTTGACTAGCGGAATTTATGTGATGTATCTCAGCCAAAAATGGCCTCTCATCATTTCATCTGGATCATTGATCCTGGATAATGTCAGTGACCCTTGACTGGTATTGGCACTTTGCCTTTTTTTCTCTCATTTCTTTTCTTTTCAGCTTGCCTCACTGCTTGGCAGGGTAGGGTTCAAATGTGGTGCTAGTGGGGGATCCTTTGGCTATGTTGAAACCCGCACAGCTTGTGCTGTCTGGCACATTCCATTTTTCAAATTTGATTGTTCAGGTTTGTCCCGAGACCACAATCTTGCCTTGGTGTAGTTAAACACTTTAGTGATTTTCCAAAAGATTTCATTAGCTTGCAAAAAAGAAGCACGTTATCAAGTTCGGAAATTAAAAGAAAGCATAAACAAAATCAAAGTAGTAATTTATGCAAAAGGTGGTTGATACGAATCAACATTCTTGGAATTCAGTTGCTTGTTGTGGCAGGAAGCCTTCAGGTGCTCTCATCATCTCCTCTCTTCTGCGGGAAGATGGTTAATTCAGAAGTCCGAGCCTGGGCTAACATGTTGGAGGCATCTTGTCTTTGGTTGTTCGACAAATTCCTTTAGGAACACCTGATCAATCAAGTCTTGGATGCCATGCTGTAGATCCCAACACTGCTCCGTGCTATGTCCTGGAGATCCCATATGATAAGCGCAAAATACATTTGGATTGTACTTGCGACTAGCGGATGCTCGTGGGTTAGGCCGCTTAGGCTGCAATAGGCCCTTCTTTAGCAAACCATTTAGAATCTGAGCTGGTTGGGTATTTAGAGGGGTGAACTGTCTATTAAGTTTGGCATGCCTTCCTTTTGGGATTTTCTTTGAGAGGGAACAATTCACCAATTTGTCATGTTTCCCTTTGTCATGGTGAACACCCAGCTTCTTCACGAGTCGAGGACTATCTGCCACCACGGCTTTCCCTTTTCCTCTTTGCCCTTGACCATCTGCTAAGGTGGGTGGAAGGCTCACTTCCGGGTTACTCCGGGGTATCTCTACCTTCAAGCTTTCAATCTCCTTTTCCAGATCCCTTACTCGAGATTGCAACTCAAAATTTTACTTCTCCAATGCTTCCTAACATTGATTCCTGATTGTCATCTGCTGGGCTGCATCATGATTTGTCTTTAAGGAACAGTCCATGTTGGTTGTTGATGAGGTTCCTGCCATAAAGAACAAACCTTAGGAAGCAGAATACATACATGGAAATGATGATGATTTTTTTCTTTCTCTTTTTTTTTTTTTCTTCTTCTCGTTTTTTTTTTTCTTCTTTTCTCTTTTTTTGTTTTTATTCTTTTTTTTTTCTCTTCTCTTTTTATTTTATTTTGGTAGGGGATCAAGTTTGAGTTCCCCAGCTTCAAGAAGGTCTTGGACAACATGCCGAAGGCCCCAACATCCATCAGTATCATGTCCTTGTGCACCCATATGGTAATCGCAGTTCTTGCTCGGATCATAGTCCTTCATCTTTGAAGCCTTGGGATTTGGCGTTGCCAGTTGCAGGTGTCCCTCCCTCAAGAGAGTTGGTAACAACTCAACCAGCGTATATGGAAGCGGGGTGAACTCCTGATTCTTTCTCTCCTCTTTGGTAAGACGCCTTCTGAGGTGAGCCACTGTATTGTTAGCAGAGGGAAGGCTTACACTTCTTGAAGAAGAGATGTGAAATGGCACATGAGGTTGCACAAGGTGAACTGTGCTTGTGTTGTCATCATCCTCTTGTCTTTTACCACTTGAGGCTGTTTCATGCAACAAGCTCATCATGGGACCTCCGAGCTTCTCCATTTTAATCGCATCTTCAATTTTGTCTGCCGCCATAATTAGGTCGGCGAAATTTACAGTGCACTGTCCCAACAGCATTGTGAAGTATGGTTGCCCTAGTGATGATATGAACAAGGAAGTCCGCTCTTGTTCAAGAAGAGGGGGTTGTACCACGCTTTCCAGTTCCATCCACCTTTTAGCGTAGTTTCTCACAGACTCGCTATTCCTTTTTGACAGTCTCTGCAATTCGGCTCTGGTCTGAACAATTTGGCTATTTATGCGATACTGCTGGATGAACACAGGGGCAAGGTCATTCCATGTCTTAACCTTCTGCTTATCCAGACTGAGGAACCATGAGTATGCAGCCCCAGTTAGAAATTTCTGGAAGAACTGCACCATGATCTTCTCATTTTTCACGTATTGTCACATGTCGGCCGAGTAAGATCTGAGGTGGTTCAATGGGCAACTAGTGTCATCAAATTGGTGTAGCTCCGGACACTTAAACCTGGGTGGGAGCTGAATATCTGAGAAAAAGCAGAGGCTTTCCAGAGTAGCCTCGCTTGGGATCGTACTAGGTCGCAGCTGTTTCAATTCCTCTCTCATGGCCGCTAGCTCTGCTTTGCTTTCTTCCTGTACTGCTGCCATCTTTTCTTCAAACTGGACTTGCTGGGTCCTATACCAGTCCACTTTGTCTTGTCTCATTTGGACAGGCATGGGCCATTCTTGTGGTGGTGGGTGGATTGGTACTGCTATCGGGTGTGGGAGTGGAATGTCCTACGGTGGCAAATGTGCCGTCATCAATGCTGGCTGAAATGGTTGCCCTTGCTGGATTTCTGGCATTTGAATTCCCATGGTATGTGTCATGGCCACTTGTTGGCTTAAGTCCATTATGATCGGCTGCTTTTCAGCCCTTTGCTGCGATGATGGAATTGAGGCCTTCGAAGAATCCATTACAATCCTTTCTTATTGAAAATGCACTGTTCTGGGTAGCACTTTTAATGTGAAGTATCTGAATTGTACCTGCTGATTAAAGATCTCGATCAGTTTCTTTTCAACTTATGAACAAGGTGTTGTGTGACGAGATAATTTACACCGTGAGTGGTGCTCTGGTGCCATGATGGGCGAAAACAAATACGAGGCGGTTTATGCATGAAAATCACAACTTCGACAAAACATTATTGTGAACAGTGTGTGATAGTACAATAGCCAATCAAAAGTTCTTTTTGAAAATTGTGATGTTAAAAGAACTTGCAGTTTGATCTTTCAGAGATTGAGACTCTGGAGATCATATCGTGTCTGATAATCGTGTCTGATGGTTTTCAAAACCGTGCAACACGTGCTTTATGAGTGCAAACCTCAGGAAATCATATCCGTGCCTTAATGGGCGGCGACTGAAATTTTTTTTGAAAATGTGTCCTGGAGAATTAATATCATGGCATAGAGAATTTACGCCGCAAGATGAGCGATTTGATTTATGTCTAAACAGCTAGCTCAATATAACCACAAATGACGGCTTTACTGTGCATAGCAAAAGACAATGTTAATGTTCGTCATGGAGACGATTCAATGTAGGCCTGAAGGCCACTTTGTTGTGTGCTTTGAAAAGCAATTTTGATGAGCGCCTTAGAAGCTGGCTCAATGCATGCCCATAAAATATTTTGTGCATTTTTGAAAACAGTTCGACTAAACAGGTTGGTGTAAATGATCTCCAAGTGCTTGTGCTTAACACATGAACATGTAGGTACACAAGTAAAATGAAAGTTGAATGCTATTACCATCCTAAAAGCCTATGTTAACAAACATTGAAAACACTCATAAGTGTGTGCATGGTCCTAGAAGGGTTGGTGCCAATTAAGGCACGACTCCTAGACATACTTGTGTACGGAAGCACTCCTAAGTCTTAATCAACCCTTTTCTTTCATCTGTTCTTTCATCTGCCCCTGGTGTCAGACCAAAATGAAGATATTTACAACTTGCCATCAAGGGCGAAATTTACAAAAATAGTTCTGTAAAACAAATCACCTTTAGGGTTGTTGAGAACCCAAAAGGAGGGTACAAGTTTGCTTCTTGGCAGGTCAGCTAAAATCCTAAATCTAGGGTTTTTTTGCCCCTAGGTCTGTTCCGATCCATTTCTATCTGATTGTCTGATTTGGCCGGCTCTCATCTGCTTAAAAGGCCGACTAGGACTTAAGGTGCTTCCACCGGACTCTATAGGTCAAAGCCCACGGCTCACGGGACTCAAATGCATGGATCTGGGGTCATGCCCCTGATCAAGTTGGGTTGGTTTCCTAAATTAGGGCTAAGGCAACCCATGGTCTAGGTCTTACTCAAGTTGATGCCAAAAAAGGCGGGGGTTGCTACCCCTGATGGACTCTTGGGTTTTAAATTGATTTTTCCTTATTTTGTTCCAGCATTCACATTCAGATTCAGATCCATTCATATTCAGAGTATCAAGGTTTTTCAGAATCAATAGGTGGGGAAGGATACCCAGCCCGAGGCATCTACCTACAAGGGTCTGAGCCAAGTACCAGACCCCTTGCGTACCATGGTAAGAAACCAGTGGCGCTAAGAAATCCAGAAACCTGGGGAGATGGGTTTACCCTGCTTTCCCCGGCAAGCCACGGGAGCGTAGGGCTAATACCATCCCAAAAGTAAGTTTCTCGTTTGAAGAAGGGTGGCTACTAGAGAGATCTAGGTTTTGGTTAAGAAGAGTATTCACAGAGTGCAGATAGCATTCAGTTCGGATCATCCATGTAGACTCCCTCGTGCATGTCACCCCATGCAGTTAAAGAATACATTCAAGGTGTGGTGAGATGCTTGTATGTGCAGTGGGGGCAAGTGCTGTGTCTGTTCGGGTGATTCTCGGATAAGGGCCTACAAAGGGTTCCTTAATGCCACTTTTATAGTAAAGTATAGAACAGCTGGCAATGCAATATATGGGAGGATCCCCAGGTAAGTTGAGAGGACTTAGGGATCCCACTCAAAACTCCGGCTTACCTTAGGCAATTATCGCTTCCGTTTGTCAGGACCCCCATATTATGCAATTACGAGTGTTCAGTACTTCACTAAGGTTGGACAAAAAGTACTTCCTAAGTAAGCCTATATCCACCTAGTTGACTCATTTGTTAACCAGGGTCCAGCTGGGTCGAGGGGTCCCCAGTGGAGTCGCCAAGTTGTGCGCACCTAAACCTGGGCCTAGATCACACACGGGGCGCACGTGGAAGTTCGTGCGTACCTCGGGACTTTCGGAGTCGCCACTGCTTGAGAGGTGCAGGCAGACACAGGTTTTGCCTATCCGGATCTAAGTCTGGTCTGCGGCTTTTCAGAGTTCTAGCTAAGTCCTCGGTTATGTCCGGGGAAGTCCTAAGACACCCCGGCTTACCTCGCCAGTCTGACGGGTCCTTCGGGTCTCCCTGGTTTTTTGAGTCAATCTCACCCTTTCCTAGGCCAGCATTCTACCTTGTTTGGTCTGGCGGGGCCCTCTGAAGGTGTGGGTCCCTTTTTATTTATTTTTATCTTTTTTATTTAGGTGATGTGGGTCGGATATGGGTCCTGTTGGAAGACCTGTGGGATGCCAAGGTTGGGCCTGGGCCCATTAGAGTTATTGGGTAACCCTTTTTGGTTATTTATTTACATTTTTGTTTGGGCTTTGTGGGCTTGGATTTAGCCCACTAGCCTATGAGTCAAGTGGCCTAAGGCCCGTTTATAGAAAACGGGCCCGGTTTAGGCCGGTCTAAGGTGGGCCCCACAAGTGAGCCCAAGGTGGTCTTGGTGGGCCTATCTAGGCCCACAGTCAAAAGGGACTTAAAGAAGTCCAAATTGCCAAATGGGTCGGATTTAGATCCAACCGGGTCAAAATTTGGTTTTTTAGTCATTTTAATGGGTACTCTGCGGTTTTTACGTTATTTTGTTTTTTTGTTCCAATTCTGGCTGGGACCTCTCCGGCGTGTTCCTTGGACGCTCCGGTGACTTCTGTTGGGATTCCAGCTTCTTCAGAGAGCTCTATTTACTTCATTTGGCCTAAAAGACCTTCTTCTCTCCTCTCTTGCATTCTTTGGAGATCTAAGATTTTGTTTTAATCACTTGTTGCCAATCTCAAGAAGGAAAGGGAAGGGGAGATTATGGGATACATGAGACAGTTCAAAGGGATAATTGTCTTCTTTAGAAATGTCACAGAATGGGTTTCTTTTTACCCATTTTTGCTAATGGCTCTCCTTTTCCACCTTTTGCATGAGTTCTTCCCCTTGTCATGGGGAACTCATCATCATGTCACAGAGAGGAAACAGGTGAGAAGTCGTAAAAAAAAAATAAAAATAATAATAATAAGAAGAAGAAAATCAACTTAACAAAGAACTGAATTTATTGAAATTTACCCAAAAGCATTCCTTTAGTGTTACCTTTCACTTCTGTTGTGTTTGGATTCCCCAAGTAATTTGAGCCGCGCTTCCGCTCCTCCTTTGATTTTCCGAATTGGGTTTGAAAAGGGGTTCTTTTATTCTTAGATTGGAAGGAGATTTAAGGTGAGGAGAAGGGGCATGGTCTTGTGATTTTTCAGAGAGATTTTGGCAGTGCTTCCGCATCTCTGCCGGTTTTCTAAATTGGTTTTGGCAGGGGTTTGATGGGTTATCTACGCTTACAAGGTGGAAAAGCAGAGTTTGGGCATGGTTTTGGGGTAGCCTAAGGGTATTTTGGGGTTTGGGTATTGAGGGAGATGTAAATTGGGCAGAGCTTGGACGTGGGAAAAGACCAAGAAGAAGAGGGGAGGAGCTGTAGGAGAGAGCAAGAGGGGGAGAAGGAAAGGGGATTTCTTGATGGAATGAAATGGGGGGTGGCCCCCCTTTTATAGTTGAAAAAATGACCTGAAACTTGATTTTAATCACTTTTTTGACTGAATTTTAATTTCTTGTTTGACATAACTAAAACGTAAATATTTTTAATTCTTAACTCTCCACATCATTATATTCGTTCATATCCTTCTCATGTGGTTCTTATTTTTTCTTTTATTTTTTATTTACTTAATCTTAAGATTCTTTAAATTTTAATGTTATTTTATTCTTTAAGATTGGTTTGTTAGAAGACACATGTGTTTTATATTTTTCTTTTTATTTTTGATTTAATTTAATTGTTAGATATTTACAAAATATTATTATTTTATTCTTAGATTTTTATTTTTTGTCCTTTCTTCAATCTTGCTACATGTGCAGATTTTTTGATTGCTCATAACTTTCTCTTTTGATATCCGATTTCAGCAAACTTGGTGGCGTTGGAATCAGTTTGAGATCTTCTATCTACTGAGCTAGAGTTTGGCAGCAAATTCGGGCTTTTTAGCAGAAGTGCAAAGTCGCGTCCCGGAGCTAGTTTTGCTCATATCTCTTTATCCAGGACTCCGATTCCAGCAAACTCAATTGCGTTGGAGTCGTGTCGATGCGCTCTTTCTGCTGATGTCCAATTGAGCAGCTAATTTGGAGTTTTGTAGAAAGGCGATTTCTGATATTTCCAGACTTAACCAGACTATAACTTCTTTATCTGGACTCCGATTTGAGCAAACTCAGTTACGTTAGAATCGTTTCGAAGTCCTCTTTCCAATGGTATAAAGTTTGGTGGTCAATTTGTACCCGATCAAAAAGTCAAAATTTTGACCCCCTTAGGTTTGACTTTTTATTTTCTTCATTTCAGGGGTGCAAAAATCAGGTGTCTACAGGTTGAATTGAACTTTATGTGGCTACAAGTCCCCCATAAATCGGGAAGTCGGTCCATTGAGAAACCCCATTACGTGAGAGGTTGGCCACATGGTAGAACCCTCTAAAAGAACATGGGAAGTGGGGTCCCCCACTTTCTATAAACATTGGTGGTTTATGTAAGGTGGGGTTCAACTTCCTAAGAGTGGGTCATTGGGAAAGTTATAAATAGGGACCTGCAGACATAGGAAAAAGATCCCTCGATCAACACACAACTACAATAGCTACTTTGGTCTGAAGTTATTCGATCTTCTCAAACCACCCTACTCTCATGCTATCCTCATAGTATGAAGTAGCCTATCTTCCTGTTGTTTCCAGTCACAACAACACATGGAGATCCCCCTTACTCCTAGACAAGGCTAAGAAGGTACGCCCTACTCCGATACGGCTAGGTATGATCTTATGATACGGCCTACTCCGATCGCTAGATACGATCTCGCTTACCCCTTCAAGCAAGGCTAATGGTAGTCACGATGTGCACCCCGGAACCAGTCATGTTTAAGGCGGCCCCCGATCTCTTCTCTTTATGCTACCGATCATGGCCATAGGGAAACAGGCAGTAGGTACTGAGATTTTTTTGGTCTTCTTTTTACCTTTTTTATTGATTCTCATCATCATCCATCCTTGAAACAGCCGTGATCCCACACGGCCCTCAATTGCTGCAGATTCTACATCAAATGGCCACCATCAACGTGGCCGTCATCAATATTGTCATAAAATTGGAGGAAGAACCTTGGAGGACAAACCCCAATCCTCTTAGCAATCGCGGGATCAGAAGTCTTCCAATCTACAGGCGGCTGAGTCGTATTTGAACCGTAACCCATCTGGTTTTGCGTATGAACGGCGTTGGGGTCAAAAGTTTCCTACTCCTTCCTTGCATCGGCACAGATTCTGGCACGCCCGCACACTCACACGTTTCGGAGCTGAGCCAGAAATGATGGCAACAATTGGTGTATGTGAGCAGAAATCCCTATTAACGAAAATATCAAATGGCCTCATCATTGATCCACATGTTGGAAAATTCAGTTTGAAATCGTCTAATGCTTCTTTCCATGTTGAAAACAGTGAAATGACTTTTTTTTCTAATTGAAAAAACACTAACATGCATACAAGACACCTTAGAATAAAAGGGTTTTAAAATAAGCCATGTGAAGACTGAATATATGAAATACCCTTTGAACACAGATAATATATAACTAATGAAACTATTGAAATTGACAATCAAGATATCACTTTAAGTAATAAGTTCAAATATCTTGGATAAATGATACAAAAAGATAGAGGAAAAAATTGATGATGATATTGCACATAGGACTAGAGCTGATTGGCTTAAGTGAAGGGGGTGCTTTTATATTTTGTCTAATAATCGTCTTCCACTTAAATTAAAGGGTAAATTTTATAAGACGGCAATTAGACCAGCTACGTTATATGATGTAGAATGGGAGGCAGCAAAAAATCAATATGATAAGAATATGAGTGTCATTGAAATGAGGATACTAAGATGGACCTGTGGCAAAACTAAGAAATACAAAATAAAAAATGAAGACATTCCAAAGTAGTTAATCATAGCATGCATTAAGGATAAAATGGAGGAAAGAAGGTTAAGTTGGTTTGGTCGTATAAAGCGGAGACCTAGAGATACACTTGTTAGAAGGTGTAAGAGTATGCAGATTTAAAGGTCTAAATTAAGAGTAAAAGGGAGGCCTAAAAAGACATGGATAGAGTCCATAAAAAATGTCGTTGACCCCACTTTGGTGAGAACTAACTTATAATGATGATAATAATGATTAATAAAACACTAGCTGTGTGACAACATCTCATTCAAACAACATCGTCTGCTACTGTAGACACCCCAAATTGCACCACAGAATGAGAAAGTAGTAAAAACATGTAAATAGAGCTTAAAACAGGTCAAAAATGCATAAGAATTGACTAAGCAGGCTTTGCCCGTATTTGATTCACGGGCCGGTCGCGTCCGAAATAGCTCCATGGTCAGGCGCGCTCGTATTAGAAATACGAGCACCGTTGGACCGTGTATCATTTACGGTCACTAAAGACTCGTGCGAGTTTTATTCTTCTCTCGATTTCCAAGCTTTATCTTTAGTCCAATATCCCTTTAAATGAGCGAATTATGTCTTTTATTCGCTGAAGTCACCTTGGTTGGCTATGGATGGGCATTATCTCCAACTTTCACTCTATCCTGAGGATCAGGATATATCCTTCTGGACCAGCCTTGCCCCTGTGCTTGCCCATAAATAGAGGTGAGATTCTCAAGCAAAAGGCCACAAAAATTTGAAGAATCAAGAGCTCCAAGAGAAGGAAAGGAATCCCTGCTGCTCTGCTTGCTGAATCCAGGTAAGTCCCTTTTCCCTTTTTATATTTTCAATTCTAGAAGTAATAGGATTATCTCTATTGCTGTAGAATAAGGCCATCTGTTATATTTGTCTTCCTAAACTTGTCTCTAAGTACCTCAAGAGTCTCTCTAGCCGTAAAACGTGAAGAGAGAGCTAGGGGAAAGGGGAACAGGTGGATCTCTAGAATAGAACCGCAGATCTGTTTTTCTCCTTTTTTCTAGAATAAAGCCTTTGATTGTGTTTGTATAACCAAACCTATCTCTAAGTACCTCAAGAGTCTCTCTAGCCGTAAAACGTGAAGAGAGAGCTAGGGGAAAAGAGAAAAGGTGGATTCGTAGGGTAGGCCCCCATGTGCTCTAATTTGTGAGATGTGGCTGCTTTTGATATCCTGATTAGGTTTTAATGATTATATTTTATATCTGGATTAATCCTATGAGTTCATGGTGATTATAGCAGGAGATCCGCTCTTTTTCTAAAATTTCGATTTTTCACCACTTTTGCACCTACAGCACTGTTTTCGTGATTTTTGGGATATTAGGCTAAGATTCTGGATTCATCATGATCAATATGATAGATCTGGATCTAGAAGCCTGAAAGTAAATTCTAGGGTTTCATGATATGGTTTTTGAGCCGTTTCTTCACTTTTGAGATAAGACCCTACGGTCTAAGTTCTCCCATTTTGATGTTTTTTATTAATGTGAGTATTTTGGTTTTTTTATTTATTGATTTAATGTGAAATTTGGGCTTTATCTATGTCCTGGACTATTCAAGTTCAATTTTGAAATATTTCATAAAAATCATATTTTTCTAGATTTCTAGAATTTGACTTGAAGCTAGATTTTTGGATTTTTCACTTTAGATTGGTTTTATTTGATTTTATCTTGATTTTATTTTAATCATGAAACCCTAGGAATGGTATGATCATATTTGAAAGTTCTGGATCAATCAGACTATTCGTATGAGAAAACCATACATGTTGATCTTTTTTGTGATTTTTTGTGATTTTTTGTGATTTTTATAGCAAGCCTTTTTCCTTTGTTTTAACATGAACAATACCTGGCAACCACCTTGTGTGGATGAATAGGGGTGCCTAACACCTTCCCCTATTCATAACCTAATCCCCTTACCCATCTCTGGTGGTTTTTTTAGGAGGGTTATGTTTACCCTAAATTTGCCTTTTTGTGCTTATTTGAGATTTTTGGTGTCCATTCACACCCAGATTGAATGGTGGCGACTCTATGTTTTTAATGAATCCCGCGTGATGATAGGGAAGTCATTAAATTGATTTTTCCCCATGTCTCACAGCTACAAAAGGAAGCAACGGACGATCATCTTGGAAAATTAATTGAACCTACAAAAGCAAACTAAACTATATTATGCAAATCATTGTGTTCATTATAGTCACATTAATTTTCCACTTATATCTGGACCAATAGGAGTAAAGTTCTCAATTGATCTCTTCTCCATGTGGCTATTAAGAGAAAGCACTACATATATTCCCTTGGAATATTTAAGTAGCTTTTAACTAACCATCAAACAAACCAACTCTCTACATGCATTAATTTCTAATGGAAATGAGAAATTTTTATTAATTTTTTCAATATCTATAGAACAAAGGATCAAAGGATTTGAATAACTCTCATATCCCATTGATTACTACCCCATATAACTATACAGATACAGGTTTAGGTTCATATGTACATGTACGTACGTCGGTACATGCAATACCTAACATGTAAGCCTAGTAACAAGTAAACTAATCCGTAGACTATGTTCTCTTAACCTAAATCAAGCATCTTATTTCTTGGTTAAATACTAGTTGAATCTCAGGCTGGTTTGTTAAAATTAACATTAATCTCATTCATACAAGATCTAAACACATGCATAATATGATATAATTTTCAGATCTCATATCTCATAATCCCATTCACTTTAATACACATGTTAATCATATATGATTGAATGTTAAATATTAATGTAAATCTATATACCTGAATCACCCATAGACATCTTCATTTAATCCACTTGTAACTTGATTTTAATCTTCAGACAATAGATCACACTTAGATTCTGTAGGATACAGGTTTCTCTCAATTCACCTTTTAACCACCTAGATATCGGTTCATTAAGAGTTGTACCGGTTCGAGTTGCTTAACTTTCCATCAAAGTATAAGCTTATAATTAGGGTTCAATTTTTCATGATCAAATCAACGATTCAGATTCAATTTAAAAACTCATATATATTAAATCAATAATTAATATGGGTTTACGTCATGTGGGACATAAAATTTCTAACATTCTCCCACTTGGCTCATATGACATAATAATTATTGATATTAATGAGTATAACATTAAGCGCGCATTAACTTTGAATCCATATTTACTTTATTTGATCATCATCATAATACCATGATTAAATTACTTACTAATGTGAGTCACGGCGGCTGTATATCTATCGAACGACATACTTCCTTCCGTGTACTACAACAAAAGCAAATCACTTAACCATAGTCCATAAATTGAGAAAATATTTAGTGGTCCAACATAATGTCTTGTGTTAGAAACAATTCTTGTTCTCATTATTCCAATAACATTCATGCATGTACATAATGGAAAACAAGAATAAAATAGAAACACATTAATGAAATTTCTTAAGTGTCTAAAACATAAATCGTACAGTCCATATATTATCATTAAGGGTTACATTCAAGACCCATTCTTTCAACATGTTCCTTGAACATCTTTGGCACTAAACCCTTTGTTAATGGATCTGAAATCATGAGCTCAGTGTTTATATGTATAATAGACACTCGTTGTTTCTGTACTTCCTCTTTAACGGCACAATACTTAAGTTCCATATGCTTAGCTCCATTAGAGTATCTATCATTCTTGGAGACGAACACTGCTGCAGAATTATTACAATAAATTTTCAGCGGCTTGGCAATACTGTCAACAATTCCAAGTCCTGAAATACAATTCTGCAACCATAATCCTTGAGTTGTGGCTTCAAAGCATGCTACAAATTCTGCTTCCATTGTAGATGCAGCAATAATAGTCTGTTTGGCACTTTTCCATGATATTGCTCCTCCAGCTAATAGGAATAGATAGCCAAACATTGACTTTCTACTATCAGCACATCCGGCAAAGTCGAAATTAGAGTAGCCAATCACCTCTAAATTATCAGACCTCCTAAACGTAAGCATAAAATCTTTCATTCCTTGCAAGTATCGCATCACTTTCTTCACAGCTTTCCAGTGATCCATTCCAAGATTACTTTGGTATCTACCCAACATTCCAACTGCAAAACTGATGTCTGGTCTGGTGCATGTTTGTGCATACATCAAACTTCCAACTGTAGAAGCAAAAGGAATTCTTTCCATCTGTTTCCGTTCCCATTCATTCTGAGGGCATTGCATGAGACTAAATTTGTCCCTTTTCTGGATTGGAGCAACACTAGCCGAACAGTTCTCCATTCCAAATCTCTCTAGAACTCTTTCAATATATCCTTTTTGAGACAATCCTAACAATCCACGTGATTTGTTACGGAATATTTCAATTCCAATCACATAAGTTGCCTCACCCATATCTTTCATTTCAAAGTTCTTAGAAAGGTATTCCTTGGTTTCATGTAATAAACCAAGATCACCTACTGGCAAGCAAAATATCATCAACATATAGAATCAAAAATATAAACTTACTCCCACTAACCTTTAGATATATACACTGATCAACGGTGTTTTCAATAAATCCAAAGGAAGTAATGGTATCATTAAACTTAAGATACAATTGTCTGGAAGCTTGTTTAAGTCCATATATCGACTTCTTTAATTTGCATACCATGTGTTTATTACTTTTTATTGACAAACCTTTAGGTTGGTCCATATAGACCTCTTCATCCAAATTACCATTTAGAAAAGCTGTTTTCACATCCATTTAATATAACTCTAAATCGAAATGTGCTACAGAAGCCATTATGATTCTAAATGAATCCTTCCTAGATATAGAAGAGAATGTCTCTTTGTAATCAATGCCTCCTTTCTGAGTAAAACCCTTGGCCACAAGTCTGGCTTTGTATCGTTTTACATTGCCATTAGAGTCGCGTTTGGTCTTAAAGACCCATTTAGACCCGACTGTTTTACATCCTTTTGGCAACGTAACAAGTTCCCAAACTTTATTCTGATCCATTGATTTCATTTCATAATTCATGGCATCGATCCATTTAATAGAATCAGTGCTCTTAATGGCTTGTGAAAATGAAACCGGATCTTTACTTGTCCCTATATCATAATCAAATTCTTGTAAATAAACCACATAATCATCCGGAATAGTAGATCTTCTTTCTCTTTGTAATCTTCTTAATGCTATTCCTTGTGGTTCACCAATAATAGGTTCATTGGTATTATTATCATGGGAAGGTAAATCATTAGTTTGTTGTTCTATATTGTCAAACTATTCTACAATAATAGGAACATCAGACTATATAGAAGTTATGGGTGATGGGACAAATATCCTAACTTCTTGAATAACCATATCTCCTGGTTCATTACTCCCACTGATCTCATCATTTTCAAGAAATTTGGCATTACCGATTTCAACAATTCTTGTACTATGATTAGGACAATAAAACCTATATCCTTTGGATTTTTCAAGGTAACCAATAAAGTAACCACTGATCGTTCTAAAATCCAATTTCTTTTCATTGGGATTATAAATTTTAACCTCTGCTGGACAACCCCAAACATGTAGGTGTCTTAAACTCGGTTTCCTTCCTATCCACAGTTCAAAAGGAGTCTTTGGAATTGCCTTACTAGGATTCCAGTTTAATAAATATACAGCGGTTTTAATGTAAAACCCTGGATTTTCCCAAGAATAAAATGAATAATTAAATAATAAATTATGGAGGAAATATTAAGAAAGATAATGATAGGAGAATTACAGAGAGATATAAAGGTTAAAATAGGAATTTAAAGCGGAAGGGTAATTTGGTCATTTTAATTTGTTAAATTCATAAAAGAAAATAAAATAATTAGATATTTAGTCAACAAATTCAACTAGACCAAATCTTAGCTTAGTTGGATGTAAAATAATGAAATTAAGGCTTAAACTGTGGAAAAAGGGCCTAATGGTAATTATACTATTTAGGGTCCAAGATATAGGTAATTTGAGTGAATAATAAAAGTCTAAGTTCAATTTAAAAATTAGGAATAAGATTAAGCACGAAAATTAATTAGGATATCCTTTAAAAGAGAGTTAAAGGAGTTAATTTAAGGAGAAGGGTAGAAGAGGGAATACACTAAGTATATTAGAATAAGATAAACCTAATTAGAGTTGGACTAGTAGAGATGCTATAAAAGAGAGGTTTAAAGAGTGTTCTAGGTTTTGAAAATAAGTTAGAAGGAGAGGGAAATTCGTGCATAAGTGTTAGGAGCCAAAAATAGAAGGAGAGAAGAGAGAAAAGAAAGAGGGAATTAGAAAGAAGAGAAGTTGCAGAGATGGCTGACCAGCCAACTTCGAGCAGCGAGTTAGAACATCCAACCATTGGAATGGGCTGAAATTTTAGAGTTTTGTTCTACTCATGGAAGACTTCAAACAGAATGGTGGACATTTTAATTAGAGAAGTCTAAAGGGGTGCGGTAGAGCTCCAAAAACGGGTACAGGTGAAGTTTCTGAAAATTCTGGGTTCATCATAAGGCAAGTAGAAAACACTTGAAACTGGAGGAACTGCATGTTTTCTCGTGATTTGGATGATTAATCGTATTGTTTTGAAGTTGGATTTCATGGGAAAAGTTTATTGTTTATAAAGTATTGTTTTGGTGATTTATCTTTCCTTTGAAAATCAAGAAAAGGTTGATCATGATGAGTTAAACTTATAAAGAAACTCAAAGATAAGTGGAAAGATGATAGGATTAGTTTAGAGCTGTCCCAGAACTAGTTTAGGATGGAAATTAAATGTTTAGAATCAAAACAAGTAAATAGTATGTATAGAAAGTTGTAAAATTTCCGTAAGTTGAAGAAAAACAAGTTATAGCTAGAGCGCTCGATACACCGCTCAAACGTTTCCTCAAGTGATAGGCCTTTGAAAAATAACAGAATCTGTAATCTAACCGCTAGAGAAGTCCCCCAAGCGACCCTTCGAGCGACCGACTGTCAGAAATTCCGAAACTTGGGATTCGTGCCCAGATTCAATTGTTAATGATTTTTCTTTGAATTTAAATGTTGTAACACCTGTAAATAGGATAATTTGAAATGTAGGAAGTGACGGATTTAAATTCAGATAAAAGGGTAATTATTTGGGACAATGAATGTATTAAGAATCAAAGAAGCCTAGTTAAGGTATACCTATGCACTTAGACCATTTCCATTGGGAATCTAGGTATGAAACCTAGTCTAACAAGTCATAGTAGACCTAAATTAACTTTTGGAAAAAGTCAATAGCATAACCTAAAGGATTAAGAGACTTAAGGTATTTGTTGGTACATAAAGGAATTAAAAGTAATTATTTTAGGATGAACCAAAGTGTAGGATTTAGAGTAAACTTTGTAAGAAATAAAGAATAACCTGAATATTGAATTAGAACAATAAACTAAGTATGCTCACACTAACACGACTCAAATCTGAACCTTTTATTTACAAATTGTGTATACTCTCGTACTTTTCTTATTGAATGACCTGGAAACTCCGTTTAAGAAATGCTTAATGGTTATTTTGAACCTCTTGTGGTTGAACACTATGGTTTTGGGAAATTATTGCTAGACACAACACTTGGGTCATCGTTGTGATTATTGGTACGAGGTTTATCACTGAATATTGTGTTTTTGAGTTATTCAAGGTTTTGATTGTGAGTTGTGTCTAGCGGGCAATGCTTAGTATGGCTCCATAGCTTAGCTAGGAAGTGAAAGGGAATTGGCTGGTACGTTATTCTTGTTCGGAACTCCCCAGTATACGGTCCGTCGTACTAGCAGGTGCGGGCGACATAAGCAGCAATCCTTGACCACTGCAGGTGCGGCCTGGTCATAAGCCGAGGTTGCTATCGGTAAATGGTTTTGTTTTATTTTTCAGGTTACCATCCACATGCTTCAAGTATACATTGACTTTCATGTGCTTTATATTGGTCATGGTGGTAGGTTACTTGTGACTCACACATTGGAGCTATGATTTGGCCGTGCTTGAGGATCACTTGTGATTTTAACTTGCGTTGGTATTAGACGTGTTTGTTGTGGGTCCATTAATCTTTGATTGGATTGGTATGGCCTCCGCAGAAGCGGTACCCATGAAAGGATTTTATTTTGGACTCCGGATTGTACTCGCCAACCCATACGTGGGTAGTCCGCATTGATGGTTGATGGAGGAGATGGTAGTGACTACAGGTGCGAGCTCCATCTATCATGTAAGTCGTGATGTGGCGAACTATGGGGCAAGAATATTCTTATTAAGTGGTTTCAATTCACGAGTCCTATTGGTCACACGTGCTTGTTTTGGATTGGTGATTTGTTATTGTTGTATTATCGTATTATTGTGGTTTTGGTTTTATCGTTCACCTCATGACTAGTTCTAAGCACCTCATTTTTGCACCTCCCAGAATGCAGAAAATGAAATTTTAATTGAAAATTCAAACCTGAGAAAGTCAAAAAGTTGACTTTTTTATCTGGTGCAAATAAGTCACCATACTTCTCACCATTGGAAAGAGGATTCTGATACAATTCTAACAAAATTGAGTTTGCTCAAATCGGAGTCTGAACAAAGAAGTTATGGACTGGTCAAATCTGAGAAAAGCAGAAATTCACTTTCTGTTAAACCCCAGATCAGCTACCCATTTGATACCAGCAAAAAGAGCATCTCGACACAATTCCAACGCAACTGAGTTTTCTGGAATCGGAGTCTCGGATAAGGAAATATGAGCAAAATTGGCTCTGAGATGCAACTCGGCACTTCTACTAAAAAACCCGAATTTGCTGCTAAACTCTAGTTCGGTGGATAGAGGATGTTGACCCGGTTCCAATGTTTGCCAGAATCGGAGCTCAAATGAGAGAGTTATGGGCAATCATTGGTCAAAAATAAACTGTCTACGTGGCGAACTGCGCCACGTGGACGTCCCCCTTTTTTAACCCTTAAGTAAACAAAAATATTAACAAAAAGAGTCTTTCTTAACCCCCTAAGTAAAAAATATTAACAAAAGAGTCTTTCTTAACCATTAAGTAAAAGTAATAAATCACAAGTAAGAAATAACAATAAAAAGGTCACTTTTGATAAAATATTTAAAAATTGGTCTTTCTTAACCCTTAAGCAACCTCTCCTATAAAAGGAGAGGGGGTGGGATGCATTAGGGGTGGAGCACATTTTGGTCTCTCCATTCTCTTCTCCAACCTCTCTCCCATCTCCCCCAAGCTCTATTCATCTCTCCCACTCTCTTGAACCTCTTCCCCTAAGCCATTTCTCTACCACTTTTCTTCACTCCCATCACTTGGAAGAGGTCTTGGAGGTCATTTGGAGAGGAGGAGGAGCTGCTCCAGCCATGCCTTGGCTTCAAGAGGAGGTTAGCACAACTCAAAGAAAGTTCCGAAGCCCTAGGTGAGTTCCTTGGCACCCTTTGTTAAACATACTTAAAAATAAATGAAATATGAGCATTTCCATTCTTTTTTAATGCCATATGCCTACTGTTATCTCATGATATGATTTGTTGGTTCACTTTATTTTTTGTATATTAACTCCCATGGTAAGGGGAGGGTTTAATATCTGAATGGGAAGAGGAGAGGCCCTGACAAGTGTGTCTAGGATCCCATTTGGAAGCACTTGTCAAGCTTCTTTTGGCTTGTCCCACCATTATTCCAAGGGAGCATTTTCCCTTGTCTTCTCATCTTTTGTACCCCCATGTTAACCCCCCTCTTTCCCTTCTTTAAATAGGTTTGGTTGGATGGCTTTGTGTTTGTTTTTAGCATGGGATTAATGATAGGGCTTGTTGGCATGTTTAGGGTAGATCATATGTATATGTTTTTTAGGTTCATACTCTTTGATGCTTTCATATTAATCCTTTCAAGCTACTTGTAAGTAATATGCATGCTTACCTTTTAACACATGCTTGCACATGAAGCATGCTCACTCACACACACTTTTATCTCATGTATAAAAATCTGTCCAAATGCATGTAGTTTCATGGTTTAAGAGCATGCATGCTAGGCTTTGTTGATGGATTTGTGTTATCCTTGTTTGATTATTGACATGTGGAGTATGAGGAACCAAGACAGGGACACTTAGGTCCTTGTCACAGTGCCGGGACACCCTAAGAGGCCTAGGAATCCAAGCCCAATGCAAAAATCTGAAAAAACCAAGTTTTTAGGTTGATCCGACAACTCAAGTCGGATCAACAGAGCCTTATTCGTAGCCGGCTAAAGATGCCGGATACACTGAGCCTCGTGTGTACCCGGCATCTTAAGCCGGCTACATTGCCAGACTGCATTTTTTCTATTTTTGTGATATTGTGCTAATTTTTTGGTTTGTTTGATCAATCCGGATGAACCAGAAGGGCCATGGACCGACCCGGTCCAAATTGATTCCCGGTGGGCCTTCCAACGGGGCCCACCAAGCCTGACAGATCTTTTTTTGATAAATCAAGATAAATTTAACTGAATGAGTGGGCCACACCATTGGAGGCCCACCAAAGCCCAACTGGGGCAGCATGTATGTTTAGATTTAGGCTTGGTTTGGCCGAGACTGCGGGTAGGGCCGATCGGCCCTGCTAAAACCCATTAAATCGAACCAACTTAGGGTTTCCAAACCCTAACTCAGGAAGCCTTGGGTTTTCAAGCCCAAGTGCAGATAAAGGGCCCTAAGCCCAAGGCCTGGCCCATTTTGGCACAGTTAACCAAGATAATCTGAAATCACTTGGCAACCCACTGTGTGGCCCACTCACGGGCCCACAAAGCAATCCAGACTCATTTTTTGCATGGAAATCAAATTTAATCAAACTCAAACCATTAAATAAAATCAATTCATTTGAACCAAACCCAAAAGGCTTCCCAGGCTAGACTGAGGCCCACCAGGGGATATGTGGGCTTAACCAAGCCCACCAAGGGAATCGCAGGCCTTCCAACGGGGCCTGCCTAATCCGACTCACATCACTTTAAGCTAAGAAAGATAAAATCAAGTAAAGGGACCCACACCACTTTGGCGGTCCCGCCAGACTTAACCAAATTGAAAGCTGGAATAGGAATCGGGTGAGTAAGAAACCAAAGTTGACTCAAACCAGGGAAACCATGAGACCCGTCTTTTGACGGGGCAGACCGGGGTGTCTACGGACTTCCCCGGACCATAACCGAGAACTTGCTTAGAATCTCAAGCTGCAAACCAAGCCTTAATAGAAGAACTTAGGCACCCAAGTGTCTGCCTACACCCCATTAGGCAGTGGTGACTCCAAACGAATCCCGAGGCACGCATCGTTTTGCATACGCCCCGTCGTGCGACCGAAATCAGGTGCGCACAGCCTGGCGACTCCGCTGGGGAATTCTCAGCCCAATAGAACCCCTGAATAGAATGAGTCAATCTAAGAGGGATTAGGTTGGTTTTTAGGATTTTTTACTACATTGCTTAGTAAGGCGTGGAATACACGCAACTACGTATTCTGGGGAGTCTTGTCACAAGGACGAGATAATTGCCTAAGGAAAGTAGAATTTAAGCGGTCCCCTATGACCCTCCACTTACCTGGGGACTCTCCCGGACCTCGTATTGCATGCCAATTCTGCACCTTACTATACGAGACGGTAAAAATTCCTTTATCAACAAAATCTAGTCAAATCTCACCCTATTAGACACAGCACTCAGCCCAACTGCACACACAGGCACACCACCACACCGTGCATGGATTTCTTTTCCAGTTTTGTGATAAACGGTGTGGGGTGACACGCACGAGGGGGACTGCGTGAATGATCCGACCTTGAATGAATGAAAGCGGATATTGCATCTTCTTTTTCAAAACCTAGATCTCTCTAGCAACCTACCCTTCTGATTCCTATGAACTGACTTTTGGGATGGTATTAGCACCTACGCTCCCGTGGCTTGCCGGGGAAAGTAGGGTAAACCCATCCCCCCAGTTTTCTGGAGTCCATTAGCACCACAGGTTTCTTGCCGTGGCACGCGAGGATCTAGTACTGGTCCAGACCCTTGTAGACGTATGTCTCGGGCTGGGTATCCTTCCCCACCTAACGCTTCTGAATGAATCGCGTTTTGGGATTGCGAGGTATTATGAATGATGAAATAAGAAGGAAAAAATCAAATTAAAACCCAAGAGTCCATCAGGGGCAGCAACCCCTGCTTTTTGCATCAAATTGAGTAAATCCTAGATAATGGGCTACCTTAGCCCTAATTTAGGAAACCCACCTAACTTTGATCAGGGGAACCACCCCAGATCCATGCTTGGAGTCCTGCGAGCTATGGGCCTCGACCCATTCAGTCCACTAGAAGCACCCTGAGTTCGGGTCGGCCTTTTGAGCAGATGAAAGCCGGCCAAATCAAACAATCAGATGAAAGCAGGCCAGATCAGAGCAAGGGCACAAAACCCTAGATTTTGGAATTTGGCCGATCCGCCTTGAAGCAAATTTGTACCCTTCCTTTTGGCTCCCAACAGCCTTAAGGATGAATTCTTTGCAGATTTTTGTGAATATCGTGTAATTTTCGCCCTCGCTGGCAAGTTGTAAATTCTTTTGGTTTGATACCTGAAGTCAAAAGCAGATGAAAGAATAGATGAAAGAAAAGTAGACCGGGACTCCAAGGTGTTTCCATACACAAGTGTGTCTAGAGGTCGTGCCTCGCGAGGCACCAACCTTTTGTTTAGGATTGTGCACACACCCTTTTTGGTGTACCTTTTATATTCATTTCTTGATACTGGATTTCTGAATGGTAATATCATTTGGCCTTGGCTTTAATTCTGTGCAAGCATCTTCATGCATTGAGTGCACACACTTCAAGATCATTTGCACAAGCATTTTTTATCAAATCATTTTCAAAAGAAATAATGCAAAAATTCCCAAGATCAAAGCTACACCGGGACTAAGAATGGCTCCAATTCACGGTGCCTTAATCAGATTCAGCTTAATCAGAAAAAGAGTCATTTGGCTCTAACCTAGCCCAAAGTAAAAAGTCAAGTCTAACCCTTGCTAGGGACCAGCAGCCCAAGTTGAAAGTACAAATGATGAAAAGAAGAAAGAAGTAATTTCAAATCCAAGTAAAGACCAAATATGGCAAAATCCCAATTGCTAATCTCAAATTTCAATCAGCGCCATTTTGTGCTTCTGCAGCCATAGCAAATCATTTGGTGTTTCCAAAAAAACCGGGACTTCTCCCCAAGCAGGGACTTCTTCTGAAACCAGGACTAGCTCAAATTTCCCGTGCCTTAATCAAATCCAAGTTAATCAGGAAAAGATCATGAAATCAGTCGGTTGTAACCCAGCCCAAAATAATGAATTGAAAGGATCAAGAATGACTTTAATCCTGGCTAATGGCCATCAATCAAATTGAAAATATAAAGAAAGGAAAAGAAATTCCAAATCAAATGAAATCAAATGTGGCCAAATGCCAGTTGCTAATTTGGGTCAGAAAAATTTCTTGTCTCCCAAAAAGAGGGACTCTCCCCTTGCCCCCAGATAGGGCTAAAAAGAGATCAAAGTGAAAATTCAATTCTTGCAAATTCCCAAAAAATTTCAGAAATCAACTCTTGCAGTTTCTGGAACCAAAAACAGGGACTCTCCCCTTGCCTCCAGATAGCGGCTAAAAAGAGATCAAAGTGAAAATTAATTCAACTTCCAAAAACTTCAGAAATCAACTCCTAGAGTTTCTCAGAAGTCAACTCCTCGAGTTTCTTGGAAATCAACTCTCGCAGTTTCCCAGAAATCAACTCCTCCAGTTTCTCAGAAATCAATTCCTAGAGTTTCTCAGAAATCAACTCCTCGAGTTTCTTGGAAATCAACTCTTGCAGTTTCCAAGAAATCAACTCCTCCAGTTTCTCAGAAATCAACTCCTAGAGTTTCTCAGAAATCAACTCCTCGAGTTTCTTAGAAATCAACTCTCGCAGTTTCCCAGAAATCAACTCCTCCAGTTTCTCAGAAATCAACTCCTAGAGTTTCTCATAAATCAACTCCTCCAGTTTCTTGGAAATCAACTCTTGCAGTTTCCCAGAAATCAACTCCTCCAGTTTCTCAGAAATCAACTCCTAGAGTTTCTCAGAAATCAACTCCTCGAGTTTCTTAGAAATCAACTCTCGCAGTTTCCCAGAAATCAACTCCTGCAGTTCCCCAGAAATCAACTCTTCTAGTTTCTCGGAAATCAACTCTTGCGGTTTTGCAGAAATCAACTCCTCGGAGTTTCTCAGAAATCGACTCCTATAGTTTCTCAGAAATCAACTCCTTGGAGTTTCTCAGAAATCAGCTCCTATAGTTTCTCAGAAATCAACTCCTCGGAGTTTCTTAGAAATCAGCTCCTACAGTTTCCCAGAAATCAACTCTTCAAGTTTCTCGGAAATCAACTCTCGTAGTTTCTCAGAAATCAACTCCTTGGAGTTTCTCAGAAATCAACTCCTGTAGTTTCTTGGAAATCAACTCTTGCAGTTTCCCAGAAATCAACTCCTCGAGTTTCTTGGAAATCAACTCTTGTAGTTTCCGAAAACTTCAGAAATCAACTCTTGCAGTTCCTAGAGATCAAACACAGGGACTGTCCCATTGACATGTATCAGTCTTTGGAAATCAACTCTTGCAATTGCCAAAATTCAAAAATCAACTCTTGCAGTTTCTGAAATCAAAAACAGGGACTCTTCCTTTACCTCCAAAGTGGCAGCCAAAAAGAAATCATCACCTCCGAAGTGGCGGTTAAAAGAAACCTTCTTCCCTAACCTCCGAAGTGGCTGTTAAAAGGGAATCAAATAAAAGAAAATCATTACAGTTAATCTGCACAGACATGCATTATATTTCATTATAATATGCATTCTTTATACTGACTTGTCTATTTTCACTCAAGGTATCAAGATTGCGTATCGCAGCCCATACCTCCTACGTTCAAGAAGAAGATTACAGATGGATCCTGCAGAAGGACTCGAGCAAGCGCCACCTCTCCCGCCGCACGGGCAAGAGGACTTGGAAGGCCACCCTGTGATCGCTGGCCTTAATCAGCAGATGGCCAACACGACCACCATGATGACTGCCATGATGCAGCAAATGGAGAGAATGCAAGCGCCACGGCAGCTTGTACAGCCACCACAGCCGGTACCTCCGGGACAACAGCCACAACCAGAGCAGCCACCACCAGTTCTCCCACAGTTGAACCTACAGCCACCAGAACCACAGATCCCGCGTCATTTGCCAGCTCAACCAGAACAGCCGTTACAAATTCCGGCACCCCTGGCCGTACCACCGTAGCAAGTAATACCACAAGGAATGGGGCACAACGAAGAAGAGTGGTACCGAGCACAGGAAGCAGCAGGTATCTCAGCCCAGGTGCAAGCGGATGTGCAGATGCAAAAAAGAACAGATGCGGAATGTGAACCAAGGTCCTATGCCAAAGGAAGCCTCATTGGACAGACTAGGATTCTTCCCTAATCTGCAACTTCCAGAAAAGTTCAGGTGCCCAGACTTTGTGAAGTTTGACAGAAGTGGCTGCCCATTGTCGCACCTAAGGGCATACTATGGGGATATGTGCCAGTACACCTATGATAAGAGAATCATGATCCAATTCTTTCAACGCTCCTTGATAGGCTCAGTACAGAAATGGTTTGCCAGTCTGGACAGGAACCAGATAAGAACTTGGGATGATCTTGCAAGTACATTCCTTGAACACTTCAAGTTCAACACAGAAGTCCTACCCACCCGAATGGAACTACAAAAGATGACCAAGCAGGGTACTGAATCCATTCGTGAATATGCAAAAAGATGGCGAGAAATGGCCAGAATGGTCCAGCCACCCATGTTGGAAAAAGAGATGGTAACACTATTCATCTCAACATTGGGGCAACCATACTATACGCTTCTACTGGGGCAGTTTGCTGCGAGCTTCGCTGATCTTGTGGTGGTAGTAGACAGAATAGAAGATGGGGTGAGGTCTGGCAGAGTGGCTGGCTTTGCAACTGAGCAGAGAAGGACCCCTGTTAGTGGAAGGGGCATGGATAGAAAGAAAGAGGACGAAGCTATCAACTACGTCCAACAAAATCGGCCTTTCAACTTTTCGGCACCCGATAGAAGAGAAAATCAGAACAATGGCCAGGGAGCACAATTTGCAGGACAACCAAGGCGGTCTAGAGAAGAAACACAAGCAAGATGGAATAGGGTGTTCACACCTCTCCCTTACCTGTTGACAGAACTGCTGCCAACGCTGCAGAAGAAGGGATACCTGCAAAAGAAGCCGCCAACTCACCAACCGGCCAATAGTCGCTCCTATAACCCCAATGAGTGCTGTGAGTATCATATGGGAGCTCCCGGGCATCACACCAACCACTGCTGGGACTTAAAGCACGATGTCCAGGATTTGATCGACAACAAGTGGATTTCGGTCGATCCCCTAGTGACAACTCCTGTGACAGGGATCTAGACTAATCCTCTCCCTGACCACAATCGGGCGTCTTCAAGTGACACCAGCTGAACAAGTTGGTAAAACTACGGGGCAGAGAGCAATCCCGAAATCCAAAATCTTCAAGTCTACCATGACCAGGATAAGTTGAACTTTGCTTTTTGCACCAAGTATCCCTGGTAGGAGTATTTGTTTTGTAAATATTTTAAATGCTTTTTACTTTCATGCAGGCATTTGTAAAGGACCTTTTGAAAAACACAAAAAGAAAAGAAAAACTTTTTTGAAAATATACAAGTGAGTGGTCGGTGATGACACTGCTTTGAGACCACACCCTTTTTGGCAATGACCACGATCATGGAAAAAATGCCAAGTTGCTCAAAGGTGTCCTCAGCTAGGTGCAGTACGCTGTCCCATGAGAACCTTGACTGAGCCAAAGGCAATCATTTCTTGATCCAGACCATAATTTTCTTCCTAAAAACCTACCTTTGCAATAGGGCAGGGTGATCCTTGAGAGAAAAGAAAAGGCAAGAGAGAAAGTGCAAGAACCAGTTAAGGGTCTTTGGCCAGCTTTAATATCATGTCTCCAAGAAAGGATGAGAGGCCATCCTTCATGCATCCTGAATTTTAAGAATCGCTAGTCAAAACACTTTGGGCTTGATCGTGTTGTTCAAATACCCGTGTTGTGTCTATCCACCCCACACTAGGGCAAAGCTGAAAAAGAAAATAAAAAGGATGAATAGATTCTTGAATTAATTTGCATGAATAATCCAACCAAGTCGTCACAACTTCTACAAAAGGATGAAAGGCCATCCTTGCTTTATTTCCCCAGTTTTCAAAATCATATTGCTAGTAAAATCACTTGAGCCTAATTTTCTTTCTTCTAACCCACTGAGTCATGAGCCCTAAATCTGGCACTGGGTAAAGAAGAGAAAACCTGAATGAGCAGAAACAAAGAAGAGAAAAAGAAAGCAGGGAATACACTGGGACTTGCTAATCAAGGCAAAAAGTCAAGATGATCCCAAAGCAAAGGACAGAAAAATAAAAAAAATAAAAAAATATATTAAAAAAATGATAGAGCAAAAGCAAAGGGAAAAGGCGAAGGTCACAAAAGACCTCAAAAAGGAAAATGGAGGAAAGCAAAAGATAATGGCAAAGCCCAAGCGGCCAAGAAAATGGTGGAACATGACTCAACCCATTTATAAAGAAACTTTGAGCCATATTCCCTTTCTTTGATAAACTAAAAACCTTAGCCTTCGTTTCGTCCTATCAAAAAGTCCTTTTTGATTGCAGAAAATGTGACAATGGGATTCATGCAGATCTATGATTAAGGAATCTAAAAAGAAGAACGAGCTTTGGCAAGTCACAGAGCAAAACCTGAAAATGAAAAGATAAGAATTTGGGCCTCATATCCCTTCATTTCTTGGATCTAAAACCAAGCCAATGTTTTGTCCTAATGTAAAGACCTCTCTGATCTATGAAACATGATGTACAAGTTGGCCAAAACCCGTAAACCGGGACTGGCACTAACCCAAAGGGAAAAGAAAAAGGGGAAAACTTTCAATTGCAAAATCCTGAAACCACCCTGAAAAATTGGGTCAAGGTGAGAGAAAAGCAAAAACTGGGAAAGGGGGAACACTCCTTGAAACACCCCTCATCTTTTGAACCTCTGGTGGCACAAGTCGAGAATCTCATGGGATTGCGTGTTGAGCACACCGTCCCGAAACACCTCAAGCTAACAAGGCAATTCACCATGACCGTTGGCTCGCCTCTCTTTTAAAATCACTTGAGCAAATTTCTTAAAAAAAAAAAAACTTTTGAAAATTGTGTCATTTCAGTCATGTGCACTGGCACACACATTAAAAGCAAGTAAGCCGTCGGTGCTTACCTCTGTTCAAATTTCAGATACCTTACTGCTTTGTGAAAATTTTGTAGGCCCAGGCAATGCAAAAGAACTAGGAAAAGTCCGGAAGCACCTTGAAACTGAAAGCAGAAGAAAGGAAAATAGAGGAAGGCCAAGGCAATAGCCCGCCGGCAGGGGAATTGCGAAGACCTCCGTTGTCCCCCAACAGATTCATTTCCCCAGTGGAACTTTCGAGAAACCTAAAGCAACGTGTCAAGACCATGCCCAGTCTGAAGAGGCTGGTTTTACACAAGAAAGACAAATCCAAGAAGGCTTCCACAAATCCCCAATGGAGCGGTCACTTCTGAAGAAGTCCCAATACTGACCTAAATGATGGCCTCCTTCCTGAAAGGACAAGAGCAGGAGTCAAAATCTCTGAAGAAAGGAACCTCGTAGAGAAAAATCTGATCAAAGTCAGATAGATGCCCTTACCAAAAGAAGGAAATGGCAGAAGAAAGAAGAGCCGAATGAAGAACTTTTTGGGCAAGTTGGCTCCATTTGTAAATTTTTCATTTCCCACTTTTGTAAATAGAATAGGACAGGTGTGTGAGCTCCCTTGAGGCACCGAGCAGCGCTGAGAGCACCTCCTCGCCAAGAGCATCTCCTCCTTTGTTCCTTCCAATCCCTAATCCAAACCCTTAAAAAAAAACTGTCCTCAAAAGTACCAAGTCTAAAAATCTGAAATCTAAAATCAAATCCCAAATCTGAAATCTGAAAACACCTGAAAGCTTTAATGGAACAAACAAGAGAAAGAGAAAACTGTTGAATGCCTTGCATCAACGTCAAAACGGGTTGATGAGCTTAAGTGCAACCCTATCCTTTTTAATCTGAACCAAAATCAAGAGTTGCTCCAGGAAGCCCGAAGTGGGTGAGCAAACTTCGAAATCTTAGTGGAAACCAGTTCGTGTTTTCACTACTTTGGAGATCAACGCTTGTCATCTTCACTTCCGTTTATAAAAATCAAAAGGATTTAAGCTCATCAATCATGTCGGCAGAAATGCAGGGTGCAAAAACGAGGTTCTTTTTTATTCTTTGCCGTTCATCCCCAAGGTGACTCTGGCAATGCGGGACTGCTGTAAGCACCTCATTTTTGCACCTCCCAGAATGCAGAAAATGAAATTTTAATTGAAAAGTCAAACCTGAGAAAGTCAAAAAGTTGACTTTTTTATCTGGTGCAAATCAGTCACCATACTTCTCACCATTTGAAAGAGGATTCCGATACGATTCTAACAAAACTGAGTTTGCTCAAATCGGAGTCCGAACAAAGAAGTTATGGACTGGTCAAATATGAGAAAAGCAGAAATTGACTTTCTGCTAAACCCCAGATCAGCTACCCCATTTGATACCAGCAGAAAGAGCATCTCGACATGATTCCAACGCAACTGAATTTGCTGGAATCAGAGTCCCGGATAAGGAAATATGAGCAAAATTGGCTCCCGGACGTGACTCAGCACTTCAGTTAAAAAACCCGAATTTGCTGCTAAACTCTAGCTCGGTGGATAGAGGATGTCGACCCAGTTCCAACGCAACTGAGTTTGCTAGAATCGGAGCTCAAATGAGAGAGTTATGGGCAATCCTTGGTCAAAAATAAACTGTCCACGTGGCAAATTGCGCCACGTGGACGTCCCCCTTTCTTAACCCTTAAGTAAACAAAAATATTAACAAAAAGAGTCTTTCTTAACCCCTAAGTAAAAAATATTAATAAAAGAGTCTTTCTTAACCATTAAGTAAAAGTAATGAGTCACAAGTAAGAAATAACAATAAAAAGGTCACTTTTGATAAAATATTTAAAAATTGGTCTTTCTTAACCCTTAAACAACCTCTCCTATAAGAGGGGAGGGGGTGGGATGCATTAGGGGTGGAGCACATTTTGGTCTCTCCATTCTCTTCTCTAACCTCTCTCCCATCTCCCCCAAGCTCTCTTCATCTCTCCCGCTCTCTTCATCTCTCCAACTCTCTTGAACCTCTTCCCCCAAGCCATTTATCTACCACTTTTCTTCACTCCCATCACTTGGAAGAGGTCTTGGAGGTCATTTGGAGTGGAGGAGCTGCTCCAGCCGTGCCTTGGCTTCAAGAGGAGGTTAGCACAACTCAAAGAAAGTTCCGAAGCCCTAGGTGAGTTCCTTGGCACCCTTTGTTAAACATACTTAAAAATAAATGAAATATGAGCATTTCCATTCTTTTTTTATGCCATATGCCTACTGTTCTCTCATGATATGATTTGTTGGTTTACTTTATTTTTTGTATATTAACTCCCATGGTAAGGGGAGGGTTTAATATCTGAATGGGAAGAGGAGAGGCCCTGACAAGTGTGTCTAGGATCCAATTTGGAAGCACTTGTCATGCTTCTTTTGGCTTGTCCCACCATTATTCCAAGGGAGCATGTTCCCTTGTCTTCTCATCTTTTGTACCCCCATATTAACCCCCCTCTTTCCCTTCTTTAAATAGGTTTGGTTGGATAGCTTTGTGTTTGTTTTTAGCATGGGATTAATGATAGGGCTTGTTGGCATGTTTAGGGTAGATCATATGTATATGTTTTTTAGGTTCATACTCTTTGATGCTTTCATATTAATCCCTTCAAGCTACTTGTAAGTAATATGCATGCTTACCTTTTAACACATGCTTGCACATGAAGCATGCTCACTCACACACACACTTTTGTCTCATGTATAAAAATCTGTCCAAATGCATGTAGTTTCATGGTTTAAAAGCATGCATGCTAAGCTTTGTTGATGGACTTGTGTTATCCTTGTTTGATTATTGACATGTGGAGTATGAGGAACCAAGACAGGGACACTTAGGTCCCTGTCACAGTGCCGGAACACCCTAAGAGGCCTAGGAATCCAAGCCCAATGCAAAAATCCGAAAAAACCAAGTTTTTAGGTTGATCCGACAACTCAAGTCGGATCAACAGAGCCTTATTCATAGCAGGCTAAAGATGCCGGATACACTGAGCCTCGTGTGTACCCCGCATCTTAAGCCGGCTACATTGCCAGATTGCATTTTGTCTAATTTTGTGATATTGTGCTAATTTTTTGGTTTGTTTGATCAATCCGGATGAACCAGAAGGGTTTCCGGTTCACCCGGAAATGCAAGCTGGGCCATGGACTGACCCGGTGGGCCTTCCAACAGGGCCCACCAGCCCGACAGACCTTTTTTTGATAAATCAAGATAAATTTAACCGAATGAGTGGGCCACACCATTGGAGGCCCACCAAAGCCCAACTGGGGCAGCATGTATGTTTAGATCTAGGCTTGGTTTGGCCGAGACTACGGGTAGGGCCGATCGGCCCTGCTAAAACCCATTAAATCGAGTCAACTTAGGGTTTCCAAACCCTAACTCAGGAAGCCTTGGGTTTTCAAGCCCAAGCGCAGGTAAAGGGCCCCAAGCCCAAGGTCTAGCCCATTTTGGCACAGTTAACCAAGATAATCTGAAATCACTTGGCAACCCACTGTGTGGCCCACTCACGGGCCCACAAAGCAATCCAGACTCATTTTTTGCATGGAAATCAAATTTAATCAAACTCGAACCATTAAATAAAATCAATTCATTTGAACCAAGCCCAAAAGGCTTCCCAGGCTAGACTGAGGCCCACCAGGGGATACGTGGGCTTAACCAAGCCCACCAAGGGATCCGCAAGCCTTCCAACGGGGTCTGCCTAATTCGACTCACATCACTTTAAGCTAAGAAAGATAAAATCAAGTAAAGGGACCCACACCACTTTTGCGGTCCCGCCAGACTTAACCAAATTGAAAGCTGGAATAGGAATCGGGTGAGTGAGAAACCAAAGTTGACTCAAACCAGGGAAACCATGGGACCCGTCTTTTGACGGGGCGGACCGGGGTGTCTACAAACTTCCCCGGACCATAACCGAGATCTTACTTAAAATCTCAAGCCGCAAACCAAGCCTTAATAGAAGAACTTAGGCACCCACGTGTCTGCCTGCACCCCATCAGGTAGTGGCGACTCCAAATGAATCCCGTGGCACGCATCGTTTTGCATGCGCCTCGTCGTGCGACCGAAATCAGGTGCGCACACTGGTATTGTAAAATTATTGACTATTTTACATCATGCACCTTGCTACTTGTTTGGGATTTATTCTCACTCCGGTTTCACCCCAATTTTCAGGTACTCTTGTATATGTCTATACATTTGGGAAAGAACTTGTAAGCATTTAGTTGCCTCATTTGCATTTTGTATACACAGATATCATATCTTTTGGAGTTATTACATAGATGATCTTTTGTTATATGGAAATTTTTATTCCATGCTTCTTATTGCTTATGCACTCTGATGATTACTTTGTAATTGACCAGGTTAATTGTGTTTATTAGGTTCTTTTGGGCCCATAAGTAGGTCTCGGTAATGGGTTGATGCTATGATAGGGCAGACCCAGTTCTGGGGCGCTACATGATATCAACATCCTCATCTAGGTGGAGAAAGTAGTCCAGCCACTCCTCTCTAGTAGGTAGGTCTGGATGTATCTCTCTTCAGGCCATGCACGTGACATTGTCACAGACTATCCCATATCTCTCACTAATAGGCTCCGCCACCATCAGGTGGTCTTGCATCCAGATATGGAGAATGGAAGTGCATACTGGGAACCTCCTCACTCCATTCTTAGATGAAGTGAAGGCATGGTACAACTGAGCGAGGATCAAGGGCATAAGTCGATATCCTGCCAGGAGTTGATCCACAACTTCCATGAGGGCCAAATTAATGGTGTCTCCCCCAGTTGGAAAAAATGTCTATACAATAATCACAAGGGTGAAGGTGCTCCACCAAACTTGGGATCTCTTTTGCTTTTTGTCTCTTATTTTTTTAGCTAGGAATTTCTTGCAGACCAGTGTAAATGACCTTTCTCTTCCAAAATTTTGGAATTCCTCCCTGGAGAGGCCAAAGAACTTACAGGCTTCATTCTTGTAACTATCCTTTAAGTTTGGCCTAATTGGTTCTCCACGATCACGAAACCTAAGAAGTCTAACTCCTCAATCGTGGGTGTCAACTCTATAGTCCCAAATCGGAATACTGAAAACTGAGGATCCCAGAATAACAAGGATGACTAAATCATGTTCCAGTTGATTGGCACATTCAATAGGGACAAGGTTTGCCTCATGTGGTACCGTGCCTCCCATTTAATTTGCCCATCCCCTTGGAGTTGTTGTGTCCAAGATCGGATCCAGGGAGTGTCCCAAGCACACTTCTCTATCCTAGGGAACTTGGTCCTCTCAAAAGATGAAGACGATGCCTTGTACTGTACTATCCAATTAGTGTTCCAAGTCATTTTGGATTTCAATGTGAAAGCTCTCTATTAGTATGATGAATAGTAAAAATCAAAGCAAGTAAAGAAAAAGGACGGGACATCACCATATTTCATGCCTCTAAACAAGAAGAGAAACCATGCAGACAAAGTGTGTGATCCTAAGGGTTGGTGTTGTCAAGGCATGACTTCTAGACATACTTGTGTAAGAAAGCACACCCAAGTCCTGACCAACTTTATCCTTTCATCTGCTCTTTCATCTACTGATTTGTGACCTTAATAAAACTTACAACTTGCCAGCTAAGTCGAAAATTACATGATGTTCAAAAAGCTGAAAGAGAATGCAATCTTAGGGTTGTTGAGAACTCTAAGAAAGGATACATTTGATTCAAAAAGGTAGGTTGAAAAGGCCTAATTCTAGGGTTCAACTTCCTTTGTTCTAATCTGGCCTGCTTTCATCTGCTTGAAGATTGATCCAGACTCAAGATACTTCCTGCGGACTCAATGGGTTGAGGCCCACGGCTCTCAAGACTCAATGCATGGATCTGGGGTGGTTCCCCTGATTAAAACTAGGTTGGCCTCCTAAATTAGGGCTAAGGTAGCCCATGGTCTAGGGTTCACTCAATTTGATGCAAAAAGGCAGGGATTGCTGCCCCTGATAAACTCTTGGGTTTTAAATTGATTTTAACTCCTCTTTATTCATCATTCATTATTCACATTCACATATTACGGTGTATCAGAACATTATATGGGAAAAGGATACCCAGCCCGAGACAAACATCTACAAGGGTCTGAGCCAAGTACTAGACCCTTACATACCACGGCAAGAAACCAGTGGAGCTATAGGAATCCAGAAACCTGAGGGATGCTTTACCTCACTTTCCCTGGAAAGCCTTGCGCGCGTGAGGCTAATACCATCCCAAAATTTGTTTATACAATAAAGAAGGGTCGCTGCTACAGAGGTCTAGGTTTTGGTAAAGAAGAAATGCCATATCCAAGCCATGTATCATTCAATCATATCACCCACTCGGGCTCCCTCGCATGTGTCACCCCACGCAGTTTATATCAAAGCATGTAAACAAACCACAGTGTGCATGAGTGCACATGTGGGCAAGTGGTTGAGTGCTGTGACTAATTTGGGTGAGTTTAATCTAGATATTCATTGATAAAAGGAATTATCGCTGCCTCATATAGTAAAGTGAAGAATTGGTACACAAATCAATTTTTTGGGAAAGTTCCCAAGAAACTAGAAGGGTCACAAACGTCCTGCTTAAGACCCAGTTTCCTTAATTCATTTAAGTCTTGTTTGACAGAACTTCCTCAAAATATGTTTTTGTGTATATTCTACACTTACTAAAATAAAGCGGCAAATCTGTAAAACCACAGTTTTAGTAAGAAGTTAGTTAAAAGATTTACTACTAGGCTTAAGTAAATTATTTGTGAGTGGAGATTTTGGGCTATAGAATAGCAAAGGGTAACTTGAGTTTTATTTAAAATTCAGAATGTGAGTACCAAACTATAATTAATGGTGATTAAAAATTTAAAACCCGAATAAATAATATTATCCCTAACCTTAGTGGAGGGTAAATATGGGATTTCGAATGGTAAGTCAAGACGAGTAATAAATAAATTAGTTTAAGGGTGGAGCTTTGCGAAGCATATAAAAAGATTTCTAGGTTAAAATTTCAGGTTAAGGGAAAGAAACCAGAAGCCGAGCTATGATTTTTGGATGGCGAGCAGAAGGTGAAATATCCTAAGGGTTTAGGTAAGGCCGAACTTAGATCTAAGTTAAGTCTGGTTGCTGTTATGGACCAGAGGACATTGGCCGATAAGTTTTCTTTTCAGTGGCGACTATCAAAAAGGTTGGAAGCTAGAAGAAATTCTCAATAAAATAGGTGAGTAGCATCGTTTAATCTGTGTTTTTGGGTTTTGATTCTGGATTAGCCAAACTGCATGTTGTGGAAGGATGTTAGTTTCGAAACATGGATTATTCAATGAGATTTAGAGTCGTGATATGAAGTAGGTTAGATTAATTTCGAGTCATGTTTAAAGGTCTTTTGGGGATGGTACAAACAAAGGAAAAGTGTTACAGAGGGTTGAAACTGGGACAGTCATGGAGATTTCGCATTAACAGAGAGTCATGATTTTCAAGGGGTATCCGCTGAGCTGCCGCCAACCCCTTTGCTCTCAGTGGCAGCTTGGCGCAAGCGTTTTTTTGTGTCCGCCGAGTTGGCGTTGACCTGGCACCAAGTGCCTGGGATCAACGCACCCACTAAAATTCTAAATAGAGTGCGGCTGACCAATCCAAAACTATTTTTCATACTTTGAGGCTTAAACCTCTTAGCCAAAGACTAGATTAGGATGATAGAAGTATTTTATCTGCTCAAAAACATCCGGTGATCATTAAGTTAAATTATTGGTAATCTTATGAGTTTCCGAAGTGAGAATTGAAGGACTGTTGGTGGGTTATTTGCTGTTCCTGACACTATGAGTTAATGAATTAATTTCCTTTATGTTTTACATTTGTTTTCCAATTGTGAAATTGTTTAACTTGAGTTTTGCTTGATTCTAAAGTGCTAAAACTGTATTTGTAAAACTATCTTGGTGTGAGTAAAATGGTTTTACTACTAGTGTATTTGGGTTGGAATATTTACTGAGATGTCATGAGAATTTGTTCTGGTTTGGAGTGACCTGTGTTGAGTTGTATTGGGGCATACATGATAGTGATCAGCGTTTGGTTACTACTTTGCACATGTTGAGTTTTATGCATTGTTATACTGTTTTGGTTTAGCTTCACCTGGATCCTTGTCTAAGCTTAGTAATGTGATAGTATTGTTTATTGATGTAATTGCATGGCCTTGTGAGTTGCCACGACCGGTGTAGAGCAGCCAGAAACATTGAGTAGGCCTGGTTGTCAATGCCGAAGCCCGGGGAGTAGGCCGGCATTGGATGACGAAACCTTGAGTAGGCCGTCATTTCAAAGTTTCCGAAACCCTGAGTAGGCCAGAACTGTGTACATGGAGGTGTGGATGTCTCATTGGCATGTCAATTAATCAATTCAAACAATATTCATGACATTGACCATTCAATGTGTAATCGGAAATTGTGGTTGGTCTTTTGCGTAAAACTGTTAAAGGGATTGGATTTAAACCTTCGGAATTATCTTTGTTGATTTGATCATGCTGGTTATTTATCGATGCATATTTATAACTATTGATAACTATTTCTGCATGCATTTGCTACTCGCTGAGATATTCGTATCTCATTCCGTTATTTTGTTTTGTTTTCAGATACTCTTGGAGAGCTCGATACTTGCGGGTAGTTACTTGGCATGTGAGTTTATTCATTTGGGATTATTTTAGCGCACTCTGTTATATAGTTATTGTTATATTCATATTTTCCTTCACTCTGATATTGAGCTCCTGTGTTACATGCTAACCTCTGGAGACGTGTTACGGTTTAACTACGTAACTCGGATTCGTGGCGCTACAAAATCTCCCTAGACAAATTTGTGCGAGTGTGTGCATACGTACAAAGAGAGTGTGCGTGCATGTGTAAGTGTGTGCACATGTGCAAAGAGTGAGCCCATTATATTCCAACTAATCAAACCAGATTGGGTTAGTCCCCAGTGATTCCAAGTTCAATCAAACCAGAGATTCTGGGTTCAATCCCCAGCGGAATCGCCAAGCTATGCACACCTCGGGCGCATCGAAAAGCATGTTACATGATGTGTGATTTATGGAATCACCACTACCTGAAATGGTACAAGTAGACACCCATTGATTTTTGGTCTACACCAGTGATTCCGGATAAGTAACCCGATTGCAGCCTAGGAAAGTCCGTGAATACCCTAGGTTGCCCCATTGAAGTGGGTTCCCCTAAATTAGTTGGATCATATTTAGGGCTGATTTATTATTATTTAATTTTTTTCTTTTATCTTTTATATTTTTTTTATTTATTTATGATCACATATATACAAACATTGGAGGAATAGGGGTTGCTATGCTACTTTCCATACAAAATAAAACATAATACATATATACCAAAAAAAATCCAAAATAAAGAAATCCAAATCAAAGATTCCAACATGGAGCAATGTACTCGGCTACTCCAAAAAATATTTATTTATTTATTTTTTATTCTTCTTTTCCTTTTACATTTTTTTAATTTTATCTTTCTCATATATACAAGGGATTAAAGGAGTGGGGATTGTTGTACTACATCCTACATGCACATAAGAATTCTAAAGCAAAGAAATCCAAATTAAAAGGAATAAGAAATGGGGGCTGATTTGACCACTTCAAATAAAATGTTTTAGACTCTCATTTATAATAACATATCTATATTGGGAGAATGGAGGGCCACTATGTTACATCTCATGTAGCAAAATAAAATAAAATAAAATAAAACAAGAACAAATGTAAGTAAGAAAATCACAATAGACAAAAAAAGGAACATCTTCAGCCATAAGAAAGAATCATCACTTCAATATTTGTTTTATCTGTTCTTACCTTTTTTTTTTATTTTTTATTTTGTTTAGTAAGAATGACTAACTACTAATTTACAAAGGAAACCAAAAAGTGAAACAACCTGAACTATTGTGCTATCCGCATTCAAAGATTCATATCTCCCTCAATTCTTAACCAAATTGTGCGAAATCTGATTCCTTAGAATCATCACTTTAAGCACTAAAATAACGTCTAACAATTTTTTAAAATTTATTTTCATTTAAGAGATATAAAGTTGCAAAATTTACTCTTAGATATTTCCTTGTGAAAATCTGAACCAAAGAAAAATTAAAAATAAAATACCTACTCATAGTGTAGGGTCTCAAGCATATTTTTACATTAAACTAAAATAAAATACCACAAATCTCATGGACTCCAAAATTGAATCAAACAAGAACTAGGTTAAAAAAATTGGTTTATCTGGAAAACAGGTGCAAGCCTAATGTAGAAAAACTAAAAACTTTACATCTTAGTCTTTGTTTTTTTGTTTTTTGTTTTTTTTTTTTTTTGCACTTTTGTCTTTTCCTTGCATTAGCCTTTTGCATGATTAATCTTAAAGGGAAAGCAATAAGGAAGCCAACAGAAGATTCAACTAAAGGAGTGTGAAAAGGTTAATATGGGTTTGAAAGTGATCAACACATGCACAATTGAATCATTTAAGCTGGTGTTCATGGATGAGAAAACAATGTAAATCCTTGTTCAAATCCACTTTAAAAGCATCTCAAAATCCTCACTGATCACATTACAAAAGAATCTCATAGACTTTAGAAGAAAAGATAACTTCAAACAATATTTTGAGCAAAAAAAAAACCTTTTACTCTAACGCTAGAACAAGTGATCAAAGCCGTAGTGTTGCTACACAGCAACTCTTATCCTTTTGTTCAAGGTTTCAAGCTCAGGTGCTATGGACAATTGGGTCCTTTTTTTAAGCGGAGAACCTTCTCCACGTCTCTCCTTTTCCCCCACAAGAATCTCAAGTTACTTTTTTTAAGCAATCCTCCCTCAGTTCCCTGGATGTCCTCCCTCTTTTCTCCACTTCTTCTCCTTCTTTTATTTTTTTTTAGAGAGCTCCCTTTGCTAATGGACGTCCTCCTCTTTTTTTCTGACCTTTTGCTAAGAGACTCCTCTATTTGCTGCCCTTCTTCTCTTCTAATATTCCTCTCCTTTTAAAAGATACTCTCACTACTTCAACTTCCTTTTTTTTTTAACTCCCAAACCTCTCATCTTCTAGACTTTTCCTTTTCCTCTATTAATGACTCTCCCTTGCTTAACTTCTTTTTTAACTCCCAAACTTTTATCTTCTAGACCTCTCCTCTTCCTCTCTTAATAACTCTTACCTATTTTGCACTGAACTTTTAACCATGTGGCATGTTGTATGAAATTTTAACCATGTAGTATATTGCCAAGAGAGCCCCAACAGCATTCCAATTTCCAAGAGGCTATGAGTTGGTATAACACCCCGGATCCGAGTTACGTGAAATAACCGTAACTCGTACTCGAAGGTTAACTAAAATTCCACAGGATCAACAAAGTATGGGAAAACATGAAATATATGATCATCAAGATTCAATTACATGATATAAAAGTTCACTAATTCCAATCACCATCCAACATTTAAGTAAAAGAATCCATGAAGTACAACTCACAATATCCAAAATGAAATCTAGACAACTAAAATAAAATCTCTACTTCCCGTAGAAATCCTCCTCACAATACTCTGGATAGTCTGCCGGAATATCAGCCCCCACGGTATTGTCCTCACCGAGATCTAAAATTAAAACAAAACAGTGAGATACGAATATCTCAGCAAGTAGCAATGCATGCACAGAAATACAGTTATAATAGTTCTAAAACATGCATAAGTTATAATCAATTAAGTTTACAGTTAACTTCGGTTAATCTGACTAATCCCCACAATCACGTTCGATAATAAAATCAGATTCAAAAAACAACATAGATAGTGGGACTCATGAAGTTTGTCTATTTTGTGTGGCTAAGCACTAGTGTTCCAAACAATCCAGTCAAAATACTGCAACAGCTCAAACAAATCCAATTCATCGCCCTCAAGGCAGAAAAATACTCAAGTGACCTCACCCTCATGGTGGAAAGGGAGTTGCTGCAGCATTTCCCTTATGGAAGGCCTCTCCATCATGGAAGAAATGCATAAAGAAGCCCTAGACATAAATCCAAACAAAATGCACAAAGTTCACTTACAACTCGACTGTGGATCCACACTAAGTCTCGCCCTTACTAATTTGGCAACAATTATCATATACTATGTAAATTAAACATGAAACCTTGCTTATAATGAAATAAGACATCTTATGATTAACAATATCAAATTCAGGTTCAATAATCACCAAAGACATCCAACAGTAAAAATTTTCAGAAGTTGAACATACCCTGGAAGTACTTATAATTTCATCAAAACGGGGACAATGAACATGCGGAGAATCCATAATAAAAAATAATTCATATCATAATAAAAATTTAGCAAAATCAATGTAACGTTAAATCAGTTCCATAATTCTCAAATGTCCATTCCTCTTATGATAAAAATTTAATTTCTGCTAATACTTTTACTATTTAAGACCAAGACCACTTATGCCCAAATTCTTATTGCTAAGGCTCCTTCCTACAGGTTATTATCAATGCTGGAATCCCATCTCCCATTAGCTAATCCTCTATTGTAAAAGAATTCAGATTTTTTTTTCTATCTTCTTCTAAATGATTTTAATATATATTACTCCCCAGATTTTTCTTGTCAAAATAAATTTTCATAGACTTCTAACAGTCCTGGAATCCCTGATTAATTATTGAATCACTCAAGTGAAGCAACTAAAGAGTGGACACAAGATAAGCTTAAGAGAAATCTGCTGCAGAAAATTTTTAGCATGCATTTAATATTATGTCTCCCAATAAATCTCTAATCCATCTTAGAAATCTGATCTTTACATAAATCTAATATCTCTAGATGTTACTTTGATCTTAAATAAACTCATTTGATCATGTTTAAGAAGCTAAAAATATGGTTATACTCTAATACCACAACAGCCGCATATACTACTGAATTGGAGCTTGCGCCAACCTCACCAAGGTCAGCAGCCCTTGGCGCCAGTCAACCCACCCTTTTATTTTAAACTAGCACTGACCTCAAAGAGGTCAGCTGCACTTGGCCTCACTTAGCGCTGGTTATATTTCATACAAATTAGCCACAATTTCTTCCTTAACTCAAACTCATTAACACCAAATCCAATTTCCACCATTCCAAACACTTTAAACCTCTTAGAAATCATCCAAAGAACAGAATTAAACTATCTCTAATTTACTGTAACTAAGCTCAACTTGAATCATAAAATAAACACCCTTTTCATGTACAACAATCATCCTTTGCCCAAAACAATTCTAACCTCTTCAAATAACAGAAAAACAATACAAAAACAGGCTAACTTGAAGGTGCTACTTGCCTTTTGTTTGTGTAACGTTCCGGACCCATACCCAGCAAGATATTGTCCACTCTTGGACCAATGGGCCCTCACGGATTTGTTCTCAAGGGATAACACGAGAAAACTTCCCAGTGGTCACCCATCCTAGCACCGCTCTCACCCAAGCACGCTTAACTTCAGGGTTCCAAGGGGATTTAGTTCCGTGTTATGCCTTAAAAGGCCTCTTGCTTAGTAGGGGGTCACAAGATTGCTTATACCATCCTCAAGCGTTGTGGGATCCCAACCATATGCACATCCTCGCCTGGTAGCTTTCCCAATGAGATTACCCATTCACCCACCCACTCAGACAGCCAAGATGTCACATACTCCCCTCCATGGGACAACGCGTCCTCGCGTTAGGTAGAACCCTCACACTTTCCAGTCGGGGCAGGCTTTGATACCATTTGTAACGTCTCAAACCCATACCAAGCAAGATATTGTCTGCTCTAGGGCCAATGGGCTCGTCACGGATTTGTTCTCAAGAGATAACACAAGAAAACTTCCCAGTGGTCACTCATCCTAGCACCGCTCTCACCCGAGCACGCTTAACTTTAGGGTTCCAAGGGGATTTAGTCCCGTGTTATGCCTTAAAAGGCCTCTTGCTTAGTAGGGGGTCACAAGACTACTTATATCAAAGAAATACAATTGGCTTTGATACCATTTCTGTAGCACCCCAAAACCAGGTCCACCCATGGAGGGTTTATACTGGCTCCCGAGCGCTAATTTAGGCCCAAAGCGTAATGAAAACGATCTTAAGAACTAACCAAGACACTTATAATAAAATCCTAAAATTTTCAGAAAAACTGCTATATAACGCCTGTAAATACAAGGCTGGGCTACGCCCCTGATACCTGATAATCACAAATACGTATATAAACAATATACATCCATTCAAAAACTAAACCATCAGGACATACACATCTAAAAATAAGTTTTACTAAGTTTCACACCCTCTCTCTCTCTCTCTCATTTACAACATATACAATATCCAAAAATATAATGTACAACTATCAACAAGTTTTTGCCTTCTATGGGTCTAGCCAGGATGATAATAGTCTTCCGGCCTGTATTTCAGATAACTCTCAAACTCTGCCCCGCTATGTGTCTCACTTGTTGGATCTGAAAACAAAACCGGTAAATCAAAACTCGCATGAGAAAATTGTCTCAGTAAGTAGTATCATGCATGCTATAAACAGTTTATGCAATTTCAATTATAAATAACATGCTCAAATACAATACGATCAAATCCCATCAAATTCATGCTGAAAGAAATTCAAACATAAAAAGCAGTTCATTCGCAATTACCAACATCTCACTATTGAAGATCATACAAATAAACGAATATAATCAGGTTAATCCAAATTATGAGATAATCACCCCTACCCTCTAACCAAGATTCAAGGTCTAGCGGAGTGCATCTCTATGCTTCCTGACAAATCAAGTTAAGCGGAGTGCCCTTCTACGCGGCCTAGCAAATCCAAGTCAACGGAGTGCCTCTCTACGCTGCCCGATGAAGCAAGGCTAAGCGGAGTGGCCCTCAATGCTGCCTATTCATAGCACATACCAAGTGGAATCTCCTTCTACTTCCCAAATCTTACGAAGAAACAATTCTATACAACAACACAACTTTCTAGGTAAACTCATACAAATCAATTACTGTTAAACAAGTTCCACAGTTTTGAGCTTCTGGGGTGAATTTAGGTTCACGATCCACAATGCCTCAAAGCACGTGGTGAACTTAGTTCACGATCCCCAAAACTCATATTTGTGGTGGATGGTTCACGATCCCCTGTTAGGGTGAACAACAGTTCACGATCCCCAACCAAGGTGAACAACAATCCACGATCCCCAACCAAGGTGAACAACAATTCACGATCCACAAATATCTAGATTTGTGGTGGATGCAGGTTAACGATCCCCCGCTAGGGTGAACACCAGTTCACGATCCCCAGCCGAAGTGAACCGCAATCCTAGTCCACAGAACATCCAACCATAGGCCCTTGGCCCTTTTCAAACTACAGGAAGCCTCAGCTTCATAATTTAAATCACCATCAATCACAACTAATGTTATAGAATCCACAATACACATTTTCACCCTTGGCATTATTGCCATCAACACATTTACTTTCAAATAACCAACCATTGGTTGCCAAAACAATAGTGAACAATAACAGTAATTACGAACTATCCAACGTTAACAGTCTGACACTAACGGCACTTACAAACAATAATTAACCAATTACTAATAGTAATTACTAATTAACCAATTTACCAACTCCTACCAGTTATTTACCAATTACTAACAGTAATTACTAATTAACCAATTTACCAATTCCTAACAGTGAGTTACCAATTACTAACAGTAATTACTAATTTACCAATTTACCAATTCCTAACAGTGATTTACCAATTAATAACAGTAATTACTAATTAACCAATTTACCAATTCCTAACAGTGATTTACCAATTACTAACAATAGTTACTAACAGCAATTTCTTTCCTAGTTATTAACAATAAATCTCGGCGTCTTCTTGCAACCAATTACTAATAGTTTCTAACAGCAACTCATTTCCTAGTTACTAACAATTATTAATAGTAGTTAATCTCTGCTCCTTCTTGCAGCCAATTATTAACAGTGATTAACCCATTCCTAACAGTAATTCACCAATTCCTAACAGTAATTTACCAATTACTAACAGTAATTCCTAACAGTAATTACTAACACTAACAGCAATTACTAACAGCAATTACTAATTAACCAATTTCGGTTTAAACTAATTAACCAATTACCAACAGCAACTAACTTCGGCATTTTCCTACAATTAGTTACTAACAGATTCGAATCATACTCCACAATCATCTAATAAACAATATTATCAATTTACGCCTCAAAGATTAGAGGACATACAAGAAAGGACCTGAGCAAGCAAGCTTGGTTTCAACACAGTTCATTTCAAAACAAAGTTAGTTTGGTTTCTCAGACCGACTTCAGCAAACGACCCAAACACCCAATAAACTAGACAGGAGAAGTCAAAGGTACCCACGCAGACAGTCGCACAATTGTTCTGTTTTGGCCGTTTATTTGCACATATTAAACAGTTGGAAGAATTCGAACAAATAGTAATCTATCATACGTAAAAATATCAACGAGGTCATAGAAACTCAACAGTAATCGATCGAAAAATTGAAACCCTTATCATTATATAAACTCATGCTCAATCCCTTATCGAAAAACAACAGCAATCGATTAAACAGAAACCAACAGCAATTGATCAACATAAACTCATGCTTAAACCCTTATCATGCTCAAACCCTTACCAGATTTCGGAATCGACCAACGGCAATCGATTGACATACTGACATAAAGAAATAAAAACAACAATCGATCAAACAGAGGAAAAACATGCTACTTACTTGGAATCAAACAATCCACACGCCCAGAACAGAACTAGTCGCCCAAAATAGAACCCATTCTCCTCTTCTTCCCTCTTTCTTTTCTGCGTTTTCTCCCCTGTTCTAGTACCCTTCGACTAACGACCAGCCCATTTCTTCCTCCTCTTCTTCTTCTTCCTCTTTTCTTCTTTCTCCTTTCTTCTTCTTCTATTTTCTCTTCTTCCTCCTTCCTTCTTCTTCCTCCACAATTTCCTTCTTCTGCGTTTTTCCTTGTTGCATTTACTCAAACCCTTGATGTCCTCTGTTGATGAAAGAACCTACGAGTTCTTTCCTCTAACAAAAGTTTTATTGGTTTTTTTTTTTAAAACAAAACTTGAACCGACCAACCATCCATTAAACCAATAACCCCTAAGTAATCACCTAAATATGTTGAACCCAATTGGATTTACTATTATTATTATTTTTTTTTTCTTCCTATTAATCAAATTAACCTTTTAAATCTTTGTTTGCTCTTATTTACAATTCTAAAAATTCCAAGGTTTTATAGTTTGGTAGAATCCAACTTCACTAGAAACAGCAGCAAAAAGCAAATGTTCTCCACGCTCAGACCTTCCTCAACGAACTGATAATTTGTAGAGTAAATTAAGAATTCAGATCCCTAATGCCTGATTCAATTTTCTAATAAAACTTTTGATAGAACTAAATCAAACTAGCCTAAATCGAACCTGGAAATTTGCTTACCTAATCTGAATTAGAAATTGGACGAAAATCTGATCTGAGTTTGAACAAATTTCTCCTATGAACAGAGCACTTCCTCTTCAGCTTTCTTCCTTCAAATTCAATGCCTTAACTCACCTCTGCAAATCTAATCTCCTCTTCTCAATCTCTCATATCTAAACTTCTATTGTTTAGGCTTCTCTGACAATGAATAGTCGAAACTGTTCCGAGCGCGCGAAGAGACAATTTACACTTACGCTCAAAAAACCTCTCCAACTTCTTCTTCATGATCTGGAGCGACGCCACTACACCAAATTCCTACACCAACACCATACCAACCTTTGATTCCTTGATTAGCCACCCAAACAAATATCAGAACCACCTAAATATCTAATAAAATTTCTAAATAATACTAATTGACTACTGAAATTATAACATAACCTTACTTACCCTTAATTTACATAAATCCAACTTTATGAAATTCCCAAATTGCCCTTGCATGACTTTCACCTAAAAATCCACCAAATTTAATTATTGAAATTTGCTAATTTAATTTCTCCAAAATAAATACTAAAAATTAGGGGTTTTACAGTTGGACCTTTGCCTCTTGGAATTTTTTTATTATTTTATAAATCATATTTTTATTATTATTTTTTTAAATAAATAAATTGGCCAACAACCATATTGGAAAACTCAATTTCTTTGAATAAGAGGGTCCCAATGTTTTAATGCCACATTAGCCACATGTCAGCCTCCATGGGTGCCACGTGGCACCCAATTTCGGTTTTATAAAAAAATCCCCAAACTATCCTTCATTTCTTTTATCCATAACTTAACCATTTGATATCCAATTTGAGCACGGTTTGGTGCATCGGAATTGGCTCAGAATTCTCTTTATTATAGGCTTGTTATTTCAAAAAGATGGGTCCACTATAAAAACCTGGATTTACATGCCCACATATGTGCCGGTTCAAGATATGCATCTTGGGCAATTTTATGGTGGAAAAATGGGGTGCTGACACAATCAACTCATCAAGTTTTCGAGATGCACCCATGTTGGTTTGATCATTTCACAGGTTAGGATTTGTGGGTCTCTACTTGAGATCTAAAACAGAGATTAAATCTCCATTTGCAATACACCACCCCTTTCCTTTGTCCACCACATTCCTAATTTTACATATGTGCTTCCATAGCCATGAATTGTTGCTTTTTGGCTGGACTTGATCGAAACTTTCATTAGTAAGATACTTGACTCTCATCAATCTAGTCCATAGTTTGTCCTCATTGGTAGTTAAAGCCCATGCCACCTTTGCAAACATAGCCTTGTTGAGGGCTTTACCGCACTTAATGTTTAAACCTCCATACCTTTTTGGGAGGCATAAATTCTCCCAAAAAATGGAATGGATAGTTTTGTCCTTATTATCCTTATGCCAAAAAATTTTCTGGCCTCCTGATCACTATTTTTAGTGATGGTTTCAGGGAGTTTCATGCAAGCCATATGGTACTGAGCTGAACTCTGAAGAGTGGCATTGATTGAAGTCAATCTCCCAGCTTGGGTGAGGAGTTTTGCCTTCCAACCAGTGAGTCTCATATTAATTTTATCCATTAGCTCTTTGAATTGACTGGTCTTGGGATTCTCTAGAAAAGTAGGAATCCCCAAGTATTTCCCAGGGTGTTTTGTTGGTCTCACCCCAAACATCCTAGCCAACTTACCTTTGGCTTGGCCTTTTATACAGGGACTGAGAAAATGTTCAGATTTCTCAACATTGAACTTCTTGCCAGCCATATCACAGAAGCAATTTATAACCAAGTTAAAGTTTTTCATGTAGTTCACAGAGGCTCTACCAAACACCAGAAGATCATTAGTATACATTAGGTGGCTAATTGGATCAGCCACCCTATTTACTTTTATTCCAGATATATGGTGTTCCATTTCGGCTTTCAAAAGAATGGTTTACAAGATCTGTTGGGTGATGATAAAGATGTAGGGTGACAAAGGGTCTGCCTGCCGAATATCCCTGGAGGGGTAGATGTGCCCACATGGCTTACCATTCACCAAAACACTATAAGAGACAGTTGTGATACAGAACATGATCAACTTGACAAAGCTACTGTTGAAACCCAGCACAAGCAGAGATTTTTCTATGAACCCCCAGCTTAACCTATCATAGGCTTTGGTAAGATCAAGTTTCAAGGCAAACAACCCTTTCTTGGTTTTCTTTTTGGCTTTTATTATGCGGTACAGCTCTTGGGCAGCTAAAATGTTCTCATGGATGCTGCGCCCAGGAACAAAGGCACTTTGGTGGGGGGATATGATCTGGGTCATTAGGGGACTCATTCTGTCCACAAGAATTATAGATATGATTTTATAAGAGAAATTACAAAGGCTTATGGGTCAATAGTCTTTCCATCTCTTAGTTATTTATGTTAGCAATAAGCACAATGTGGAAGTGGTTGAGCTGTTTATCAAAAAATTCATAGATCAGAGAACACACATCTTTTTTAATGATCTCCCAATAAGTATGATAAAATACCCCGTGGAAGCTATCCGGCCTTGGACTTTTGAGGGCCCCCAATTTTCTCGCTGCTTCCCAAATTTCCTTCTCTGTGACAAGCCTCATCAAAATATTGTTGTCACTTTCGGAGACCTCATGAGTTATATAGTCAAGCATGGAGGTATTCCTCTACACCCCATCATCTAAAAAAATCCCTTCAAAGTACTCAACATCAGACTTCTCAATGGCTTTTAAATCCCTAATCTCCTCATTAAGCTCATCCCTTATAACCACTATTTTATTTTTGAACCTTCTGTTTATTGTGGAGACATGGAATATAAAATCCTAGATTTTAGTAATAAATAAATAAATAGACTAATTGGTTAATAAATATATAGGAGATGAAATTATGGTTCAACCGGGAGGAGTTCAAGATGAACCGGAGATGATAGGAGAGCCTATATAAGGTGAGTTCATGGTTATGGACTAGGTATTATTTTAATATAATAATTATTTGTGCTATGTGTGTGTGCGCACCCGATTTCGGTCGCACGACGAGGCGCACGCAAAACGATGCGTGCCTCGGGATTTGTTTGGAGTCGCCACTGCCTGATGGGGTGCAGGCAGACACCTGGGTGCCTAAGTTCTTCTACTAAGGCTTTTGGTCTGCGGCTTTGAGATTCTAAGTAGGGGCTCGGTTGCGGTCTGGGGAAGTCCGTAGACACCCCAGTCCACCCCGTCAAGTGCGGGTCCCATAAGTTTCCCTGGTTTGAGTCAACTTAGTTGGTCTCTCACTCACCCGATTCCTAATCCAGCATTCTATTCGGTTAAGTCTGGCGGGACCGCCAAAGTGGTATGGGTCCCTTCACTTGATTTTATCTTTTTAATTAAAGTGATGTGAGTCTCATAGGGCGGGCCCCGTTGGAAGGCCCGCGGATTCCTTGGTGGGCCTCAGTCTAAACCTGAGAGGCCCTTTGGGCTTTGGTTCAAGTGAATTGATTTTATTTAAATTCCAGTTTGATTATTTAAGTGATTTCTATGCACAAGTGGGCCGGGACTGTTTGTGGGCCCTTGAGTGGGCCTCACCCTTGTTGCCAAGTGTTTTGAGTTATTCTTGATTAACCTTTGCCAAAACGGGCCAGGCCTTGGGCTTGGGGCCCTTTACCTGGGCTTGGGCTTGAAAGCCCAAGACTTCCTGAGTTAGGGTTCTGAAACCCTAAGTTGGTTGGGTTCATGGGCTTAGTGGGCCCGATAGGCCCTGCCCGTGGTCTCGGCCAAACCATATCTTACTTTAATCATGCATGGCCCAATTAGGGCTTGGGTGGGCCTCAAGTGATCTGGCCCACTCAAATCTTTTATTATCTTAGTTAAGCAAAATGAATTGGTCGGGCTTGGTGGGCCCCGTTGGAAGGCCCACTGGAAACCAAGTTGGACCAAAGGTCCAAGCCCCATGTTGGGTTTCCGGGTGACCTGGAAACCCTATTGGTTCATTCGGTTCGGTTTTGGAAATAAAACCCACATTCAGCAATAATCACATAAAAAATACACAAGATTGACACTCTATCAAGAAAAAATCGGCTCATTGTGCTGGGTCCAAGGGGAGGTACTTGGGGGCCCTTTGGGCGAAGCGAAGCGGAGCCCACTGGGTGGGGTACCTCCCCGTACCAAGGTACGAGTTGGATGCGCAACGAACAAAGGGGGTGCGGGGGGCGAAGCCCCCCGCGGTACAGTAAAGGGCATTTTCGGAAATTTTCAAAAATATAGCATTTCGGCAGGCTTTTAGGGGTATGCGCCGACCTCGGGCACTAGGCGCGAGGTCGGCGCGGGCCGGGCGGACCAAAAACCCGCGAAGCGCGAAAAAACGCTCGCGCGAGATTTGCGCGAAGTCTTCGCGCGAGCTCGGCGGACACTCGATGCTCTCTGTTTTCTTTTTAAACAGGTTTTTGAAGCTCTGTAACTGATTTCTGGGGATCGTTAGACTCCCAGAATACCTTCGAACTCAGCTCGACTTCAACACCCCGACTCAAATCTCTTCGGAACCCCAGATCCGAGACAAAACACTAACAGAAGAAAATTAAAACACTAGCAGCATCATGGATTAACAGAATATGAATAAGGGAGAAGGGAACAGGGGGGCCTTATTCGGGATACAAGAGATGAGATCAGAGAGAACATGCTCCCCTTTGAATCGAGCAAGCAATGACAAACAAGGTGTTAGAGATGCATGGGAAGCCTGATTTATATATATATATTAACAAAAGAAAATGGAGAGCTCACCTTGGTTCCAAGTCTTTGTAGAGTAGGCCGGAGGGTTCCTTGGAGCTCACGAGCTGCTGCCGGAGCCTCCTTCTCCCCACACCAAGAGCACGACCTTCGGATTTGACAAGGAAGAAGAGGAAGGGAGGGGGGTGTGTGTGTCTGGTCTTTTTCTTCAAAATCCCGAGCCCAGAAAAACAATCCGAACCCTCGAATCCTAACCCCAAAACAAAAATGCCGAAACCAAAACAAGTCCAGAACCCCAAAAATCACAGCCCAAAATTTTTCCAACCTCTGGAAATGAAACCCTGCGCGGCTTTTATAGAAGAGTACAGAGGGTATCCGCCGAGTTTGGCGCCCACCTCAAGGTGAGCGCATACCCCCTGCCACGTTCGCGCGAGCGACCTAATCATTTCAAAATAATAAATTCCGCCGCTTGTTTGTTTTAAAAATCTGAAAATTAGGATATGGTCCCTGGGATATTTAGGTTTAATATTATTTTATTCAGATATTTTCAAATACTTTCAGATTGGTCCCTGGGATATTTTGAATGTTTGGATATTTATGGATTTGATCCCCGAGATATTTTTCTGCGCAACTCGCCATGTGTGCAGCTTTTTGCCACGTGCGCAGTTCGCCGGTTTTGCTGCTCGGGAACTTCGCCAGCTCATATTTTCTTCACCCGGGCTCCGATCTGGGCAAACTCAGTGGCGTTAGAATCGTATCGGAGCCCTCTATCCCATGACCTAGGGGTAGGCCTCCGGATCGGATTTTACCAGAAAGTCAACTTTTGGCTTCGCCCAAGTTTGATCGCCCGCAGAACCTTCATCCGGACCCCGATTCCCGCAAACTCAGTTGCGTTGGAACCGTGTCGAGATTCTCTATCCAATGATATGGGGCTAAGCACTTGGCATGGAATTCGAGGAAAAGTCAACTTTCGGCTCTCCCTTAAGTTTGACTGCTCGCCGAACCTTCATCCGGACTCCGATTCCAGCAAACTCAGTTGCGTTAGACTCGTGTCGGGGATTCTCTATCCATTGAGATAAAGCAAGGTGGCCAATTATTCCTGGATCAAGAAGTCAAATTTCTGTCCCCTCGGGGTTTGACTTTCTGCCAGGGTTTTCATTTTCAGCAATTCTAGGGGTGCAAAAATAAGGTGCTTACAGTGTGCACGCGTGGGAAACGCGGCACAGGGTCATTCGGAGTCGCCACTGCCTGATGGGGTGCAGGCGGACACCTGGGTGCCTAATCTTGTCTATTTAAGGCTTTTGGTCTATGGCTTGAGATTCTAAGTTGATTCTCGGTTGCGGACTGGGGAAGTCCATAGACACCCCAGTCCACCCCGTCGGATGACGGGTCCCATGGGTACCCTTGTTTGAGTCAGCTTTTGGTCATCACCCGGTTCCTAATCCAATATGCTTTTTGTTTAAGTCTTGGCGGGACCACCTGAGTGGTGTGGGTCCCTTTAGTTGATTTTATCTTGGTTTTACTTAAGTTATTTGAGTCTGATTGGGTGGGTCTCGTTGGAAGGCCCACGGTGTCCTTGTTGGGCTTGGGTAAGCCCGTGTGCCCTTGGTGGGCCTCTGTCTAACCCTAGGAGGCCCTATGGGCTTTGGATAATGAGTTGGTTTTACATTAAGGTTCAGGTTTTGAAGCTTAAGTGGTTTTCATGCAAGTGGTGGGCCGGCATTGGTTTGCAGGCCCTTGAGGTGGGCCCACATGGTGGCCAAGGAATTTTACATCTTTTATCTTTTTTAATTTGCCAGAGATGGGCCGGTCACTGAGCTTGGGGCCCGTGATCCAGGCTTTGGGCTTGGAAGCCCGGTTCTTTGGAGTTTAGGGCTTGCACCCCAACTTGGTTCGGTTAGCGGGCTTTGGCGGGCCCAAAAGGCCCGAGCCCTTGGTCTCGGCCAAACCACACAATTCATGCACTCATTTCACATAGCAAGGTTTGGGTGGGCCGCATTGAGTTTGGCCCAACCGGTTCAATTAATTCATTTTACTTTACTTGCTTAATTGCATGCTTTAGGGTTCATTGGGCTTGGTGGGCCCCGTTGGAAGGCCCACGGGTGTGCCATGTTTGGACCAGCGGTCCAAGTCCCATCTTGGGTTTCCGGGTGGCCCGGAAACCCTATTGGTTCAATTGGTTTTGGTTCAAATCATTCCAAAATGCAGCAAGACAGCAGAATATACAAAAAATACATTTCAGTGTGTATCCGGCAACTCAGGCCGGATACACTTGGTCTGCAGGTGATCCGGCCTGAGTGGCCAGATACACAGGGCCTATGGGTGATCCGGCCTGAGTGGCCGGATACACCCAGGCCATAGGTGATCCGGTTTGAGTTGCCGGATCACCCTGGAATGGCCTTTTTTGGGCTTTTTGCCATTCGGGGTGTTTCCAGGGGGTTCCTAGGGGTCTCCTAAAGGTCTTGTGGGCCCCTGTGAGGGCCCACGTTGGTTCAGATTTGGGAGAAGCCACATTTGGCTTCTCCCCTTGGATCTTTTTAGCAATGGAAAGGGGATGCAAAACAGTGGGGAAGGGGTTCATGCTTGCACAAAATGGTTTTCCAATGGGGGAGGAAAGCATGCCAACTTATAAATATAAACAAGTAGGAACCCTAGCAATATACATGTACGGGGCACGAATCAAGTACATGAAGCATCAAGAAATGCATGTTTATACGATCTAAGCATACATGTCATTACATATGCAAAAGAAAACACAAGGAGAGAGAAAAAACAGCAAGGCCTAATTCCAGTCTCATGCTTACAAAGAGCTCGAAGAAGGGAAGAGAAGGGGGCTTATCATAGGGGTACATTGGATGACAATGGGAGGAACATTCTCCTCCTAGAGATTCTCAAAACAGCACACTAACAAACACTAAAGAAGGTAAAAAAGGGAGACTCCCATGCCGAAAAAAAAGGACCTATGTGGACTACCTAACCGGGTGGATCCTTATACCATGAAGATGAAAGTAAATGCATGCTTAGCATGGTAGGGACATGACCCCATGCAAAAAGGGAAACCACACAGGAATATTTTTAGAAAAATATGGATTTAATATATGTTGAATCTAACATGGTGAGGAGTCTTACTTGAGGTCCTTGGCCTCTTGTGCCAGGTGGTGATGTGCCTTGGAGGTGGTACAGCAGCTGGGATCACCTCCTCTTGACAGTAGCAGCTGCAGCTCTTCCTTTTCTTGAGGTGTAGACAAAGAGGAAAAGGGATGGGAAGGATGAGAGCAACTTGAGGTGGGGTGGGGTGGTGATGTAGGGCAAAAGGGGTTGGAAGAGGTGGGATTCGGGGTGTGTGGGTGAGAGGAGAGAGCAGGAGAAAAGCTAAAATAAATCCCAACCCCGGACTGAGCTGCTGTTTTGCTATTTATAGAAAACATAATGTATCCGGCAACTCAGGCCGGATACATTAAAGACTCCCCTTATCCGGCCCTGAAGGCCGGATACACTAGGCTTCCTTTGTATCCGGCCTTCAATACCGGATACAAAACTTAATCATTTCAAAATTTAATGCCGCCGCGAATGTGTCTGGCAATCGGCGCGAATCTCGCGTGAAAATCTTCTTGTATCCGGCCTTCAAGTCCGGATACAAAGGGGAGCATGTGTATCCGGCATATATGACCGGATACAAGTTGGAAAATTACGGATTTGCCCCTCGACTTGACCGATTCGACACTTTTTAACAATTACAAATTGGTCCCTGCGAATTTCAGTTTAGTCCCTGGGATTTTTATCAAACTTTGGATATTTAAGATTTAGTCCCTGAGATATTTCGCTGCGTTGGCTGCCACGTGTGCAGTTTCTGCGCCACGTGTGCAGCTTCCGGCTTTGCTGCTCGGGAACTTTGACAGCTCATATCTCGCTCATCTGAACTCCGATTTGAGCAAACTCAATTGCGTTGGACTCGTATCGGAGCCCTCTATTTAATGACATGGGGCTAAGCACTTGGCATGGATTTCGAGGACAAGTCAACTTTTGGCCTTCCCTTAAGTTTGACTGCCCTTAGAACCTTCATCCGGACTCCAATTCCTGCAAACCCAGTTGCATTGGAACCGTGTCGAGATTCTTTATCCGATGGTATAGAGCAAGGTATTTGGCACGAAAATCGAGGAAAAGTCAACTCTTGGCTTTTCCTTAAGTTTGACCGCCCGCAGAACCTTTATCCGGACTCCGATTCTTGCAAACCCAGTTGCGTTGGAACTGTGTCGAGATTCTCTATCTATTGAGATAAAGCAAGGTGACCAAATTTTATCTGATTAAAAGGTCGACTTTCCACCCCTCAGGGTTTGACTTTTAGCCGGGTTTTGCATTTCTGGCTTTTCGGGAGCGCAAAAATGAGGTGCTTACACTATGGGTTATATTAGTAAGAAGTAATTAGAAATAAAATAAAGATAAACCATAGGGGGAGTGGTCGAACCCAAGGAGAGTGGATTGACCCGGAATTAGTTGGTTTAAGGATTAAGGTTTGTTTGTAATTGGTTTAAGGAAGGAGGGTATATAAGTAAAAGTCATTAAGAAAATAAAATAACCTAGTATGCATGAGTAACCCATGTCCAACACAATTAGAAACAGTCGTGCGTTCCTTGGCTTTCTCCTATTCTTCTTCTTAGTTTCCTTGTGACTTAACCAAACCCTAAACAACTTGTTGGAGTCGTCTTAAAGAAGGAAAAGAGAGGATTTTCATGCATAGAAACTCAGGTAAGAGCAAGTTAATAAAAAGTTCTTTTTTTGAGAGATAAAAGTGTTGTTGGGTTCCTAAAGTGGTGGTTTTCTTAACTCAGACGAGATCAAGATGTAACGCCCCAAACCCGGGTCAATGAAAAACCGACCTTGACCCAAATCCGGTTTGTCATTGTAACAACCCGAATTCAGCCCAACAGCCGAATTCGAGATGCTATTGGCCCATATCAAATAATAATCAATAAACAACCAGACTGAAAAGTTAAATAATCCTTTATTCAATATCTATTAGAGTGCGGAAAAAACATTATTGTGCGGAAGTGTAGAATCCAATTCAAGTCAACAGGTTCAAGTCTGGTATAAAAAGGTACTAAATTCTCAATCCCACAGATACATCAAAACCGAATATAAAGGATCAACTATCAAATACTCCATAAAAATATCATCTATCCTCAACCTCAAATCAATCTGGGTAGAAATAATCCTCTGGAGAATAGCCCACAAGATCACTATGGAAATCACCACTATGATCCCCCTCTCGTGTATCAACTGAAAAATAACATAAAGAAGTAGGGTGTAATGCCCCGAACCCGGGTCTATGCAAAACAAGCACCAAACCCGAATCCGAAGTGATACTGGGCCCAAAGCTACTAATTACCAGAAATTTAAATCCAACTAATTAGATTAATTATCAGAGTGCGGAAATTTAAAACATTAATTTCATCAATATACGTGGCTAACTATAACCATTAAACTAACTCATCAATATCAATTCATAAATCTGGTAAATGGGTTTTCTAGCACACTTTCTCTCATATTCAATTAAATCATAAAATATCCATGAAGATACATCTACATCAACCTCTAAAAGAAAGATCTAAACGAAATATTAAAGATCCTCAGCTCAGTAATCTGCAACTCCCCCTCGTGTCAACCCCAAGGACGCTCTCACATGAAACAGCTAAAAAATAAGATAATGAAGTAGGGTGAGATACAACTATCTCAATAGGTAACACATGCATGCTAGAAACAGTTTATATATATAAAAGTAATCATTCATGCACGATAAAACAATCGGGTAGTCACGGTCGATAATAAGAACGATTAATCACCATATGAAACCAACATTTATTCAATTCTTGAGATAAAGAGAGTTTATTATGTAACCTTTGTTTCATTTAGAAAGGCAATGTAATATAAATCAAACTCTTCTGATTCAAATGTAGATCATGTCATTCATAATTAATAGTAAATCCCAATCTGATATCAACATTCTCCCATGTAGGATGCAATCACGCAGTAATCACATCTACCCTACATGAGGTCTCTCCCATAGGAGTCATCATATCTCACCCGCAGGTGGTCACATCTCACCTGCAGGTGGTAATCACATATATCTCCCTTGTGGGATGCAATCACATCGTGATTACATCTCCCTCACAAGAGGTCACATCTCTCCCGCAGGAGGTCATATATCTCCCATGTGGGATGCAATCCAATCAGGATCACATCTCCCCCAACAGGAGGTCTCATCTCACCCGCAGGTGGTCATATATCTCCCCTGTGGGATGCAATCCAATCAGGATCACATCTCCCCCAACAGGAGGTCTCATCTCACCCGCATGTGGTCATATATCTCCCCTGTGGGATGCAATCCAATCAGGATCACATCTCCCCCAACAGGAGGTCTCATCTCACCCGCAGGTGGTCATATATCTCATCCGCAGATGGTACAATCTCTTATAGCCATCATGGCATTCAGTCCACAGTCCAATTATATTTTCAGAAGGAAATTACCTATATAAAATCCTTGTAACCATTTCAAGTGAATTTGATCCTCTTTAAACACCAAATTGTACTAAATCATAAAACAAGGTGGTTAAATATCTAATATGAACCTTTTAGTGTAAATGGCCATCAGGGACACCTTAAGAATAATCTTAGAGAAGTGTTACAAGGGGTGGAAATCCAAATACCCTATTTTATAATGATTTGGGACTATGAATGTCATAAAGTTCTCAAAATACATTTTGGATGAGTGGAATAGTCTTAGGATCCCTAATAAGGTCACCATACCAATAATCAATCAATTCTGAGACAAAAAGTTTCGGACCCCAAAAATATTCCAAGTCTAGTTAAAAACGTTGACTTTTGGTATATAATTTTTCTAGACAAATCTACAAGGAGTTTCGAGCTCAAATTTTGGTTGTAGTCTATTGAAGGGTAAACACATCTCCTAGAATTTTATGGGCTCCTGAATCACTCATCTGGGTATTAAATCCAAACCGGGCTTTTTGATAAAAACTGGGATTTAGGCATGAACTGGAAAGTTGACTTTTTATTGGCTGGGAATTAGACCTTGGAAGTATTTTTATTAGTTCCAAATGGGGGGTAAAACCTTATTTACATATAAAGACTTAATTAAGTGGAGCAATAAATACACAGGACATTTACTTAAATGTCTTTCATGTAATAAGGGTGCTATGCGAGAGGCTTGGGTTATTTGGGAAAGGGTTGTGTAAGCACCTCATTTTTGCGCTCTCGAAAAGCCAGAAACGCAAAGCCCGGCCGCAAAGTCAAACCCTGAGGGGTGCAAAGTTGACCTTTTAATCAGATAAAATTTGGCCACCTTGATCTATCCCTTTGGATAAAGAATCTCAACACGGTTCCAACGCAACTGGGTTTGCAGGAATCGGAGTCCGGATGAAGGTTCTGCGGGCGGTAAAACTTAAGGAAAAGCTAAGAGTTGACTTTTCCTCGATTTCCGTGCCAAATACCTTACTTTAGCCCAATGGATAGAGAATCCCGACCCGGTTCCAGTGCAACTGGGTTTGCAGGAATCGGAGTCCGGATAAAGGTTCTGCGGGCGGTCAAACTTAGGGGAAGGCCAAAAGTTGACTTTTTCTCGGAATCCGTGCCAAGTGCTTAGCCCCATGTCATTAAATATGGGGCTCCAATACGAGTTTAACACAATTGAGTTTGCTCAAATCGGAGTTCGGATGAAGGAGGTATGATCTGTCGAAGTTTCCGAGTAGCAAAAGCCGAAAACTGCAAACGTGGCGCAAAAGCTGCCCACGTGGCAGCCAACGCAGCAAAATATCTCAGGGACTAAATCTTAAATATAAAAATTTCGTACGGGCGAACCGTAGATATCAAAAAGGGTCAAATCGGTCGAATCAGTCGAATCGGTCTAGTCGAGGGGCAAATCCGTAAATTTTCGATTTGTATCCGGTCACATATACCGGATACACTGCCTATCCTTCATGACCGGACTTGAAGACCGGATACATAAAGGTGTTCGCGCGAAATTCGCGCCACTTGGCCGACAGATTCGCGGCGGCATTAAATTTTGAAATCATTAAGTCATGTATCCGGCCTGAGTTGCCGGATACAAAGGGAAGCTAGTGTATCCGGACTTGGAGTCCGGATACGAATAGGCCTTAGTGTATCCGGCCTGAGTTGCCGGATACATTAAATTGCCTATAAATAGCAAAACAGCAGCTCTATCCGGGGTTGGATTCCATTTTCTTCTCTTTCCTTGCTCTCTTCTCTCACCTACCCCCTTCGAATCCCACCCCTTCCAACCCTACTAGCCTCCCATCACCTCCCTTTACCACCCAAAGCCATCCTCATCTCCTTCTTCTCCTCTCCATTCTTGTTGAAGCAAGAAGGACTGAAGTGCTGTGGTGGCCAAAGGAGAAGCTCCAGCTCACTTTCTTGCTGCAAGGAGGTGTCAACACATCCCCAAAAGGTTTTAAAACCTAAGGTAAGGCTCCTCACCATCTATTGTTAAGCATATATTAAAATAGGAATTTTCTGAATATATTTTTACCAAGTTGCCTTCACCTCCCTGCATGGGCTAACCTTCATGCTAGTTTATGCATGCCTTCATCATTTTCTTGTCATGAGATCTTGCATCTTGTAGGAATCTGCGTAGGCTTTACTTGTTGAGAGTTAGATCATTTAAAGTAGGGTCTTCATCATTTTCTTCATTACTGATTTCAGGAGGGGGTATGCCCCCTCATGCTAGAAGGTCCAATGTATCCCCATGATGAGCCCCCCTCTCTCTCCTTTCTCCTAGTTTTTTTGAGGTATTACTCATGTTAAATGCCTTATTGCTGTTTCTGTGCAAGCATGATCCCCACCCCCCCACCTTGCTGCTGTGATCTTAAAAAAGAGAGCAGGAGAGGGACAGCAGGTCCCCTCCATTGGTTGTGTCAAAACACCCAAGAAGGAGAAGCCTAATATGGCTTCCCCCCAAAACCTGAGCCTACGTGGGCCCTCACAGGGTCCCACGAGACGTTTAACATGCCCCTGGGAGCCCCTGGGATCAGTCCCAAAAGGCTAAAGCCCAAAAAGGCCATTCCAGGGTGATCCGGCAACTCAGGCCAGATCACCTAGGGCCTTATCATATCCGGCCATCAAGGCCGGATAACCCACAGACCTAGTGTATCCGGCCACTCAGGCCGAATCACCTGCAGACCAAGTGTATCCGGCCTGAGTTACCGGATACACACAGAAACATGTTTTTTTTGCATAGTCTGTTGCATTGTCGAATTCCATGGTAGTTTGAATCGAAATCATTGAACCAGCAGGGTTTCCGGGCTACCCGGAAACCCTAGATGGGACTCGGACCAGCCGGTCCAGCTTGGCACGTTAGTGGGCCTTCCAACGGGGCCCACCAAGCCCAATGAACCCAGAAACATGCAATTAAGCAAACTAAGCAAAAGTGAACTAATTAAACTGGTTGGGCCAAACCCAAAGCGGCCCACCCGTACCTTGATGTGAATGAATGCATAAACTGTGTGGTTTGGCCGAGACCATGGGCTAGGGCTTGTCAGGCCCGCTAAAGCCCGCTAACTGAACCGAGTTAGGGTGCAAGCCCTGAATTCCAAGGAACTGGGCTTTCAATGCCCAATGCCGGGAACACGGACCCCAAGCCCAGTGACCAGCCCACTTTGGCAAACTAAAGAAGATAAAAGATGCAAAATTACTTGGCCACCAGGTGGGCCCGCCTAAGGGGCCCACAAACCAATCCGGCCCACCACTTGCATAAAAACCACTTAATGTTCAAACTTGAACCCCAATATAAAATCAACTCACTAACCAAAGCCCACAGGGCCTCCTAGGGTTAGACAGAGGCCCACCAAGGGCACACGGGCCAACTCAAGCCCATCCAGGACACCGGTTGGGCCTTCCAACGGGGCCCACCCAATCAGACTCAGAAAGCCAAAGATAAGCAAAGATAAAAACAACTAAAGGGACCCACACCACTCAGGTGGTCCCACCAAGACTTAACCGAATGCATGCTGGATTAGGAATCGGGTGAGAACCAAAAGTAGGGAAAGGCTGACTCAAAGTAGGGAACCCACGGGACCCGTCATCCGACGGGGTGGATTGGGGTGTCTACGGACTTCCCCAGCCCGCAACCGAGAACCAACCTTAGAATCTCAAGCCGCAGACCCAGAGACCTAAATAGACAAGATTAGGCACCCAGGTGTCCGCCTTCACCCCATCAGGCGGTGGCGACTCCGAACTCACCCCGTGCCGCGTTTCCCACGCGCGCACAGCCTGGCGACTCCACTGGGGACAACTCAGCCCAGTAGGACCCTACTTAGGACCGAGTCAGCCCAAGAGGGACTTAGGCGATATTCTAGGAACCTTTTGCTACCCCGCTTAGCAAGGTACAGAATACACGTAACTACGTGTTCTGGGGAGTCCTGCCACAAGGACGCGATAATTGCCTAAGGCAAGTGGAATTTAAGAGGTCCCCTGTGACCCTCCACTTACCTGGGGATTCTCCCAGGACATCGTAAAACGTGCCAATTCTGCACCTTACTATACGAGGTAGTAGGGATTCCTTTATCACCTAAATCCAGACAAAACTCACCCGTATAGGCACAGCACGCAGCCCAACTACACAAATGGGCACACCACCACACCATGGATGGATGATTGCATAAATTTAAAATTTTCAATTCCCGCATTTGCATGATAAAACTGCGTGGGGTGACACGCACGAGGGAGACTGCGTGGATGATCCGATCCTTGATAGATGAGCGACTCAGACACTGCTACTTCTTTACCAAAACCTAGACCTCTTTAGCAGCCTACCCTTCTTATTACTACAAACTGATCTTTGGGATGGTATTAGCACCTACACTCCCGTGGCTTGCCGGGGAAAGCAGGGTAAACCCATCCCCCCAGTTTGCTGGAGTCCGTTAGCACCACTGGTTTCTTGCTGTGGCACGCGAGGATCCAGTACTGGTCCAGACCCTTGTAGGCTTATGTCTCGGGCTGGGTATCCTTCCCCACCTAACGTTTCTGAATGAACCTTGCGTTGAGCATGAGAGGGTGAGTAGGATGTGAATGATGATTAAAATTGAAATAAAATCCAGAGTCCACTTGGGGCAGCAACCCCCGTTCTTTGCATCAAATTGAGTAAACCCTAGATGCTGGGCTACCTCGGCCCTAGCTTAGGAAGCTCACCTAATTCTTGATCAGGGGAACCACCCCAGATCCATGCATGGAGTCCTGTATGCTATGGGTCTTGACCCATTAGAGTCCGCTGGGAGCACTTTAAGTCCAGATTGGTCTTTCAGAGTAGACGAAAGCCGGCCAGATCAGACAAGCAGATGAAAACACGCCAGATCAGAACATGGGCACTAAATCCTAGATCTAGGAATTTTTAGCCTACCCCACTTTGAAAGCAATCTGTATCCTCCCTTTTGGCTCCCGACAGCCTTAAGGATGAATTCTTTGAAGTTTTTGTAAATATCTTGTAAACCTTCGCCCTCGATGGCAAGTTGTAATTTTTGCTATGGTCTAACACTGAAAGCAGATGAAAGAACAGATGAAAGACAGAAAGACTGATCGGGACTTGAATGTGCTCCTCTACACAAGTATGTCTAGGAGTCGCGCCTTCATTGGCGCCAACCCTTAGGACCACACACCATGTGTGCCTGAGTTAGATTCCGCACTGTTTCTTGCTTATCTCATAAAGCATGTTAGAACTGCTAATGGTTATCTCTTTTGCTTGAAATTATGCATATTATAGAACTGATTTAGAGTCTTGGTGTGGCACCTTAAATTGATTCGGAATTTCGATCGGATAGTCAGCATGGCATCTTCATCCTCATCTGAGAGAACCCGTTTCCCTAGGATAGAGAAGTGCGCCTAGGATACCCCCTGGATCCGTTCTTGGACAAGGCAGCTCCAAGGGAGTGAGCAGATTGAATGGGAGCACAAATACCACATGGGACAGACTTTGTCCCTGTTAAATGTGCCGATTAACTGGGATATGATCCAAGCAACCCTGCTTTTCTGGGATCCCCGGCTTTAAGTGTTTCGATTCGGGGTCAACGAGTTGACCCCCACAATTGAGGAACTTGACCTATTCCTCCAATTTCGCGACTTAGGAGAACCCGCTAGGCCAAGTCTCAAAGAAAGCTACAAGAATGAAGCTTGCGCTTTCTTTGGCCTCTCAAGGGGAGAATTCCAGACCTTAGGACGTGACAAATCATTTACTCGGGTCTCCAAAACATTCCTAGCTGAGAAAATAAGAAACAAAAAGCAGGAAAGACCCCGGGCTTGGTTTGACACCTTCACCCTTGTGGTTCTGTCGCAAATTTTCTTTCCAACTGGGGGAGACACCATTAATTTGGCCCTCATGGAAATTGTGGATCAACTCAGGGTAGGATACCGGATCATGCCACTGATCCTAGCTCAACTGCTCCATTCCCTAACTTTGTCCAAAAATGGAACCCGGAGGTTTCAAGGGTGTGCTCCCCTTCTCCACATTTGGCTGCAAGACCACCTGATGGTGTCATCACCAGTCGGTGTGTACTACAAAGCAACCGGTGATAACATCCATTGGTTGGCTCAGAGAGAGATCAAACCAGACCTACCTACTCGTGAGGACTGGTTTAACCACTTTCTCCACTTGAAAGGAGAAACAGACATTAGATGGTGGGGCACATACAACATTCCCTACACCCCCATCATAGCTTTCAAGAAAAGAGAGGGGCTTTCCCTGATGGGACTCACCCATGCCGTGCCGTACTATCCAATCAGGGTTCTGAGGCAGTTTGGGAAACCGCAGGGAATCCCGGTCAAGGACGACTTGGGCAATTTGACTGGTCCACTCACCAAGGGACTAAGGACCCAACTGCTGATAGAGTGGAAGACGGTATGCGCATATCGGGAAGACGTCTTCACCGAATCACACTTTCGAGACTACGAGCAATGGATAGCTCGGGAATTTGGCCGCGACGGTCGCCCACCTCTTCAGCCTGTCGCATCAGGCGACATTCCAGCTCCGCCCCCTAACACGTACAGGGACAGGGTGGCCGAGCTGCATGAGACCCACTCCCGTATCCATTCAGCTTATGTGGATTCGGAACGGGAGAGTAGGCAGGCCAATATGGCCTTGCAACAAGAAATGGAATTGGTGCGCAAGCGCGCTGAGGAGGACCGACGTCTGCGGAACAAACTTCTGCAAGCCTTGAGGAGGCAAGACGTGTCCTCCCACTATGATGATGACCAACCTAGCTAGACTTTGGCTTTGTTGTATTTTGATAAGCATGATAATGTACTTTGTGCCGCGGCGGCACTTTTTAATTGAAGCATGAATTTATTTTCACTACGCTATGTTGTTCAAACTTAACAAAACAAGAATTTGAAATAAAAGAATTAATTCCCTCCAATAGGGCAACTCGGTCTCCGACAGACCACCTCTTCTCAGATAATTGCAATATTCCTGGTCGCTGCGACCACCTAATTTCCTTTGATTGCATCTCCCCCATTGAGATCGCAAAGCCCAGCAAGTGTTAAAAAACACCCGAGACTCTGAGCTCAGATCACACCCGTCTGCATCTTTTCAAGATCATGCGGTTTAACCTATAGGGCACCGAAACCACCGACGGATGAGTCGGATATTGGTGGAGGAGCGTCCTGGAATATCCTACCCCTTTTAGTGACACCAAAGCCGCCGATGATTGAATCCGATATTGGCTGCGGAGCGTCCGGGTACTACTAGCCGAATTCTTAGGGCACCGAAACCACCGACGGGTGAGTTGGATATTGGTGGAGGAGCGTCCTGGTATAGCCTACCCCTTTTAGTGACACCAAAGCCGCCGGTGATTGAATCGGATATTGGCTGCGGAGCGTCCGGGTACTACTAGCCGAATCCTTAGGGCACCGAAGCCGCCGACGGATGAGTCGGATATTGGTGGAGGAGCGTCCTGGCATAGCCTTCCCCTTTGTGAGGCGCCGAAGTCAATGGTGATTAAACCAATGACTAGCTAAGGCACGCCCGGGAACTACTAGCCGAAGTTTGGCGCCGACGCCGCCAGTGAATGAACTGGAGATTGGCCGAGGTACGCCTGGGTGCTGTTTTTTCACCTCACCCCCTGCGGAGACCCTGCATTGGTCCAACCCTGTGATTATGAGCTCAAACAAAGCCCCTTAAATTGAAGGTTCTCTTTCCTTGCCTAAACAGCTAAAATAGATTCGTTCACTAGGGTTCTCTTTCCCAGTCGCTTCCAAGCAACTAAAATAGATCAGTTTTCAAAAATAGGGTTCTCTCTCTCAGTTACCCGCGGGTGGCTAAAATAGATTCGTTCACTAGGGTTCTCTTTCCCAGTCGCTTCCAAGCGACTAAAATAGATCAGTTTTCAAAAATAGGGTTCTCTTTTCCAGTTACCCGCGGGTGGCTAAAATAGATTCGTTCACTAGGGTTCTCTTTCCCAGTCGCTTCCAAGCGACTAAAATAGATCAGTTTTCAAAAATAAGGTTCTCTCTCCCAGTTACCCGCGGGTGGCTAAAATAGATTCGTTCACTAGGGTTCTCTTTCCCAGTCGCTTCCAAGCGACTAAAATAGATCAGTTTTCAAAAATAGGGTTCTCTCTCCCAGTTACCCGCGGGTGGCTGAAACAGACCCAGTTATTAGGGTTCTCTCTCCCAATAGCTTCCAAGCGACTAAAATAAATCAGTTTTCAAAAATAGGGTTCTCTCTCCCAATTACCCGCGGGTGGCTGAAACAAACTCGGTTATTAGGGTTCTCTCTCCCAATCGCTTCCGAGCGACTAAAATAGATCAGTTTCAAAATTCTTGGGGTTCTCTCTCCCAGTTACCTACGGGTAGCTAAAATAGATCTGGTTATCAGGGTTCTCTCTCCCAGTCGCTTCCGTTTTTTTACTAAAATAGATCAGACAATTCAAAATCAGGTTCTCTTCCCTTGTTGCCATAGGGTAGCTAAAATAGATCAGTTAGTCCAAATCCAATAAAAAAATCAGCATAAATCAAAGGAACAGATTCTATCAAATAAATTGCATAACCAATTCGTGTAAAATTGCACTAATGCCCGTCAATTGTCTATCAGGTACCAAAATTGCTTTCAGAAGTCCGTACCTGCTAAGATCGAGGAGAAGGCTCGATATGGAACAGTAAGGAGAGCAGACGCCGCCAGGGCAGCAGCCTGCAGAGCCCAGTCATGCCCAAATAGTTAATGAGATGCAACAGAAAATGGACAGCATGAGTTCTATCATCCAGGAGCTAATGACAGAGCTGAGAGAGTTAAGGCAGGGCCCACCAGGGGCACCGGTTACCCAGCAGCCGCAGCCACAATTTCCGCCGCAAGCAGAGGTAGCGCCACCACCGCGTCCAGTGAACCCCCCTCCCCTGGCACCACCACCGCCAGCGCCCCCACTCCATGTTGCTCAACAGGATCAGTTTCTACCCATCCATCTGGGACAGGGTGATGAAGACTGGTACAGAACGCAGGAGGTGCAGTTTGAGGAAAAGCTGACGGCAGTAAGAGAGGAAAACAGAACAGAAATGGCCGCCCTGAAGGAGCAGCTCAAACAGTTCCAACCCAGTACAATGCAGAGCGAGGCTACCCTGGAAAGCCTCTGCTTATTTTCGGACATACAACTCCCGGCTAAGTTCAAATGCCCTGAGTTGCACCAGTTCGACGACACTGGGTGCCCACTGAACCACTTAAGGTCTTATTCAGGCGACATGTGCCAATATGCCAAGGAAGAACGGATCATGGTGCAATTCTTCCAAAAGTCACTAACCGGGGCCGCTTACTCTTGGTTCCTGAGTTTAGACAAGGCTAAGATCAAGACATGGAATGACCTGGCAGCAGTCTTCATCCAGCAATATCGCCTAAACAGTCAGATAGTGCAGACGAGGGCAGAACTACAGAGGCTGGCTAAGAAGAGTCAGGAGTCAGTAAGGGAATACGCCAAACGCTGGAAGGAGTTGGCAACACTTGTACAGCCGCCACTGTTGGAACAAGAGATGACGTCATTGTTTATTGCGTCATTAGGCCAACCTTTCTTCACTCTGCTGCTGGGGCAGAGTACATCGAACTTCAATGACCTGATCTTGACTGCGGATCGGATTGAAGACGCAGTGAGGGCCGGAAAGATAGATGGCAGTGGGCAGAGTGCCGCACCAAGAAGGCCAATAGCAAGACTAGGTGGCAGGAGTCAGGGACAAGAGCCCAAGAGGCAGGAGCAGCAGGCAGTCAACTATGTACACCCTGCACCACCCCACCATTTCTCTCAAAGGGCAGAAGCAGTGGCACCTCAAGTGACCGGGCAGGCTGCTTACCAAGGGGTAAGAAAGACAAGAGAAGAAATGGAGGCCAGAATGAAGCGGGTTTTCACCCCACTCCCATATGCGCCGGCAGAATTGCTACCCACTTTGTTGAAGAAAGGGTACGTGCAAGTCAAGCCTCCGAATCCTCGCTTAGTCAATGCCAGGAGCTATAATGCAGCTGAGCGATGCGAGTACCACTCCGGTGCTCCAGGGCACCATACCAATCGGTGCTGGGATTTGAGGCACGACATCCAGGACCTGATTGACAGCAAGCGCATCACGGTCGACCCGCCAGCACCACCTGCCCAGACTCCAGCAGCTGGCGTAACCACCAATCCGCTCCCAGATCACTCAAAAGCCTCCACTAGTAGAACGGCGAATCAAGTGAGTAGCGATCAAGGCCTCAGGCAGCTCGACCCTTCTGTGCTTATTGGCCAACCGGGGCAGACAGTGAAGGTGCAGCTTCAAGCAGAAACCCGTTCGACAGCTGGTGCAGTTGAGGAAAATACAGACGTCCACATCTGTGTTATAGAGGATGAACCTCAGAGCAGTGAGGAGGTCTCGGGGCCATGGAACCCGGTACAGTGCGGATGGATCAGTGACTCCCCATCCCCTCCACGCAGAGAAGGAATCGGCAGTTCCGAGGGACCCTGGTTCCGAAATGGGCCACCGGACACAGACGCGTCAGTGGGCAGTTCAAAGGTACCCCCGCAGATATCTACCGGATGGCCACCTGAATATATGTCTGTGACTTCAGAGCCGGACCTGCAATCCCTCTCCGATCCCCTATTAGCGGAGCCAAGTTCAGAATCCTCTTCCCACGGCACGTCGGAGTGGTTCGTCCCCCCTTATGCCACGGAAGAAGAGGAACCACCATCCACTCCTGAACTTGCAACCCTGCTTGATCCATATGAGAGTTCAGATGAGTCCCCTGATACGGACTCAGAAGACACATCGGCAGAAGAAAGCAGGGCAGTGAACGTTATCGAAGGAGAGGGCAGTGACTTCCCCACTGATCTCCCTCTGGTGCATTTCCACCCACACACAGACCAAGGGTTTTTTTACCCCACCCCTTTTTCCAACCCCTCCGCCCCCAACATCCATGACATCATGGACTCACCTCCACAAGACCCTTTCTCCCTTTCATTTGAACCACCCACCCTCAACCTTTCACTACTCAACCTGGAACCACCCTCGTACAACAGGTATCCCCACCTTACCCCACTACATCTTTCCACCTGCAAGCCACCTCCGCAACCACATTGAAGCAGAAATCGACCGAATCACTCGATCCGGTCGATACATAAACACCGATCCCCCACCCGCACCAGAGGGAGAGGAAGCAGAAGCAGAAGCAAAAAGGAAAGAAAAAGGGAAGGACGTGGTCACAGAATTGCCACCGACCCTCAAGAGAAAGGGAAGGGCCACAGAAGAGGAGGTCACAGATTTGCACCACAGCATCTACACTCCCGAATACGATCTCCTCCAACAGTTGAACAAAGTACCCACCCAGATATCCATAATGAGAATTCTGATTGACTTAGAGAAGCACCGGGCAGTGCTGATGAAGGTCCTGGGAGACGCACACGTACCATTAAGCATTGATCCGGAACAGCTAGGGGCAGTGGTGTCGGTAATCATGGCACCCCAAGCCATCTCCTTCTCTGCAGCAGATCTGCCACTGGAGGGTTGCGACCACACTGAGCCGCTCTACATAACAGTGAAGTGCGTCGATCTCATCGTGAGACGTGCCATGATTGACAACGGGTCGGCCTTGAACATATGCCCGATGAGGACATTTCCTAGTCTACAGTTGAGCCCCACCATGATCAAGCCAAGCGGGCACAATGTCAGAGGCTTTGTGTGAGACATGGGAAAAAATCAATCTAATGATTTCCTCAATCATCACACGGGATTAAATTAAACAAAGGGTCGCCACCATTCAATCTAGGTGTGAATGGACACCAAAATATTAAATAAGCACAAAAGGCAATTTTTAGGGCAAAATATCCCTCCTAAAAAAAACAACCAGAGATGGGTAAGGGGATTAAGTTATGAACAGGGGAAGGTGTTAGGCACCCCTATTCATCCACACAAGGTGGTTGCCAGGTATTTGTTCATGTTAAAATAAAGGAAAAAGCTTGCTATAAAATCACACAAAATCACAAAAAAGGCCAAATATATGGTTTTTTCATATGAATAGTCTGATTGATCCAGAACTTTCAAATATGATCATACCATTTCTAGGGTTCCATGATCAAAATAATATTGAGATAAAATCAAATAAAATCAATTTAAAGTGAAAAATCCAAAAATCTGGCTTCAAGTCAAAATTCTAGAAATCTAGAAAAATATGATTTTTATAAAATTTTTCAAAATTTAACTTGAATAGTCCAGGACATAGATAAAGCCCAAATTTCACATTAAATCAGAAAATAAAAACCAAAAATACCCATGTTGATGAAGAACATCAAAAGGGGAGAATTTAGACCGTAGGGTCTTCTCTCAATAATGAAAAACAATTTAAAAATCATCTCATGAAACCCTAGAATTTATTTTCAGGCTTCTGGATTCAGATCTACCATATTGATCATGATAAATCCAAGATCCTAGCCTAAAATCACAAAAATCACGAAAACAGTGCTGTAGGTGCAAATATGTGAAAATCCAAATTTTGGCAAAAATAGGGGATCTCATGCTATAAACATCATGGATTCATGTATTCATTCAGATTCATCATAAAAAGCATTAAAACATGATCAGGATATTTAAAACAGCCACATCTCACAAATTAGAGCACATGGGGGTCTACCCTACGGATCCACCTGTTCCCCTTTCCCCTAGTTCTCTCTTGACGTTTTACGGCTAGAGAGACTCTTGAGGTACTTAGAGATAGGTTTGGTTACACAAACACAATCACAGGCTTTATTCTAAAAGAAAAAGAAAAAAACAGATATGGGGTTCTATTCTAGAGATCCACCTGTTCCCCTTTCCCCTAGTTCTCTCTTCACGTTTTACGGCTAGAGAGACCCTTGAGGTACTTGGAGACAAGTTTAGGAATACAAGTACAGATATGGCCTTATTCTACAGCAATAGAGATGATCCTATTACATCTAGAATTGAAGACAGAAAAATAAAAAAGGATAGGGGACTTACCTGGATTGAGCAGGCAGAGCAGCAGGGATTCCTTTCCTTCTCTTGGAGCTTTTGATTCTTCAAAATTTCGTGGCCTTTAGCTAGAGGAAAGAGCCTCTATTTATAGACACACCCAGGGGCATGGTTGGTCCAGAAGGATATAGCCTGGTCTTTAAGATAGAGTGAAATACAGAGATAATGCCCATCCATAGCCAACCAAGGTAGCTTCAGCGAATAAAATACTTAATTCGCTCGTTTAAAGATATATTGGACTTCAAATAAAGCTCGGAAATCGAGAGAAGGACAAAACTCGCACGTGTCTTTAATGCCCGTAAATGATTTACGATCCAATGGTGACCGTATAGTTACTACGGGCGCGCCTATCCGTAGATAATTTTCGGGCGCGATGGGCCCGTGAAGAAAATACGGGCAAAGCTTGTTCATTCTATTTTTATGCTTTTTTGACCTGTTTTAAGCTCTAATTACATATTTTTATTATTTTCTCATTTGGCAGTGCAATTTGGGGTGTCTACACTTTGACAACTCCCGAAGGGACTCACTGGGAGAGCTCACTTTGGTGATCATGATCGCAGATAGGCCCTTTACCATGGAGTTCGAACTCATGGATATCAACGCCTCATTCAATTTGCTGATTGGGAGGCCGTGGCTGCATCAGGCAGGAGCAGTATCTTCCACACTGCACAGAATGGTCCGGTTCGTATCAAGCAACGAATTTATAACAGTACATGCTGAGGATCATCGAGAGTTCGAAAGGGTCGGAGTACCCTATGTGGATTATGAGTTGCCCACCACACTCAATTTCCAAGCAGTAGAGATGGTGCAGGTGAACCGTATCCCTGAATCTGAAAGGGGGTAACGAATCTCGAAAAAGAGGAGAAAGTACATGTTCAGCGCTGTTGACTGCGCAGACTGGGGTCTCAGAGCCGGCGATGGATTGGGCAAGTATAAGCATGGAATTAAGGCAGCCATCCGATCTTATGAGCAGACTACTGGTTTTGGACTGGGGTTTAGGCCGCAGCCAGAAGACTACTCCCGACTCCTTGGGAACCGGGCCGAGAGGAAAAGGGCAAGGACTGAAGGAAGAGACCCCCACTGGCCCATATGCACACACGTGAACTTGTACCACCGCTTCTCTAACATGGACCGTGAAGCGGCTCAGGCTATCTAGAATATAGTCCCCCAAGGGTGGGGAGATGAGTTTCTGGATACCCCCGCTGCAGAAGAAGACTACCTGCAAGGCCTAGCTCAGATGCTCTGGGAAGAGCCACCATCTATGGAAATGATTGGGGATATAGTGGAAGTAGACCCGTCGATTCCTGAGGGGTCGCCAGATGGTCTGCCAGCACTGGTCGCCCTGGACTCAGTCGACGAAGTCACCATGGCCTTCGCCCCACCGGACGAGCAGTTCATCCCTAGTGGGATCCCGATCAACTCTGCAACTGCCATAGAAGCCCCACCACCTGCTCCCCTGGAAGAATCCAAAGAAGAAGGCCCAATCATGTATATCTGCATGATGGAAGGGCGAGACAGCTCAGGAGCGCCAACCCGCAGGCCAAGGTCGCCTCCTCCACGCCCCTATATCCCGCACCCTGGAACTCGCGATGGTTTGAACCTCATGTTCCGTAGCATGCCCCAAGTGCTAGGGCCAGTACCGGAAGAGGTATACCATGTAGCTTACGGCAAATGGGCACCCCCAGCTTACTCTTCTACAGTTCCTGGGATACCAACTGGGATACCCATAATGTTTGCACCCCCCAGAGTTGACCCGGCCAACGAAGTCACCATCGCGTATGCGCCACCCAGGGACGAGATACCGTGGGCCATCCCCGTCAGTGGAGCATGGATGGCGATATCATCAGAATCTGGCCCCCAGTCAAAGAGGAGCCAGAACAAGCCAGTGGGAGGCGCAGTACATGATCCGATCTGCCTATCTTCTGACGACAGTGCCAATATGGTACTAGCTGAAGAACCGGAAGCGGCAATAGTCATCAACAAGGAAGATCGGACACCCCTCAAAAACTGGAGCGCCATGCCTTTTGCCATCAGCAAAGCTACCATTCCAAAGGGGGTTCCTATCACCTCTGAAATTTCCATTGTAGCTACTGCTAAAGTTTTTAATGAATACCTAAACTCTTCTTACTACTTGCATTTGTTTGAAAAAGAAAATAAAAAAAATGAACAACTTGAGCATCGCGATCTTAGTATCAATCCCGACGCACACCCAGAAGGTCTGGGGCACGGAATAGGTAATAAGATTGCCATAAGTGAACAAGAAAAACAAAAAGAACAAAAAGAAACTGAAAAGCCAGTGCAGATGGCAATAATAAATGAAATGCATGAGCCAGTGTCCAATCCTGAAAACGAGCAAGAACTCGACAAATCAGATTGGGGCACTTGCCCATCGCAGCAAGAAGATTCAGACATCGTCCCTGTGAGCCTTTCGAGCATGAGGACGATGATGAATCATGGGAGACCCCGCTTGAAATCCAACTTGCATTGGAAAGGCATGAAAAGGGTCCCCAGGCTAACATTGAGGAAACAGAGCCAATTGACATAGGTGAAATAGCACAACCAAGGATCCTCCAAATTGGTAAAAAGCTGTCACCATTATTGAGAAAACAGATGTTTGATTTTCTTAAATCTTATTCTGACGATTTTTCATGGTCATACGAGGATATGCCCGGGTTAGACACGGACTTGGTTGTGCATCGGTTACCAACAAAGTCTGAGGTCGTACCTGTGAAACAGAAGCTCAGGCGCACGAAGCCGGAATGGGCCCTAAAGATCAAGGAGGAGGTCACCAAGCAGTTGGATGCCGGATTCCTGCAGGTAACTCACTATCCAGAGTGGTTAGCCAACATTGTGCCAGTTCCCAAGAAAGACGGGAAAGTCAGGATGTGTGTCAATAGAGCAAGTCCGAAGGACGACTTCCCATTGCCGCACATTGATGTACTGGTAGACAACACAGCAACGCATTCGATGTTCTCTTTCATGGACGGTTTCTCTGGTTACAACCAGATAAGGATGGCACCTGAGGATATGGAGAAGACATCCTTTATCACGCACTGGGGCACTTACTGTTACCGCGTGATGCCATTTGGACTGAAGAATGCAGGTGCTACATATCAGTGTGCGATGACTCTGTTATTCCACGACATGATACACAAGGAAATGGAAGTGTATGTGGATGACATGATAGCAAAATCCAAGGAAGAAGAAGACCACTTGGTGAACCTTGGAAAGATGTTTGACAGACTCAGAGAGCACAAGCTTCGGCTCAACCCAAACAAGTGTGTGTTTGGAGTGACTTCGGGAAAGCTGCTCGGCTTCATAGTGGGCAAGCGAGGCATTGAGGTCGACCCCGCCAAGGCAAGGGCAATTCTGGAAATGCCTCCTCCATCTACAGAAAAGGAAGTGAGAGGGTTCCTAGGCAGACTGCAGTACATTAGTCGGTTTATCGCACAGATGACCCCTGTGTGTGAGCCTATATTCAAGCTGCTAAAGAAAGACAACCCTTTGATTTGGAATGACGACTGTCAAGTAGCGTTTGATAAGATCAAGGCCTATCTGATGAGTCCACCAACGCTGGTCCCGCCTGTCCCCGGACGACCCTTGATTATGTATCTGACAGTCTCTGAGACGGCTGTAGGATGTGTGTTAGGACAACACGATGAGAAAGGGCAGAAAGAACAAGCAATCTACTACTTGAGCAAGAAATTTACCAGCATTGAAGTCAGATACACAGTGCTTGAAAAGACATGTTGTGCCCTAGTCTGGGCAGCTCAGAAACTTCGGCATTATTTGCTTAGTCACACAGTCTTACTGATCTCCAATCTGGATCCATTGAAGTACATCTTTGAGAAGCCGATCTCCACTGGTAGGGTTGCCAGGTGGCAAGTCCTTTTGTCTGAGTACGACATTGTCTACACAACTAGAAAGGCAATAAAAGGGCAAGCCGTGGCAGATCACTTGGCAGAGCATCCACTACCTGACTACCAACCACTTCTGACTCACTTCCCGGATGAAGATGTGATGTGTACAGAGTCTGCAGATGATACAAAAGAAAACAAGTGGTAGATGTTCTTCGACGGGGCAGTAAATGTAAATGGAAAAGGGATCGGAGCAGTGTTAATCTCCCCAGATGGTGTCCATCACCCGATAGCAGCAAAGCTTCTGTTTGATTGCACTAGCAACATGGCCGAATATGAAGCATGTGTGTTAGGCTTGCGAGCGGCGATCGAGATGCATATATAAGAGCTAAAAGTATTTGGTGATTCAAGTCTTATCATCTATCAAGTGATGGGAGACTGGAAGACCAGTGATGTGAAGTTGGTACCATACCAAGAGCTGGTCAAGGAATTAGAAGAAGAATTCGAGAGCGTGACATTCGACTACATGCCACGAGACGGGAATCGATTTGCAGATGCACTAGCCACACTGGCATCAATGGCCACCATCACAAATAATGCTTGGGTGCAACCACTGGAAATAGAAATTCGGCGTTACCCTGTTTACTGCTTCAGTATCGAGAAAAGCACACCCGGAGAAGAGCCTTGGTACGCAGACATAGAGAGATACATAAGGAGCAGAATCCTGCCGGAGGGTGCCTCAGCTGTAGAGAAGCGAACCCTTCAGAGGTTGGCAGGGCAATACTTCTACAGTGGGGGTAGACTATACAAGAAGGCATACAATGACTCCCTACTACTATGTGTCAGAGAAGCCGAGGCGCAGAAATTGATTGAGGAAGTCCATGGAGGTTTGTGCGGCGCACACATGAATGGGCATATGCTAGCAAGGAAGATTCTAAGGATGGGTTATTACTGGATGACCATGGAGGCAGACTGCTACACTCATGTCAGAAAATGCCAGTTATGCCAGATTTATGCCGACAACATCCATGCACCGCCGAACACACTGTATTCTATGACATCACCTTGGCCGTTTGCCATCTGGGGAATCGACATGATAGGCCAGGTTCATCCAATGGCTTCAAACGAACATCGGTTCATCTTAGTGGCAATTGACTATTTTACCAAGTGGGTAGAGGCCATGTCCTTTGTGGATGTGAAGAAATCTCATGTGCTCAAGTTCATCAGAAACAATATAGTCTGTCGCTACGGAGTTCCAGAAGCGATCATCACTGATAACGCAAAGAATCTGAATAATAAGGACATGGAAAAGATGTGTGAAGATCTGAAGATCAGACATCTAAACTCCACGGCATACCGGCCCAAGATGAATGGGGCAGTTGAGGCTGCCAACAAGAATTTGAAGAAGATACTTGAGAAAATGGTGGTCACTTACAGAGACTGGCATGAGAAGCTGCCCTATGCACTGCACGCCTACTGGACATCGATTAGGACATCAACCGGGGCAACCCCGTTCTCCTTGGTATATGGAATGGAAGCAGTCCTCCCAGTGGAAGCACAGATTCCGTCGCTCAGTGACGTCGAATGGGAAGAATCCAGATTTGACCAGTTGCAATTATTGGATGAAAAGAGGATCAAGGCTTTGTGCCATGGCCAACTCTACCAACAGAGAGTGGCGCGAGCCTACAACAAGAAAGTGAAGCCACGACAGTTCAAAGTGGGAGATCTGGTACTAAAGAGAATTTTTCCTCATCAAGAGGACAACAGGGGGAAATTCAAGCCAAACTATGAAGGGCCATTCGTAGTCCACAAGGTTCTGTCCCGAGGAGCACTCATTCTACAAGAAATGGACGGGGCAATTTTTCCTGAGCCGATAAATGCAGACACAGTCAAACTGTACTATGTCTAAGATCATTCTGATTGGGAAATGAAGAGAGGCCATCCTTGACTCTCCTTTAGACTGTACATCCTTCCAAATACCCTAAATTCTCCCCTAGTTAGACAATTTTGAGCCTTAAAATTCTTTCAACCCATTGCAAGTGTTCTACACATCAAATGGGGCATTCCTGGCAAAGCAAAAAGAAACCGGGCATTCTTGCCCATAAAAACCTCAAAAAGAAGAGAAAATGCAATAGGAAAAGAAAAGAAAAAAAAGAAGAAAAGAAAGAAACAAAGGACATGGGGAAATGTTTACCCCGCCAAAAATATAGAGATACAAATAAGCCAGGATGTAAGTCCCACCAACAATAAAAGTAGCACACTTTGCAAACCCAAAAATTAAAGCTGTTCGAGCCGCTTATCCTTTCTTTCATAACCAAGACCAAGCCTACGTTTCGTCCTATCTCTAAGACCTCTCGGATCCCGAAAAGAATGGTCAGGGCAAACAGTTAAGTCGGCATTCGTCAGCCATGACGGAATTCAGAGCTTCCTAGAAAGGCTAGACATAGTGAAAACCTGAAAAAAGGGCGTTGTGTGGTTAGTCACAAAAAACAAAAAACAAAAAAAAAACAAAAAAAACTGGTCACATCTGAATTGAGCAGAGCAAGATACAGAGGAGGGCAATGACAATGGCAGACAGTAAACAAAGAAAGTTGCACAGATCTGAGAGGTTCAGACCGGCAGGTTGCGCCTGAGTTAAAGACTTCACAGTGGCCTGTGATAATTATGCTACTGAAAATACCAAGCACTCCAAGTCCCGTCTGACCACGGAAAATTTCTTTGATATTGCAAACACAAGCACACACTAACACACCTGTCTTCTCTATAATTGTTCTGCTTAACTATTTGAGGCTCCGAATTGGGCTACTAACCTGAGTTGATAGTCTCTCAACCTTGGCAGATGCCATTTCTAGTTGCAATGGGCAAAAGGCTCAGAGCGAGGAAAATAAGAATGCTCTGCATTAATCCCTAGCTAGTCCAAGACTGACCTTCTTGTTCCCTTCATAACTTCATAGGTACAGCAAAAGTGGGATGACAGACGTCTTCTCCAAAAATCCCCAGTGAAATCCTTTCGTCAGAAGGAGCATGATGCCCGGCTGGAATCCCCAGTAGAGTCTTCTCAAGCGAGTGATGCCTGACAGTAAAAACTTCTCAAGCCTCGCCCAGTCTGAAGAGGCCGGCCTTGTGAAGGAGGGCAAGGAAGAGACAAAGCAAGCCAACTTCAATCCTCAGCAGAGTCTCTCGCACTCGACAAAGGCTTGAACCAGCATAAAGAACTCAAGCCCAGGCAAAAGGAAAACGCTTTATAAAGGAAAATGGCAGTGTAAGGAATCCCCACTTATCCCCAGTGGAGCACCCTTCCTAGGGGGACTCCCACGCTCGCCAATGACAAGGATTGAATCAAAAGGAGAGGCAATGAGGAAAAGAATCCTTCCCAATCCCCAGCAAACAGTCATGCCAAGCTAGGGAGCCTCTCCAAGAAAACAAGCCAGCGCTACCAAAGAAGGGACAAGAAGACGTGAAGAAGAATGAGCATAAATGAAGATATCACCGGGCAAGATGGCCCCTTTTGTAATTTTGATTTCACACTTTTGTAAATAGATTAGAGCAGGTGTGTGGGCTCCTCTGAGGCACTGGACAGCGCTGGAAGCACCTCCTCACCAACAACAGCTCCTCCTCCACTCTTCCTTCCTCTTTTCCCCATTCGGTCCGCATCCTAACCCAACCCTTGGCCGTCAAAAGAAAGATAAGCTTCGGGTAAAAGACATAAAATGGACCAAAAGTCAGAAGTAACCTAAAAGCTTTAATGGAACAAACAAGAAGAAAAGAATATTGTCAAGTGTCTGGCATCAACGCCGAAACAGGTTGGCGAGCTCAAGTCCAATCTCATCTCTTTCAAACTTAAATCAAAGGCTGAAGAGTTGCCCTACAGAAACCCGAAAGCAAAGGGTAAGGAAACTCTGAAGCCAGGAAGTGACGCCACATGACTTGGCCGCTTCCCTCCCAAAATGAAAACTTAAAAGGACTAAAGCTCGTCGACCATGTCGACAGAAGTGCCAGGCACAAAAACAAGATTCTTTTTCTCTTTGCCATTCATCCGCAAGGTGACTCCGGCAAAGAGGGGCAGCTGTAAGCACCTCATTTTTGCGCTCCCGAAAAGCCAGAAACGCAAAGCCCGGCCGCAAAGTCAAACCCTGAGGGGTGCAAAGTTGACCTTTTAATCAGATAAAATTTGGCCACCTTGATCTATCCCTTTGGATAAAGAATCTCGACACGGTTCCAACGCAACTGGGTTTGCAGGAATCGGAGTCCGGATGAAGGTTCTGCGGGCGGTCAAACTTAAGGAAAAGCTAAGAGTTGACTTTTCCTTGATTTCCGTGCCAAATACCTTACTTTAGCCCAATGGATAGAGAATCCCGACCCTGTTCCAGCGCAACTGGGTTTGCAGGAATCTGAGTTCGGATAAAGGTTCTGCGGGCGGTCAAACTTAAGGGAAGGCCAAAAGTTGACTTTTTCTCGGAATCCGTGCCAAGTTCTTAGCCCCATGTCATTAAATAGGGGGCTCCGATACGAGTTTAACACAATTGAGTTTGCTCAAATCGGAGTTCAGATGAAGGAGGTATGATCTGTCGAAGTTTCCGAGTAGCAAAAGCCGGAAACTGCACACGTGGCGCAAAAGCTGCCCACGTGGAAGCCAACGCAACAAAATATCTCAGGGACTAAATCTTAAATATAAAAATTTCGTACGGGCAAACTGTAGATATCAAAAAGGGTCAAATCGGTCGAATCAGTCGAATCGGTCAAGTCGAGGGGCAAATCCGTAAATTTTCGATTTGTATCCGGTCACATATACCGGATACACTGCCTATCCTTCATGACCGGACTTGAAGACAGGATACATAAAGGTGTTCGCGCGAAATTCGCGCCACTTGGCCGACAGATTCGCGGCGGCATTAAATTTTGAAATCATTAAGTCATGTATCCGGCCTGAGTTGCCGGATACAAAGGGAAGCTAGTGTATCCGGACTTGGAGTCCGGATACGAATAGGCCTTAGTGTATCCGGCCTGAGTTGCCGGATACATTAAATTGCCTATAAATAGCAAAACAGCAGCTCTATCCAAGGTTGGATTCCATTTTCTTCTCTTTCCTTGCTCTCTTCTCTCACCTACCCCCTTCGAATCCCACCCCTTCCAACCCTACTAGCCTCCCATCACCTCCCTTTACCATCCAAAGCCACCCTCATCTCCTTCTTCTCCTCTCCATTCTTGTTGAAGCAAGAAGGACTGAAGTGCTGTGGTGGCCAAAGGAGAAGCTCCAGCTCACTTTCTTGCTGCAAGGAGGTGTCAACACATCCCCAAAAGGTTTTAAAACCTAAGGTAAGGCTCCTCACCATCTATTGTTAAGCATATATTAAAATAGGAATTTTCTGAATATATTTTTACCAAGTTGCCTTCACCTCCCTGCATGGGCTAACCTTCATGCTAGTTTATGCATGCCTTTATCATTTTCTTGTCATGAGATCTTGCATCTTGTAGGAATCTGCGTAGGCTTTACTTGTTGAGAGTTAGATCATTTAAAGTAGGGTCTTCATCATTTTCTTCATTACTGATTTCAGGAGGGGGTATGCCCCCTCATGCTAGAAGGTCCAATGTATCCCCATGATGAGCCCCCCTCTCTCTCCTTTCTCCTAGTTTTTTTGAGGTATTACTCATGTTAAATGCCTTATTGCTGTTTCTGTGCAAGCATGATCCCCACCCCCCCACCTTGCTGCTGTGATGTTAAAAAAGAGAGCAGGAGAGGGACAGCAGGTCCCCTCCATTGGTTGTGTCAAAACACCCAAGAAGGAGAAGCCTAATATGGCTTCCCCCCAAAACCTGAGCCTACGTGGGCCCTCACAGGGGCCCACGAGACCTTTAACATGCCCCTGGGAGCCCCAGGGATCAGTCCCAAAAGGCTAAAGCCCAAAAAGGCCATTCCAGGGTGATCCGGCAACTCAGGCCGAATCACCTAGGGCCTTATCATATCCGGCCATCAAGGCCGGATAACCCACAGACCTAGTGTATCCGGCCACTCAGGCCGGATCACCTGCAGACCAAGTGTATCCGGCCTGAGTTACCGGATACACACAGAAACATGTTTTTTTTGCATAGTCTGTTGCATTGTCGAATTCCATGGTAGTTTGCATCGAAATCATTGAACCAGCAGGGTTTCCGGGCTACCCGTACCTTGATGTAAATGAATGCATAAACTGTGTGGTTTGGCCGAGACCATGGGCTAGGGCCTGTCGGGCCCGCTAAAGCCCGCTAACCGAACCGAGTTAGGGTGCAAGCCCTGAATTCCAAGGAACTGGGCTTTCAAAGCCCAATGCCGGGATCACGGACCCCAAGCCCAGTGACCAGCCCACTTTGGCAAACTAAAGAAGATAAAAGATGCAAAATTACTTGGCCACCAGGTGGGCCCGCCTAAGGGGCCCACAAACCAATCTGGCCCACCACTTGCATAAAAACCACTTAATGTTCAAACTTGAACCCCAATATAAAATCAACTCACTAACCAAAGCCCACAGGGCCTCCTAGGGTTAGACAGAGGCCCACCAAGGGCACACGGGCCAACTCAAGCCCATCCAGGACACCGGTTGGGCCTTCCAACGGGGCCCACCCAATCAGACTCAGAAAGCCAAAGATAAGCAAAGATAAAAACAACTAAAGGGACCCACACCACTCAGGTGGTCCCACGAAGACTTAACCGAATGCATGCTGGATTAGGAATCGGGTGAGAACCAAAAGTAGGGAAAAGCTGACTCAAAGTAGGGAACCCACGGGACCCGTCATCCGACGGGGCGGATTGGGGTGTCTACGGACTTCCTCCTGCACCCCATAAGGCGGTGGCGACTCCGTACTCACCCCGTGCCGCGTTTCCCACGCGCGCACAGGTTGGAGAAGAAAAGGGAATGAAAAACTGTCAAAATTGCATTTTTTGCTAGAGCGCCTAGGATCGCTCAGGATCGCCTAGGCGGTCAAAGGTCAGCGGTAGTACAAAATAGGTCGCCGACGGTCCGTCTTCAAGCGATATTTGGCGTTCTTAAATTTTACACTAGCGCCGAGGATCGCCGAGCGCAGAGAGGTAGGCGGTCTCCCAAAAACGAACATACAATGTTTAGAAATCTGATTTTTCATGTCCAAGATGATTCTAACATAATTATATGAATGATATCAAGCTAAATACATGTATATATAACACTAAAACATGCAATACAATCGATCAACCTCCAGAACACAAAACGAAACGAAAATCGGTGCTACCTACCTCTTGAATGTGCGTTCTCCTCTTCCTTCTCTAAACAGCAACACTCAGACTCAAAAGCACTCCTTTGGGATGAAATAGAACCAGAGCAACCTCCTCTTCCTCCTTCTTTGGTCGTTCTCACCGTTGCTCTCCGTCGTGCGGCTAACGAATACGAGCAAGTCTTCCCAATGTATTCCCTTAGGTTATTTTAGTGTATTTATATACCTACGATTCCATGCAACGCATGTGTATCAAACTCCATACATTGCCCAATCAAAATACATTAGCTTTAAAATATTAATCTTACTGCGATAACTCGCGATCAGACGCTCCGATCTGCACCAAACTCCTGATCTTAACTAATATCGATATTCTCTACAATAATAAATTATTTCCATCCATAATAATCCTCAAGAATATTAATTATTATTTTATTTTAATATTTGAGAAAATTCGGGGTTTTACATAGGGTGAGATACAAATATCCCCAGTAGACAACACATGCATGCTATAAATAATTCATAATCAATAAAATAGATTTTCATGCACATATAAGTAGTCTCGAGTAAACAGGCTCGTATAAACATTCATCTCGTTCATGGAATACAAAGCAGCATGTAAAACAGTTTAGTATTTGAGAACAGATAGAGTATATCAAGATCATGATTAATAAGTCAATGATAGAATCCAATATAACTTCGGGATGTACAAAACAGTGACATCCAACCATAGCATCCAATACATGCATCCTGCATGTGAACAACAACAGAAATAAGTGTTTGTGATCTCAGTATCATTGTAAGACTCACAAAGAAAGATACACGTTTGAGATGACTCTCAACCATATGCTATACCACCGTTCAGCTTATGGGCAACGCTACTAATGATACTTAAACCCGTGAAAATCACCTTAGATAAGAGCCGTAGTTATCGACTTATTGCACACGAACTCAATCGAGTTGGCAAGTACCACCAGCATGCAGCACCAGAATCAATACATGGAGATGGTCTCTTATCCACATGTATAGGGAATCACCAGTGGAGCATCGGGGTGTCCCTCCAAACATAGGATCCTCTAGAGCAAACCAACTTGCAAAGGAAGCGCGTTCGCAACAGGGAGTAACCCAACCCAAATGAAATATCCCTTAGCTATCTAGCCAAAACTATGGATCCATAATCAGCTATGCCCACTAGACACCAACAATCCCAAAGGACACATTTAATTTAAGTAATAGTGCCTAGCGGCATATAATGGTTATATGTACAATTTCCTTCCTTATTGGGTTAATTATGTTCAAATTCTGATCTGGACGTCCTGTATATCATATTCTGGTTAACAGTATAAATTTACATTTCACTTAATTACTTTTTTCAAGTTTACAAGTTCAGTTCTTCCAAAACTTAGGTTTCTTGCTATTTACAAAGCTTGGCAACTAATTACTCTAAATACCTTCCTATTTTTATTCTTTTGTAAAACAATGAATTTGTAATTTATTTTGGTCTTAAAACATCTTATTTGAAGGTTAAAATTTGTTAAAAATGGTTTAGAATTGAATCAGGGTTTGATAATACGAAATTCTGCATTTTCTGCACAGAGTGCTCAAGATCGCCTAGGATCACTCAGGTGGTCTAGGGTAGGCAGTAGTTTAAAATCGGTCACCGACGATAAGTCATCAAGTGGTCTTGGGAGGTCTATTTTTTTCAACGATCACCTGGAAGCGCTGAGGATCGCTATGAACAGTAAGCTCAGCGGTCTCCCAAAAACGAACAGAAAGTGTTTCAAAACCTGATTTTTCATGTCCAAAATCATCCTAACATACTTATAATATTGTTATTGTAAGCACCTCATTTTTGCGCTCCCGGAAGAGCCGGAAATGCAAACCCTGGACCAAAAAGTCAAACCCCAAGGGGTGAAAAGTTGACTTTTTGATCAAGTGATAATTGGTCACTTTGCTTTATGTCATTGGATAGAGAATCCCTACATGGTTCCAACGCAATTGAGTTTGCAGGAATTGGAGTCCGGATGAAGGTTCTGCGGGCCGGTCAAACTTGAGGGGAGCCAAAAGTTGACTTTTTGCTAAACCCCGATCAAGATGCTTACCCCTAAGTCATTGGATAGAGGGCTCCGATATGATTCTAACACAACTGAGTTTGCCCAGATCGGAGTCCGGATGGAGAAAATATGAGCTAACGAAGTTTCCAAGCAGCAAAACCGGCAAACTGCACACGTGGCAAAAAGCTGCACACATGGCGAGTTGCGCAGGAAAATATCTCGAGGATCAAATCCGTGAATATCCAAACATACGAAATATCCCAGGGACTAAATCTGTAAAAATCCAAGAATATCGGATTAAATCGAAAATATCTAGGGACTAAATCCAAAAAATCAGATTTTCTGACCAATTAGCGGCCGCATTTATTGTTTTTTCATCATTTTGCCTCTCGCACGAGCAGGGCAAGCGCGAAACACGCTTGGCGCCAGCCAAGCGCCAACCTAGCAGATACCCTTTTCCCCTTCTATAAAAGCCGCACAACACTTCATTGCAAAGGGTTGGCTCTCCTTTGGTTGGGAAAATTTTGGTTGAGAGCTTTTCTTGGGTTGTTCTTCGTTGGTTTTTGAGTTTTCGTCGGCTCACTCCCTTCTCCTTCTTCTTCCTTCACCCGAAGCCCCCTCTTCTTATCCCTCCTTGCCTCCAAAAAACCCCAAGCGCCTCACCCTGATCGTCGGGCACCCTCTCCCCTTCCTTCGTTCTCCTCCATTTCAACCTAAGCGAGTGGAAGCTTCCTACTATCGGTGCGGTAAAAGTGGAAGCTCCAACTGCTGTCCGGCTTCGAGGAGGCATCTCCACTCTGCTCCAGAACTCAAGAACCACCAGGTGAGGGTCATTATTACTTTAGGTTACACATATAAGATTATGCGATTTTTTCTAAAGGATTTCATAAGCCGGTCTTATTCCGTGGTATAAGATTATTGCCATGAAAGCTGGCCATGCCTTTTCTTTTCATTTCCACCCGATGAAGGCTACCAAGTAAGGAAGAGGAAGGTGCATGCGTTGCCTACGTTAAAGAGGGGGCATGTTCCCTCAAGTTCCCTTCATCTAATGTACCCCTGTAAACCCCCCATTCTCCTTCCCTTCTTCGAATGTTCATGTGCATGCTCGGAGGTCCGGTCCATGCGTAGGTGAAGACTTGTTCTTTTTCTTATGCATGTAATCTCTGTTGGTTATTGTGTTTTTCTTCTCATTTTGCTACATTTGCTAACATGCTCCCCTGACCCCGACCACCTACTGTGTTCGTCTTGTGCGCCTGTGAGCATGCTCCCTTCACCCCCCCCCCCCCCCCATCCCCATGTAGCCGTTAGTCTTTATTTATTTTTTATGATGGTCGAGCTGGGTTCTTTTATGAAGCTGGAGTCGTGTCTTTAAGTAGGTTAGAATAATTTCAAAACATGTTTAAAGGTCCCTTGGGGAGTGGTAGAAGCACTGGGAGGTGTTACAGAGACTGGAAATCAAGCCAGTCTCTAAGAAAAAGAAAAAAACAGAGAATTGGGTCTCGGCAGGGGTGTCCGCCGAGCTGGCGTTGAGCTCGCGCTCAACGCTTTTGCTCGCGCTCAGCACTTTCGCTCGCGCTCAGCGCACGCGCGTAAGGGCCTTTTGCTGATTTCCGGTTCCGCCCAGGCTCACGCTGACCTCGTACCTAGAGCCTGAGGTCAGCGCACACCCTTAAAAAATGCCGAATTGCTTATTTTTTTGAAACCCGAAAATGCCCCAACCCCTTTGTTCACCGCGCGCCCAACTCGTTCCTGGGCGCAGGAAGGGACCTCACCTCATGGGCTCCGCTTTGCTCCACCCACAAGGGCCCAGGTCCCTCCCCTTGGACCCAGAATATTGAGCCAGTCTCCCACTGGTAAATGTCAATCTTGTATATTTTCTTCGTGATGTATATTCGATGGTTTTTGCTGGATATGGGTGGCATTTTCAACCAACATGGGACTTGGACCCTCGGTCCAACTTGACTTCCAGTGGGCCTTCCAACGGGGCCTACCAAGCCCAAGGAACACAATGGAATGCATGCATGTGACCTAATCAAGATAAATAAATTAACTAATCAATCGGGGCGGGCCAAATCCAACGCGGCCCACCCAAAATTGTTGGTGAATTGATGCATGAAATGTGTGATTTGGCTGAGACCAAGGGCAAGGGCCTACCGGGCCCGCCAAAGCCCACGAACCAACCATGTAAAGGGTTCAAGACCCTAACTTCTTGTAACCTGGGCTTTCAAGCCCAAGTCAGGACTACGGGCCCCAAGCCCAATGTCCAACCCATTTTCTGGCAAACTTAAACAAAAGATAATCTAAAGCACTTTTGGCAACCATCATGGGGGCCCATCCAGGGGCCCGAAAACCAATGTAGGCCCACATTTTGCATGGAAATCACCTAAGCTTCAAATCTGAACCCTAATGTAAAATCAATTCACTTGAACCGAACTCCCAGGGCCTCTCAGGCTTAGACAGAGGCCCACAAGGGTACATGGGCTCAACCAAGCCCACCAAGGACACCGTGGGCCTTCCAACAGGGCCCACCCAACCAGACTCAGATTACCTAATTAAATCAAGATAAAAGCAATTAAAGGGACCCACACCACTTAGGTGGTCCCACCATACTTAACCAATTTGCATGCCGACTTAGGAATCAGGTGAGAAAACAAGTGAGCTGACTCAAACCAGGATAAACCTAAGGGACCCGTCACCCGACGGGGTGGACCGGGGTGTCTACGAACTTCCCTGGACCACAACCGAGACCCTACTTAGAATCTCAAGCCGCAGACCAAAACCTTAATAGACAAGATTAGGCACCAGGTGTCTGCTTGCACCCCATCAGGGGGTGGCGACTCCGAATTTTCCCGTGCCGCGTTTTCGACGCGCGCACAGTTATCAAACTAAATACATGATTATATAATACAAAAACATGCAATGAAGATTAAACCAATCGTGAACACAAATCCAACGTTAAAAATGGTGTTGCCTACCTCTATGCGATTGTTCTCCTCTTCCTTCTCTAATTCGTAGTGCTCTTAGATGCAAAGCACTCTCCAGACGATGAAGAACGAAGACAAAGTCCTCCCTTCTTCCTCCTTCTTCTTCTCCAGTCGCTCTCGGTCTCTCTCTCTTACTCTCTTGCGGTTGCGGCTGACGAATACGAGCAATACGCTTAGAATACCACTCATATTCCTCTAGGTTATTTTAATATATTTATATACTTACGATTCCATGTAACACATATTCCGTTGATGATTTGATGCGTTGTTTTTGTTATTTATGATGTTTTAATTGTTGGGAATTGTTCTAGCATGTTTATAAAGTGTTTTAGAATGATTTAGAATGGTTTTGATTGAGTTGTGGAATTTTTGTTCAATTTCACAAACTTACAGATTTTCACGTATCGGGCTGCCTGAGCAGTCGCTCAAGCGCCCTATGTATATATTCAAAACCCAAGAACAATTTTACCCAGATTGAACTGTTGCTAGAACAGTTGCTCGTGTGACCTATCAAGCAACCTCCCCTAAAACAACCTATTTTGTAAGGCCGATCGAGTGCCCTTCGCCGCTCAAGCGACCAGTCTGTCAAATTTTTGGAAGTTGGCTTTTCAACCTAGTTTTCATTATGGAAGTGTTTTTATCAAATTTTAACCTATGTACCATTAATATTGGGGTATTTGGGAAGTGTTTGCACTGGCGGATGTTTAAAATTCAATTTTATAAAGATTTTGGGTGGATGTTTCTAAAGAGGCACTTTTACTTGATTCCATTGTTCCAAAAGATTTTACTTTTAACCAAGGTTGGTTTTGTGCGTTCATACACCTGTATTTGGGTGATATGAAGGTATTTTGTACATTGATGGAGTCGATACACATTCGGAACATATTGGCCCGTTGAAACCTCAAGTTTTGAACAAATGACTTGGTGCATTCTTTTTTGGTTTTGGGTCACTGGTGTGACAAGGCTGGTGCCTAATTTATTGTTTCCCGCATGGGCGGATTTTGTTATATAGATAAGGTTCCCGCATGGGCGGATTTTGTTATACAAGCAAGTATCATTGTATCCGACGACATATGTCGGATACAAAAATGTTCACTTGTATCCGACTTGAGTTGTCGGATACAAGGTTTTTCTTCAAAATTAGGGTTTTCCGAAAGTTTTCACTTTTTACCATCATATCATTTGTTTAAGGAGCGGAAATCTCAGAAATAACCCTAGGGTTAAGTGGGAGAATGCCAGACACTTCCTTGTGTCTACCATTAGGGTTCTCCCTAACCCTAGCCTTTGCATATAAATAGGTGGCCTCTCCTCAAGCAAATGGCAAGAATTTTAGAGTTAGAAGTTGGAGATTGGAGAGCTCCGAGTGAAGAAGGGAACCGCTGCCGCATTGCTTCCAGAAACCCAGGTAAGCCTGGAACTTCTTTATTTTAATTTCTTTACATTCTAGGGTTAGATCTTTCTTCTACCTTTCTGTAGAATAGTGGCCTATTGTTTGTGCTTGAAACCCCTTTCCCTACTCAAAGTACCCCGAGACTCCCTCTAGCCGTAAAACGTGAAGGGGGATCTAGGGGAAATGAGACTGGGAATTGATCCTTAGTCTTAGAACCCTCTTGAATGGCCTATGATTGTGTGAAACCCCATTCCCTACTCAAAGTACCCCAAGACTATCTCGAAACCATAAAAACAGGGAGAGAGAACTAAGGGAAACAAGAATGGGAATGGAACCATAGTTATAGAACCTCCATTTTATTGATATGCTTTGAATGCTATATGTGATGATGTATTGAGGCGTTTCTATTACACTTGCACACATATTACTCGTTTTGTCGGAATCGGCTTGTATTTTGGATCTATCGTATTCATTGTGATAGATCTGAAATAAATGGCCCTAAACATTTCTGAGACATCTCTCAATGATTTTTAAAATGATATCAAGCAAGTTCTCTTTGAGTATTGAAGACCTCATGGTCTAACCTCTCGGTTTTGGGCATTTTTTCTCCATTTTAGGGTTTTTGGTATATTCTCTCCAATCGAAGAGAATGGTGAGCCAAAATTGTGCCCTATTTCTTCCTAGAGGTCTTTTAATACTTTTTTAAATGATTTTGATTTGGATTCCACGGATTACACACACTTGATCACTGTTTTGGGTTGATTCTGCTTAAAAAAGGCAAAACTGGACAGCATCTGTACCCTAACTTCGGACACTCATAACTTCATCATCCGGATGAATTTTATAATGATTTTAAAGACATGTGAAAGGTGAGGCTGTCTAGTTCTTCTCTGTAAAATTTCATCAATATTTATGAAGTGGATTTTTGACACCATTCAGTCGAAGTTGACAGGTCAGTTCAGGTTGGATTGCTGATCCTGTCACTTCGAATGAGCAACATCTGCCCGATTTAACTCTGATTTGAGTGATTTTGATTTTGGTGCTTTCCTTTATGAGTCTACTTTCAAATCCAATTGGTTTCACAATTTGTTTGATTTCATTTATGTCTTGTGTGGCTGATTTACTCAGAACTGCTCAGCAGCATATTTCTGGGCTAATCTGTGACCTTCAAGGCCTCTTCGGGAGGTCACCCAAGGTACATCCGGATGAAGTTTTGTACGGGGCTAGTTTCATTTGAAAGATGGCCCTACATACTTCATTCATGCCAAATTTCACGGATTTATATGGAGCCAATTTGTCCAAATGAATTTCCAAAGTTGCCCACTTGTTACTTTTACCAATTTCCAACAGAAGATTTCAAATGTGCATAACTCTTAGGATTTTAACCGGATTTAATTGAAAATTTTCATGAGTCTTCTATTTATCATAATCTTTAAAATGGATTTGGTTTGATTCAATTTGAATTTGATTTGAATGATTTATGGTCAAATGGCTCCATCTTTTACCGAATTGTTCGGATTTGTCTTAACTTGTTTGTATTCAAGTTTTGCTTTAATTTCCATTTAAAATGGTGATGTCCCAGAAGTGATACTTCCATAACAAAAAGTCTAAGATTAATTGGACTTCTCATGTGGAGGGATCATACATATATTTAATCTTTTTTTCAAGCCTTTTTGATCATTTTAGCAAGCTTTCTTTTTTTTGAGCATGAACAACACTTGGCAACCACCTTGTGTGGGTGAATGTGGGTGCCTAGCACCCTCCCCGGTTCATAAACTAATCCCCTTACACATCTCTGGATTTTATTTTCAAGTAGAGTTATTTTTACTCTAGTTTTGCCTTTTTGCTTATTTTAATGATTTTTGGTGTCCATTCACACCTAAAAGGAATGTTGTCGACTCTCTTATTTTTTTAGAATCCCGTGTGATGACCGGAAAAGTCACTGGATTGATTTTTCCTCCATGTCTCACAACTGGCGACTCCACTGGGGACCTGTGGATTTAAGCCTTGATTGGTGTATTTGTTCATGCTTTTTCTTTATTTTTGAATGCTTGCTATTTTGCCTACTTTACTTGTGTATATTGAATCTCAAATCTGATTTTTATGATTAGAAAATTCACATGGATAAAAGCATGGGTATGTTGCTTGATTGTGTCTAGAAATGTGTTTAAAGGAAAACCCATCTTGTAATATTACTTTGCTATATTTTGTGATAGCATGTGTTATTTTGGGTTTCAATGCCATGAGTTGAATATAAAAAAAAAATTTTTTTAACATGAAATCTGGAAATTTAGTATAACTTTTGGGGTGTTCAAGTATGATTCCCATGAACAATGCTTTCTAGTGCTTAATGTTTTTTTTATGGCATGCCTTTGATTTGGGTTATGGGATGACATGATTTGAGCATGAAAACAATGAGCAAGAAATCTGGAAATTCAGTAGCTATTTTGTGGGTTTTCAAGTATGTTTTCCCTAACAAAACACTTCTTGTACCATATTATTAGGGGCTGTATTTTTAGGCTTTTGATTTGGGGTATAAATGATGTGCATTGAGCATGGAAAAAAAGATCATGAAATCTGGAAATTTAGAGGATGCTTTTTGGTTTTAAGCATGCTTTCATGGTTAATTGTGGTGTGTACAATGTGATAACATGTTTCGGGTGTTACTTTTGAGTATATGATGGTCATGAGCATGTTTAGGTGTTTATTATCTTGCTTGCTTGGGTTTTCAATTCCAATATGATTGTTATATTTGCCTTGGCTTGAAATTGTATGCATGGCTACGAAAAGAGTGGCAAGGGGCTGGGATGTTATGAATGCACCTTGAATTTCAAATGCACTTGAGCACTTTAAACTTTTTGCACAACCTACCCATTACCTATAGGAAGTTGAACCCGAATGTGTGTAGCTTGGCGCAACGAGGTCGATACTTCGGAAAGCGAAAGTGAAAACATTTACCTTAGAATTTGAGTCAATGATGTGATGGCAATGGGATCTGTGATTCGATTAAGGGCGTCACTAGACTTGAGTTCTAAGTTGCCAATTAAGCCAAAACCCAAAAACCATACGTTTGAAGGTGGAAAAACACGTTTTCGGCTAAAGTAAACAATTACATTTGAGGAATTGGGTGTAATTGTGGGAAGGCCGTTTGCATGTTTCATAGGCCAAGGTATAATATGAATACCATATTGAAGGTAACACAAAGCGGCAAGGTAAAACCATGTTTTGTAATTATCTTCCTGTAAATTAAAAGCCATGGTGTCCATATACTTGGGATGAGATTTTTCCCAAAAGTATTTGTAGCCTAAGGTTGGTGTAACCTATAGGAAGAGTTTCCAACTCAATTTAGAAGTCATCCTACCCAAAGTCCATGTAGGAGGCAACCAAAAGTACCAGATCCATGAATTGGTGTCTAACTGTCAAAGGGGCATGTACCCTCATGAATATTCATGTATTTTTGAAAGTATGGTATCAAAGTCCAATTGGAGACTATTTTTAGAGGCCAAGTCAAGGTGAACATTAAGTGGGAATGAAAATAACATAATCTGGTGAAAAAATGAGTCAAAAAGGGCTAATACAGCATTAACCGACAACTCAGGTCGGCTAAACAACATTCCTTTCTTATCTGACACATGTCATCGGCAAAGAGGCTTTATGTGTGTATCCGATTATTTGTATCGGATACAATAAAACATAGCCTTAGCCAACCTGATATATCGGATACAGTCCGGAAATGCATAAATTGATTTTTCATCCCAATTTATTGAGAATAAAATGCCTAAAACATTGTGAATAATCCTTAGGCAACTCAAGGAGAGTATGAAAAGATAATTCGATTGTTCAAAAAAAAAACTTTTAAGGATTTAACCTAATTTTGAAATACAAATCTACCCTTTCCTTCAAGATAAGTTAAGGGAACCAAGGTATCATATTTCTTGATACCAATTCACCTCAAGTATGTTTCAATCAAACTTTTGAACTGGAAAACTGAGGAAATTCATCAAAAACAAAAAAAATAGCAAAAAACAAAAAACCTTTGGTTGGTCACGAGTACCAATCAAATCAAAACTTTGTGGGACACTTGGAAGCCCTAGAATATTCCAAAAAACTTTTGGTTGGTCACGAGTACCAATCAAATCAAAACTTTGTGGGACACTTGGAAGCCCAAGAATATTCCAAAAAACTTTTGGTTGGTCACGAGTACCAATCAAATCAAAACTTTATAGGACACTTGGAAGCCCTAGAATATTCCAAAGAACCTTTGGTTGGTCACGAGTACCAATCAATTCAAAACTTTGTGGGACACTTGGAAGCCCTAGAATATTCTAAAAAACCTTTGGTTGGTCACGAGTACCAATCAAATCAAAACTTTGTGGGACACTTGGAAGCCCTAGAATATTCCAAAAAACATTTGGTTGGTCACGAGTACCAATCAAATCAAAATCTTGTGGGACCTTTGGAAGCCCTAAAATATTCCAACAATAAAAAAATATAAAAATATAAAAAAAAATAATAAAAATAAAAATAAATCCGGACTTGTGTTCACCTAACTCACTTATCTACATTTATAGGTGCGTGACTAGGATTAAACTGGAGCTGACATGTTTCTTTGTTTTTCCTTACCCAGGTACACATACTTGCAATCATTGCTCCCGTGACCAAATCCAAAGCTTGAGCAATGAATACTAAAGAGAAAACCAAGCCCAAGCCACCGTTCCTGCTCAGGACTTTGTTCAACTGCAAAAGCAAGTGGCTGGACTAACCAAGATGCTAGGAGACCTATTGGCAGCTCAGGCCCAAGCCCAAAACCAAGCCTCAACTTCCCATCAAGCACCACCACCTCAAACCTACATTCCACCTCTAGCTCAACCCATACCTGAGCTCATTTCTAAACCCGTCCCTGAACCTATCCTAATCAGGGAAAATACTATGGAATATGAAAAAGAGATGGAAAAAGATAGAGCAAGGGAGGAGATGGAAAAGAAACTTCTACACAAGATAGAGAGGATCTAGGAAGAACTTAAAGAGGTGAAGGGGAAACAGTTATAGAGGCACCACCTTCGACGACTTGTGCATATACCCGGATGCATGCCTACCGGCAAAGTTCAAGTGCCAAGACTTCGATAAATATGATGGCACGGGCTACCCAATAAGCCACTTGAAACTATACTGCGGGGCTTTGTGCCAGTTTGGCCGGGATGACGGCATACTGATCCAAATCTTCCAGAGGAGTTTGACAGGATCGGCTCTAAGGTGGTTTGCCATCGTGGACCATGGCAAGATCAGAGGTGGAAGGATTTGGCTGATGCTTTTCTGGACCAGTATAAGTTCAACTCGGAGATCGTGCCAGACCGGTACGACATGATGAGGATGAGTAAAAGGAAAAAAGGAAACTGTGCGGCAATATGCTAAGAGGTGGAGAGAGGCGGCCTCTCAGGTCAAGCCGCCTATGTTGGAGCCTGAGATGATCTCAACGTTTGTAAGCACACTGGGGCAACCCTTCTATAATCATCTGGTGGGTCAGATTACCACCAATTTTGCAGCCTTGGTACAGGTGGCTGACCGAATCGAGGAAGGGGTCAGGTCAGGAAAACTCATTGATTACTCTGCTCTGGCCGGACAGTTAGATTCCTCCACTTCCCTGGCACAGAAAAAGGGAATTGGGTTCAAGAAGAACGGGGCAAGAAAAGAAGGGGAAGTATACCTGGTACAGGCTCCTCCCCCCAAGAAACCCCTTCATGTCAATATTTCTGCACCCCAGCTGGCCCAGCAAGCCCAGCAGTCATATCAGACCCCTCTCAATGTCAATTTCTCCCCCTCCGTGCCTAAAAATCAGAGGAGGGCTTTCACTAAGGAAGAAAAGGATGCCTGGATGGTAGCAAGGAGGAGCAGAGTTTTTACCCCCCTTCCAGTGTCTCTTTCCCAACTGTTACCAACCCTGCTGAAAGGCGAGTATGTGACCTTGAAGGAGCCCAACCCAAATGCCTTGAAGGGGAGGAATTTTGATCCAGCAGTCACTTGTGACTTCCACATGGGTGCACCAGGGCACTCCACAGACAATTGTTGGGTTCTGAAGCATGCGGTTCAGGATCTGTTGGACCAAAAAGCCCTGGTCTTCAATACTGCTGTGCCTACCCAGTCAGGAAATGATATTGGACAAAACCCTTTGCCTTATCTAATGGGGCAGGCCCGTCCAACTCCATCACTACCATATCCTCCACGAGAAGGGCCTTTGACCCATCTCAATTGATAGCTCCCGTGGGGACCTCGGTCAAGGTCCATTTCTTCCAAGAGAAAGAAGATGAGGAGGTCAATGTCATCTCCAAGAAAAATGACTGTGCTACTGAGGAAATTAGCTCCTTTCTGAACCGGGTCTCCTCTCTTATGGCCCAAATAAACATTGCAAGGCCTCATTTGGTCTTTAATTGCAATTCCCCCACTTTTTCTCCATCCCAGCCAGCAAAAACTCCCGTGGTCATCCAATGTGACCCCACCACTGTATCCATTACTTCTTCTATTCCAACAGCTCCTAAGCAGCTTCTACCTTTGGTGGTGAATGTTCCACCTATCTGTAATATTCAAAAACCAACTCCTACATCTTGGTCCAAACGCCAACCGCTGGTAATCCATGTCCCAAAACTCGCATATTCTAAGTCAGCTGTACCATGGAATTACAGCGGGGGAATGATAAAAAACCAAAACCAGGAAGAGGTGAACCTTATGACGAGGTCGGTGAGATGTGCGGGAGGAGAAGACAAAGAAAAAGAAACAGAAGTGGAGAGAGAGAAAAGAGAAACAGAAGAAAAAAGAAAAATGAAGGGAAAAACGAAAGTAAGAGAAGACATCCCCCAAGATGGAGGAAATGAGGCATCAGACCTCATAAAAATAATAAAGAAAAGCAAATTCAATATTGTCAAACAGTTGAATAAGGTCCCGGCCCAGATTTCAATTCTGGGACTTTTGTTGAATTCGGAAAAGCACAGGAATGCATTATTAAGGGTGCTCCAGAGTGCGCATGTGTCTCAGACTATTGATCCGGACCAACTAGGGAAAATGGTTGGTCAAATCTTGTCACACAATGTGATAAGTTTTTCTGAAGGTGAAATAAGCCCGGTGGGTGCTACTATGTTGACCCTTTGCACATCACAGTGCTTTGTAAGGGCAGTATGGTGGCACGGCTTCTAATTGACAATGGGTCGGCTTTAAATGTTTGCCCATTAATCACTTTCGCCAAACTTGGTCTGGATCAATCAAAGATCAAGCAAAATGGGAGGATTGTGAGAGCTTTTGATAGCTCTAAGACACACTCCCTAGGGGAGATTGAACTGCCGGTCACCATTGGACCGAATATTTTCAACATCACATTTGAAGTGATGGATATTCCCGCAGCCTTCAATCTACTCCTAAGGCCGTGGATTCATTCGGCTAGGGCAATACCATCCACTCTCCACTAAAAGGTGAAATACATAAGAAGGCAAAGGGTGATAACTGTCCTAGCTGAAAATTTAATACCTCCCATTGTGTCACCTGACGTACCCTTCATCAATGTGGATTTAACTGTCGACAAGATTGCGCTCCACTCGTTTCAATTTGGAACAGTCAATTTCATACCTGGAGGGTGTGAGAAAAAGGAGAAGATGACTACTGCTGAGAGAATGATAAAAAAGGTGATGGAGAAATATCACTTCCACCCAGGGAAAGGTCTAGGGATAAATTTGCAAGGAAGATTGGAGCCGATATGGGCAAAGAAGCTGGTCCCCAAAGTAGGGTTGGGATTTAAACCCAGAGGATGGAGAAGGATGAAGCAGGAAGAAGGAGAGAAAGCAGAGAAGAGAAGCAGAGGAAAGTTCCCTCATTTAAGGGAAAATTTTCCTAAACCCTCATATACGATCCAACTGTCTCCCACCATGGATTAGTCCAAACCTCTGTACCTCAACATCAATCCATTCCAAAAGGCTTCTGTTCCAACCCTGCAACCCTATACCCCATCTCCTACAATTGAAACAGTGGGTGGGCCTAGGCCACAACCAGAACAGCAAATGGACTTCTCTGAAGATATCAGGGCTTTCTTCACCATGACTGAGAGCGAAAGGACTGGTGACGATAACGAGCTGCCATTCATTGATTGGGCAGTGGGGAAGATTCCAAATGAGGTTATATCTAGATTGAGCCCCGTGGCAGAAAAGGGCAGTACAACTCACCCGGTGATGATGGCATCGGATCCAGAGTTTGAGGAGTAGGCTTTCCCCATTTCCCCCGCTCCTGAAAATGTATTTTGAACAACTGGGAGGAAACTCCCCTTACCTTTGAAGCAGCGTTTGTTTGGCAAACTGACGCGGCTTCCAAAAAAAAACTCCATTAGTGGAATGCCATTTCCCTGAAGGTTTTAATGAGCCTTCGTCTTCAAGGAAAGTTTTTGTAGGAGGCTTACAAAAAAACCAAAAATATTTTTCTATTTTTTCTAGAAAATTTAATTTTTTCAAAAAGGTCCAAACCACTTATGAATCATATAAGCAAACAGAATTAGACCAGGTTGAATATGACTTCGATCTTGAACTCGACTTTGACCTCATGAGGATCAAAGAAGAGACTGAGGTCGAAGAAGAAGACCTTCCAAAAGAAATTGAATATCAATTGGAACGTCATGAAAAGGGGGTCCAAACTAATATTGAGAAGACCATCTCAATAAATCTTGAAACCGAAGATGACCCAAAAATAGTGAAAATCGGGGCATGCCTGTCTGATGTGAAGCGTGATGAAATGACACGGTTCTTGGCAGACTATAAGGATGTGTTCGCTTGGTCGTATCGGGACATGCCAGGGTTGGACACTGACATGGTGGTGCACAAGTTGCCAATTTTGCTAAGGGTCAAGTCAATTAAGCAGAAGCTGAAAAGATTGAAACCTGAATGGACCTTGAAGGTCAAGGATGAAGTGGTAAAACAATTTCAAGCAGGATTTTTGGCCGTCTCCACATACCCCGAGTGGCTCGCAAACATAGTGCCAGTACCAAAGAAAGACGGGAAAGTTAGAATGTGCGTGGACTACAGAGATCTAAACAAGGCTAGCCTAAAGGATGATTTTTCGCTTCCACACATCGACATCTTGGTGGACAACACTGCTGTACATAGCCTGTTCTCATTTATAGACGGCTTCTCTGGGTACAATCAGATCAAGATGGCTAAGGAAGATCAAGAGAAAACAGCTTTCATCACACCTTGGGGCACTTTCCACTATACTGTCATGTCATTTGGGCTCAAGAATGCTGGGGCAACATACCAGCGGGCCATGACAGCACTATTCCATGACATGATCCATAAGGAGATGGAGGTCTATGTGGATGATATGACTGCCAAATCATGCAAAGAAAAGGACCACTTGATCAATCTAAAGAAGGTGTTTGATCGACTCAGGAAGTACAGTCTACGGCTTAACCCGGCTAAATGCGTTTTTGGGGCTACATCAAGAAAGTTGCTGGGATTTATAGTGAGCAGAAGAGGAATTGAGATCGACCCAGCTAAACCCAATGCCATAATTGAAATGTCATCACCCAGAACGGAGAAGGTGGTTTGTGGTTTTCTTGGAAGGATTCAGTATATAAGCCGGTTTATAGCACAACTCAATGCTATCTGTGAACCAATTTTCAAGCTTCTAAGATAGGATAACCCGACGGTCTGGAATGAAGATTGCCAATAGGCTTTTGATACAATTAAGGAGTATTTACTGAATCCACCTGTGCTATTGCCACCAACTCCAGGAAGACCATTGATCCTGTACTTATCAGTGTTGGAAACATCGATGGGATGTGTCTTGGGGCAGCATGATGAGACTGGTAGAAAGGAAAGGCAATTTACTATCTGAGTAAAAAATTCACAGAATATGAAGCCAAGTACTCACCGCTAGAAAAGAACTATTGTGCTCTAGTGTGGGCAACTCAAAGGCTAAGGCATTATTTCCTTAGTCACTCCACATTATTGATATCCCATATGGACCCTTTGAAGTACTTATTTAAGAAACCGGCACTAACTGGTAGAACGGCAAAGTGGCAGCTGTTACTATCCGAGTTTGACCTCACGTACATCACTCAGAAGGCGATTAAGGGTCAAGCCATTGCTGATCACTTGGTTGCACATCCTTTGCCAGAATACCAACCTTTGAAGACCAACTTTCCTGATGATGCAATTTTGTTTACTGAAGAGGAGGAAAGTGAAAGCTCTTAGCAGATGTTCTTTGATGGGGCTACCAACATGAATGGAAATGGAGTGGGGGCAGTATTGGTCAAGCCAGACGGGTCACACATCCCAATTGCAGTGAAGTTGAGATTCCAATGCACGAACAATATTAAAGAGTATGAAGCCTGCATAATTGGGTTGCAAGCCGCCTTAGACCATGAAGTGGAGGAACTTGACATATATGGAGATTCGAGTCTTATCATCTTCCAAACAACTGGTGAATGGAAAACTAGGGATCACAAATTGATCCCCTATCACCAGTATTTGGAAGAAATAAGCACAAAATTTACTCGAATTTCCTTCAACTATACGCCAAGGGCCAAAAATTAGTTTGCAGATGCTTTAGCGACATTGGCTTCCATGGTCAACATGCCAGAAGGGGTAGACGTCAAGCCACTGGAAATTGAGGTCAGAGATGAGCCTGCATATTGTCTTGTTCTAGAGGGAGCACCAGAAGAGGAAGTACCATGGTTTCAAGACATCAAAAATTTCTTGAATGATCGGAGTCTGCCAAAAAATGCCACTTCTACTGAGAAATGGACAATACAGAGATTGATCGGTCAGTTCCTACTAAGTGGTGGACATTTGTACAAGAGATCACATAATGACATTCTACTCAGATGTGTTGCTAAGGCTGAGGCGGAAAGGTTGGTTGAGACTGTACATAGAGGAGTTTGTGTACCCCATATGAATAGGCACATGCTTGCAAAGAAGATTCTGAGGTTGGGATACTATTGATCGACAATGGAGCACGATTGATGTGTACATGTCAAGAGGTGTCATCAATGTCAAATATCCGCAGATAACAAGCATGCACCCCCAAGTGAGTTGCACAACATGACATCACCATGACCCTTCTCCATGTGGGGCATAGATGTCATCGGCATGATTTCCCCTAAGGCATCGAACGGGCATAGATTTATCCTAGTAGCAATTGACTATTTCACCAAGTGGGTAGAAGCGGCTTCATATACGAATATCACAAGTAGCCATGTTCTTAAATTTTTAAGCACAACATTATTTGTCTCTATGGCCTGCCAAATGCCATAGTATCAGACAAGGCTTCGAATATTAAGAACAAGGATATGGAGAAGATGTGTGAGCAATTCCAGATTACCCATCACAAGTCCGCTCCGTACAGACCAAAGATGAATAGGGCAGTAGAAGCAGCAAATAAGAATATAAAGAAAATCATTCAGAAGATGGTAGTGAGTTACAAAGATTGGCATGAAATGCTACCGCTTGCTTTACATGCCTATAGAACCTCAATCCGGACTTCAACTGGGGCAACCCCGTATTCCCTAGTCTATGGGATTGAAGCAGTTTTGCTAGTGGAAGTAGAAATCAAATCACTTAGAGTGCTCATGGAAGCTGAATTGGAAGAAGCTGAATGGATACATTCAAGACATGATCAACTCAATTTGATAGAAGAAAAGTGTTTGAAGGCGCTTTGTCATTGCCAATTGTACTAGAAGAGAATGGCTCGGGTCTACAATAAGATGGTGAAACCCAGAACTTTCCAAGAAGGAAACTTGGTGCTAAGGAAAATCTTACCATTTTTGGAAGATCCTCGCGGGAAGTTCAAGCCAAATTGGGAAGGTCCTTATGTCATCAAGAAGGTCTTATCAGGGGGTGCACTCATCTCGACAGAAATGGGTGGGAAGGATTTTCCTAAGCCAATTAACTCTGATGCAGTAAAAAGGTATTTTCCTTGAATGAATATTACTAGGAAATGATTCGAGGCCATTTTTTCTTTATTTCCCTCAAATTTTAATCCCTAGTCTAGCCAAGTCGAGCCGGTTCGTTTCATGGATAAACCTAAACTGGACTTACAATCTTATATTGGGGCAAAACAAATTGGGGTAAAAAGAAAAAAAAGAGAAAAAGAAAAGCTAAAAAACAAGGAATATTGGCAAATGAAAGCCAAAGGAAAAGGATACATTTTGGGGAAATGGGGCAAATTCATCATAACTGTAAGTCTGGTTGACCTATTTTCACCTTTAGAAAATTTTGAGCCTTTAATACATTTTCTTTCATAAACCGAGCCTAGCCTTTGTTTCGTCCTATTCTTAAGCCCTTGGTGATTTTAGTATATTCATTCAAATGTTAGACTAAGATTGGTAATGACGGAATACAGAAGCCGGCCCTAGTGAAAACCGTAACTGGCGCTAGGGGCAATATTGGCAAAAGAAAAAAAAAGGAATCAGAGGTTGAGTTGATCATGTTATCCAAGGGAAATCAGCACGAGTACTGAGACTGAGCAGATTGGGAATAACGGGGGTCGAACATGGAGGAAAAGCCATTTGGGGATGATTCTAAAGGTTAAAGGACAAACGGATTTGATCTCTCCCTATTGCTTGGATTACCCCTTTCATTATTCAACTTGATTTCAATTCTTTTAATTGTGTGTGATTAAATGTTTTGGACCAAAATTCAAAAAAATAATAAAATACAAAAAAAAGCAAAAAACTATATTCTGGCCAGTGATGATAAATCAAATACTTTTCATAAAACCTTTGTTTCTACAAGCATCTCAGAATTCTGAGGACAATAGTATAAAAACTTATTTTTGAATAAAATCCTTTGTCTTTCCACTATTGGAGTTTGCTTTGATACAAAGGTATGAAAAAACTATAAGTGCAGAAAAAAAAGAAAGGATAGTCTTTATCCCCTAGCCGCTCCTCAAGCTCCCGAATCCGAGCTACCTGAGCTGCAATAACCCCAGAAGCTCCCTTTACATCCAGATTGCTCAAAAAGGATATGACCTCATCTGAAAGTGCATGCCTGATCCTCATGCCTCTAAGGTTAGCTAAAGCATCCTGGTGCTTTTGCCGCAGTACTCAGACTTCGAAACGGCGAGCCTGCCTCTGCTCCTCGAATTGCTTTTCCATCGCAAGACGGCGGGATACCTGCTCTTCAAGTTACCTCTCCAGATCAAGACCTCGTATCCTAAGCTCCTGGGACTCTCGTACCCATATCTGCTGAAGTCGCTTATGGGATGCTTTTTTAGACTCCAAGATGTCTTCATAAGTGGGAGCCAAAACTGCAGGAGGATCCTCGGGTACTAGGGCTTGACTCTGAATCTGCTCCTTGATCCAAAAGAGGTAGTCCTTCACATGGGACTCTGAGAAGACTGGGCCCAGCATGAAACGAACATAGGACCACTCCCTCATCAACCAAGCATTTAGCCTCATGGTAGTTGGTGAAAGTGGCCCAAGGTAGTCCTCATATCCACTTGGGATTATAATCCCCTGGGTCGCTCTGAACTGCCGAAGAACTCGCAAGGGGAGGTAGAGCACAGCATATCTCAGGCCTGCTAGAACCAAAAAATTACTATCTCTGAAACTGATCACTGTCTCTGCATTAGGTTGATAAGTGCCAGGCCACCTAACTTGATCATCCTGGAGTGTAGCCAAGAAAGCAAACCAACCATGTTTGCCTCCTGCGATGTCAGGACACCCCTGGTTGCTCATCAAGACCGGAACTTTCAGGCTTGGAAAGAAGTGTCGATTGATCTCCTCAAATTGACTCAGGTGGTCAAGTAACCAAAGCTGCAGAAGAGGAGAAATAGTTCAATATATTGTAAAGAAAAAAGGAAAAAGAAGAAAAAAAAAAGCAAAAGGAAAAAAAAGAGAAAGAAAAAAGGGGAATTTTACCTGCAGGATAGGGGCACATGACAGAAAGCGCTTCTTCTTCCTATGATAGTAGTCAATCAATGCCTGGTACATCCCTGCCAAAATCATAGGGGCCACTCTCTCCTGCTCCCTAACCTGGCACACGACTGAGATAAGAGCCAAGTCGACTTCATCGTTATCCCGCAGAAAAAGCAGTTGGTTAACCATTATCAGGGTTAGGGCATTGAACCTAGCTTCCTTGTTTTCCTCCCTCAAGAGCTTCTCAGTCAAAAAAGACTTGGACAAAGTCAAAAGGGTGTCAGAATCCCCTAAATCCTTCTTCCCTATGCCTAGAAAGGTGAAAGCCTCTTTCTTGTAGCTAGACTTAAGGGTTGGGTTCACTACTTTCTCTGCAAACCTCAAGCCTAGGATTGTTTCAATCTCCTCAATGGTTGGGGTCGTCTCCTTGTCCCCAAATCGAAAAAGATTCAAGTCAGGTACCCAATGCCCAATCATGGTCTCAATAATTTCCCACTTAAACGGGATGGAAGGGATGAGCAAGGTGTGACCTAGGTGAATAGAATCCCATCTAATCTCTTCATCAAGGGTCATAGAGTTAACCCACCTAGTGTAGAATGAATCTACCGGGTTGTACCTAGTGAGATTAGGGGGTTTTGCTCTAAAAGGTTGTTTTGCAGGGGAGGCCGCATTGACAGACAATAATGGGGCAGAAGATGATCCGAAAGCCATTAGGGATGATCGGAGCTTGCTAAGAATCAATGGAAGGAGGAAAGAGGCAAAAAGGGGGTTTTCTAAACTCAAAAACTCGTAAAAATAACTCAAATACCAAGGCCAATTGCTTTTATAGCATGTTTTAATGTATCTGACATATCAGATCGGATACAAAAGGTTTTGTTCATATCCGACGAAAAATGTCGGATACAAAAGAAATTTCTTATATCCGATATTTCTTGTCGGATATAAAAACATGTTAATGTATCCAATCTGATATATCGGATACAAGGAAAAAGAGCAAAAAGAGAGAGAAGGAAGAAAAATTCAAATTTTTTACCTGTTTTACCTGTATACATGCTATAAGTGCAAAAAAATGAAAAGAAAAAGAAGAACAAGAGAGTAGAACAAAAGAAAATGAATAAAAAGTTTTTTTCATATATATACAGGTCTCGTTTGTACAAAGGTAATATAAGTATACAAAAATCCTAATCTACTACTCTTGTGCAGGGTCATCCCCGCGTCCTCTGCCCCGTGCTCCTCAGTGGCCTCTACCTCGAGATGGTTGACGCGTAAAGACTTGGGAGATGATATGCACGACGGCGTGGCGAGGCATCCGACCCACAATGGACTGAATCTGATACTCCAGACAGTAGGCCGAATTGTCAGGATATGGGCCCGTGGGAACAGAATCAGACGAAGAAGCCTCTGGCTCGCCAAGAACAGGCTCGGCTGGAAGGATAGCCGCCTCAGGCTCAACTGAGTCCTCGTCCACAACAGCCTCAACTCCTGCAGCTCCAGAAGTCTCGACAGCAGCAAGAGGAGGACCAGGAACAGAAATAGCTGGATTAATGGAAAATGAAGTCAGAAGTTGAGATACCATAACCAACCGAAGAAATGATGCTAAAACAAGCTTACCAGGGATGTCTGCAACAGGAACTGGGGGATCCTGAATAAATACAACCGGGTCAACGGCCGGGGTGTCCTCAGGATCAGGAGCCATCACAGGAGATGAGGAACTGACAGGATCAACTGCAGCAGTAGGTACAGGAGATGCGACCAGGTCAACAGCCGGGGTGCCCTCGAAATCAGCAGACTGGACTGGAGATGGGCCAGAAACAAGAGGATCTGGCTCGAAGGAAACACCGTGATTCGGGACCGGATCCTGCAAAAGTCAAACGGTTTGTATCAGAACAGCAAAGAATAGAAACAAAAGAAATGGAGTTGTAAGAGAACTATATACTTGTCATGCCCCGAGCTCAGCCTCCAAATATGAAATCCAGCTGTCCCTCTCGGAGATCTAGCTGTCCCTCTCTACAACCAGAGCCTCTAGCTCCCTGATCCGAGCATCTCTCTGGGCCACAGTCGCATCATGCTCAGCGATCATATCATCAACTACAGCCCGCTGACTCTGGAACCGGTCTTGAAGAGCATTCAACTCCTCTACCTACCAATAAGAACGGGATTAGAATCATAAATGCTAAACTAAAGAAAATGGGATAGCAGAAGGTAAATTACAGTGTCATCATGGACTTGGATGTAGATCCCACCAATCTCTGTCACGCCAGCGCGAGTGGGTCGATCCATCAGGCACCCAATGGATACCCTCCTAATCCACTCATCATAGTCCCCAACTACTGTAAGTCCCTCCACATCCTCCCAATGATCAAACTGGTCAATATCAAATCCGAGAAGGAGGGTGATGGGACCAATAAGAGGATGAGGAACTGGGATGCGAAGTACGCCTGTGTGCTGATAATACAAGCGATCTCCTAGATACATCACCCTACCAAGCCACCCAAGGAAGCACTGGTAGGGCTGGCGTCGGAGGTCTCAGTCAAAAGCGTCCTGTACTATCATCTTACGAGCGACCCCAATATCAACATCGTCAAGGCGTGCCAACAAGAGCTGCAAAGAAGAAGAATGATGTCAAATACAAACAAGGTACAGAAAAAGAGACAAAAGAAAAAAGGGTGAAGAATTTTACATCAGGTCGACAGGCACGATCCAAGTGAACCCGAGTAGTACAGGGTTGACTCCTGTCTGCATCTCTGACCAAGGCAGACCACCGTATGGCTACAGGGAACTCCGCAGCACCAGGCACGAGGGATGGGCAGAAGTAAGTCATGTAGGTATACATAAATACTTGGCAAAAGAGAAATCAGTCAAAGGTAAAGAAGATAAAGTTTGGGTAATAAGATAAAGCAATTATATCCAGTACTTGCAGGATCTGCCAGAAGAACCGGCAACTAACGCCATCACCCCTCAGAGCGGCCAAACCTCGAACCAGTCGACATAATCTAGCCAGGATGGTCCCATATATAAGCCGACCCCATGCTAACTTCCTGGTCTGGCGAAGATCTCTCAGAGCATCCAAAAAGAGAGGACTAACACTGGTCGTGTCCTCCTAAAAAAAAAGCCCCCGAGCATCAACAAGAACACATGCTGGAAAGTAGGAGCAAAAGCCACGTCCTCCCCAGCAATGGTCTCATGTCTCCCATCAAAGTGTCAAGTAAGGCTCTGTTGCAGCCAGCTGATAGAGATATGGCCGCTCCTCCCATCCCAAGCGTCGTCGGGTAACTCCGCATATCCCAAGAGGAGGCTGATGTCTGCAGCTGAAGGTCGGTCCAACGCTATAGTCCGCCCCACCAGAGGAATGCCGATGATCATGACAAAATCGGAAGGACAGATCCCAAGCTCAACGTCCGACAGATGAAAGGACTGCGTCTTCGGGAAGTATCGCTCCATCATGGCAAAGATAAAAGGACAGTCAGCTGGGAACGAAGGGATACAGAGAAAATAAGCGAGGCAGCACCTACTGAACTCGCGCCTGAGTGCCGGAGAAAGCGTTTGAACCAACACACTGAACTTCCCCCAACTGCCTTGTAGATGGGAAGGAGGGTACGGGAGAGGAACATCGGCACGGATGCACATGGAAGGGTGGCAATCCAAACCGCTAAGAAGCTCTGTATCATGAACAGACGCTCTCAACTCCGCTGAGATCCTTAGACGGAAATCTGAAGCAATGCCCTCCTGGCCTGAAGCTCCAGCCCGGCCACGTCCTCGGCCTTTGCCACGGCCTCCCTCACCCTCATGGGCCTGATCTAGAACTCAGTCCCTACCTCGGCCTCGTCCTCTACGTCTAACGGCCTCCTCTGCCTGATCTCCATCTCGGCCTCGACCTCGGCCTCTCCCACGACCTCGAACGGGGGCCACAACAGGCTAAAATTCAAAAGCATGAAATGTGAAGGTTTGTGTAGGAAAAAAATAAGAGGGAAAAGAGAAAATTGGGAGGCCTACCTTAGCAGAGCCCTCTCCAGAGCTCTCTTTGGAATCATCCAGTGGATCAGACAAGGTAGCACTCTGATCGAACTCGATCCTAGCCGGAGAAGAAGAAGGCTGATCAGCTGGATCAACCTCCTCACGTACATGGGAGTGACTCCTAGCCATATACAGGAAATAGGGAAGTGTTTTAACTAACAAATTTGTGTTAAAGTGTTTATCAAAATTTTGGTTCTAAAACATTTTATCCTAATCTCTCCTAATGTGTTGTGATTTCAGGAGGTATTCTGAAAGGCAGAACAAATATGCAAACACAAAAGAAATCAATATTGCAGTGGATCAGTGGTTAAAACAGAAATTGCAGTCTCAGGATTTAAAACCTTCTTCAAAGATCACCAAGATACCAAAGTATGGTAAATTTGGGTGATCATGTGAACTAGAGAAGTAACCCACAAGGCAAATGTCCCCAAGGATAAGGCATGTAATACCACACTAATCAAAAGTGTACTAAAATCAGATCAGGCAGGTTGCAAGAAAAGGAGAAGAACAAATCATAGCATTTGGATCAAATTTGAAAATGGGCATTTGAAATCATGTTCCCGTCGGAGCATACAATTCAATGTGAAATACACAATTGAGTTCATCACTGGCGGGCAACCAAGTCTCAAGGAATTGCAGAAATTCAGATCAAGAATTGGCAAGGCAGTCAAAGTAGAAAAGAAAAAACAAAAAACAAAAAAAAAAAAAAAGAGAAGCAACAATAGCATATTATTAATATGAAAAATGTGGGCAAGTAAAGACAGATTGAGGCACCATTGGCAATCCAGTTCGAAGTGAGCAAAAGCATTGGAAATCATACAATTCAGTGCTATCAAGGCATCATCAAAGCAACAGGCCGCATGTGATCAATGTAATGGAACCATGGATATGCATTGATGGATTTAGCACAGCAAACGAATGTATGCTCGGATTTAACAGAGCAAACAAAGAAAAGAAAACATGTATGCTCGTCCAATGAGTGCGAAGAGAAAAAAAAAAGAAAGAAAGAGAAACATGTATGCACACTAACCCGGTTGGATTGACAAAAATAATGGAGAGATGGAAGTCGGATTGGCAAAGAACAGGTCGCCGGAGTTGAGTCGAATCGCCGGAGCTAGCACGACAATTTCAGGTGGTTGAATCACCGAAAGTCAGAGGAAGAAAAGCCGAACTAGGGCTTGGCAGCGAATCCCAATCGACAGAAATTGCTGGACTTAACGGAGAGTTGCCAAAGCTAAGGACGATTGTCGGTGTCCATGGAGGTCGTCGGAGCCATGGGAAGTCGCCGGAAAATAGAACTCGAGCGTCACAGTCAAAGAAGAAAAGGATTCTAAGCATTTGGAGAAGAAGAGAAAGAAATGAAGAGTCGCGGTCGCGTGCGACTAAATATAAACTTGTGTATCCGACGAAACATGTTGGATACAAATAAGGCTTATGATATCTGACCAAATGCGTTGGATACAAAATAAAAATAGAAAAAAAAAAAAGAAGAAAAAAAAGAGAAAAAAAAAAGAAAATAAAAAAGAGAAAAAAAAAAGAAAAGAAAAAAGAGAAAAAAGAAAAGAAAAGAAAAGAAAAAAGAAAAAAAAGAAAAAAAGAAAAAAAGAAAAAAAAAAGAAAAGGAAAAAAAAAGAAAAATGTCTGTTGGTCAAAAAGAAAATATTCATTCAATTTTTAACTTGGTTTGATGAAAAATCAATTCATAAAAATCTTATTTTGGGTTTAAAATCCACTTCATAGCCACGAGAGCTCAGTGGAATTTAAGACAACTTGGAGAAATGCCCCCTTAAAGTCAGGGCTTTTTGGCAAAACTCCACCCAAAATTATTTTGAAAAATTAAATCGAACCAAGCAAATCATGGTCAAGGAAGCGCAATTTGGGCTTTTCTAATCTTTGTAGATCATTGCTCTGCAATTCCCACAAAGAGGGGCAGTTGTAGACACCCCAAAATTGCGCTGAGAAAATAATGAACAATTGGCCAAAACATAAAAAAACAGTTTGTTTTCTTATAGCCAACACAAAATTTCATATTGAGATATACTTTATTGTATCCGACACCAGTCATCGGATACAAGAAAGTGCTTTTGTATCCGACAGAAGTCATCGGATACAAGCAAGTATCATTGTATCCGACGACATATGTCGGATACAAAAATGTTCACTTGTATCCGACCTAAGTTGTCGGATACAAGGTTTTTGTTCAAAATAAGGGTTTTCCGAATGTTTTCACTTTTTACCATCATATCCTTTGTTTAAGGAGTGGAAATCTCAGAAATAACCCTAGGGTTAAGTGGGAGAATGCTAGAAACTTCCTTGTGTCTACCATTAGGGTTCTCCTTAATCCTAGCCTTCGCCTATAAATAGGAGGCCTCTCCTCAAGCAAATGACCAAGAATTTTAGAGTCAGAAGTTGGAGATTGGAGAGCTCCGAGTGAAGAAGGGAACCGCTACCGCATTGCTTCCGGAAACCCAGGTAAGCCTGGAACTTCTTTATTTTTTTGTCTTTACATTCTAGGGTTAGATCTTTCTTCTACCTTTCTATAGAATAATGGCCTATTGTTTGTGCTTGAAACCCCTTTCCCTACTCAAAGTACCTCGAGACTCCCTCTAGCCGTAAACCTTAAGGGGGATCTAGGGGAAACGATATTGGGAATTGATCCTTAGTCTTAGAACCCTCTTGAATGGCCTATGATTGTGTGAAACCCTATTCCCTACTCAAAGTACCCCAAGACTATCTCAAAACCATAAAAATGGGGAGAGAGAACTAAGGGAAACGAGAATGGGAATGGAACCCTAGTTATAGAACCTCCATTTTATTGATATACTTTGAATGCTATATGTGATGATGTATTGAGGCGTTTCTATTACACTTGCACACATATTACTCGTTTTGTCGGAATCGGCTTGTATTTTGGATCTATCGTATTCATTGTGATATATCTGAAATAAATGGCCCTAAGCATTTTTGAGACATCTCTCAATGATTTTCAAAATGATTTCAAGCAAGTTCTCTTTGAGTATTGAAGACCTCATGGTCTAATCTCTCGGTTTTGGGCATTTTTGCTCCATTTTAGGGTTTTTGGTATATTCTCTCCAATCAAAGAGAATGGTGAGCCAAACTTGTGCCCTATTTCTTCCTAGAGGTCTTTTAATACTTTTTTAAATGATTTTGATTTGGATTCCACGGATTACACACACTTGATCACTGTTTTGGGTTGATTCTGCTTAAAAAAGGCAAAACTGGATAGCATCTGTACCCTAACTTCTGACACTCATAACTTCATCATCCGGATGAATTTTATAGTGATTTTAAAGACATGTGAAAGGTGAGGCTGTCTAGTTCTTCTCTGTAAAATTTCATCAATTTTTATGAACAACATCTGCCCGATTTAACTCTGATTTGAGTGATTTTGATTTCGGTGCTTTCCTTTATGAGTCTACTTTCAAATCCAATTGGTTTCACAATTTTTTGATTTCATTTGTGTCTTGTGTGGCTGATTTACTCAGAACTGCTCAGCAGCATATTTCTGGGCTAATCTGTGATCTTCAAGGCCTCTTTGGGAGGTCACCCAAGGTACATCCGGATGAAGTTTTGTACGAGGCTAGTTTCATTTGAAAGATGGCCCTACACACTTCATTCATGCCAAATTTCACAGATTTATATGGAGCCAATGTTTCCAAATGAATTTCCAAAGTTGCCCACTAGTTACTTTTACCAATTTCAAACAGAAGATTTCAAATGAGCATAACTCTTAGGATTTTAACCGGATTTAATTGAAAATTTTCATGAGTCTTCTATTTATCATAATCTTTAAAATGGATTTGGTTTGATTCAATTTGAATTTGATTTGAATGATTTATGGTCAAATGGCTCCATCTTTTACCGAATTGTCCGGATTTGTCTTAACTTGTTTGTATTCAAGTTTTGCTTTGATTTCCATTTAAAATGGTGATGTCCAAGAAGTGATACTTCCATAACAAAAAGTCTAAGATTAATTGTGTAACCCCCCGAACCCTGATCAGTGCAAACCGGCACCCGACCCGAACCCGGTTCACTACTGTAACAACCCGAATTCAGTTCAACAACCAAATCCGAGGTGTTACTGGCCCATATCAAATACATCATCAATAATATACCAGACAATAGAATTAAATAATCCATTCACTTTATTAAACTTTCAGAGTGCGGAAACAAGTATGTGCGGAAATGTAGCCTAAAATCCTGAAATAAACATTAAAGTTAAGCATCAATCATTAATATAAAAGTCTGGTAAAATAAAATGGTTACTATCTCTCTCCACTCTCTAGTACATCAAATCCAAATGAATAATAGTCTAATAAAAAATATTAAGTCTATAACAATCCTCCACCTCAAACAATATCCGGATAAAAGTAATCCTCCGGTGAATACTCAGCTACCTCTCCCTGGAAATCACTATGATCCCCCTCTCGTGTATCAGCTGAAAAATGAAATAAAAGCAGGGCGAGATACGAATATCCCAGTACGTAACACATGGATGATTAAACAGTTAATATAAGTAAAATAACAGTTCATGCACGATTAAGCAATATCGACTAATCAGGCTCGTATAATCATTCATGAATACAAAACAATATGATAAACAGTTCTAGAGATGTATTTCAGCAAGTTCTATTATAAGAATCCAACATCAAAATCAATAACATAATTCATACTTTGGTAAGATGCACTAAATAGTCACATCCGATCAATATCTCAATCACATGCCTCCAGCATGTATACAATAATAATAACAAGTGTTTGATTTCAGTGTCATTGTAGGACTCACAAAGATAGATAAACCTTTTGAGATGATTATCGACCAATCGCTATACCACCGTGCGACTTAGGAACAATGCTACTAATGATACTCAAGTCCCATGCAGCGCAGCTTAGACAAGAGCCGTAGTCACTGACTTATTGCACACGTACCCATCAGTTTTGGCATGTACCACCAGCATGCAGCACTAGAATCAATACATAGAGATAGTCACTTATCCACATCTACAAAGAATCACCAGCGGCTCACCGTGGTGTCCCTCCAAACATAGGACCATCCCAAACAAACTAACTTGCAAAGGAAGCGCGTCGCACAGGGGAGAAACTCAACCCAAATGACATATCCCTCAGCTATCTAGCAACAACTATGGATCCATAACCAGATATGCCCACTAGACTCCAAAATTCCCTAAAATATAATATTTCTATAAGGGTTGGTGCCTAACGGCATATAAAGGTTAAATCTGTCAATTACTTCAATATTCGGATCATCTGAGTTATGAATTCTCTTTATGTAATTTTCTGGTTTATAGTGTAATTTAAAAGATGTTCTAGTAATTAAATAATAGTTAGGTTTTCCAAAAACTAGATTTCTCAATTACTTTCAAAGTTTGGCAACTAATGTCCTAAATATCTTCCTAATTTATTTTTCTGTAAAACAGGGAATTAGATAATTTATTTTAGTCTTAAAACATCTTAATTAGTCATTAAAATTGTCTAAAAATAGTTTGGAATTGAATCAGGGTTTGAAATTACGAAAATCGGGAAATTCTGCACATAGTGCCTAGGATCGCTCAAGATCGCCTCAGCAATCTGTGGTCGGCGGTAGTGCAAAACAGGACGCCGACGATAAGTCTTCCAGCGGTCTTCGGTGGTCTAAGATTTATAACTAGCGCCGAGGATCGCCGAGTACAGTCGAGGTCAGGGGTCTCCCAAAAACGAACAAAAACAAATTCAAAACGTGATTTTTCTCGTTCAATATCATTCTAACATACTTATAACATTTTTATCAAACTAAATACATCAATATATCTCATAAAAACATGCCTTTGCGATTAAACGAACGTAAATACAAATCAAATGAACAAAACCAGTGTCACCTACCTCTTGAACGTGCGTTCCTCTTCTTCTCTTCTGAACAGCAACACTCCAACCTCTATACGATTGCAAAACAAGTTTCAGAGCAAGAAGAACCCTAGTCTTCCTCTCTTCTTCTTCTTCTCGGCTTGGTTTGGGAGATGTGTGATACGTTAGATAGTACCTTAATTGATTTTCTAGGATGAAAGATCCTTTTTGCTTAATTAAGTGTTTGTATTTTTGCAGTTGATCTTCATCATGAACACTAGATGAAGAGGCAGAGGTAGAGCAGCATCCGTTCCTAGGATGATGCCAGCTGGAGAACCAGAGCCATCTATGACCCCACAGGCAAACCTGTATGTGGACCCTCCAGCTGTGGAGCAGCCTATTCCACCTCCACCACCTGCTTTTGTCCCCGCCTCACATAAGGATATTTGGAGAGCCATTAGGGCTGTGACCGATTTGATTGGCAAATCAGAGAGGAACCAAGGGGATGAGAGAGCCTTGAGGAGAGATCGTGTTGATGACTACGGTGCACGGGAGCTAGAGAGGTTCCGTAAAATGGGACCCCCGTCTTTTGGAGGTCAAGCAAACCCTATGGAGGCGGAAAGATGGATGCTAAGGATAGAATGGATACTTGATGGCATGAAGTGCCCAGAGGACCGTCGTGTTCGGCTGGCCACTTTCATGTTTGAAGGAGAGGCTGTCCATTGGTGGCGTTCTGTGAAGAGGACGACTGAACAGGATGCGCAGATTTCCTGGGGAAGATTCAGGGAGATCTTTTTTAAGCGCTATTTTACTGCTGAGTTCCGCCGTTAAAAGGCGAGAGAGTTCATGTATATCACTTAGGGAGGAATGTCAGTATTGCAGTATGAGGCCCATTTTGACGAGGTGGCCCATTTTGCCCCGCAAATGGTTACTTATGAAACAGATAGGCGGGAACACTTTGAGAGGGGATTGAGGACGGAAATTAAAGATCGGGTGTCAGTGGTAGAGTGTCCCAGTTATACAGAGTTAGTTCCCCGAGCTGAGAGAGCCGAGCACCTGATTGATGAGAAGAAATCGGATCAGGGTAGATTCAGGTTTCCACAGAGGCAGTTGGCTCAAGTAGTCAAGAAGCCTAAGACTGAGGGTCAGTGCAGCAGACCCAGTGGTGAGAAGATTTACAGACCTAGACCTCCTAGATGCCAGCAGTGTGAGAGGTTCCATATCCCAGGACCATGTTTTGCACCCTATGGAGTGTGCTTTAGATGTGGGAAGTTTGGACACCACATCTCAGAGTGTATTTACCCTACCACCTATCAGAGCCTACAGATGGCCCGTGCTCCTATGGTAGATCTATTGTATGTTTATTTGATTCTGGAGCATCTAGATCCTTTAGCACACTTGCATGTGCACATCGTATTGGATTGTTACCTATTGCTTTGGATTCTTCTTTATCTGTGCACACACCTTTGGGAGAGACCACTAGGATCCAAATTGTACATAGAGATTGTATGATCAGGATGGGTCGAGTAGAGTTACTCGGGGATTTGATTGAGCTAGAGTTCAGAGGATATGATGTGATATTGGGGATAGACTGGTTAATTAGATACTATGTCACTATTGACTGTCATAAGAGAACAGTTATTGTTAGGAAGCTCGAGCAGCCGACTTATTGCTTTATTGGTGAAGGATTGGATAGTGGGATTGGGTTAGTTGCTTCGGTGGCAGCAGAAGAAATCAGGAGTGACACAGTTGACCTTTCTAATGCGTTAGTGTTATCTGAGTTTGCAGATGTATTTCTTGATGATTTGCCAAGATTACCACCCGCTAGAGCGGTTGATTTTAGAATCCAGCTTCAGCTTGGTACAGCTCCTATGTCCAAGCCACCTTACAGGTTGGCAAAACCTGAGCAAGATGAGTTAAAGAAGTAGCTAGATGAGCTTCTGGAGAAGGGATTTATCAGACCCAGCATGTCACCATGGGGTGCACCAGTTCTTTTTGTGCCAAAGAAGGATGGTAGTATGCGCATGTGCATTGATTATAGGCAACTTAACGAAGTCATGGTCAAGAACAAGTACCCTTTGCCTAGGATTGATGACTTGTTTGATCAGTTGAGAGGTACATCTTGGTTTTCCAAGATTGATTTGAGATCAAGCTATCATCAGTTAAAAGTGGCTGAAGAAGACGTAGAGAAGACATCATTTCAGACTCGATATGGGCACTCTGAGTTTCTAGTCATGCCTTTTGGATTGACTAATGCCCCCGCAGTTTTCATGGATATCATGAATCGAGTCTTTCACCAGTATCTAGATAACTTTGTGTTCATTTTCATTGATGATATTTTGGTATACTCTAAGACTCAGAAGGCGCATGTTGGTCATTTGAGAATAATACTCCATACGTTGAGAGACCATCGGTTATATGCCAAGTTTAGTAAATGCCAGTTCTGGCTAAGGCAGATCTCTTTTCTTGGTCACATCATCTCAGGTGAGGGTATCTCAGTGAATCCCGCCAAAGTCCAAGTAGTTTCAGATTGGCCTAGACCTAACACGGTGACTGAGATCCACAGTTTCCTTGGCATGGTTGCTTATTACCGACGATTCATTGAAGGTTTCTCTAAGATTGCATCACCGTTGTCCAATTTAACCAAGAAAGCAGTTCCATTTAAGTGGGATGACAAGTGTGAACAGAGTTTACAACAGTTGAAGCAGAGGCTTATCATGACCCCAGTGTTGATTGTACCATCCATGGATGGGCCTTTCGCTGTCTATTGTGATGCATTCAGGATTGGTTTGGGCTATGTGCTGATGCAGCAGGGTCGAGTCGTAGCATATTCTTCCCGTTTATTAAAACCTCATGAGAAGCATTACCCCACCCACGACTTGGAGTTGGCAGCCATAGTCTTCGCATTGAAGATATGGAGGCATTACCTATACGAGGTTGAGTTTAAGATTTTCTCAGATCATAAGAGTTTGAGATATGTATTTTCCAAGAGAGATCTCAACACGAGGTAGACAAGATGGATGGATTTATTGAAGGATTTCAAATTTACACTGTAGTACCATCTAGGTAAGGCAAATGTAGTCGCAGATGCCTTGAGTGGTAAAGGCGCTACTTGTCAGCACCTCATTTTTTCACCCCCGGAAGTGCCAGAAATGCAAACCCTAGCAGAAAAGTCAAAACCCGAGGGGGCAAATAGTTGACTTTTTGATCAAGTGATAATTGGCCACCTTGCTTTATCTCAATGGATGAAGAATCCCGACACAGTTTCAACGCAATTGAGTTTGCAGGAATCGGAGTCCGGATGAAGGATCTGCAGGCCGGTCAAACTTGAGGGAGAGCAGAAATTGACTTTCTGCTAAACGCTGAACCAGTTGCTTAATCCTACCCATTGAATAGAGGGCTCCAATACGGTTCTAACGCAACTGAGTTTGCTCAAATCGGAGTCCAAATGAAGAAGATATGAGCAGTTGAAGTTTCCGGGCAACAATGCCAGAAACTGCACACGTTGCAAAGGAACTGCACACGTGCAGGAAACGCAGAAAAATATCTCGACGGGCAATCCATAAATATCCAAAATCTACAAAATATATTAAACTAAAATTGCGCAGGGGGCAATCTGTAGTTATCTCAAGTGTCAAATCGGTCAAATCCAGGGGGTGATCCGTAAATATCAAAAATATTGGAAGAATAACTGGAATCCAATTCGATTCATAAAGTGAAAATCCGAATCTTCCCGCATATTTCCTGACAATTTTCTGCATTTCTCATGATTGCATGTCAAGAAAAGGTGTAACTGAAATTGAATTTCGGTTACACATGTTTATAGTATAACTGGAATTAAATTCCGATTATACTATATTTCCTTCATAACCGAAATTTAATTCCGGTTACTCTTTTTTGTCTATAAAAGCTACTCAACAACTCATTTTCGGGGGTTGGACAACCTTAGTTCTGCCCTCTCTCCTCACCTTGTCCGAACCACTCCCACCCTCCTTCCTTTTACATTTTCAAGCCTTAAACCCTATTAAGGCCTTGTCCAATCTCTTCCACATCCATCTCTCTTCATTATTAGCACAAGGAGGAGCTTCGAAGGTGCCTTGGAAGAAAAGGAAGTGCTGCTCATCTACTGCTTTGGCTCCTAGTGGGACTTAGCACACTTTAGACAAGGATCCAAGCTCAAGGTAAGCATCTTTGTACCATTTTATTTAACATATGTGAATATAGCATGATTTGAAGCATATAAGGTAATTTGTATGTTGTATATTTTCTGTTGTGCATGATCTCCATGCTTTGTTCCCTAGTTCTACCACTCTTGCACATCATAAGGGTGGCCATCCTCTTAAGGTAAGGCAGAGGCCGTGATCGAACCAAAGAGAGGGGGTAGGTGTAGTGTTAAGTATCTTAAAGTCACCACCTCGTTGTAATATCATTGCTGTTTTTTTTGTCATTTTATTAGGGGAGCGTGTTCCCCTTATTTCCATCTCATGTACCCCTATAAAACCCCCTCTTTCCCTTCTTCGTTTGTTTGCTAAAGTCCTTATGTGCATGTTTCCATGTGGTGCCATGCTAGGAAATGGATGTGGGTACTAGTAGGCTTAGCTAGTAAGCATACCCACCTCCACTTGATATGTTTAATGTTTTGGTTTGCCTTTCCATGTATATTATGTGCATAATATCACCTATGTATGCACCCACGCACATAGGAAGCATGCTAGGTTTTTTTTAGTCTCACTCCCATTGCATGATAGCATGATCCCCTTTCCCCTTTGGTCCCAAAAGTCTCGAAGAAATGACCAAAGTGGCCATCCCCTTGCTGTTAAGCCACTGTGGGCCCACACAGCCCCAGGCACACCAAGAGAGCCTAAGGGATCATTTCCCCCTTTAAAAATTCGAAAAGGCACTTTTCTATGCTTGCCCAAACACACAGATCGAGCAAGCCTATTCTCACACTTAACCAAAATTAAATTTCAGTTAAGTGTGTATACAGTATGATCGAAATCATATTTCGGTCATACTCTATATTAGTGTTACCGAAATGCATTTTCGGTTACACCCTGAAAGTGTTCAAAAATCTGTTTTAGCCCCTATTTGCAAGTTCCAGCTTCCTTTTAATTGAGCCAGCCTCCCAGTAGGGTTTCCGGGTCAACCGCGAACCCAATGTGGGCCTTGGACCAACATGTCTAATTTGATTTCATGTAGGCCTTCCAACGGGGCCCACCCGACACAACTAACTCACTTTGCTCTAAAAAAGGGATAAGTGAATCAATTGAGTGGGTCGTACCATTCGAGGCCTACCAAAGCCTGACTTGGATCATGCTTGCTATGATAGGTGGTTTGGCCATGACCGCGGGTATAGGCCTATCGGGCCCACTAAACCCATTGAACCAAGCAGGGGTAGGGGTCCAACACCCTAACCCAGAAAGTCTTGGGCTCCCAAGCCCAAGCCTAGGCTATGGGCCCCAAGCCCATTCCTAGCCCAATCTGGAGAAATCAAGATAATTCAAAAATCATATGGCATCCCTTGTGAGGCCTACCCATGGGCTCACAAGCAAACTCCGACCCACCTTTGCATAAAAATCACTTAATCCCCAACTTGAGCTTAAATAAAAAATCAATTCATTTGAACCAAAGCCCAATGGGCCTCTCAAGCTTAGACTGAGGCCCAACCAGAAGCATGCGGGCTACACTTAGCCCACCAAGGGATCTGCGGGCCTTCCAACAGGGCCCGTCCAATCAGGCTCAAATCACTTTTAAGCTAAGAATATAAAATCAAGTAAAGGGACCCACACCACTCAGGCGGTCCCACAAGACTCAATAAAATGTGCATATTGGAATAGGAATTGGGTGAGATAGACCAAAATTGACTCAAAACTAGGACTACCTATGGGACCCGTCATCTGACAACGTGGACTAGGGTATCTACGGACTTCCCCAGACTACAACCGAGACCTTGCTTAGAATCTCTAGCCGCAAACTGCCTAATAGAAAAACATAGGTACCCAGGTGTCTACCTGCACCCCATCCGGCAGTGGCGACTCCAACTTCCCGTTTTACCCTTCCAGAGGCATGCGCGAATCCGTGCGCCCCGTGTGCGATTTCCCATGCGCACAGCCTGGTGACTCCGCTGGGGATTTCTCAGCCCAATAGAATCCCTGGTTTGAATGAGTCAACCTAAAAGGGATTTAGTTGGATTTAGGGTTTTACTATCTTGTTTTAGTAAGGCGTGGAATACGGGCAAATACACTTTCTGGGAAGTCCTGTCAAAAGGACGAGATAATTGCCTAAGGAAAGTGGAATTTAAGTGGTTCCCTGTAACACTCCACTTACCTAGGAACTCTCCTAGAACCTCGTATTGCATGCCAATTCTGCCCCTCACTACACGAGACAGTGAAAATTCCTTTATCAACAAAATCCAGACAAAACTCACCCGATTAGACACAGCACTCAGCCCAACTGCACACACGGGCACACCACCACACCGTGGAGGGATTTATTTTTCAGTATTGATAAACTGAGTGGGGTGACACACACGAGGGGGACTGCGTGGATGATCCAACCCTGGATGAATGAATGAATACGGATACTGCTTTTCTCATCCAAAACTTAGATCTTTCTAGCAGCCACCTTTCTGATTCCTATGAACTGACTTTTGGGATGGTATTAGCACCTACAGTCCCGTAGCTTGCCAGGGAAAGCAGGGTAAACCCATCTCCCCAGTTTTTTGGAGTCCATTAGCGCCACCGGTTTCTTGCCGTGGTACGCGAGGATCCAATACTGGCCCAGACCCTTTAAGCTTATGTCTCGGGCTAAGTATCCTTCCCTACCTAATGCTTCTGAATAAACCGGGACTTTGTGAATATGCTATGAATGATGAAATAAGAAAAGTAAAATCAATTTAAAACCCAAGTTTCCATCAGGGGAAGCAACCCCCGCTTTCTGCATCAAATTGAGTAAACCCTAGATCATGGGCTACCTCAGCCCTAATTTAGGAAACCAACCTAACTTTGATCAGGGGAACCACCCCAGATCCATGCATGGAGTCCGGCGAGCTGTGGGCCTCGACCCATTTGAGTCTGTGAGAAGCACCTTGAGTTTGGGTCGGCCTTTTGAGCAGATGAAAGCCGGCCAAATAAGATAACCAGATGAAAGCATGCCAGATCAAAGCACGAGCACCAAGCCCTAGATTTAGGAATTTGGCCTACCCGCCTTGAAGCAAATCTATATCCTTCCTTTTCACTCCCAATAGCCTTAAGGATGAATCCTTTGAAGATTTTTGTAAATATCATGTAATTTTCTCCCTCGATGGCAAGTTGTAAATTCTTTTGGTCTGACACTTGAAATCAAAAGCAGACGAAAGAACAGATGAAAGAAAGCAGACTAGGACTCAGTGGTGTTTCCATACACAAGTATGTCTAGGGGTCGTACCTCGCTAGGCACCAACCTTTTGTAGGATCGTGCATACACCTTTTTGATGTATTTTGTATATTTAGTTGTTGATACTGGATTTCTGAATGGTAATACCATTTAGCCTTGGCTTTAATTTTGTGCAAGCATCTTCATGCATTGAGTGCACACACCTCAAGATCATTTGCATAAACATTTCTGATCAAATCATTTTCAAAGGAAATTGTAATGCCCCAGACCCATAACCAGCAAGATATTGTCCGCTTTGGGCCCACGGGCCTTCACGGATTTGTTCTCAAGGATAACACAAGAAAACGTCCCAGTGGTCACCCATCCTAGCAGTGCTCCCACCCTAGCACGCTTAACTTCAAGGTTCCAAGGGGATTTAGTCTCGTGTTGTTCCTTAAAAGGCCTCTTGCTAAGTTGGGGGTCTTAAGACTACTTATAGCATCCCCGAGCGTTGTGGGATCCCAACCATATGCACATCTACGCCTGGTAGCTCCCAGGGAGATTACCCATTCACTATCCACTCAGGCAGTCGGGATGTCACATACTCCCCCCCATGGGACAACGCGTTGGGGCGAACCCCCACACTTTCCGGTCGGGGCAGGCTCTGATACCATTTGTAACGCCCTAGACCCATACCCAGCAAGATATTGTCTACTTTGGGCCCACGAGCCCTCACGGATTTGTTCTCAAGGATAACACAAGAAAACTTCTCAGTGATCACCCATCCTAGCAGTGCTCCCACCCGAGCATGCTTAACATCAGGGTTCCAAGGGGATTTAGTCCCGTGTTGTTCCTTAAAATGCCTCTTGCTAAGTTGGGGGTCTTAAGACTACTTATAGCATCCCCGAGCGTTGTGGGATCCTAACCATATGTATATCTCCGTGTGGTAGCTCCCAGGGAGATTACCCATTCACCTGTTCACTCAGGCAACCAACATGTCACATATATTAGGACAGTTGGGCCTGTAGCTTGTAGATTGGAGTTACCACCTCAACTAGCCCGTGTACACGACGTATTCCATATATCTATGCTTCGTCGTTATGTACCGGATCCTAGTCATATCATTGATCTAGAACCATTGGAAGTTCATGAGGATGTGACGTTTGAAGAGTGTCAAATCCAAATCCTTGATAGAAGAGAGCAAGTTCTCCGAACTAAGACAGTGCCACTGGTGAAAGTCTTGTAGCAGCATCATAGTGTAGGGGAAGCTACATGGGAGAATGAAGCCGAAATGAGAAAGAAGTATCCTATACTCTTTGGTGAATCGCAAGGTAAATTTCGAAGACGAAATTTTCTTTTTAGGAGGGTAGAATGTGAAATCCCGTTCCAATTATCCCTAGCATGCCCTAATTCATGAGCTTGATGTGTAGGTGAAGCTGGAGCAGCTCAAGCATAAAGCCAGCCAAAGTGGCTAAGCTCCGGGCTGTCAACAGCCTATGAAGGTAAGCAACCTTTATTTGGTAAAATAGGATTTCTTATGGAGAGAAAATATGCTAAGTGTTGGTGTTATGTGCAATGTAGCATGGGAGTGGCAAACTTGTAATAATTAGTGGCTGTGGAAGTCACTGAAGTGAGCAAAAACCAAAGGGGGGAAGTGCCATTCACGATCAACACCCTTGCCAAAACCCTTTGCCTCTTCCCTTTTCTCCCACTCTCTCATTCTCTTCATCTCCTTCCCATAAACCTCTCCCCATTTTCGTCCCCATTCCTTCCCAACTCATTGGAGGAGTTTGCTTGTGAGGAAAGAAAGAAAGAACCCAAGAGAACCCATTCTCGTTTGGGGTTTTTGGTGGAGATTTTCGGAGGAATCAACCAAGGAGCAAGCAAGGAGCGGTTCATGGGTTGATATAGGAGCTAAACAACTTGCTAAAGCATTTGCAAGAGGTAAGCAACACCACCCCAACCCTTAGTTCAAATTTCAGCCATTTTCGATGTGAAATGTGAATGTTAGGGTTGAGATGTGAAAACGAGTTCTAGGGCCAATAGGAGAGATTTCTTTGAGGGTTTTTGTAGGTAGCAAGTTTCTACACATGCCAGGAATGATTTCGAGCCCAAAAACACCTAGAACAAGTGAGATTTGAGAAAAACCCTAAGTCCCCGAAAATCAGATTTCGCGAGTTGCTGAGAAAACCCAGCAATTGTTCTAGTTGTAGACAATTTCAGGTAGAGTTTTAGGGGATGGCCGCCCGAGCGATGCTCAAGCGATTGTTCTAGTGCCTTGTTTTAATAGAAAACCCGAGAGCAAAATTTCTAGCCGCTCGCAGTCGGTTCGAGCAACCCATCGAGCGTCCTTACCAGAATTTCTATAAATTGCACTTTTTGCCCAGATTGAACCACCCTTTGATTTTATTCAAAACCAACCCATGTATAAGTAAGAGTGAGGTATTTAGAAAGTGTTCCAACTAGAAGTATCTCAAAATTCCAACTAATAAAGAATTTGGGTATGTTTTGCCAAAGAAGGCTTTAGATAGAGTTTCTGTCCCAGAATGCTATAGAAATAGGATAACTTGATTCCATCACTCCAAACACCTTCTAAATAACTCTTAGAAGTATAAATCAAGAACCAAGACCGAGAGATACAAGTATCAAAAGAGTTGAGGCATAGGTTGCCCCAAAGAGCCTTGAGATATAGAATTTGTAAAGAACCTAACCTGTACCATTGGCCACAAACAAGAGTACACCACCCATGATCAAATGGGTTTCGGCCCAGTAATTGGCACCTGATATGAGGGCATAGCCCCGTATGATAATTGTACCACCTCAAGGGCATTGGCCCATTATCTGAAACATGAGACAAAGAGGGCAATGGCCCAGGAACATTGAGGATTATTGAGCAGAGGGCTTCGGCCCTACACACATGACATAAGTTGCATAGGAGATAGTAGCCTAGAAATATACAAGATATTTAGGGCATTGGCCCATAGGTTTAACATCCTAAATATGAGCAGTTCACCTCAATCTGAGGGTAGTGAACTGGCTCCTTCTCCAAAACGGAATTGGCAAGTAATATGAGTAGTTCACCTCGATTGTGGAGGTAGTGAACTGGCTCCTTCTCCAAGTGATTATGGGTAAGTAACATATGTAGTTCACCTCAATCTGAGGATAGTAAACTGACCCCATCACAACAGTGAATATCGGTAAACAGTATATGCCGTTCACCTCAATTGGGGGTAGTGAACGAATGCTCACCTCAATTTGGGGGTAGTGAACTGGCTTTGTCATGAAAGAGAATATTGGTTGGCAGTATATGCAGTTCACCTCAATTGGTGGTAGTGAACTAGTGTTCACCTCAATCTGAGGGTAGTAAACTAGCTTCTTCACCATGGTTGGTAATTATATGCAGTTCACCTCAATCTGAGGGTAGTGAACTGGCCCTATCACAAAAGTGAATATTGGCAGATATGTATGATGTTCACCTCAATCTGAAGGTAGTGAACTAGCCCCTTCCCAAGAATGAATAATACTAAGTAATATATGTAGTTCACCTCAATCTGAGGGTAGTGAACTGGCACCTTCTTAAAAGTGGTTACTGGTAAATAAAATGTATGGTTCACCTCAAATTGGAGGGTAGTGAACTAGATTCTGCTATAACAGTAAATATGGAATGCTAGAGTGAGAGGTACACCCTAGTTGGTAATAGTGAACCTTTGATTCACCCTGGCTTGGAGATAAAGGACTCGTATCCTCCCCATAACTTGGGCTCAGTTACATTTATTATAACGTTCATTGATTGTAATTGATATAAATCCATAAATTGTACACTGAAGCATATGCATGCACTATTGTATGACACATTAGTCTCACAGTTGCTTTCCATCTTATTTTTCAGATCCATCGACGTCCGGTGTGAAGGACCGGGCTAGGGATAAAGGAAAGGAAAAGGCCATCGGATATAGAGAGGAAGACTTCTATAGGCCTTAGGCTTTTCTTTGTTTATACATGTATAGTTTTGATTTATAGAATCTTTACATTGAGACGAGTGACTAGTCACCCAAATAATTTTTTAACAGAACTCTTGTATCTTATGTCATTCCAAATATATATATATATATATATGAACACTTTTGGATATGCACATGTATGAACTGTTGCACTTGCACTTGTTAAAAAAGGTTTTAAAATCCTTCGTGTTTTGTTGAGTATAAAGGCCCACTTGCCACAGTCTGGGACGGGTCATGCTTTGGAGGGGCAGGCTTGGTTCCGGGGTGTGACAGTTTTTGGCTGCCTGAGTGGACAGGTGAATGGGTAATCTCCCTGGGGGCTACTAGGCGAGGATGTGCATATGGTTAAGATCCCACAATGCTCGAGGATGCTATAAGTAGTCTTAAGACCCCCAAATTAGCAAGAGGCCTTTTAAGGAGCAACACGGGACTAAATCCCCTGGGAACCCTAAATTTAAGCGTGTTCGGGTGGGAGCACTGCTAGGATGGGTGATCCCTGGGAAGTTTTCTCGTATTATCCTTAAGAACAAATCCATGAGGGCCTGTGGGCCCAGAGTGGACAATATCTTGCTGGGTGTGGGTTTGAGGCGTTACAAAAATAATGCAAAAATTTCTAAAATCAAAGCTACACCGGGACTAAGAATGGCTCCAATTCCCTGTGCCTTAATCAGTTTCAGCCTAATTAGAGAAATTATGAACTTAATTGGTTGTGACCTAGCCTGAAACAATAAGTCAAGGAAAAAAAATCAAGGATAAGTCTGATCCTTGCGAATGGCCATTAGCCAAATTGAAAGGGCAAAGAAAAAAATGAAAAGAAGAAGAAATTTCAAATCCAAGTAAGGACCAAATATCAATTGCAAATCTTAAATCTCAGTCGAGGCCATTTTTTGCTTCTGCAGCCCTAGGAAATCATTTTGTGATTCCCAAAATCTGGGACTCCCCCAAAATCATAAATCAACCCCTTGAGTTTCCCAAAAGGAAATCAACTCTTGGAGTTTCTTAGAAATCAACTCCTTGAGTTTCCCAAAATGAAATCAACTCTTGCGAGTTTCTCAGAAATCAACCCCTTGAGTTTCCCAAAAGGAAATAAACTCTTGGAGTTTCTTAGAAATCAATTCATTGAGTTTCCCAAAAGGAAATCAACTCTTGCGAGTTTCTCAGAAATCAACCCCTTGAGTTTCCTAAATGGAAATCAACTCTTGCAGTTTCCAAAACATTCAGAAATCAACTCTCGCAGTTTCTGAAATCAAAACCAGGGACTCTCCCCTTGCTTCCGAATGGCGGATAAAAAGAGATCAAATGGAAGTCAACTCTTGTAGTTTCCAAAACCTTCAGAAATCAACTCTTGCAGTTTTTGGAGATCAAAACCAAGGACTCTCCCCTTGCCTCCGAATGGCGGCTAAAGAGAGATCAACCGGAAATCAACTCTTGTAGTTTCCCAAAACTCCTAACCCTCTGGAAATCAACGCTTCGCGTTTCTAGAACCCAATGTGGAAATCAACACTTCGCGTTTTCACAAACCCAAAACCCTTAATCAACTTTCTAAGCTTCACAAAACCAATCGTCTAGAAATCAACTCTTCGAGTTCCTAGAATCCAATCAAGTGGAAATCAACTCTTCAAGTTTCCACATCCCAATCAAATATGGAAATCACAAATAATCTGCATTGACATGCATTGTATTTCAATAAAAATATGAATTCTTTGCACTAACTTGTGCCCTTTTTTATGTTCTCAAGGTTCCAAGATTGCGAACCGCAGCCCGTACCTCTTACGTTTCAGAGGGAGATTATAAATGGATCCCGTTGAGGAGCAAGCACTACCTCCACCTCTGCCCTAGGAACCGAAGAAATTGGAAGACCACCCAGTTATCACTGGTCTGAACCAGCAGATGGCCAACATGTCAACCATGATAACCGCCATGATGCAATAGATGGAGAGGCTGCAAGTGCCGCAGCAGTTTGTATAGCCGCAGCAATAGTTGCCGATACCTCCGCCACAGCAGCTGGTACCCCCATTGCAACCACCAGCTCCATTACCACAACAACCGGCTCCTCAGCCATTGCCGTTCCCACCCGAGCAGCCACCGCCTGCTCTTCCACAGTTGAACTTGTAGCCGCCAGAACAGCCAATCCCGCAACACTTGCCAGTTCAACCAGAGCAGCAGTTACGGATTCCGGCACCCCTGGGCATGCCACAGTAGCAAGTAATGCCACAAGGAATAGGGCACAAAGAAGAAGAATGGTACTGAGCACAAGAAGCAGCGAGTATCACAGCCCAAATGCAAGCAGATTTGCAAGCAATGAAGGAACAAATGTTGAACGTAAATCGAGGCCCCATTCCTAGGGAAGCTTCACTGGATAGATTGGGATTTTTCCCGAATCTACAACTCCCACCCAAGTTTAAGTGCCTGGACTTTGTAAAGTTTGATGGAAGCGGGTGTCCACTATCCCACCTCAAAGCATACCATGGGGATATGTGCCAGTATGCTTATGACGAAAGGATCATGGTCCAGTTCTTTCAGCGCTCGCTAACGAGATCGGCACAGAAATGATTCGCTAGTTTGGACAAGAACCAGATCAGAACTTGGAACGACCTAGCAAGCATGAGCACTTTAAATTCAACACTGAGATCTTGCCTACCCGGATGGAATTGCAAAAGATGACCAAGAAGATCACTGAATCCATTCGTGAATATGCGAAGAGATGGCAGAAAATGGCAGTAATGGTCCAACCTCCCATGTTGGAAAAAGAATAAGTGACACTGTTCATCTCGACGCTGGAGCAGCCATACTACACTCTGCTACTGGGACAATGTGCTGCGAGTTTTGCTGATCTTGTGGTAGTAGCAGACCAAATAGAGGATGGAGTGAAGTCTGGCAGAGTGGCAGGTTTTGCAATAGAGTAGAGAAGGAACCCCGTTGGTGGGAGATGTATGGATAGAAAGAAAGAAGATGAGACCATCAACTATGTCCAGCAGAATCGACCCTTCCACTTTTCAGTACCTGACAGAAGGGAGAATCAGAACGTCGGCCAGAGAAGAAATGCAAGCAAGGTGGAATAGAGTATTCACACCTTTCCCTTACCCACTGGCAGAACTGCTACCGACCTTGCTGAAGAAGGGATACCTACAGATGAAGCAGCCAACCAACTAGTCAACCAACAGTCGTTCTTACAACGCTAACGAGCATCGCGAGTGCCACATGGGAGCTCCCGGGCATCATACCAACCACTTCTGGGACTTGAAGCATGAGGTGCAAGACCTGATCGACAACAAGTGCATCTCAGTCGATCCCCCGGTATTGACACCTCTTGCGACCACTACCACGAATCCTCTCCCTAACCACAATTAGGCGTCTTCAAGTGGCACCAGCTGAACAAGTTGGTAAAACTTCAAGGCAGAGAGCAATCCCGAAATCCAAAATCTTCGCCAAGCACCGTTCCACTCCGAGTCCGCCATGACCAGGATAAGTTGAACTCTACTTTTTGCACCAAACATCCCTGGGAGGGGTGGTCGTCTTGTAAATATTTTAAATGCTTTTTACTTTCATGCAAGTTTTTGTAAAAAACCTCTTGAAAAATGCAAAAAAAAAAAAAAGGAAGATATGTTTTGAAAAAATACAAGTGTTGGTCGGTGATGACATTGCTCTGAGCTCACACCTTTTTTGGCACGACCATGATCATGGAAAAATGCCAAGTTTCTCCAAGGTGTCTTCAGCTAGGTGCAGTACACTGTCCCATGAGAACCTTGACTGATCCACATGCAATCTTTCCTGATCCATGCCTTGATTTTCCTTCCAAACCTATCCTCACACTGGGCAAAGCGATCCTTGAGAGAGAAGAAAGGAAGAAAAGTCAGAGTGTCCAAACCAGCTAAGGGCCGAGGCCAGCTTTAACATCATGTCTGTAAGAGAGGATGAGAGGCCAGCCTTCATACATCTTGAATTTTAAGAAACGCTAGTCAAAACACTTTGGGCTTGATCGTATTATTCAAATACCTATGTTGTGTCTAGCCACCCCACGCCGGGGTAAAGCTGAAAAAGAAAAAAAAGGATAAAAATATTCTCGAATGAATTGGCATGAACATGTCAACCAAGTTGTCACAACTTCTGCAAAAGGATGAAAGGCCATCCTTGCTTTACGTCCCCAGTTTCAAAGTCGTATTTCTAGTCAAACCATTTGAGCCTAAATTTCTTTCTTCTAACCCACTGAGTCATGAGCCCTAAAATTTGGTGCTCGGTAAAAGAAGGGAAAACAATGAATGAGCAAAAACAAAGAAGAGGAAAGAAAAAAGAAAATACACTGGGACTTGCTAATCAAAGCAAAAAGCTAAGATAATCCTAGAGCGAAGGAAAGAAAAAAGCAAAAGGAAAAAGCGAAGGTCAAAAAATGCCTCAAAAAAGGGAAAATGAAGGAAAGCAAAAAGGTATTGGCAAAGCCCAAACAATCAAGAAAATGGTAGAACATGACTCGACCCATTTACAATGAAACTTTGAGCCATATTCCCTGTCTTTCATGAGCTAAAAACCTCAACCTTCGTTTCATCCCATCAAAAAGTCCTTTCTGATTACAAAAAATGTGACAATGGAATTCATGCAGATCAGTGATGAAGGAATCTAAAAAGAAAAACGAGCTTGACAACACACAAAGTAAAACCTGAAAATGAAAAGATAAGAATTTGAGCCGTATATCCCTTCATTCCTCAGATTTAAAACCAAGCCAATGTTTCTTCCTAATATGAAGACCTCTCTGATCCATGGGACATGATGCACAAAAGTCAGCCAAAGACCCTGAAGCTAGGGCAAGCACTAATCCACGGGAAAAGGGAAAAACCCTCAGTTGTAAAATCCTGAAACCACCATGAAAAGTTGGGTCAAGGTAAGAGAAAAACCGAAACTGGGAAAGGGAGAACACCCCTTGAGATGCCCCTCAATTTTTAAACCTCTGCAAAGCCTCTGCTGGCACAAGTCCGAAACCTAATGGGAATGCATGTCAAACACACCGTCCCAAAGCACTTCAGGCCAACAAGGCAATTCACCATGATCACTGGTCCCGCCTCTCTTTTAAGATCACTTGTACAAATTTCGAAAAAAAAAAACTTTTGAAAAATACTTCATTTCAGTCATATGCACTTGCACACAATAAGTCATAAGTGCCTGCAGTTTGAATTTTTGATACCTCACTGCTCTGTGAGAATTTTGTAGGCCCAGGCAAGGCGAAAGAATCAAAAGAAATCATGAAGTGTCAAGAAGGACAAGAACAGAAGAAAGGCCAAAAAGCCGATGCAACAATACACCAGCAGGAGAATTACAAAGACTTCCTTTGCCCCCAACAAATTCTTTTCCCCAAGCGGAGTCTCCGAGAAACCTGAAGCTGCATGTCAAGACTATGCCCAACATGAAGAGGCTGGTTTTGCAAAAAAAGAGGCATATACAAGAAGGCTCCATAGATCCCCAGCAGGAGCCCCCATAAGCATGATCAACTCACACCTAAGAAGAAGGAATTGAGTTGTACAAGAAAGTGAAATGGTAGGGACTCCCATCAATCCCTAGTGGAGTACCTCAAACTGGGAAGCCCCTACCTCACTGGAAAATGGAACTGGCAGAAGCATCCTCCCCTGGGAGAGCAGAAAGAGACAAAGACCCTCTCATGAAGAAGAAGACCAAAAGAAGAAATCTTCGAGCAGGATGGCCCCATTTGTAAATTTTTCTTTTCCCACTTTTGTAAATAGAATAGGACAGGTGTACGAGCTCCCTTGAGGCACCGGACAGTGCTGAGAGCACCTCCTCACCAAGGGCGCCTCCTCCTCCTTTCCTTCCACTCCCTAATCAAAACTCTCTAAAAAAAAACTATCCTCAAAAGTCCCAAATCTGAAATCTAAAATCACCTAAAAGCTTTAATGGAACAAATGAGAAAAAAAAAAGAACATTGTTGAGCGCTTTGCATCAACGTCAAAACAGGTTGGTGAGCTTGAGTCCCACCTAATCCCTTCAAAACTCAAATTAAATGCTAAGAATTGGCTCCAAAAAACCCTAGGCTTAAGGGTGAGCCAGCTTCAAAGCCTAGTAGAAATCATTTCGTGTTTCTACTGAATCGGAGATCAATGTTTTGCGTCTCCAACCACATTTTAATGAAAATCAGAAGGAACTTAGCTCGTCAATCATGTTGATAGAAATGCAGGACGCAAAAACGAGGTTCTTCTTTTTCTTTGCCGTTCATCCCCAAGGTGACTCCAGCAAAGAGGGACTCTACTAAAGAGACTTCCATTGCTACTTTAGCTACTTTTATGGTTAGTTAGTGCAGCCTTGTAGATGTTATTCGTGATTGGTAAGGAGAGTTTTGTTTACCTCAGGATGGAATTATCCGAGTAGCCAGAGTTTAGGTAAAGCCTGAATTGATTTAGAGGATCAGGGTGAGTCAGTTGATAGATCCGAAGTTGATCACTACCAAGAGATTGTTGAGTGAGGGTTCTGAGACCGTCAGAGACTTTACTGACGAGGATGGATTATTAAGATGCCAGGGTCGTATTTGTATACCAACTGATGAGGATATTAAGGTAGTGATCATGGCAGAGGTGACAGATCAAAGTATGCAGTGCATCCCAGAAGCACGAAGATGTATAGAAACTTGAGGGTAGTGTATTGGTGGTCAGTAATGAAGAAAGATATAGCAGGATATGTGGCTAAGTGCTTAATGTGTTAGCAGGTCAAGGCAGAGCACATGAGACCAGCAGGGTTGCTTCAGCCCCTTCCTATTCCAGAATGGAAATGGGATCACATCACCATGGATTTTGTGAGTGGATTACCTCTTTCTCCAAAGGGACAGGATGCTATATGGGTGATTGTGTCTTTCACTAAATCAGCTCACTTTTTGCCTATCAAGGTAAACCAACCGCTTAATGCATTGGTAGAGCTGTATATGAAAGAGATAGTGAGATTGCATGGGGTGCCAGTATCCATTGTTTCAAATCGTGATCCCAGATTCACATCTCAATTCTAGGAGTCTTTCCAGAAAGCCATGGGTACAGAGTTGAAGTTTAGCACTAGTTACCACCCACAGACCGATGGGTAGTCAGAAAGGACAATTCAAACACTTGAGGATATGTTATGATATTGTGTCCTTGATTAGGGAGGTAATTGGAGTAAGCACCTTCCTTTAGTGGAGTTCGCCTATAATAATAGTTATCAGGCAAGAATTTAGATGGCACCATATGAGGCATTGTATGGAAGAGCATGTAGATCACCAGTTTGTTGGAAAGAAGTTGATGAGAGGCAGCTATTAGGACCTCAGTATGTTCAGGACAATGTTGATTTGTTAAGTTGATCAAGCAGAGATTATGGCAGCTCAAAGTCGCCAAAAGAGTTATGCGGATACTAGGCGGTGAGATCTGAAATTTGAGGTTGGGGATAAAGTATTTATCAAAATATCTCCTTTTCGTGGTATAAAAAGGTTTAACAAGAAAGGAAAACTTTCCCCCAGATTTGTAGGACTTTTTGAGATTATTGGTGTAGTAGGACCAGTGGCATACCGCTTAGCATTACCATCATCATTTGGAGCAGTTTACGACATGTTCCATGTCTCAATGCTATGGCGATATGTGCATGACCCTAGTCATATCATTAACCATGAGTCTTTGGTCATACGTGAGGATTTAACTTATGAAGAGCATCCGATGCAGATATTAGCCAACGTGAGCAGATCCTTCGTACTAAAGTGATTCCACTTGTTAATGCACTGTGGCAAAGTCATACAGTGGAAGAAGCCACTTGGGAGTTGGAATCTGAAATGAAGAAGAAGTACCCGTCCTTATTTAAGGAATCTTGAGGTAAAAATTTCAAGGATGAAATTTATTTGTAGGGGGGAGAATGTAAAATCCCAGATTTTAGTAATAAATAAATAAATAGACTAATTGCTTAATAAATATGCAGGAGATGAAATTTTGGTTCAACCCGGAGGAGTTCAAGATGAACCGGAGATGATAGGAGAGCCTATATAAGGTGAGTTCATGGTTATGGACTAGGTATTATTTTAATATAATAATTATTTGTGCTATGAGTTATATTAGTAAGAACTAATTAGAAATAAAATAAAGATAAACCATAGGGGGACGGTCAAACCCAAGGAGAGTGGGTTGACCCGGAATTAGTTGGTTTAAGGATTAAAGTTTGTTTGTAATTGGTTTAAGGAAGGAGGGTATATAAGTAATTAAAATAATAAAATAACCTAGTATGCATGAGTAACCCACGTCCAACACAATTAGAAACAGTCATGCGTTCCTTGGCTTTCTCCTATTCTTCTTCTTAGCTTCCTTGTGACTAAACCAAACCCTAAACAACTTGTTGGAGCCGTCTTAGAGAAAGGAAAAGAGAGGATTTTCATGCATAGAAACTCAAGTAAGAGCAAGTTAATAAAAAGTTCTGTTTTTTAGAGATAAAAGTGTTGTTGGGTTCCTAAAGTGATGATTTTCTTAACTCAGACAAGATCAAGACTTGTGAGATTGTTGGGGCATATTTGTGGTGATATCTTGTTGCTTTTAGAGAAGATTTAAGTTCCTAAAACCAGGTAAGTAGTCCCTTGACGCTTGCATAAAATACAAATTCGTGTTTAGACGATATACATGGTTATTCGGTAATTTGATGCGTTGTTTTTCTTATTTATGATGTTTTAATTGTTGGGAATTGTTCTAGCATGTTTATAAAGTGTTTTAGAATTATTTAGAATGCTTTTGATGCATTGAATATTGAGTTGTGGAATTTTTGTTGAATTTCGCAAAGTTATAGATTTTCATGTATCGGGCCGCCTAAGCAGTGGCTCAAGCGCCCTATGTATATATTCAAAACCTGAGAGCAATTTTACCAAGATTGAACAGTCACTAGAACAGTCGCTCGAGCGACCTCCCCCGAAACAACCTATTTTGTAAGGTCGATTGAGCGCCCTTGGCCACTCGAGCGACCAGTCTGTCAAATTTTTGGAAGTTGGCTTTTCAACCTAGTTTTCATTACGGAAGTGTTTTTATCCAATTTTAACCTATGTACCATTAATATTGGGGTATTTTGGAAGTGTTTGCACTGGCGGATGTTTAATATTCAATTTTATAAAGATTTTGGGTAGATGTTTCTAAAGAGACACTTTTACTTGATTCCATTGTTCCAAAAGATTTTACTTTTAACCAATGTTGGTTTTGTGAGTTCACACACCTATATTTGGGTGATATGAAGGTATTTTGTGCATTGATGGAGTCGATACACATTCGGGACATATTGGCCCGTTGAAACCTGGAGTTTTGGACATATGACTTGGTGCATTCTGTTTTGGTTTTGGGTCACTAGTGTGACAAGGTTGGTGCCTAATTTATTGTTTCCCGCATGGGCGGATTTGGTTATACAGATAAGGTTTTGTATTTGGTGGGTGTTATTGAGAAGTATGTCCATTACCCTGGTTGGTTTTTCTCACTGTTGAGTGGGCTTAGCAGTTATATGGATCTATAGAATAGCTAGTAAGTGAAATGTGTATTAGAGGGGTTTGAATTTTGCATCTGAGGCATTCCATCATCTCGAGGATGGTACTGCTCCTAGATTGGTTGATCGCTACATTACCCACTCTTTGATTGGTTGGGCCGTACATGCTAACTCATGGTTGGGTTCTTCCGTTGGTGTTGAATAGCCACACTGCAGGGCGGCTGGTCCATCGTAATTCGGTTAGATAGCATATTGGCACATGCCTACTCTTTTTTTCTGGTATACTATTTCATGAATCCCATGAGGTGGACAAATTATATTTCATTGTTGTCTTGAATCTTATTGTAATTATCCTGATTAAGCATTGCATATTTTATTGTGGTCAACTATTTGCATGACTACTTACTGAGATGTTGTTTCTCATATTATTGTTTTATCGGTTTTGTTTTTAGATATTCCTGGAGAGGACGTTGCTGAGGTAGAGACTCCGGGGATTACTATGATTACTAGAAAGAAGACTATTTCATTCCTGTGTAAGTCCAGGAGAACATGGAGAGATACTTAGAATTATTTTCTTAGGAATTAACTTTAGTATTTTATTTGAGGGTTTAGATGTTATTTGAAGGATTATTAGTATCTTTATTCCACACCCTTAGTGGATGTTATTTATGTGATTTAGTTGAACTCTTTCCAGACTTTATAAATGAAATACTAATGGATTATTTTGGTGGTTTAATTCCTCGCTTTCTGAGAGATGTTTTTATTTCCACACTCTGATATAATAAATGAAATTTTTTATGTATGGAATAGTTGTTTTAGGCCATTTTCCCTAACGAACCAGATTTGAGTTTATGTGTTTAAATAAGCCTGGATTCGGGGCGTTACATGGAAGAATTTGGCATTATGGTCCCCCTCCCTAACCCATTTAATGTGGGATTTCTGGTGCCAAAATTTTTCTTGGGCTCTAAGGGCATCTAAATATTTCTTTTGCAGATCCTGCTTCCTCTTGAAGTCAATCTTATTCCCATTTAATTCAATCCTTTTCTGCATGTCTTTCAGATCATTGTACAGAACACAAACCCACCCTATCATTGATATTCCCAACTTTATCCCTATTCCATCTACTCAGAAACCCTCTCAAGCTTCTAATTTTATTTTGGAAAGACCCTCTACTAGTAACCCAGCTATCCAAAATCACATTCCAACTCTGAGGTTCCTCGATCCATAACTTTTTGAACCTAAACAACTTATGGCTTTTGAAGTTTTTGTTATTTAGGTTAAGACAAATAGGGCCATGGTCTGAACTTATGATGGGGTCTTGCCATAGAGAGGTATTCGGGAAGAGCTGACACTAGTCTATGCTACCAAGAACTCTATCAATTTTTTCCTTGATGTTCCCATTACCCATCCTACCATTATTCCAAGAAAATCTCATCCCCTTACAAGGTAAATCAATTCAGTTGCAGTCAATAATGAAATTGAAAAAATAGTCAGCTTTACACACCTTAATTCTATTGCCACCTTGCTTCTCATGCACATATAGAACCACGTCGAAATTCCGAATGCAACACCAAGGTAAGAGACAACGGCTAGCAACTCTTCTTAATCTTTCCCACTGATCAACTTGGATATGGGCTTGAGAGCTGGCATGTACAAACGTAACCTCGAACACTTCACCAAATTGCAGCCTCACTGTCATGTGGATGTACCAAGATTTACTTTCTTCAATGGACACATCACATTCGGCATCCCACAACACCTAGTAGCCCTCTGCTCTATCAATTGCAGGGCTCCACCAGACATTAGGAAAGCCTAAAGTTCTAACTCTTCTTTCAGACATTTTGTCACCCATGAGGGTTTCTGAAATCAATACCAGGTTGGGTCTATTGATGCGTAATAGGTTACGTAAATGCAGTCTAGTCGGGGTTTGACCCATTCCCTGACTATTCCAAGCCATTATTTTCATTGGGACAGAGGTCGCAGGGAAGACCTAGCAGAACTTCCAGAAGGGGATGAAGAGGAGGAAGGAGATTCGGGAGGAAAGATGACAGGGTTAAAAGTAGAACAGGCAACGTTACAATTGGGGTTGGACTTTCTTTTTTTATGGAGTTTTTGGTCCCACCCTCCTTCCAAGGATCTATGGTGTTCTAGATTGATGATGAGATCATGGGTTGGTTGCTGGGTCCGGGCTTTTGATCTAGCTAAGGTTTTGGACTCTTCAAATTGGGTTTGCTGGCGGATCTCATGGAGGGTCAGATGGGGAGTGGCATTTATAGCAAGATCAGGCCCAATTGGGAGGGCCCCAAACTCGAAAAATTAGACATCAGCAAATTGGGCTCAAGTCCAAGAGATTTCTGGCAAGGGGGCCCATAGTTAACGACCCAGATATTACCGTTGCAAGAATCAAGACCATTGTGATCCAAACTCGACATGTCAATCTCTCAAGATCTCCAGTCCATATTGATGTGATCTAGCACAGTGCCTTAGACCACCAACTCGACACTGGCCGACATCATATCCAGCTCAGGTGAAAGGACATGCATACTTGACCCGGGGGATGAGGGGCTCACTGAGTTGTGTTTTCTTGAAGATAATAGACAGCAAGAGCTGAAATTTGAAGTGGGAGACAGTGTTTTCTTGAAGATTTCACTATCTAAAGGTATTATGAGATTTGGGAAGAAGGGGAAATTGTCTCCAAGGTATATTGGACCATTTGAAATTGTAAAAGAAGTTAATCCAGTGGCGTATCAGTTAGCCTTGCCAGCACATTTGTCAGGAGTGCATGATATGTTTCACATATCCATGCTGAGGCAATACATTCCAGATCCAAGCCACGTAATCAGTTATGAGCCATTGACTATTTGAGAGGATTTATCTTATGAGGAGAGACCGGTTCAAATATTAGATCGGCATGATCAAGTCTTGTGAACTAAGGTTATACCTTTGGTGAAATTTTTATGGCGGAACCACACAACTGAAGAAGCTACATGGGAGCTGTAGACACCCCAAATTGCACTACAAAATGAGAAAATAATGAAAACATTAATTGGAATTCAAAACATGCCAAAAATGCATGAAAATCAATAATGAAAGCCTGGACCGTATTGTATCTACGGGCTAAGCTCACCCGAATTTTATATACGGGCACGCAGCGCCCATAATACATATACGGACACCATTGGACCGTAAATCATTTACAGGCACATCAGACTCATGCGAGTTCTGTTCTTCTCTCGATTTCTGAGCCTTATCTTTAGTCCAATATCCCTTTAAATGAGCGAATTATATATTTTATTCGTGCGAAATATCTTTGTGGATAAAGGATGGGCATGATCTTGTGTTTAACTCAAACTGAAACTCTATCTTGCCAAACCTTAGACCAACCATACCCCTATGTTTGCCTATAAATAGAGGGCCTTTCCTCAAGCAAAAGGCCATGAAAATTTGAAGTCTAAGAAGCTCCAAGAGAAGAAGAGGAACCCCTGCTGCTTTGCTTGCTCAATCCAGGTAAGTCCCTTTTCCCTTTTATTTTCTGTCTTCAATTCTAGATGTAATACGATCATCTCTATTGCTGTAGAATAAGGCCATCTTTTGTACTAGTATTCCTAAACTTGCCTCTAAGTACCTCAAGAGTCTCTCTAGCCGTAAAACGTGAAGAGAGAGCTAGGGGAAAGGAGAACAGGTGGATTCCTATAATAGAACCCCATATCTGTTTTTCTCCTTTCTTTAGAATAAAGCCTGTGATTGTGTTTGTGTAACCAAACCTATCTCCAAGTACCTCAAGAATCCTCTCTAGCCGTAAAACGTGAAGAGAGAGCTAGGGGAAAAGAGAACAGGTGGATCCGTAGGGTAGACCCCCATGTGCTCAAATCTGTGAGATGTGGCTATTTTAAATATCCTGATCATGTTTTAATGATTTTTATGATATATCTGAATGAATAACATGAATCCATGATGTTTATAGCATGAGATCCCCACTTTTTGATAAAATTTGGATTTTTGCCACTTTTGCACCTACAGCACTGTTTTTGTGATTTTTGTGATTTTAGGCTAAGATCTTAGATTTATCATGATCAATATGGTAGATCTGGATCCAAAAGCCTGAAAATAAATTCTAGGGTTTCATGATATGGTTTTTAAATCGTTTTTCATTATTGAGAGAAGACCCTACGGTCTAAGTTCTCCCCTTTTGATGTTCTTCATCAACGTGGGTATTTTTTTTTTGATTTTTTGATTTAATGTGAAATTTGGGCTCTACCTATGTCCCGGACTATTCAAGTTCAATTTTGAAATATTTTATAAAAATCATATTTTTCTAGATTGCTAGAATTTAGCTTGAAGCAAGATTTTTGGATTTTTCACTTTAAATTGATTTTATTTGATTTTATCTCAATTTTATTTTGATCATGAAACTCTAGGAATGGTATGATCATATTTGAAAGTTCTGGATCAATCGGACTATTCATATGAAAAAAACATACAATTTTGTCTCTTTGTGTGATTTTTCATAAATTTTATAGCAAGCTTTTTCCTTTATTTTAAACATGAACAATACCTGGTAACCACCTTGTGTGGATGAATAGGGGTGCCTAACACCTTCTCCTGTTCATAATTTAATCCCTTTACCCATCTCTAGTTGTTTTTTTAGGAGGGTTATTTTTACCCTAAAATTGCCTTTTGTGCTTATTTAATATTTTGGTGTCCATTCACACCTAAATTGAATGGTGGCGACTCTTTGTTTTATTTAATCCCGTGTGATGATAAAGGAAGTCAAGGAAATTTGATTTTTTCCCATGTCTCACAACTGGCTACTCTGTTGGGGACTTGAGGATTTGAGCCTTTTGGTGTTTTAGTTCATGTTTTTGATATTTTTTTATTTGCTTGCTATTTTGTGTTCTTAAGCATGTTGGGTATGTTTTAAATCTGAATTATTGCTTAAGAATTCATGGGGGTAGAAACATGCTTAATTTTGATTTATAGGATTGTTTCTACAAACATGCGTAGGGGAGGTTCGTTTTGCTGAACCATGTTTATTTCTTGCTATATTTTTATGATAGCATGTTTTAATTTTCAGCATGATCTTCATGATGCGTTTTTGGGTGTATAACATGATCAGATGCTTGCATGATTGGATGATTTTTATGAGCATGTTTTAGGTGCTATAGGATTGTTTTGTGTATTTGTTTAATTTAAATATGCTTTCAAATTATGCCTTGGTTTGTTTATGCATGGCTACGAAAAGAGTGGCAAGGGTTTGGGATGTTGTAAATGCACCTTATTTTTACAATGCACTGTGCACCTTTTATTTTTTTTTTACACAGCCTACCCTTAACCTATAGGAAGTTGAACCCGAATGTGTGTAGCTTGGCGCAACGAGGTCGATACTTCGGAAAGCGAAAGTGAAAACATTCACCTTAGAACTTTGGGCTAATGATTTGATGATAACGTGGATCTGTGATTCTGGTCATCACTAGGCTTGAGTGCTAAGTTGCCATTAAGCCAAAACCCAAAACCCCTACGCTTGAAGGTGGAGTTACACGTTTTTGGCTAAAGTACACAATTACGTGGGGATATGGGTTTGTAATTGTGGGAAGGCCGTTTGCATAGCTTGCAAGCCAAGGCATAATGCGGATGCCATATTGAGGTAAACAAGGTGACAAGGTAACCTTAATTTTTGCATTATTTTCATGTCATAGGGGTGTCATGGTGCCCATTGGTTCGGGATAAAATTGGTCCCAAAATATGCATGTTTTCTAAAATTGATGCAGCCCATAGGAAGAGTTTCTAACTCTGTTTAGAATCAATCCTACCCAATGTTCATACAAGAGGCAACAAAAAGGGTACCAAATTCTTGAGTATGGTGTTAATTTAGAGGGTACATGTGCCTTCTTAAACATGTGTTTTAGCAAAAAGGTCAAAGTCCACTTTGGGATAGTTTAGAAGCCCTGCACTGGGTGAACCGTATGTTTAGATGAGCAATTAAAGTGATCAAACCGTGAAAAAACCGAGAAAACATAAAAGAGCTCCGTAAAACCGCATTTTATACATGGGCTAGGCTTGTCCGTATTAGTTATACGGGCGAGGTTCGCCCGTGGATTTTATACGGTCGCAACTCGCTCGTAATTTGAATACGGGCAAAGCTGAACCGTACTGTGTATACGGTTTTCGCGGAAAATTCAATTTTAATCAGTTTTTCCCACTAAATCTTATTCCTTTAACCTTTAAATAATGATAAAGGGAAATGAGTTTGAATAAAATGCTTCAAAAAAAAAAAGAAAAAAAGAAATGTGAGAGAAAATCCTTTGGGCCTTTGAATTTCAGAATTTTTCTCAAAAACTCCTGGGGCCTCTGAAAGCCTTTGAATTTCAGCCCTTTTCCAAAAATATCCCTGGGCCTCTGAAAGCCTTTGAATTTCAGACCTTTTCCAAAAATATCCCTGGGCCTCTGAAAGCCTTTGAATTTCAGATCTTTTGAGCCTCTGAAAGCCTTTGAATTTCAGACATTTTCCAAAAGTATCCCTGGGCCTCTGAAAGCCTTTGAATTTCAGACCTTTTCCAAAAATATCCCTGGGCCTCTGAAAGCCTTTGAATTTCAGACCATTTTCAAAACCCCCAGTCCTCTGAAAGCCTTTGAATTTCAGATCATTTTCTCTTTTTGTGGGACCTGTTGGAAGCCCTAGAATATTCCAACAATTCAATTCAAAAAAAAAAAGAAAAGAAGCAAATAAAGAAACAAAATCCAAACTCGTGTTCACCCAGCATGCACATAGGCATTCCTAGGCATGTGAATGAGATTAATTGGGCACTGATTTTTTTTCTTTATTTTTTTTCCAGGTACCAATACACTTGCAATCATAGCTCCTGTAACTAGATCAAGAGTTCGCGCCATGAATCCCATTGAGAATGAAGCTGATGCTCCTCATCCAGATGTTGCCCTGCTCCAAGAACAAGTAGCAGGACTAGCCCGAATGCTAGAGAACATATTGTCCGTGCAGGGCCAACAAATGCAGGCCCAAAATCAAGCATCCACTTCCAACCCAGCACCTCCACCACAAATCAACATTCCACCTCTGGTTCAACCTATTCCTGAACCCATCTATGAACCTACCCTTGAACCTATACTGATCAGGGATGAGACAGGGGAGTCAGACAAAGCTAAGGAAAAGGAAATTATGAGGGAAGAAGTTGAAAGTAAGTTCATGCACAGACTGGAAATGATCCAAGACGAACTGAGGGAAGTAAAAGGGGTGAATAACTTCAGGGGCACCAACTTTGAAGACTTGTGCTTGTACCCTAACGTTAACCTGCCAGCTAAGTTCAAGTGTCCGGACTTAGATAAATATGATGGCACTGGCTGTTCCATGAGCCATCTGAAGTTGTACTGTGGTGCCTCATGCCAGTTCGGTCGAGATGAGGGTGTTCTAATCCAGCTCTTCCAAAGGAGCTTAACTGGAACTGCCTTGAGATGGTTTGCCACTTTAGACCATAGAAAAATCAGAAGATGGAAGGACCTAGCAGATGCCTTCCTGGCTCAATACAAGTTCAATTCAGAAATCGTGCCAGACAGGTACGATATAATGAGGATGAGTAAGGGAAGAGATGAATTCGTGAGACAGTATGCCAAGAGATGGAGGGAGACTGCCTCTCAGGTCAGGCCACCTATGCTAGAACAGGAGATGATTTTCACCTTCATCAGTACATTGGGTCAACCATTCTACAGCCACCTGGTGGCTCAGACCACCACTAATTTTGCGGCTTTGGTACAAGTGGCCGACCGAATCGAAGACGGAATCAAGTCGGGTAAAATAATTGACCACTCTACTATGGTCAGTCATCAAGACCCCAATGTGAATAAAGGAAGCGGGATAAAGAAGAATGGGAACAAGAAAGAAGGGGAAGTAAACATGGTGCTGCCACCATCAGGCCCTAACAAGCCCATACAAATCAACATACCTGCTCATTTTCCTACTCCATCTCCATCTACCCAGGCCCCTATGAGGGTTAATGTTCCAGCAGCACCTTCAGACCAAAAAAGGGTTTTTACTAAGGAGGAAAAGGACGCTTATTTTGCAGCAAGGAGAAATAGGGTTTTTACTTCTATTCCAATGACTCCTTCTCAGTTGCTGCCCACTTTATTGAAAGCAGGGTATATCACTTTAAGAGAACCCAATCCGAATGCATCCAAGGGGAGAAATTTTGACCCCTCCACCACTTGTGATTACCACATGGGTGCACCTGGGCACCCTACTGACAAGTGTTGGCCGTTGAAACATGCCATTTAGGATATGCTTGACCAGAATACCCTGTCTTTTAATACAGGGGCTCCCAATCCTCCTAGAACAAATATTGGACAGAACCCTCTGCCCCAGCATAATGGGGCAGGCCCATCTAATGTTATAGGTGTCATCTCTTCTGATGAAATAACCTTTGACCCATCCCAGTAATTGCTCCAATAGGGACAACAGTCAAAGTTTATTTTGACAGAATAAATAAGGAAAAAGAAATAAATATGGTTTCAAAGGGGAATGATAGTGCTGCTAAGAACATTAGTTCTTCTCTGGACCGGGTCTCATCTCTCATGGCCCAAATGAACATAGCCAAACCACCTTTGGTCGTCAATTACAGTCCATCCACCTTTACTTCACCCATTCAGTCAAAACCACCATTGGTCATAAACTGTGACCATCTTAATGCATCAGTCACTTCTGTGACCCCTCAACCAAAACAACGTCCACCATTGGTTGTTGATATCCCTCTCACTCAAATTTCATCGTCCAAGTCTAAACTTCCTCCCTTGGTGATAAATGTCATCAAGCCTTCCTACTCTGAATCAACTGTACCATGGAACTACAGTGAAGCTTTTACCACTACATGCCCTGCAGCTGAAAGCAAGGAAGAAGTGAACCTCATGATGAGGTCAGGAAAATGTGTAGTGGTGGAAGAAAAACAAAAGGAGACAGAGAAAGAAAAGAAAGAAGAGGAGAAAAATAAACGAAAGGCCAAGGTAGGGGAAGATGCCCCTCAGGTAACTAACGGTGAGGCTGCTAACCTCATGAAGGTAATGAAAAAGAGTGAGTTCAATGTTGTCGAACAGTTGAACAAAGTCCCCGCCCAGATCTCAATACTAGGCCTATTGTTATATTCTGAAAAACATAGCGACTCCTTGTTAAGGATACTTCAGGGGGCACATGTGCCTAAAAACATTGAACCAGACCAACTAGGCCAGATGGTTGGGCAAATATTATCCTACAATGTCATAACTTTTTCAGAGACTGAGATCAGCCCAGTAGGGTACCATCATGTTGACCCATTGCACATAGCTGTACTCAGTAAGGGTTGCATGATAGCCCAGGTCTTAATGGATAATGGATCGGCTCTGAATGTCTGCCCATTAATAACCTTTGTTAAGCTTGGTCTGGAGCAAAACAAAATCAAACAGAATGGAAGAATCATAAGAGCATTTGACAGTTTTGGAGAGGGAAGTTCATGAAATGCCATCACCTAGAACGGAGAGGGAAGTTCGTGGTTTTCTTGGAAGGATTCAATACATAAGCCGGTTCATAGCACAGCTCACCGCTATCTGTGAACCAATTTTCAAGCTTCTAAGAAAGAATAACCCGACAGTCTGGAATGACGATTGCCAAGAAGCCTTTGACACAATAAAGGAGTATTTATTGAACCCACCTGTGCTAGTACCACCAACTCCAGGAAGACCATTGATTTTATACTTGTCAGTTTTGGAGACATCAATGGGGTGTGTCTTGGGACAGCATGACGATACAGGTAGAAAGGAAAGGGCGATTTACTACCTAAGCAAGAAATTTACAGAATATGAAGCAAAGTACTCTCCTTTAGAAAAGACTTGTTGTGCCTTAGTGTGGGCAACTCAGAGACTGAGGCGTTATTTCCTTAGTCATTCCACATTATTGATATCCCGAATGGACCCTTTTGAAGTATCTATTTGAGAAACCAGCTTTAACTGGCAGAACAGCAAAGTGGCAGTTGTTACTCTCTGAATTTGACCTCACCTATATCACACAGAAAGCCATTAAGGGTCAAGCCATTGCTGATCACTTAGCCGCACACCCTTTACCAGAATACCAACCTTTGAAGACTAATTTTCCTGATGAGACAATCCTGTTTACTGAAGAAGAAGAAGGTGAAAGCTCGTGGCAAATGTTTTTTGATGGGGCCGCCAATATGAATGGAAATGGAATAGGGGCTGTTTTGATCAAGCCAGATGGGGCACACATCCCAATCGCAGTGAAGTTAAGGTTCCAATGCACAAACAATATAGCAGAGTATGAAGCATGCATAATTGGGTTGCAAGCTGCCTTAGACCACGAAGTAAAGGAACTTGATGTATATGGGGATTCGAGTCTTATCATCTTCCAAACAACTGGTGAATGGAAAACCAAGGATCACAAGCTGATCCCCTATCACCAGTATTTGGAAGAAATAAGCACCAAATTCACTCGAATTTCCTTCAATTATATGCCAAGGGCCAAAAATCAGTTTGCGGATGCTCTAGCAACATTGGCTTCAATGGTCAGTATGCCAGAAGGTGTTGATATTAGACCACTGGAAATTGAAGTCAGAGATGAACCATCTTATTGCCTTGTTCTAGAAGAAACCCCAGAAGAAGAAGTACCATGGTTTCAAGATATTAAGAACTTCCTAAATGATCAGAGTTTGCCAGAAAATGTCACTTCTACAGAGAAAAGAACAATACAGAGGCTGGCAGGACAGTTCTTACTAAGTGGTGGGCAGTTGTACAAAAGATCACACAACGATATCCTGCTCAGATGTGTTGCCAAGACCGAGTCAGAAAGGTTAGTTGAAACTGTACATGGAGGAGTGTGTGGACCCCATATGAACGGGCATATGCTTGCCAAGAAGATTCTGCGATTGGGATATTACTGGTCAACAATGGAGCACGATTGCTATATACATGTCAAAAGGTTTCATTTATGCCAAGTGTATGCTGATAATAAAAATGTACCCCCAAGTGAACTGCACAACATGACATCTCCATGGCCCTTCTCCATGTGGGGTATAGACGTCATTGGAATGATCTCTCCAAAGGCATCAAATGGGCACAGGTTTATACTTTTAGCAATTGATTACTTCACCAAGTGGGTAGAATCAGCTTCATATGCAAACATTACAAGTAGCCACGTTTTGAAATTCTTGAAGCACAATATCATTTGTCGCTACGGTTTGCCAAGTGCCATAGTATCAGACAATGCTTCAAACCTTAAGAACAAGGACATGAGAAAGATGTGTGAACAATTTCAGATTACCCATCACAAGTCAGCTTCATACAGACCAAAGATGAATGGGGCAGTGGAAGCAGCAAATAAGAACATAAAGAAGATCATTCAGAAGATGGTAGTGAGTTTCAAAGATTGGCATGAAATGCTGCCACTTGCTCTACATGCTTACAGAACCTCGATTCGGACTTCTACAGGGGTAACCCCGTATTCTTTAGTATATGGAATGGAAGCGGTTTTACCAGTGGAAGTAGAAATACCTTCATTAAGAGTGCTAATGGAAGTTAAGTTAAAAGAAGCTAAATGGATACAGTTAAGACATGATCAACTCAATCTAATAGAAGAAAAGCGTTTGAAAGCGCTTTGTCATGGCTAATTGTATCAGAAGAGAATGGCCAGGGCTTACAATAAGAAGGTGAAGCCCAGAACTTTCCAAGAAGGAAATTTAGTATTGAAGAAAATTTTACCCTTTTTGGAAGACCCTCGTGGAAAGTTCAAACCAAATTGGGAAGGACCTTATATGGTCAAGAAGGTCCTATCAGGGGGTGCTCTCATCTTAACAGAAATGGATGGGAAAGATTTTCTTGAGCCAATTAACTCTGATGCAGTAAAGAGATATTTTCCTTGAATGAATATTACTAGGAAATGATCTGAGGCCATTTTTTCTATATTTCCCAAAAATTTCATCCCTAGTCAAGCCAATTTGAGCATGTTCGTCTTATTTGTTAAACCTAAACTGGACTTACAGTCTTATACTGGGGCAAGGCCAATAGGGGCAAAGCCAATAGGGGCAGAAAGAAAAAAAAGAAAAAAAAGAAAAAAATAGGGGCAAATGAAAGCCAAATACAAAAGAAGGGGAATGGGATTGAATTCATCATGACTGTAATTCCGGTTGACCCATTTTCACACTTAGAAAATTTTGAGCCTTTAATACCTTTTATTTCATAAACCGAGCTTAGCCTTTGTTTCATCCTATTATTAAGCCCTCAGTGATCTTAGTATATTCATTCAACTTTCAGAGTAAGGTTGGTGATGACGGAATGCATAAGCCGGCACTAATGAAAACCATAATTGGTGCTAGGGGCAATAAGGGCAAAAAGAAAAAAAAAGAAAAGAAAGAAAGAAAAAAAAAGAATCAAAGGTTGAGTTGGTCATGTGGTCTAAATTTAATCAGCATGAGCACTGGAAATTGAGCAGATTAGCAGGGTCAGTCATGAAGGTAAAGCCATTAGGGGATGATTCTAAAGGTCATGGGGTAGACAAATTTAGTCTCTCCCTATTGCTTGGACTACCCTTTTCATTATTCAACCTGATTTTAATTCCTTCAATTATATGTGATTAAGTGTTTTGGATCAGCTTTCAAAAAAAAAACTATACTTTGGCCAGTGATGAGAAATCAAATACTTTTTCATAAAACTTCTGTTTTAACAAGCATCTGAGAATTCTGAGGCCAATAATATAAAACCTATTTTGAATTAAATCTATCGTCTTTCCACTAATGGAGTTCGCTTTTGTATAAAAGTATGAAAAAAAAAAGATAAAAAAGATAGATAAAATAATCTAATCCCTACTCCCCAACTGCTCCTCAAGCTCCATAATCCTAGCTGCCTGAGTTGAAATGAGTCCAGAAGCTCCCTCTGCATCAGGATCACTCAAAAAGGAGATGATCTCATTTGAAAAAGAATGCTTAATCTTCAACGCCCTAAGGTCAGCCAGGGAATCTTGATATTTCTTCCGCATCGCTTGGACTTCAAAGCGACGAGCCTGCCTTTGTTCTTCAAGTTTCTTCTCCATGGCAATGCGGCCAGACTTCTGCTCTTCAAGTTTCCTCTCCAGATCAATGACTTTTATCCTAATTTCTTGAGCCTCCCGTACCCATATTTGTTGAAGCCGCTTATGGGTTGCCCTTTCAGACTCCAGAATGTCCTCATGAGAAGGGGGAAGAACTGCAGGAGGATCCTCTGGTACTGGGGTATGACTCTGTACCTGCTGTGCGCACTCAATTTCGGTCGCACGACGAGGCACACGTAAAACGATGCGTGCCTCGGGATTTGTTTGGAGTCACCACTGCCTGATGGGGTGCAGGCAGACACCTGGATACCTAAGTTCTTCTACTAAGGCTTGGTTTGTGGCTTGAGATTCTAAGTAGGTTCTTGGTTGCGGTCTGGGGAAGTCCGTAGACACCCCAGTCCACCCCGTCAAGTGACGGGTCCATAGGTTTCCTCGGTTTTGAGTCAATTCAGTTGGTCTCTCACTCACCCGATTCCTAATCCAGCATTCAATTTTGGTTTAAGTCTGGCGGGACCGCCAAAGTGGTGTGGGTCCCTTTACTTGATTTTATCCTTTTAATTAAAGTGATGTGAGTCTGATTGGGCGGGCCCCGTTGGAAGGCCCACGGATTCCTTGGTGGGCTTGGTTGAGCCCACGTGTCCCTTGGTGGGCCTCGGCCTAGCCTGAGAGGCCCTTTGGGCTTTGGTTCAAGTGAATTGATTTTACTTTAAAGTTTAAGTTGAATTTAAAGTGATTTTTATGCAAAGGTGGGCCGGGTTGGTTTGTGGGCCCTTGAGTGGGCCCCACTATTGGTTGCCAAATGATTTAGTTTATCTTTGATTATCCATGCCAAAATGGGCCAGGCCTTAGGCTTGGGGCCCTTTACCTGGGCTTGGGTTTGAAAGCCCAAGACTTCTTGAGTTAGGGTTTTGAAACCCTAACCTTAGTTGGTTAATGGGCTTGGTGGGCCCGATAGGCCCTGCCCTTTGCCTCGGCCAAACCATGCATAAATATGATCCACATGCTTCACAAGTGGGCTTTGGCGGGCCTCCAATGATGTGGCCCACTCAAATAGATTGATTTTATCTTTGTTTAACAAAAATGAGTTCGTCGGGCTTGGTGGGCCCCATTAGAAGGCCCACCGGGAATCAAGTTGGACCGGGTCGGTCCATGGCCCATCTTCTGGTTTGCTTGGATTGGTCAACAAAGCACAAAAATAGCAAAGATCATCAAAAATAGCAAAAATGCAATCTGGCAGTGTAGCCGGCCTGAGATGCCGGTTACACGCAGGGCTCTGTGTATCCGGCATCTTTAGCCGGCTACACATGGGTTTCAGTTGATCCGGCCTGAGTTGCCGGATCAACCCACAGAAGCCTTTTCTCGGATTTTTGCATTGGGGTTGGGTTTCTGGGTCTTCTAGGATGTTCTAGGGATTGTGTGGGCTCCTGTGTGAGCCCACAGTGGTTCAGGTGAGGCCCTTTGGCTCTCTTGAAGGTGTTTTGAGAATCAAAGGGAAAAGATGGAGGCTGGGATTTGCCTCCTCCTCTTTTCTATCCCCAATCATTGCACAAACAGGGATTCAAGTATCCCTATTCCGGTTTCTTTTTCCCACACAAACACATCATTAATTTTGCATGAAGCAACAAACAAACTAAGGCATCCCTAAGCATGTTGCAAGCTAAAATTGAACTAAGTAAACAATGGAATATGCGGAGCACCTAGGTATATCTTCAATGCATGCAAAAGTAGACCTATCCATGAAATATGTACAAGGCCGAATGGGTCTTTTTTATGACTCAAAACAGTGACTAAACCGAAGTGGAATCATGGTGTAAACACACAAAATAGTCGGTAAAAGTAGATGTTGACATGATCCCCAAAAATGGTAAAACACATACCTTAAACATTGATTAATCCATGCATGCATACAACATCAACTTAGACCATGTGCAAATGAAAACTAAAACATAAACTCAATGTGCAACATCCTATCAATGCAAATTATTCATTTATTCTAACAAAGGACATTTAAAGAAGGGAACAAGGGGGATTACTTCAAGGGGTACATTGGAAAAGGCAACCATGGGGGAATATGCTCCCACCTTCGAATAAGACAACCAATAACAGCAAACATTATGTTAAGAAGCCATTAGACCATGCTTAAAATATCATGCTTAAAGTGGAACATTCTCATCCTAGAAACCGGAGATATGCTCCCTTTGCCAAGGGAACTTTCTCATGCCGAAAATGATGAACACAAGTGGAGGGAGAAGACATCAACATGCTGGGAAAGAAACGGGAAACATGCTAGAGAAGAAAACAACATTTTAACAAGCTTGAAATGAGCCTATTTTCATTTATGCTGAACAACAAGTTGTGGGGAACATTACCTGGGGGTTATTAGAACTTGGAGTGGCGTATGGAACTCCCTTGAAGCAAAACCGGTGCTGAAGTCTTACCTTTTGCACCACCAACAGCAGCCTATCCTCCTCTTGATTGTGAGAAAATGGAGAAGAAGAGGGAAAAGAAGGGTTGGATGGTCTTGAGATCAATTTGGGTGAGCTTTGGGGTGAGTGGAAGTGACCAATGGAGGTGCACAAGAGGGGGCAGCCATGGGAGAGTTTTGGGAGAGATGGGAGAAAGTGGGAGAGATCCCCAAAAAAATCAGCCGACCCCTTTGGTTTGTGCTAGGGTTTCTTTTTATAATGCATGACCAAAAAAGAATTATTCTTGCACTTCATCACCAAAACCCTAATCCTTTCATTTCATGCCACCCTTTTTTAAAAAAAGCCATCATTGCATTTTTTCTTAACCTCCAAGTAAACTTGGAGGCCAAGTTTGCTTGAACGAATTCTCCACATGGAGAATTCATCCAATCATTTATTTTTTTATTTTTCCTTTTTTCTTTATTTATTTAATTCATTTGCTTTTATTATTATTTTATTAAGATCTTTGTTTTAGGTTTTGGATGCACATGCATCTTTTAATTTTATTTTCTTTTTCTTTTATTTTAAATATTTTAATTAGATTTTTAGCAAAAATATTATTTTTTAATTCAAAACCTTTTACTTTGCTGCTCTTTCTTCACTATTTGCCACGTGTGCAGATTTTCAGAAACTTTAACCACCCACAACTCACTCGTCTGATATCTGATTTTAGAAACTTAGTGGCGTTGGAATCAGTGCGAGATTCCCTATCCACTGAATTTTAGTTTAGCAGCAAATTCGAGTTTTTTAGCAGAAGTGCCGGGCCGCGTCCGGGAGCTGCTTTTGCTCATATTTCCTTATCCAGGACTCCGATTCCAGCAAACTCAGTTGCGTTGGAATCGTGTCGAAATGCTCTTTCTGCTAGTATCAAATGAGGTAGCTGATATGGGGTTTAGCAGAAAGTCAATTTCTGCTTTTGTCAAATTTGACCAGCCCATAACTTCTTCATCTGGACTCCGATTTGAGCAAACTCTGTTCCATTAGAATCGTATCAGAATCCTCTTTCCAATGGTAGGAAGCATGGAAACTGATTTGCACCAGATAAAAAGTCAACTTTTTGAATTTCTCAAGTTTGACTTTTCAATTAAAATTTCATTTTCTGCATTTTGGGAGGTGCAAAAATGAGGTGCTTACACCTGCTCTTTGATCCAGAAGTGATAGTCCTTCACATGGGACTCATAAAAGACAGGACCCCGCAGAAAGCAAACATAGGACTACTCATTCATTAATTGAGCATTTAGCCCCATGGTGGCTTATGTAAGTGGCCCTACAAGGCTCTCATAGCCAGTTGGGAGCATAATTCCCTAGGTCGCTCCAAACTGCCGAAGAACCCTCAAAGGAAGATAGAGAACAACAGATTTCAAGCCTACCAGGACCAAAAAGGTTCCTATCTCTGAAGCTGATCACTGTCTCTGGATTGGGCTGATAAGTGCCAGACCATCTCACTTGAGTATCCTAGAGAGTACCCAAAAAAGTGAACCATCCCTACTTGCCGCCTTGGATATTAGGACAACCCCTGTGGCTCATCAGAACAGAAACTTTCAACCTTGGAAAGAAGCGGCGAGTTATCTCTTCAACTTGGCTTAGGTGGTCAAGCAACCAAAGCTGCAGAAAAGGAGAGAATTTCAATTTATTTCCAAAGAAAAAAAAAGAAAAAGAAAAAGAAAAGAAAAAAAAAAGAGAAAAAAGGAAAAAAAAAAAAGAAAGAACAAAAAAAAGGAAAAGGAAAAGAAAAGAAGAAAAAAAAGGGAAAAGAAAGAAAAAGGGAAGAAAAGAAGAAAAAAGAAAATAAAATAAAAATATTTTTATTATTTCTTATCTGTAGGATAGGGGCGCAGACAAGGAAGCGTTTCTTCTTTCTGAAATAGCAGTCAGTAAGGGCCTGGTATATCTATGCTAAGATCATAGGGGCCAACCTCTCACGTTCCCTAACCTGACAGATAACTGAGATGAGAGCCAAGTCAACCTGGTCATCACCCCGTGGAAAGAGCAACTCGTTGACCACTACCAAAGTCAATGCATTAAACCTGGCATCCTTGTCTTCACTCCTTAGAAGTTTTTTAATCAAAAAGGTTTTGGACAAGGTCAATAGGGTATCAGAATTCCCTAAGTCTTTCTTCCCTATACCCAAGAATGTAGAGGCCTCCTTTTTGTAACTAGGCTTTAGGGGCAGGTTCACAACTTTTTCAGAAAATTTTAAGCCAAGGATGGTTTCAATTTCTTCTATGGTAGGAGTCATCTCTTTGTCATCGAAACGGAAGAGATTCAGTTCAGGAACCCAATGTCCAATCAAAGCTTCAATTATTTCCCACTTAAAGGGAATTTTAAGGATGTGTAGGATATGCCCTAAGTGGATAGAATCCCAGCGAATTTCTTCATCAAGGGTCATGGAGTTGACCCACCTGTCATAGAAGGAGTCCACAATGTTATATCTAGTGAGATTAGGAGGTTTTGATCTAACAGGTTGTCTTGCAGGAGGAGATTCAACGGCAGAAGAGAACAGTGCAGGGGAAGCCATGGAAGCACCAAAGAAGCCAAGGAGAGCGAGAAAAGATGTGCTCAGGGAGTTTTCAAACTATTAAGAGTGTCACAATGACGTTCCCCATGAGTTTATATAGAAAAAATCGTTAAGGCAGTAAAATCCGTAATTATAATACAGGCATAGAGCGCCCGTACAAAGAATACGGACACACCGGACCATGAAAAATTCACGGGCAGGGTGCGCTCGTATTAACATTACGGGCACATCTGGCTCGTAGTATAAGTACGGTTCCTTCGGAAAAATGCAAAAAAATGAGAAATTTTGATTTCCTTGTTTCCCTAAGCTTCACCTATCCTTGCTTTAACATTCATCATACAATAAAAGCTGAAAACAAAGAAGAAAAGAGCAGAAATGAATAAAAATCTAACTTCTTTTATATTTATGAATGTGTACATCAGTTTGTCAAAATACATATACATCTAAAATCCTAATCTACTGTGCCTCCGCAGATCCATCTCCTCTGCCACGTCCTCTGCCTCGAGATCGTCGACACCCGAAGACTATCGGCACTTTATCACGAGCGGAAATACGCTCCCTCCTGCAGCCCAAAATAGATTGAACGTCATACGAATACAAGAATAGAAGTCAAGAGCATAAAAGAAACATACCTAGAGTCAGCCGAAGAAGCAGGGGCAGACCCCAGGAGATCTACGTCCCTAGCAGACTCAAGATTAGGCTCCGCAGGAACAGGCTCAACCACAGGATCAGTACCAATAGCAGGCTCAGAAGCTGGAGTCGACACCTCTGGAACATCGATCACAGGTGCAGGGTCTATCAAAACATCAGGATCAGTCTCTACCTCAGGCTCAGCAACAGTAGCCTCCTCCATCATCCCAGCCTCCACGGTAGGCTCCACTATAGCGGTATCCCTGGCCGGCTCCACATCCATATCTACAGAAGTATCAGGAGCAATCTCAGGTGCTGGAGCAGACTTTGGCACATCCACCTCAGCAGGCGCTACATCGACCTCGATCTCATGCTCTGTTGCAGGAGCCTCTGAGGGACTGGGAGAAGTCACGAACTCCATCCGTGCCACAGAAAAAACCTCACCACGAAGATGCATGGGCATAGGTGAAGCAAGAGAAGAAGGGCCGGCTGTATCCTCCTGAAAATAAGAGAAGAAATTTCAATCAGGACAGGACAAACTAATACAAGAGCAGAAATGGAAATAAGTGAAAGAATTAACCTAAGTATGAGAAGGACCCGTCTGGTCCTGTGCATCAGAAGGGCCCGCCTAGCCCTGTGCTCTGGCTAGCTGCCCCCGGAGGTCTGAGATCGTAATATAGAGGGCATCCCGCTCGGCGATAACAGTATCTCGCTGGCACTCTATATCAGCATACCGAGATCGAATCTCTGCCAACTGAGCCTCCTGAAATAGAAGAGAAGGTATCAGAAAATGCCAAGTTCAAATAAAATAAAGAATAGAAGATACAAAAACAGAGAAGGCATACCGTCGTGTCATAAGCTCTAATCACTACCCCTCCTATCTCCGTGACTCCACCACGGACAGGCATGGGTGGCATAAGGCACCCGACTGAAGCTCGCCTGAACCAGGCATCATAGTCACCCTCCTTTAATAAAGTATCTGCCTCAGTCCAATCTAGGAACTGGGCAGGATCAACAGGCATAGGAGGAAAGGAGGGGGTAGTATCTGGAGGAATGGCAGGAATCCGGGGCTCCCCCACATGCTGATAGAAGAAGCGCTCTCCGCAGTACCAGATGCTACCCATCTGACCAATGAAAAACTGATATCTCTGACGTCTCTGGTCAAGGACGAAAGCATCATCTCTGGCTGCATGCAGGGCCAGCACCTCATGAATGTCCTCCATCCTGGGGACAAGCAGCTGAAAAACCGAACAAGAATATTAGATTCAAGAAGAAAAGGAAAGAGAAAAGAAGAGGAATTAAAGTAGATTACCTCAGACCAGTATAGTCTGTCCAGGTGGGCACGGGCGGACCTAGGATGACTCTTTTCAGAGTCGTGCTCCACATGACACCATCTACGTGCCATAGGATATGTATCCTCAGGCATCGTAGAGGTAGGGCGGAAATAGGATATATAAACCCTAGCAAAAAACTGCAGAAAGAAGAAAGAGAGTCAAAAGAATAGAAAAAGAGAAAGAGAGAAAGAAAGAGAAGAGAAAAAAAATGATTCACCTGCAAGAAGGGCCAGAAGAATCTGCACCCAACTCCAGCTCCTCTAGAAGTAGAGAGGCCACTCACTGATTGGTGAAGGTCGGCCAAAATAGTACCAAAAATGAGCGGGCCCCAAGTGTACCTCCTCGCTTGATGAAGATCTCCCAGTAAGCTCAAAAAGTGAGGACTAACCGAAGTCGTGTCCTCTGGGAAGAAGCAGGAGCCCATCATGTACAGAAAAAGAAATCGAAAGGCATACGAGAAAACTGGATCACCAGCGGCAAGCTGGCCAAACTGCCTCACCCTGAAAGTCTCTCTCAACCAAGTCAAAAACAATCTCGCTCTCCCTCTATCCCATGCCTCAGGAGGCAACACAATATATCCAAGGTAAGCAGCGATCTCATCAACATCTGGCATCACCATCTTAGGAATAACATCACCGATCATCCTAATCCCGGTGATGAGCGTGAAGTTAGACGGCCTGATCCCGATCTCAACATGTGGGAAGTGGAAGCTCAGGGTCTCGGGAAAGAATCTCTCAAGCAGCGCCGCAATAAGGGCCCGATCCAGGCGCACATCCAGAATGGTAATGAATAGGCCAAAGCCATACAAGCCTAACTCCCGACGGTAGGCCGAACTGCAGGCTCCAATGAATCTGATAAAGCTAGCCCAGCTCCCACGATAATGAGACATGGGATACTCCAGAGGGATATCTGCCCTAATACACGCTGAGGGATGAGTCCTCAAGCCGTGCAAAAGATTCGTATCCCTAATCTGGGCAACAATCACATCAGGGACCTCAACCCTGGTCCTGGCCTCATCTCTACCACGGCCTCCTCTACGGCCCTCATCCTGGCCTCCATCTCTGCCTCCACCTCGGCGCCTGCTACGGCTCCTATCTCTGCCCGAAGCCTCAACTGCCGGCTAAAGAAGCAATTGGAAAGAAGAAAGGATCAGGGTGAATTTTATGAAGGAACGAGAAATTTCAGAAAATTTGGAGTATACCTCCGGGGTCGCCTCACGTGAATCCCCAGAGGAAGATCAGGGACATCAGAATCCGAATCCCTCTTGGCCTTCGAAGACGACGCCACGTCAGCAGGATCACGCCTAACCCTCGAGGAGGAAGGCTCATCTGCAGGATCCCTAGAAGCTGATCTAAGGCGGGCCATCTATGGTTCAAAACAGGGAGATGTTTAATTATTCTTGTTAAAAATTTTTATTGCTTGATTCTAACCAAGTTTAATTGATGTGCAGGAAAAAGGAAGATGGAGAATAGAATAAAATGTTTCAGAAACTCCTAATCAAATCAGAAATCTACTGAAGGAGTTTAACTTGCTGTTTGGAGAAATTTTTGTGATATTTACTTTGCTATGAATGCATTAAGGATTGATTTTAATTTTCTCTGTTTCAGGATGGAAATTCAAGCCTATTTGTTGGGATTGTGATAACAGAAATACTCATCAAGGGTGGGCAATCATCTAGCATCCCATGGTCAAAGCAAAGTTTCAAGAAACCTAAAGCAACAGCAAGAATTGTACATACAAAAGTCTACTATAATTGTGAAAACATGCATTGGCGAGAAAATCAGAAAAAAGCATCAAAATATGCAGGATGGCTCCAAGCCAACATTGCACAGAAAGGTACAAAGTAACTCCAGAATTGGGAGATTCATCCAAATAATTTGAAATAGAGAAGTTAACTACTCAATGGATTGGCCAAGCAGAAAATCACAAAACAAATAGGCATGGCAAGAATCAGAGAAATACAGTCAAATGGCATTAGTAAAACAAGCAAATACAGAAAGTTTTGGGATTCTCAATGAAGACAGAAAAATCCCCAAAAACCAGCTTGGTTCGGATTGTTACTTACATGTGGAAACAGAGATTCAAGCAGGGCATGGAAATTGATAATCAAATTAACCCAATATAGACAAAGTAAGCAGTTGGTTAGTCAAGAACAAAAATTTCGTCCATAGATTTTACAAATGCATACATTGTTCATAAGAAAAAATCAGAGAGATTTCGGCCACTTATTGGGTTTAGTTGAAATGGTGGAAGCAAATGGGGAACTCTTACTCTACTGAAACTTCAAGGAGCATCCACAGACGGTTGATAAAATTTGGAACACGACCACAGTTGCAACAATAAGTCGAGTGAGAAGGGAACAGCCGCCGAAGATAACAATGGTCGCCGAAGAATGGGAAGGTCGTCGGAGAAGACAAGTGCGGTCAATGGAAGAGGAAAGACCGTAAAAGGGTTTGCGGTCACAAAGAAATCAGAGAAGATAGGGCTGAAGTGCGGACAGAAATGAAGAAGAAGTCGCGGCCACGGTTAAGAAAGGAAGCCAAAATCCGTAAAGACAGTACAGCACAGGCCCGTGGAGGTAATTCGGTCCACTTCACCCGTGTTCAAATTACGGGCAACATCTGTCCGTAATGCAAATACGGGCGAACCAGAAAATTGCTTTTTTTATTATTTTTTCCACATTTTTTAAGAGATCAATGTTTATATTAGTTGTAAGTTGCAAGGATTGCCATCTTACCCACTTTTGTTTAAAAATTTTGTCTCAAATCTCACTTCATAGCCACGAGTGCTCAGTGAGAGGATAGAGGAGGATTTGGTCCTTAAGCTGAGGGACTTCTTAGCAAATCTTCCACAATCAATTCTTTTTTACCAAAATCATCCATTTAATCCTTGCAAAATGCAATTAGTTAGACAGAGATCTCAAAAAGTGCAAATTGGTGGGTCTTTTTTGCTCTCTGCTTGTAATTGGTTCCAATTACCAGCAAAGAGGGGGCAGCTGTAGACACCCGAAATTGCACTACAAAATGAGAAAATAATGAAAACATTAATTGGAATTCAAAACAGGCTAAAAATGCATGAAAATCAATAATTAAAGCCTGGACCGTATTGTATCTACGGGCTAAGCGTGCCCGAATTTTACATACGGGCACGCAGCGCCGGTAATACATATACGGACACCATTGGACCGTAAATCATTTACGGGCACATCAGACTTGTGCGAGTTCTGTTCTTCTCTCGATTTCTGAGCCTTATCTTTAGTCCAATATCCCTTTAAATGAGCGAATTATATATTTAATTCGTGCGAAATATCTTTGTGGATAAAGGATGGGCATGATCTTGTGTTTAACTCAAACTGAAACTCTATCTTGCCAAACCTTGGACCAACCATACCCCTGTGTTTGCCTATAAATAGAGGGCCTTTCCTCAAGCAAAAGGCCACGAAAATTTGAAGTGTAAGAAGCTCCAAGAGAAGAAGAGGAACCCCTGCTGCTTTGCTTGCTCAATCCAGGTAAGTCCCTTTTCCCTTTATTTTCTGTCTTCAATTCTAAAAGTAATAGGATCTTCTCTATTGCTGTAGAATAAGGCCATCTTTTGTATCTAGTATTCCTAAACTTTCCTCCAAGTACCTCAAGAGTCTCTCTAGCCGTAAAACGTGAAGAGAGAGCTAGGGGAAAGGAGAACAGGTGAATCCCTAGAATAGAACCTCATATCTGTTTTTCTCCTTTTTTTAGAATAAAGCCTGTGATTGTGTTTGTATAACCAAACCTATCTCCAAATACCTCAAGAATCCTCTCTAGCCGTAAAACGTGAAGAGAGAGCTAGGGGAAAAGAGAACAGGTGGATCCGTAGGGTAGACCCCCATGTGCTCAAATCTGTGAGATGTGGCTGTTTTAAATATCCTGATCATGTTTTAATGGTTTTTATGATATATCTGAATGAATAACATGAATCCATGATGTTTATAGCATGAGATCCCCACTTTTTGATAAAATTTGGATTTTTACCACTTTTGCACTTACAGCACTGTTTTCGTGATTTTTGTGATTTTAGGCTAAGATCTTGGATTTATCATGATCAATATGGTAGATCTGGATCCAAAAGCCTGAAAATAAATTCTAGGGTTTCATGATATGGTTTTTAAATCGTTTTTCATTATTGAGAGAAGACCCTACGGTCTAAGTTCTCCCCTTTTGATGTTCTTCATCAACGTGGGTATTTTTGGTTTTGATTTTTTGATTTAATGTGAAATTTGGGCTCTACCTATGTCCTGGACTATTCAAGTTCAATTTTGAAATATTTTATAAAAATCATATTTTTATAGATTGCTAGAATTTAGCTTGAAGCCAGATTTTTGGATTTTTCACTTTAAATTGATTTTATTTGATTTTATCTCAATTTTATTTTGATCATGAAACCCTAGGAATGGTATGATCATATTTGAAAGTTTTGGATCAATCAGACTATTCGTATGAAAAAACCATATATTTTTGTCTTTTTGTGATTTTTCCTGATTTTTATAGCAAGCTTTTTTCCTTTATTTTAACATGAACAATGCCTGGCAACCACCTCATGTGGATGAATAGGGGTGCCTAACACCTTCCCCTGTTTATAACCGAATCCCCTTACCCATCTCTGGTTGTTTTTTTTAGGAGGGTTATTTTTGCCCTAAAATATCCTTTGTGCTTATTTAATATTTTGGTGTCCATTCACACCTAAATTGAATGGTGGCGACTCTTTGTTTTATTTAATCCCGTGTGATGATAGAGGAAGTCAAGGAAATTTGATTTTTTCCCATGTCTCACAGGAGCGAGAGGATGAAATGCAAAGAAAATACCTGGAATTGTTATTTTCGTCTTGAGGTAAAATTTCGAAGACGAAATTTATTTGTAGGGGGGGGGAGGCTGTAAAACCGCAAATTTTTGGGTATTTATTTTAAAGAAATAATGAATAAAATTATTCCTTTAATTGGTGGATTTTCAGGTGTGCAATGTGCAAGGGCAATTTGGGAAAATTCCTAAAAGTTGGTTTTATCCAAATTAAAGGTAAGTAAAGTTAGGATATAATTTCAGTATTCAATAAGTTTTAAGTAATAATTTTGTTAGCTATTAGATGGTGCTAATATTGCATTTAAGTGGCTAAATAAAATTATTAAAGGATGATAGGCTGTTGGTGTAGGTGATATGGTGGTAGGGCACTACACTTGATCAAAATAGAAAGCAAACAGTTTTTTTTAACGTAAGGAATTTGCTGATCGTATCAACAGCTCTCTCTCTCCGGGCGTTTCCAACCGTTACAACTTCGGAGAAGGCAAAACAAATGTAACTTGGATCTAAGAGTTGAGAAGAGTGGAGAGGATTGCTTGGAAAGAAAGAAGGAACCTTGGTTCTGTTAGAGAGGAAGTTGTCCATTGCTGTTGGAGCAGGAAACGTCCAAGTTCAGATTCAGTCGTTTGGAGATTCTGGAAGTGAAGAGCATCCAATCGAGTTGCTGTTTTGGTGAAGTTGGAATCAAGAGGCAAGTAGCATCTTCCAAAGTAGCATGATTTTTGTGTGGTTGGTGATCATCTAAAGATTTAGATTGTATTATTTTTTTCTGTTAAATCAGTGAGTCATTCTCTTTGATGTTGAGCTCCAACATCAAAGAGGAAATGATTAGATTAAGCGTGAGTCATTATTTTGCTCAATTTGATCCATGAGTCATTTTCTGTTCGTAGTGGACGTTTGAATCCGTGAGTCATTCAGACATTGAGAATTCTGAACTATCGCCAGTTAGCACCTTCTAAACTCATGATTTATATGTTTACTAGGTGGTTTAAAGTATGAGAATAAAGTTTACAGAAAAAGTTTGATATTTCTGTTCATGTTTGGGCATCTAATCTCTAAGTGTTTTTATTCTTGGTTAGAATAAATTCGAGCTAGTTTGGAGATGTTATTTAGAGGATGTTTAAGATGTTAGACATGTTTATGATGGAAGCATTTTGTTCAAAATTTAAGGACTAGAGTTTGCCGCAAGTGGAAGAGAAAACAAACCTGGCGCCAAGTGCTGTTGACCTCTTGGGAGGTCAGCACTAGTTATTTGTTTGGGTGGTCTAACCTTGCGCCAAGGGCTGCTGACCTGGTGAGGTCAACGCCCAACACCAATTTGGGTATGCGGTTGTTGGTGGTTTAAGTGAAGCTTTGTTCAGCTTCTTAAACTTGTTCTATTAATCTTGTTCAGGTGCTGAGGCACGATCTGAAGATTTGAAATTCTGGGTTTAAATTTATAAAATATCTTAGCTCTAATTTATAAGTAGGGTGGGGCTAATTTAATATTGACCATAAACAGAATTTTAGCCTCATATATCCTTTCGATTATGTTCATCTAAGTTCAAATTTAACCTTCAGATTTTTGAAATCCTTATGGAGGATGAATTGGTAGTAAGCTCTGGATGATTGTTATGAGAGAAATAACCAACTTATGATTCAAAATTTCAGCAACTTGTTGTTGGCTTCTTTGAGCAGATTTTGTTCACGTCTAGTTGATCTTATTACCTGTCCTTATTAGAATTGTAGGGAAACCAAAAATAGCACCATGTTTTCATAGAATTGTTGGGAAAAAAATTACTAAAGATAGGTTATAATTTTTCTGTAGCTACTATTATAAATCAGATTTTGGAAGTCTTGTGGTGGTTAATGATAGTAAATGCAAGTATATTGTTCGGCATAAACTATTGGTGTACTCTTGTTGTGGTTATTGATATAGTTAAATTCTTTTCCCATTTCTGAATTTTCTGGAAAATTGTTATAAGTTTGATGGAAGCAAGATCATGAATATATATATTTCCTACAGCATATAGGTGAGATGTTATGAGCTTATTTTGGTGTTAACCCTTGTTACTACTTCATCTGAATTTTGCAATACCTAGTTGGGAGTCCAGCACTGATAGTAACCTGTGGAAACTAGCATTGACAATAAGGATTAGGGCATATGTGGTCTTAGACTTAACTAGTAAAGAATTAGCAGAATTTTGATATTCTAATCTAAGAAGGGTGGTCATTTGGGAATTATAGAACTAATTTAACCTCACATGGAAATTGCTGAACTTGTATTCTAATCTAAAATGTTTTTGATTCTAGATTCTTCATATGTTCATTTGATTCCGTTTGATGAAATTGTAAGTGTTTCTAAGGTATGTGCCAATTGCCGTAAATTTTTAATGATGGATGACTTTAGTGATTATTTGAATCAAAAAATTGGTATTGTTAATTATAAAATGTCTTCTTTCATTAAAAGCATGGTTTTATGTTAAATTGCACAGTATATGAGAATTTTTGCCAAAATATTAAGGACGAGACTTAGTGTGGATCCATAGTCTAGTTGTAGGTGGAATTTGTATGTTTTGTTTGGATTTAAGTCTAGAGTTCCTTCGTGCGTTTCCTCCATGATGGAGAGGCCTTCCATGAGGGAGGCGCTGCAGCAACTCCGTTTCCACCATGATGGTAAGGTCACTTGATTAATTCCGCCGTGAGGGCGACGATATTGGATGTTCTAGCTGTTGCAGTGTTAGACTAGATTGTCTGGAACTCTAGCGCTTAGCCTCACAAAATAGACAAACTTCACGAGTCCCAATATATATTGTTTTTTTTCCGAATTTGTAATTGATGATGTATTTCCGAGATTAGTCGGATTAACCGAGGTTAATCGTAACTTAATTGATTATAACTAGTGCATGTTTTAGAACTGTTATAACTGTATTTTTGTGCATGCATTGCTACTTGCTAATATAGTCATATCTCACTGTTTTGTTTTGTTTTCAGATTTCGGCGAGGACGATACCGTGGGGGTTGATATTTTGGTGGACTATTCGGAGTATCGTGAGGAGGATTATTTTATTGAGTAGATCTTAGTTGTTGGTTTTACTTACTTTAGTGAGTTTTATTATGAACCCTGTATTACTTTTGGATATGTTTGGGAAATTAGTGAACCTTGATATTATGCGTTTGAAGCGTTATGTTATTTTATTTCATGTTTTCCCTTACTCTGTTGATCCTGTGGAATTTTAATTAACCTTCGGGTACAAGTTACGGTTATTTTACGTAACCCGGATCTGGGGCATTACACTTCTTCTGCCACTCAGATCTTGAATTGGGAACTCAGTCATCTTAATTCTTTGCGGAATAGCGCCAAAGGGGATTCCGACGCCAACTCATCGGCAAAAGTAGGCTATCAGAATACATCATGCACTGTGAAGAAGAGCTACTACCGACCTTACCAACAAAAGGATTAGTCCAATCGAGAATAGCATGACCAATAACACCACATGAAACACAAAAGGCTGGAAGATTTTCATACCTGAAGTCTAACCAGACTTCCTTACCTGAGCAAACTTCGAACCAAACACCCAAGGCAACGGCCTGATCAAGGGGGAGTCTGACTCTAGCAAACACGTCCTCTCTGGCAATCTCATCCTTAGAGAGGTCCACTTCCAACCCCTCTCCAAATAGGCGCAGGAGGTCACAAATAATTTTTTTTTATCATGGAACTTACAGGTGAGGTTGCAAATATGGACCCAAAGAGTAATGGATTTAAATTGGAAATCCTTTTCCATCTCAAAGTCCTCAATGCTGTCCATTAATAGCGTAGCCACCCCAATAATGCAACGCTGAGTTTGCAGGACTTTTGCCTTGTCTTCAGCCGACCCGAAAGCCACCAAAAAGCGCCTAGGATGAACTTTGAGGACTTTAACAGCAGCGATTTTAACCCACAGTTTGCAATAGAGTTGCAAAAGGAGTTTGTCTTCAAGTCCTCATCGCAGATTTCACAAATCACCAAGTTCTGCCATTTTGTCGAGATTCTTCTTTTGTCTTCCTCAGAAGGATTGAAAACAGTGTTAGGTCTGGGGGGTATGAGAAGGGATTTGAAGTTTTGAGTAAGATCTTCCATTGGATTGGTGGAAGAGGGCAAACAAGTGAAACCAGAGACCACCAAAGCTAGCTGGCAACCGAACCCACAAAAAAAACCTCAACCTAGGGACCACCAATAAACCAGGAAGGAGGGAGGACCAAAAACTAGGTTAGTGAGACTCCATGGATGGGGAAGCAAGGAGAAATCGGAAGAAGAACAGCCTGGACCAACGAAGCCAGCTCAAGCGACGAGACCACGGAAGTCGTCCAGAAAGGTTTTCGTGATGTTCCTCTCAGTAGTGACCATAATAATTAATAAAGGATAAATTGGTCATTTCAAAATTTCTTGCGCCATATAATAAAGGGCCACCCGAAGACTAATATTGATTTACTGTAGTCTGTTTGGGGCTAAAGAGAACAAAGACGAAGGAAGCAGGTCGGAAACTTCATGTCTTCATCTTAAGTTTTTTCTATTAAATATCTGATATTTTAAACACTCGTTCGTCTCAGACGAACGTCATTCAGTCCAAAATGCGCCAATTGTTATTTATATAGAAGGGTCTGAGCCGGCCATGCTGTAAACAATTAATAAAGCCTTGACCTTAAGGAGGAAGTTTCTTCCTCTTTAATCTCAACCACCTGCCTACATAATACATATACTTAAACTTTGCCCTCATCATTTGTTTAGATGCAATTTCTTGGGACTGTCCCTTGCCATGGACGATTGCAGCTCAAGAAATTTTCACCCCAAGATATCAAAACATGGTTTTGCTCTCTGTTATATCTCCGCTACCTTTATTTTCCTCATCATAGTCCCTTCTGTCACCGCGCTTGACTGCCCTGCCAATTTGAATGAAAGCATATTATACGAGGGAGATGCTTTTCCGTCAGATAATGCCGTCCAACTAACCCAGAATACATCAAAAACTGATTATTCAGAAATTTTGGGTCGAGCTATGTATCCCGATCCGGTGCGGCTATGGGACAGAAACACAAGAAAGGTAATAGACTTCACTGCCCGATTTTCATTTTCAATTGACTTGCCAAAAGATGGGGGCCATGGAGATGGAGTTACATTTTTCCTTGCGCGCGACGCTTCATCTATCCCTAGAAACTCCGGGTGTAAGTCTTTTGTTCTTGCAGACGGTGACCACTGTGACACCAATGACATTTCTCTTTTTTCAATCAACTTTAATCTCTTAAGAAACGCCTGGGACCCTGATTGCAATCACATTGAAATTGGCATTGACCTCAACTCCATTATATCAGTTCTAACTGTAGAGTGGGTTTGTGAATCACTTGTGAGAAACAATAATGCTCAGGTTATTTATAATTCAAGTACTAAAATCTTGAGTGTTTTTTCCACCTATAATGACAGTCCAACTTCCATTCCCCTTGTTTTGGACCTAAAGGACTATTTACCCGAGTGGGTTACCATTGGCTTCTGTGCATCCACGGGAGCGGCGTCCCAGATACGTTCCCTTCACAACTGGAATTTTCATTCCAGCCTAGAGACATTAGAAAGCCTACAAAACAAGGTTCCTACAAAGAAAAGGAGGTGGGTTATTATTTTTCCTTGTATTACAGGTGTTCTCCTTGGTGGGTTTGGTTTGATCTGGTTTCTTTGCTGGAAGAATAAAAAAAAATGGAATGGTAGCACGCCCAGTAAGGAACAAATAATCAATCATGGAGATAATGGTGCGCCCATGAAAGGGAGAGAAAACATGGGTGAAGAAACACATGATGTCATCATTAACCATACATCCACTGGTGATGACAATAAGAAATGCGAAGTATGGCCTAAAGAGTTCTCTTTTGAAGAATTGGCCGGTGCAGCAAACAATTTTACAGACAGCATGATTGGTAAGGGAGGTTTCGGTGGAGTTTACAAAGGTTTCCTCGTAGCCTATAACCTGGATGTTGCTATCAAGAGGTACTTAAGGGGGTATTCTAGACAGGGACTCAAGGAGTATGAATCAGAAGTGAAGACAATTAGTCGACTGAAGCATGATAACTTGGTTCAACTCTATGGCTGGTGCAATGAACAAGACGAACTCCTCCTTGTTTACGAATTCCTGCCCAATGGCAGCCTCTTTGATCATCTCTTCCGAGAGAAAAGCTTGTTGAAATGGAAGCACAGGTACAAAATAGTTCTAGACTTGGCCCGTGGGGTGCTCCATCTACATGAAGAGAGCGAACAGTACGTCCTACACAGGGATATCAAATCAAACAACGTTTTGTTGGATATGAATTTCAAAGCGAAACTTGGGGACTTTGGGTTGGCAAGGCTTGTAGACCAAGGAAAGGAGCCATTAACCACATACATAGCCGGGACCAGAGGCTACTTAGCTCCTGAGTGTGCTACAGGCCGTCGTCAGAAGCCTAGCAAAGAATCAGATGTATACAGTTTTGGGATTCTCGCTTTGGAAATTGGTTGTGGGAGAAACCCAATTGAGCTTGTCAAAGGAACCGAGCAACAATTGGTAAACTGGGTATGGAAGCTGTATGGTGAAGGAAATATTCTTAAAGCAGCTGACCAGAGGCTCTGCAAGGAATTTGATGAGAAAGGGATGAAGCGCTTGCTAGTTCTGGGGTTATGGTGCGCCCACCAAGAACGAAATGCCCGACCTTCCATTCAAGAGGCAATCAACGTGCTTCTTGAGAAGACACCATTGCCTGAGCTCCCACACGAGATGCCTAGTGTCTTACAATCTATCTCTTCATCAAGAAGAGCTGACAAGATCTTGTCTAGCGAAGCATCTTTCAAGATGACTCCATCTGGGGATCCCAACAACTGCTGATATATGGTGTGTTTGGCTTCCGATTATAAAGGTTCGATTAATTTTTACTGTCTCTGGTTTTGTACCTTTTTTTTTTTTAATTCTCTTTTTTTTGTCTTAAGGGAAGGGGGACTGGGAGCTGAAGGCAGGACTCAATCCAAGGCCTTGGTACATGCACCTTGAGGGTTTACTGCCTAAGTTGGCAGCTTCTTCTTCTTTCTCTCACACAGGATACGAGCGTCCTTCGTATCCTGTGTGAGATGTCATACGGACAGTTATTGTATGTTGTTGGTTTGCTTTGCACTTCAAAGAGTCCTACTTCTCTGTCTTTGTAAATAACATGCAGCATCTGTGGACCTTGGATTCTGGAATTCAGAATTCAGAAACCAAAAATCCCAAACCACCCTTATAAGTATGTTTTGAGTGTATTTTTGTGTTTGATGTTATAATATTATGGCCATGCTTATGTTGTCCTTTTTGAACTTTTTCTCTAGACCATGCTCACAAAATTCATTATTGTATTTATCAGTAAAATGTTTTCTTATTCTTTTATTTTTCTGATTTATAATTATTGCATCATGTGACTCTCTGATGATCAAAAACTTTAGAACCGAAGATATTTTCATTTTGATTCAATTCCGTTATACTTTGTATCTTCTTCTAACGGTGAAAATTTGTCCTCAGTGCCCCAGCTCTAAAAACAACTTCTATCAGTTTAGAACTAACGTAATTCCAACTCGACCCATATAACTCAGCATGGGTTACGAACCTTAGAAAATTGATGTCAAGCGTTTATGTTTAAAAATCTTTAAATTTCAATTCTCTTATTTGTAAACTTAAATTTATAGGAGGCAAAATTGTTTATATAGAAGTATACAGGGTACATTTTTTAATTTTAGAGTGGGCAATTACCCACCTTAAACTTTATGTTGCTCCATCCCTAATCTTTACAAGTCTTTTAATGAGGTTTAGAAGTCCTTTTATGTGGTTTGAAAGTCTATAAGTCAACTATTTCAAGACTTTAAATGAGGTTTAATTACAAGTCATGAGATGGTTGTTGCAAGTCTTTTAACAAGGTTGGCAAGTCTTTGAATGAGGTTTACGAATCTATAAATTAACCGTTGCAAGTCTTTGAATGAATTTACAAGTAGTTAATGAATTGATTCTTATAAGTCCTTGAACAAGCGAGGTTTACATACATTAGCTATGGGCTTTACAAGTCAATAAATTATTTGTTACAAGAAGTTTGGAACAAATAATTAACTATTGTTATAAATATTTTGATAAGGTTTACAAGTCAGTAAATGTTTGTTACAAGTAATTTAACGAGATTTACAAGTCATTGGATGATGATTTTTTCACCAATGATTTTAGTCTTTTATAGGCTATCTAAAAACCCTGGTAAATTTCGTTTTCAAAATATAAAACAAGGGATATCATCAGTTTGGTAAACCACTGCCAGTAAAGTTCTTACCGGGGTTTAAAACTACCAATAATTATTCTAAAGAAAGGGCATTTTTGGAAGAATATTTTGTAAATAACACTTATTTTCTTTCAAAATATAAAACAAGGGATATCATCAGCAAACTAGGGTTTAATTGGGCTTAGGCTGATTCCATTTTCTTCTTGGATATTTATGATTAAGGTCCTAGCAGCCCATTTGTCGAGTGGGCTCAAGCTACCTAGAGGACATCAATTAACAGTGCCTCAAAATTAATAGCGAAGCTTCCCAAGGTAATGACGTTCGATGGTCTCTATTTTGCTTGTTTCATCATATACGTTGAAACAACCTTTGCACCTAAAGCTTTTAGGTCTTAAGCTTTGAGGTTCAATGGTTGTTTAATATGGTATCAGAGCCAAAGGTCTTGTGTTCAACTCCCATGAATGAGTTGCGTTGACATTTATTTGTTTCTAAGATAGAATATTTACACCATGTGTTTGTCCTTCCTATGTATGTTATTGAAACTCTTATTAGACTCTCTTATATACATATATAGTTACACTTTCACCTATTGGCTTAAGCTTTTAGGTGCAGTAATTGTTTAATATGGTATCAGCATTATGATCGGCTCTCTCTTGGACTAGCTTAGCCATGAATTTGTTGGGCATATGGTCGGAACGGGCTTCATTATGAAAAGCCCGATTATTTTTTGACGGGCTTGGTCATATATAGATAATTTCAGGCTGGCCCAATGTTCTATACTATAATGATAATTGCCTACATGTTATTACTTAATTTTAGGATTTTGCTAATCCTAGACAAACAACTTCATGATTTCACATGACTCTTCTACTATTAGATTTTGGAGGCATCCAATGACTTTTCGGTGTTAATGTTTACAAGAAAAATTAATGGGGGCTGATGTTTACATTTTAAAGGTTTGTAATAATTTTGGGATGCTTGTTTTGAAACCTTTTTGTCATGCTGTTTTGAGGGGTTATAGTAAATTCTTGAATTGTTAGCCCAAAATGTGAATGTGGGGTACTAAAGTAACAAATTTGATGTGTAAATGATTATAACTGGATGGGTTTGGTCGGGCTTGGACTCTAGGTGTTTCTCATTGGGTGGGCTTGGTCATAAAGTTACAAACCCGATCTTCTAGTTGTTGGGTTTGGACAAAGACCATATAGCTTATATATGAGCTATCGCTCGGCCCGAACCCACCCAATGAACAACCCTACTGACAGTATAATAAAAAACTAATTAGAATAAAAGAAAGGGACTCTTTGGGAAACAGATTTTCGTCGAGAATCAGTGGAGTTCCCCTTATAGCATAGTATAGACGTCCCCTAGCTTTGCCATTAAAATGCATTAAGAATTTTTTTTTTTTTTGTCAAAAGGAGAACTAAAATGCATTAAGATTGGCACCATAGGATCGAAAGTTTAATTTAAGCATTCTTATTCTTGTGCCGGACTGACCTTCAAGACTTTTTGGTTGGAAGCCGGCCTAGGAGAAATTGAGGTGAAACCAAAACCCTAACTATCTGGTGTGAAAACTTAGAAAACTTACGATAATTCCAAGCACTTGAAGAGGCAACCTCTTGTTTTACCTTTTCGTACGTTATATGGGATTGATTAAAATATAATAATTGTTAGTATCGATCAATTTGTGAAATGGTCTACAGCCATGACCCAATCAAAGTCCATAATACCAAAAGGAAAATGAAAAATTGTAGAATTTAAAACATCAGCAGAGCAGTACAATATTGATTAGTCATAAATATTTTATTTTAAAAATCGTTTTTAAGTGACTTTGGAGGCCATCATTATTTGTTAGTTGGTTAGAATTAGGTTAGTAAGGACCCATAGGCAACATCTTACCATCCAGTGCTTTGAAATGTGGGCCATACTTTGTGACTCGTACCATACATCTTTCAATTCAACATCACTATTTCGTGGTCCAATTGTAGAAACTTGGTGAGGAAGAATTTTATAGATTTTTAGTGGTCCTCTAGAGAGTCCCATTTGCCTAGATATAAGCAATTCTTAAGTCTAATTTCTTTCTAATAGGTTGAAATATATTAAGAAATTCTACCCAATTTTACATGTGAATCATGTGATCAAATTTGACTTGGGTTGCATGATTAATTTATTGGTGTATGTGAGCAGAAATCCATATTAACGAAAATAATCAAACAGCCTCATCATTGATCCACATGTTGGAAAATTCAGTTTGAAATCGCCTGATGCTTCTTTTCAAGTTGAAAACCATGAAATGACTTTCTTTTCAAGTTGAAAACTGTGAAATGACTTTTTCTTTTTTAATTGATGAAAAAACACTAACGCGTATACAGGACACCTTAAAATAAAAGGATTTTAAAATAAGCCATGTACCTATACTACTAATAAAGAGAAGATGAAGGAATATTCCTTCGAGATTCTGGCCCCTTTTTCTTTTTCCAAACATTGCCAGCTCCAAATAAAACAATCATCTACTATTTTAAACATGTTGGCTGTTTATTTAAGTGGGCCCACGTTTTCTACGCCCATAGCGCGTACAGCGAGCATTAATCGTCTACAGCCTAAGCTGTAAACACCCCCTCACATTCAGTGGGGGGGCCCACCATTCATTTGATGGGCCCCACCATTCAATGTGAGGGGCTGTCTACAGCTTATGCTGTAGACGATGCCCATTCGCGTACAGCCCCCTAGCTATAGAGAAAATGATGTCATGCTCACGCTCGTTTACACAATGAATTAATTTTTAAACATTGAAAATATAACGTCAATTTCAAGAAGATTTTTCAACTTGTATCTTAGATTTGTTTAGTCATGGAATCGATGACCTTGCTGTTCGCATGCTTAATTTTAAAAGTGGCGAACCCACAACCATAATCGATTAGATGACAAGCTTAAGAATCTTGGTTTTGGTGGCAGTTCGAAAGCCGCATTTGGCCAAGTAAACCCCGTTGCAACACACAGACAAGGCTAGCAATGGTCCATTCTTTGCTACGTGACAAAATGGGGTCTACGAGGTTGCTAGTGGGGCGTTTGATCAAGAACTTTCGAGATGGAGCTACCATAGCCCCTCGTGGAATATATTAAGTATCGACACAGACTTCAGGTGGTTTTTATGACTGTGTTGTCTACTTTAAACCCAATTTTCTCTTCTTCTTCTTCCTTTTTTTTTCCTTTTTTTTTTTTTTTTGCAAGGAAATTAAAAAAAAACATGAAACAAAATGATCTATGGAAAAGGTATCCACAAGTATTTTACTTTTTTGAAAAAGGGTTTAAGATTTTAGTGTTTACTGCTTGGTAATTGGGTTGTAAGATATAGATGGCTCTAAGGAAATTTAAGAGTAAAAAGTTAAAATTAGAAGTCAGGAAAGAAAGAAAGAAATTTACGGTAAGAAATTTACTTTTAGGTAGCTTAAGGGGTTGTGAGACTATGACTTCTAATAGCGGCTAATGCTCTAAAAGTCTCTTTTTTGGGTTTATGGTTAGGGATTAGTTTTTATTGATTGGAGTTTATAATAGCCAAAAAGTTTCATTATATGTCTTCAATAAATATCAAAAAAGAAAAAAAAAACTTCTCTCTCTCTCTCTCTCTCTCTCTCTTAACTGGTTTTTTTTTATTATATAGAAAAGTAGCATAATTGCATCATTTACTTAGAAATGAATATATATCGATTACGACCATGAAGGTCATCAAATAAAGCTTGAGAAATGCATCTAGGCGGGGCAGACCGTCCAAAACATGGAAAGTAGCCAAGGCAAAATTTGCTAATTGATATGCCACCATGTTTGCCCCGCGATAAATGTGGTGAATAGTATAAGTTGGAAGTGTTTCTAGCAGCTGATGGATGTGAGCAACCAACACGCATAGGCGCCAAGGAACCATGCTGATCGGGTTATCTAAATATTAGATAAGCCCAAAATAATTACCCTCAATTAATTTCTTACTGTCCAATGTTATAATGTTTAGCTAAAATGGAGTTTGAAATACTAATAGGCATTACCAGAACCAAATAGGTCTAACTCTAACTGCTCAGTACTCTCTTTCTATTACTTCTCAAGTACAAGAACTTGATGAGCTTTAACTCAATAAGTAATAACAATCTATGTAATTATAGACAAACTATTTTCATGAAAATAGTTTAATCTATCTATACTATATATAATGCAAAGCGCCCCCTTAGGAATCGCACTAAGCATCATATTCAACTTTCCACTCTTGCCCTTATAAAACATTGCCAAGTTTCATTAATAAAGGGATAGAATTGTCAAAAGTGCCACAAAACTAACCAAACAATCAGTTAAGTAACTACTTCATCCCACGACGTGCAGTACTGTATGTGCACCATGCTATTGTAAATAAAGACAAGATGAGCAACATATATATACACATGTAAATGTAACAATGTAAAGAAAATACTGGGACAAGCTACTTTATACCAAAAAATGTCACAGATATCAAATGCTCTTCCAGTAATAACCAATTAGCTATTGTTTGTCACATGTCAAGCTACTTCAAATTCTCTCACATGTCACGTGACTAACAAATAGGTTGTGACAAACTGCCAGTCATCCTGCAAGGCAAGCACTCAATTGCAATGGCAATGTCAAAGTATGTATTTTTAATTATGTCGAAAATATATTAACTATTGTTTTTTCAAAACATATAATTAATCCATCTCAAATACTTACAATTCATAAATTTAATAATTTAAAAGAGATGATATAATCAAATGAATTATTTATCGTCCAAACTGAATTCTTGTCTTCTTGTGTGTGTTCTATCCCTTTTCCCATAGTGTCTTAATCTTTATGTCCCTTAAAGAAATTAAATAAACAAACAACAATGAACCAATCGCCACTAATTAGTGACTTATAATCTAAATAATAGAGATATAATTAATGTATGTAGTACATCATCATCACCATCATAAGCCAATTCCTGCCAAAGTATGGTCAGTGACATGAATCTTATCCCCCCATCTTACTTTATCAAAAATCATATCTTCAGTTAATCTACATTTTTATAAGTCTTGTTTTATACACTCCATCCATGTCTTTCTAAATCTTCCTTTTACTCGTTTAGGCCCTTCAATATTAATTGAAGCATGTAATACGATTCAATTAATTGAAATGTCATTGTTCTTTTCTTACTTTTAAATCCATTATTTTACATGTCCTCTTATCTATATTTTTTAGATTATAATTGCCCACCTAAGATAATTTATCATATGAAATAATTTGTTCTGAAAATGCAATAAAGCTAGGGTTTCATATGAAATATAATCACTAAAATCCCCGGTCACTAATCAAATATGACTTTTGCATTCCTTATCGTGTATTATTGTTACCAAGTACACTTAGCTAATTAAGGACATTAGTTTAATACTTTGTGACTTTGATCATTAAATTATTTTTATAACTAAAATAAATTATGTTAAGTTGAGAATTAATAATATTTCCATATCTATACAAGTTTCTTATTTAATTATTACACAAACATATAGGTAACAATTATAACTGGCCAAGGAAAACATTGAATTACCTAACCAGCTCTCTATTGGGTGGTTGATCAAGCAACCAAACCCACAACTTTCTAGTTTCTAGTACAACTTTGTGCCCCTGTTTGAGAGACCTCCCATCAATAAAACTCATTCAAGTTTTTGCATGCCGATGACCCATATGCAGCATCCATACCACCAGAACTGAGCAAGAGAATCTGACATCGTGTCATGCAGCTGTGATGTGAATGGGTAATCTCACTTGGTGTAGACACCCCAAAATTGCACGATTTTTGATAAATCTTGAAGGAGAGAAATATTTTCTTGGAATTTTCAATTCTTTGCATTGGGTTTGAGATACTTAACCCATTTGAATCCAAAACGGAAAAGGAAAAGGCCCGAATTCAATCTTTTGTGCAAAGTCAAGCTTTTTCCGGTTGAATTTTGTTGACTTTTGACACCAGAAAATGAAATATTTTTTAAAGCCAGATTTCAAGATAATTTTTCCCGGTAATCAGGTTTTTAGCCATGTTATTGCATAAAAGAATTTTTTGAGATTTTAAATCTTGACGAATACCTTGGTTTTAACATATTGAACCTTTTTTCCAAACCTGAAAAATCGGAATTTTGCCTAGAACTGGAAAGTTGACTTTTTATTCACTTGGAATTTGGGTCTAGAACTATTTTTAATGGATTCAAATGGGGGGTGTTTGCTTATTTACATGCAATATCTTAAGTAAATGGAGATTAAAAAATACGAGGACATTTACTTAAACGATATTACATGTAAATAAGTATTGCCTGTGTTAAAATTTGGAAAAAAGGCTTTTTTCCTTGTATCCGGCAACTCAGGCCGGATACAAGTACCTTTCTTTGTATCCGATGGAAAATGCCGGATACAAGAAAGCTTTAGTGTATCCGGCATTATATGCCGGATACATTAAGGCCCTTGTGTATCCGGCCTGATATGCCGGATACATAAGTTTTGCTCAAAAATTAGGGTTTTCCGAGAGAAATCACTTTTTACCATCATATCCCTCATTAAATGAGGGGAAATCTCGAAAACAGCCCTAGGGTTAAGGTTGGTGGGCTCTAGACATTAAGTTGTGTCTACCATCAACCCTAGCCTTTGCCTATAAATAGGAGGCTCATCCTCAAGCAAATGGCCAATAAGTCGGAGATCCAAGAGCTCCGAGTGAAGAAGGGAACCGCCGCCGGATTGCTTCCAGAACCCCAGGTAAGCCTCAAACCTCTTCTTTATTTTCTGTATTTACATTCCTAGATCTAGATCTCTTCTTCTACCTTTCTGTAGAATAAGGCCTTCTATGTGTATGAAAACCCTTCCCCGGCTCAAAGTATCTCAAGACTCCCCCTAGCCGTAAAACGTGAAGGCGGGATCTAGGAGAAACGAGACTGGGGATTGATCCTAGTGCTAGAACCTATCTTGCATAAGCCTTTTGAATGATTGAAAACCGTTTCATATTCAAAGTACCCCAATATTATATTGAAGAACCGTGTTTAACAGGGAGAGAGAACTAAGGGAAACGATCATGGAACGGAACCCTAGGTTGTTTTAGAACCTTATTTTGATGAAGATGAATGCATGCTATGTTGCTCTATTGTTCTTGTATGATTTTTCACACTTGCACATACATAGCACGATTTTGGCGGGATAGGCTCACATTTCGGGTTTATTGCATTTATTGTGATAAATCTGAAATAAAATAGCCTAAGCAATTCTGGAATGTCTTTGAATGATTTTAAAACGGTTTTGATCCATCTTGCACGAATCACACACCTTTTATCACAGTTTTGAATTGGTTTGGTTCAAAAATGGCTTAACTTGACAGCAACTGTACCCTTACTTCGGACGCTCATAACTTCATCGTCCGGATGAATTTTGGAGCGATTCCAGAACCATGGGAAAGGTGAGGCTGTCTAGTTTATGCCTACCAAATTTCATTGATTTCTATCAAGCAGATTTTTGACACCTCTCTGTCGACGTTGATTGGTCAGTTCAGGTTTAAATACGGAACTTATCACTTTGACGGAGCGCCATGTGTTCGTTTTAAATCCGATTCGAGTGATTTTGGTTTCTGGGCACTCCTTTATGAGTCTATTTTTAAATTCAATTGATTTCATAATTTTGTGATTTAAATTGTGTCGTGGAGAGCAGATTTACTCAGAACTACTCAACAGCACTTTTCTGGGTCAATCTGTGATCCTCGGGGCCTGTTCGGGAAGTCACCCAAGGCACGTCCGAATGAGTTTTTGTATAAGGCTAGTTTATTTTGAAATATGGCCATACAGACTTCATTGACACCAAATTTCACGGACTTCTATGCAGTAGAGTTTTCTAGGTGATTTTCCAAAGTTGCCTACTTGCTACTTTTGATTTTCTCCGGCAGCAACTTTAAAAGAGCCATAACTCTTAGGATTTCAACCGGAATTAATTGAAATTTTGCATGAGACTATTGTTTACCCTAATCTTTCAAATGGATTTGGTTTGATTTAATTTAAAATTGGATTTGATTAATTTCAAGAGAAATGGCCTTACTTTTTACCAAATTTCCCGGATTTGCCTCAACTTGGTTTTGTGCAACTTTTGCTGTGATTTCCATCTTTTTGTGATATTCCAGAAGTGATATTAACATAAAAGAAGATCTGGAATTCATTTGGATTTTCATGTGAAGATATCATATATTTGTCCTTTTTCAAGGTCTTCATATTTTTTAGCAAGCTTTCTATTTTCTTTTAGCATGAATAACACTTGGCAACCACCTTGTGTGGGTGAATGGGGGTGCCTAACACCTTCCCCCGTTCATAATCTAATCCCCTTACCCATCTCTGGATTTGATTTTCAAGTAGAGTTATTTTTACTCTAGAATTTGCCTTTTAGCTATTTTTGCATATTTTTGAACTTTTTGGTGTCCATTCACACCCCAAAATTCTGAATGGTGGCGACTCTCCCAATTTTGCGTTGAGCCCGTGTGTTGACGGAGGGGAAATCATCCCGGCGATTTTTCCCGTGTCTCACACTTGGCAAGTTGTCAGATGAGGATGTGCATATGGTTGGGATCCCACAACGCTCGGGGATGTTATAAGTAATCTTGTGATCCATTACAAAGTAAAAGGCCTTTTAAGGCATAACACATGACTAAATCCCTTTGTAACCCTCAAGTTAAGCGTGCTCAGGTGAGAGCAGTGATAGGATGGGTGACCACTGGGAAGTTTTCTCGTGTTATCCCTTGAGAACAAATCCGTGATGGCTCATTGGGCTCAAAGCAGACAATATCTTGCTGGGTATGGGTCCGGGGCATTACAAATGGTATCAAATCCTTCTCCAACGTGAGGACGCGTTGTCCCATGGAGGGGAGAATGTGACATCCTGTCAGGTAGCTGTGATATGAATGGGTAATATCACTTGGGGAGCTACCAGGTGTAGACACCCCAAATTACACTATATAAAATGATGAATAATTGGCCGAAATTATACAAAAACAATTATTTCTTTTGTAGCCGAAATCATATTTCGGATAAAAGCTTGTGTCTTTGTAGCCGAAAATATTTTTCGGATACATACAAATATTGCTGTTTGTATCCGACCTGATATTAATGATTTGTCCCAAATGGGAAAACCCCGAGAGTTTTCACTTATTTACTTCTATACCTCTATTTGTGAGGTGGGAATTCCCCAAATTAGCCTTCGAAATTGGCCAAGTTCCTCCAATCCATGCTTTAGACTTGAGTTGGAAGGTTCTAGACACACTTTTGTGTCTACCCTTATGACTTTCCTACACTTGCTCTTGCTTATAAATAGAGGGCCTCCCCTCTTGCAAATGGCTGAAGATTGAAGCTAGAAGAGCTCTAGGAGAAGAAGGGAACCCTTGCCTTTTTTCTTTCTCAAACCAAGGTAAGTCTCTCCTCTCCTCTTTACTTTTTTTTATCTTAAGGTAGTTTGATCTTCTCCCTTTCTGTAGAATAAAAACCTGATTGTGTTTGTAGCCCTAAACCTACCTCTGAGTACCTTAAGCACCCTCTCTAGCTGTAAAACGTGAAGAAAGAACTAGGAGAAACGAGAACGGAAATGGATCTCTAGATTAGAACCCCTTTTTTATGATGATCCTTTGTATGCCTTTTGATATTCTGTGTGTGGTTGTACTTTTATGATATTGTTTCAGATCTAGAGGAATCACATGGATCTATGCTATTCATAGCATTAGATCCTCTTTTTCCTCCTAAAGATTCTGATTTCTCACAACTATACCCACTTCACTAATCTCTTTCTTTTGGTTAATATATGCTAAGATTTTGGATCTACCATGGTCAATAGGGTAGATCTGAGATCAAAAGCCTTAGAATAAGCTCTAGGGTTTTAAGAAATGGTTTCAAATGGTTCAATCTTTGAGAGAATACTTTATGGTCCAATCTCTCTTATTTTGGTGTTTTTGATATCAACTTGGGTGGATTTGGGTTTTTCTCTCCAATCAATGAGAGATCTAAATCAGATCTGTACCCTAAATAATTATAAATGTGTTTTCTAACAGATTTGGAATGACCCCAATTCCTATTGAGTGGTCACTCTTGGTTTTAATGATTTTAAGCAAGTAGTTTTCAGAAAGTGTGAGACATGGAAAATCAATTTAATGACTTCCTAATCATCACACGGGATTCATTAGAACTATGAGTCACCACCATTCTGTTCAGGTGTGAATGGACACCAAAACCATCAAATCAAATAAAAGGACAAAACTAGAGTAAAAATAACTCTATTAAAAAAAACAACCAGAGATGGGTAAGGGGATTAGGTTATGAACAGGGGAAGGTGTTAGGCACCCCTATTCATCCACACAAGGTGGTTTCCAGGTATTAAAGGAGTAGGGGATTGCTATACTACATCTTACATGCACATAAGAATTCTAAAGCAAAGAAATCCAAATTAAAAAGAATAAGAAATGGGGGCTGATTCGACCACTTCCAATAAAATGTTTTAGACTCTCATTTATAATAACATATCTACATTGAGAGAATGGAGGGCCACTATGTTACATCTCATGTAGTAAAATAACAAAAAATAAAACAAAACAAGAACAAATGTAATTGAGAAAATCACAATAAACAAATGAACAAAAAAAAATGAAACAACCTGAACTACTGCGCTATCCGCATTCAAAGATTCATATCTCCCTCAATTCTTAACCAAATTGTGTAAAATCTGATTCCTTAGAATCATAACTTTAAGTACTAAAATAGCCTATAGTAGTTTTCAAATTTTCATTTTCATTTAAAAGATAAGAAGTTGCAAAATTTACTGTTAGACATTTCCGTGTGAAAATTTGAACCAAAGAAAAATTAAAAATAAAATACCACTCATAGCGTAGGGTCTCGAGCATATTTTTACATTAAACTAAAATACAAATACCACAAATCTCATGAAGGACTCCAGACTTGAATCGAACTGGAACTAGATAAAAAAAATTGGTTTATCTAGAAAATAGGTGCAAACCTAATGCAGAAAAACTCATAACTTTACATCTTTATCTTTGTTTTTTTTTTTTTTCATTGATTATCCTTGTTCAAATCCACTTTAAAAGCATCTCAAAATCCTCAATGATCACATTACAAAAGAATCTCATACTTTAATGAAGAAAAGATAACTTCGCACAATAGTTTAAGCAAGAAAAATACATGTTTCTCTAAACTAGAACAGGTGATCAAAGCTTTGGTGTTGCTGGACAGCAGCTCTTCTTCTTCTAAGATGCTCGACCTTTGCTAATGAACGTCCTCCCCCTCTTTCACTTCTCCTCTCTTGTCTTTAGAGATTCTCTTTTCTTGCTGCCCCTTTTTTTTCTAAGACTCCTCTCCTTTTTATAAGAGAGTTCCCACCCCTTCAACTTCTTAACCTCTAACATTTCCTCTCCCTCTCTTAAACTCCTAAACCTCTCATCTCCCTAACTTCTCTTCTTTCTTTCTTAAACACCTAGACCTCTCATATTCCTCTCTTAAACACCTAGACCTCTCCTCTTCCTCTCTTAAATTGTAACGACCCAACCCAGCAAGGTATTGTCTGCTTTGAGCCTAAGCCCGCATGGTTTTGTCCTCAAAAGGCGCCTCACTAGTTAGAGTTTTCTCCTTGACTCTATACCATACTGGGTATTCATCCGTTTCCATTGTGGGATCGGGATATCACAATATCCCCCCTCAGGGCTGCACGTCCCCGTGCAGTGATCACCTAGAAGCCTGCCAACCCCACATGAGCCCGCCCTCATCGGTCCAACCACCTTTCCCGGGCAAAGCCAAGACCCACACCAACCACGGACTACTAGACTCAGATCCAGCTCTGATACCATTTGTAACAACCCAACCCAGCAAGGTATTGTCCGCTTTAGGCCTAAGCCCGCACGGTTTTGTCCTCAAAAGGCGCCTCGCTAGTTAGAGTGTTCTCCCTAACTCTTATACCATACCGGGTATTCATCTGTTTCCAATATGGGATCGAGATATCACATAAACACCACCACATATTTAAACTTTGTCTCAAAGTCTCATTAGTTGGACCAATTTGTCAAATATATATTTTTAGGCTTATTTATTTTAGGCTTAGTCTAAAAATCCCAAGAGAACATGAGTTGGACAAATTGGTCCAACTCATTTCTCTTTGTTTATTTTTTTTTATTTTCTTTAAATCTCAAAGCTTTAATTAACTTTATTATTAAATTTTTATTTATTTGCATAACAAACCCCATTAGGAAACTTATCTTATTTACTAAAAGAAACCCAAAATTTTTAATTAACATTGGTTACATGGTAACCACCATGGCGTACACATGGCTGCCATGTGGCACCCCATTTTGGTTTTATTAGAAATCCCCAAACTACCATTTATTTCTTTTATCCATAACTTAGCCATTTGAGATCTGATTTGAGCACAGTTTGGCGCATCGGAATCGGCTCAGAATTCTCTTTATTATAGACTTGTTATTTCAATAAGATGGGTCCACTATTAAAAAAAAAACCTCAATTTACGTGCCCACATATGTGCCAGTTCAAGATATACATCTTGGGTAATTCTGTGGTACAAAAATGGGGTGCTTGTAGACACCCCAAATTGCACTACAAAAAGAGAAAATGATGAAAACATTAATTGGAATTTAAAACAGGCCAAAAATGCATGGAAATGAATAATTTATGCCTGGACCGTATTGTATCTACGGGCTAAGCGCACCCGAAATTTATATACAGGCACGCAGCGCCCGTAATATATATACGGACACCTTTGGACCGTAAATCATTTACGGGCACATTAAACTCGTGCGAGTTCTGTTCTTCTCTCGATTTCTGAGCCTTATCTTTAGTCCAATATCCCTTTAAATGAGCTAATTATATATTTTATGCGTGCGAAATATCTTTGTGGATAAAGGATGGGCATGATCTTGTGTTTAACTCAAACTGAAACTCTATCTTGCCAAACCTTGGACCAACCATACCCCTGGGTTTGCCTATAAATAGAGGGCCTTTCCTCAAGCAAAAGGCCACGAAATTTTGAAGTCCAAGGAGCTCCAAGAGAAGAGAGGAATCCCTGTTGCTCTGCCTGCCAATCCAGGTAAGTCCCTTTTCCCTTTTTATTTTCTGTCTTCAATTCTAGAGATAATAGGATCTTCTCTATTTCTGTAGAATAAGGCCATATTTTGTATCTGTATTCCTAAACCTGCCTCTAAGTACCTCAAGAGTCTCTCTAGCTGTAAAACGTGAAGAGAGAGCTAGGGGAAAAGAGAACAGGTGGATCCCTAGAATAAAACCCCATATCTGTTTTTCTCCTTTTTCATAGAATAAAGTCTTTGATTGTGTTTGTATACCCAAACCTATCTCCAAGTACCTCAAGAGTCTCTCTAGCCGTAAAACGTGAAGAGAGAGCTAGGGGAAAAAAGAATAGGTGGATCCGTAGGGTAGACCCCCATGTGCTCTAAACTGTGAGATGTGGCTGCTTTAAATATCTTGATCATGTTTTAATGGTTTTTATGATGAATCTGAATGAATAACATGAATCTATGATGTTTATAGCATGAGATCCCCACTTTGTTCCAAAATTTGGATTTTTCACATATTTGCACCTACAGCACTGTTTTCGTGATTTTTGTGATTTTTGGCTAAGATCTTGGATTTATCATGATCAATATGATAGATCTAGATCCAGAAGCCTGAAAATAAATTCTAGGGTTTCATGATATGGTTTTGGAATCGTTTTTCACTTTTGAGAGAAGACCCTACGGTCTAAGTTCTCCCCTTTTGATGTTTTTCATCAACGTGGGTATTTTTGGGTTTTATTTCTTGATTTAACGTGAAATTTGGGCTATATCTATGTCCTGGACTATTCAAGTTCAATTTTGAAATATTTTATAAAAATCATATTTTTCTAGATTTCTAGAATTTAACTTGAAGCCAGATTTTTGGATTTTTCACTTTAAATTGATTTTATTTGATTTTATCTCAATTTTATTTTAATCATGAAACCCTATGAATGGTACGATCATATTTGAAAGTTCTGGATCAATCAGACTTTTCATATGAAAAAACCATACAATTTTTGTCTTTTTTGTGATTTTTCATGAATTTTATAGCAAGCCTTTTTTCCTTTATTTTAACATGAACAATGTCTGGCAACCACCTTGTGTGGATGAATAGGGGTGCCTAACACCTTCCCCTGTTCATAACCTAATCCCCTTACCCATCTCTGGTTGTTTTTTTAAGAGGGTTATTTTTACCCTAAAATTGCCTTTTGTGCTTATTTAATATTTTGGTGTCCATTCACACCTAAATTGAATGGTGGAGACTCTTTGTTTTATTCAATCCCGTGTGATGATTGAGGAAGTCATTGGATCTAATTTTTCCCATGTCTCACAACTGGCGACTCTGCTGGGGACTTGAGGATTTGAGCCTTTTGGTGTTTGTTCATGTTTTGATTTTTTGATTTGCTTGCTATTTTGTGTTCTTAAGCATGTTGGGTATGTTTTAAATTTGAATTACTGCTTAAGAATTCATGGGGGAAGAAACATGCTTAATTCCGATATATAGGATTGTTTCTAGAAACATGCGTAGGGGAGGTTCGTTTTGACGAACTATGCTTATTTCTTGCTATATTTTTATAATAGCATGTTTTAATTTTCAGCATGATCTCCATGATGATTTTTTTTGTGTATAACATGATCAGATGCTTGCATGATTGGATGATTTTTATGAACATGTTTTAGGTGCTATAGGATTGCTTTGTGTATTTGTTTACTTTAAATATGCTTTCATATTATGCCTTGGTTTGTTTATGCATGGCTACGAAAAGAGTGGCAAGGGTTTGGGATGTTGTGAATGCGCCCTATTTTTACAATGCACTGTGCACATTTTATTTTTTTACACAGCCTACCCTTAACCTATAGGAAGTTGAACCCGAATGTGTGTAGCTTGGAGCAACGAGGTCGATACTTCGGAAAGCGAAAGTGAAAACATTCACCTTAGAACTTTGAGCTAATGATGTGATGATAACGTGGATCTGTGATTCTGGTCATCATTAGGCTTGAGTGCTAAGTTGCCATTAAGCCAAAACCCAAAACCCCTACGCTTGAAGGAGGAGTTACACGTTTTTGGTTAAAGTACACAATTACGTGGGGATATGGGCTTGTAATTGCGGGAAGGCCGTTTGCATGGCTTACAAACCAGGGCATAATGCGGATGTCATATTGAAGGTAAACAAGGTAACAAGGTAATCCTATTGTTTTGCATTATTTTCATATCATAGGGGTGTCATGGTGCCCATTGGTTCGGGATAAAATTGGTCCCCAAAATATGCATGTTTTCTTAAATTGATGCAGCCCATAGGAAGAGTTTCTAACTCTGTTTAGAATCAATCCTACCCAAGGTTCATGCAAGAGTCAACAAAAAGGGTACCAAATTCTTTAAAATGGTGTCAATTTGGACGGTACATGTGCCCTCCTAAACATGTGTTTTAGCAAAAAGGTCAAAGTCCACTTTGGGACAGTTTAGAAGCCCTGCACTGGGTGAACCGTATGTTTGGATGAGCAATTAAAGTGATCAAACCATGTAAAAATTGGAAAAATATAACAGAGTTCCGTAAAACCGCATTTAGTACACTGGCTGGGCTTGCCCGTATTGGTTATACGGGCTCGGCTCGCCCGTGTTTTCCATACGGTCATGGCTTGCTCGTAATTTGAATACGGGCAGGGCTGGACCGTACTGTGTATGCGGTTTTCGCGGAATATTCAATTTTAATCAGTTTTTCCCACTAAAATCTTCCTTTAACCTTTAAATAATGATAAAGGGAAATGAGTTTGAATAAAATGCTTCAAAAAAAAAAGAAAAAAAAAGAAATGTGAGAGAAAATCCTTTGGGCCTCTGAAAGCCTTTGAATTTTAGACTTTTTCTCAAAAACTCTTTGGGCCTCTGAAAGCCTTTGAATTTCAGACTTTTTCTCAAAAACTCCTTGGGCCTCTGAAAGCCTTTGAATTTCAGACTTTTTCTCAAAACTCCTTAGGCCTCTGAAAGCCTTTGAATTTCAGACTTTTTCTCAAAAATCCTCGGGCCTCTGAAAGCCTTTGAATTTCAGACCTTTTTCTCAAAATGTCCTTGGGCCTCTGAAAGCCTTTGAATTTCAGATCTTTTGGGCCTCTGAAAGCCTTTGAATTTCAGACCTTTTTCTTTTGGGCCTCTGAAAGCCTTTGAATTTCAGATCTTTTGGGCCTCTGAAAGCCTTTGAATTTCAGATCTTTGGGCCTCTGAAAGCTTTTAAATTTCAGACTTTTTCTCAAAAACTCCTTGGGCCTCTGAAAGCTTTTAAATTTCAGACTTTTATCAAAAATCCTTGGGCGTCTGAAAGCCTTTGAATTTCAGACCTTTTCCAAAAATATCCCTAGGCTTTTGAAAGCCTTTGAATTTCAGACCATTTCCAAAAATATCCCTGGGCCTCTGAAAGCCTTTGAATTTCAGACCTTTTTCAAAAATACCCCGGGCCTCTGAAAGCCTTTGAATTTTAGATCATTTTCTCTTTTTGTGGGACCTGTTGGAAGCCCTAGAATATTCCAACAATTCAATTCAAAAAAAAAAGAAGCAAATAAAGAAAAAAAATCCAAACTCGTGTTCACCCAGCTTGTACATAGGCATTCCTAGGCATGTGAATGAGATTAATTGGGCACTGATTATTTTTCTTTATTTTTTTGCCAGGTACTAATACACTTGCAATCATAGCTCCTGTAACCAGATCAAGAGCTCGCGCCATGAATCCCATTGAGGCTGAAGCTGATGCTCCTCATCCAGATATAGCCCTGCTTCAGGAGCAGGTGGCAGGACTAGCCCGAATGCTAGAGAACATACTGTCGGTGCAGGCCCAACAAGTGCAAGCCCAAAATCAAGCATCCACTTCCAACCCAGCACCTCCACCACAAATCAACATTCCACCTCCGGTTCAACCTATTCCTGAACTCATCTATGAACCCACCCTTGAACCTATACTGATCAGGGATGAGACAGGGGAGTCAGACAAAGCTAAGGAAAAGGAAATGATGAGGGAAGAAGTTGAAAGTAAGTTCATGCACAGACTGGAAATGATCCAAGACGAACTGAGGGAAGTAAAAGGGGTGAACAATTTCGGGGGCACCAACTTTGAGGACTTATGCCTATACCCCAACGTTAACCTGCCAGCTAAGTTCAAGTGCCCAGACGTAGATAAATATGATGGCACTGGCTGCCCCATGAGTCATCTGAAGTTATACTGTGGTGCCTTATGCCAGTTCGGTCGAGATGAGGGTGTTCTGATCCAGCTCTTCCAAAGGAGCTTAACTGGAACCACCTTGAGATGGTTTGCCACTTTAGACCATGGAAAGATCAGAAGATGGAAGGACCTAGCAGATGCCTTCTTGGCTCAATACAAGTTCAATTCAGAAATCGTGCCAGACAGGTACGATATAATGAGGATGAGTAAGGGAATAGATGAATCCGTGAGACAATATGCCAAGAGATGGAGGGAGACTGCCTCTCAGGTCAGGCCACCTATGCTAGAACAGGAGATGATTTCCACCTTCATCAGCACATTGGGTCAACCATTCTACAACCACCTGGTGGGTCAGACCACCACTAATTTTGCTGCCTTAATTCAAGTGGCTAACCGAATTGAGGACGGGATCAAGTCAGGTAAAATAATTGACCACTCTGCTACGGTCAGTCAGCAAGACCCCAATCTAAAGAAAGGAAGTGGGTTGAAAAAGAATGGGAACAAGAAAAAGGGTGAAGTAAACATGGTGCAGCCACCATCAGGCCCTAATAAGCCCATACAAATTAATATACCTACTCATTTTCCCACTCCATCTCCATCCACCCAGGCCCCTATGAGGGTTAATGTCCCAGCAGCAAATTCAGACCAAAAAAGGGTTTTTACTAAGGAAGAAAAAGATGCTTATTTTGCAGCAAAGAGAAATAGGGTTTTCACCCCTATTCCAATGACTCCTTCTCAGTTGCTTCCCACCTTATTGTAAGTAGGGTATATTAATTTAAGAGAACCTAATCCGAATGCATCCAAGGGGAGAAATTTTGACCCCTCCACCACTTGTGATTACCACATGGGTACACCAGGGCATCCTACTAACAAGTGCTAGCCTTTGAAATATGCCATTCAGGATTTACTGGACCAGAATACCCTGTCTTTCAATACAGGGGCTCCCAATCCTCCCAGAACAGACATTGGCCAGAACCCTCTGCCCCAGCATCATGGAGCAGGCCCCTCTAATGTCATAGGGGTAATTTCCTCTGACAAAATAACTTTTGACCCATCCCAGTTAATTGCTCCTATAGGGACAACGATCAAGGTTTATTTTAACAGAATAAATAAGGAAACAGAAATAAATATGATTTCAAAAGGAAATGATCGTGCTGCTGAGAGCATTAGCTCCTCTCTGGACCGGGTTTCATCTCTCATGGCCCAAATGAATATAGCCAAGCCGCCTTTGGTTATCAATTGCAGTCCATCCACCCATTTTTCACCCACTCAGTCAAAACCATAATTGGTCATAAATTGTGACCACTTTAATGCATCAGTCACTTCTGCAACCCCTCAACCAAAACAACTTCCACCATTGGTTGTTGATATCCCTCTCACTCAAATTTCATCATCCAAGTTCATACTTCTTCCCTTGGTGATAAATGTCCCTAAGCCTCCCTACTCTGAATCGGCTGTACCATAGAACTACAGTGAAGGCTATACCACTACATTCCCTGCAGCTGAGACAGAAAGCAAGAAAGAAGTGAACCTCATAATGAGGTCAGGAAAATGTGTAGGGGTGGAAGAAAAAGCAAGGAGACAAAAAAAGAAAAGGAAGAAGAGAAAAATAAAGGAAAGGCCAAGGTAGGGGAAGATGCCCCTCAGGTAACTAACAATGAGGCTGCTGACCTCATTAAAATAATTAAAAAGAGTGAGTTCAACATTGTCGAGCAGTTGAACAAAGTCCCTGCCCAGATCTCAATACTGGGCCTATTGTTAAATTCTGAAAAACATAGGGACTCCTTGTTAGGATACTTCAGGGGGCCCATGTACCTAAAAACATTGAACCAGACCAACTAGGCCGGATGGTTGGGTAAATTTTATCCCACAATGTTATAACTTTTGCTGAGACTGAAATCAGCCCAGCAGGGTACCATCATGTTGACCTTTTACACATAGTTGTACTCAGTAAGGGTTGCATGATAGCCCGGGTCTTGATTGATAATGGGTCGGCTCTGAATGTCTGCCCATTAATAACCTTTGTTGAGCTCGGTCTGGAGCAAAACAAAATCAAACAGAATGGAAGAATCATAAGAGCATTTGACAGCTCTAAAACACACTCCTTAGGGGAGGTTGAACTGCCGGTCACAATTGGACCGTATATTTTCAACATCATATTTAAAGTGATGGATATACCTGCAGCCTTCAACCTACTCCTAGGAAGGCCGTAGATTCATACAACTAGGGCTATACCATCTACCCTCCACCAAAGAGTCAAATATATCAGAGGGCAAAAGGTGATTACTGTCCTAGCCGAAAATTTGGTTCCTCCCATGTGGTCCCCTGATGTACCCTACATAAACATGGAAATGACTGCTGACAAGATGGCATTTCACTCTTTCCAGTTTGAAACTGTGAATTTTATACCTGGGGGGTATCAGGAAAAAGAAGGAAAGTTGACCTGTGCTGAGAAAATGGTCAAGAATGTGCTGGAAAAATATAATTTTCACCCTGGAAAGGTCTGGGGGTTAACCTGCAAGGAAGGATAGAACCGGTAAAGGTTAAGAAGATAATCCACAGAGCAGGATTGGAGTCCAAGCCAAGGAATTGGAAAAGACAGAGGCAGATGGAAGACATGAAATTCCCTCACATTAGGGAAACTTTTCCAAAGCTTTCTCACAAGATTCAGCTGTCTCCTCCCCAGGATCAGTCCAAACACCCATACTATAACATAAACCCTTTCCAGAAACCCAAGTCCTCAACCGTGCAACCATATGTTCCACCTCCACCGCCACAAGCATTGGGTGGGCCTGGGCCACATACAGAACAGGAGCATGACTTTCATGAGGACATTGGAGCCTTTTTTGCCATGACAGAAGGCTATCAAGAAGAAGTAGCAGAGGAGCTACTTTTTATTGATTGGGCTGCAGTAGAAGTCCCATCTGGGACCAGCCCTACAGAAGAAACAGGCGATGCAACTCACCCAATATTGGTGATTTCAGATGCAGACCCTGAGCTTGAGGAGCAAGCTTGTATCCCTGCCCCAGATTCTTTTATTCTGAACAATTGGGAGGAAACTCCCCTTACTTTGGAAGCCGCGTTTGTTTGGCAAACAGACATGGCTTCCAAAAAAAAACTCCATTAGTTGAATGCCCTTTTCCTGAAGGTTTTAATGAGCCTTCGTCTTCAGGGAAAGATTTTGTAGAAGGCTCTCAAAAAACACAAAAAGATTTTTCAATTTTTTATAGAAAAGATAAAATTTTCAAAAAGGTCCAAACCACTTATGAATCATATAAGCAAACGAAATTGGATCAGGTTGAGTATGACTTCGACCTCGAGCTCAACTTTGACCTAATGGGGGTTGAGGAAGATACCGAGGACGAAGAAGACGACCCTCCAAAAGAAATCACATATCAATTGGAGCGTCATGAAAAAGGGGTCCAACCCAATATTGAAGAGACCATATCAATAAACCTAGGGACCGAAGATGACCCAAAAAAAGTGAAGATTGGGATATGTCTATCTGAAGTACAGCGTGATGAAATGATACGATTCTTGGCTGATTATGAAGATGTATTTGCATTGTCATATCGGGATATGCCAGGGTTAAACACAGACATGGTTGTGCACAGGCTACCAATTCTACCAGATGTTAAGCCAGTTAAACAGAAACTAAGAAGGTTGAAACCTGAATGGACATTGAAGGTCAAAGATGAAGTGGTTAAGCAATTCCAAGCTGGGTTCTTGGCGGTCTCCACTTACCCTGAATGGCTTGCAAATATAGTGCCAGTACCAAAAAAGGATGGAAAGGTCCGAATGTGTGTGGACTACAGAGACTTGAATAAGGCAAGCCCAAAGGATGATTTTCCACTCCCACACATCGACATATTGGTGGACAACACTGCTGTACATAGCCTGTTCTCATTCATGGACGGGTTTTCTGGGTACAATCAAATTAAGATGGCTAGAGAGGATCAAGCAAAAATAGCCTTCATTACACCTTGGGGTACCTTCCACTACACTGTCATGCCATTTGGGCTTAAAAACGCCGGGGCAACCTACTAACGGGCCATGACAGCCTTATTCCATGATATGATCCATAAGGAGATGAAGGTCTATGTGGACGACATGATAGCCAAATCATGTGAAGAAGAAGACCATTTGATCAACTTGAAGAAGGTGTTTGACCGGCTTAGGAAATACAATCTAAGGCTTAACCCCGCGAAATGTGTTTTTGGGGCTACATCAGGAAAATTATTGGGCTTTATAGTAAGCAAAAGGGGAATTGAGATTGACCCAGCTAAAGCTAAAGTGATCATTGAAATGCCATCACCTAGAACGGAGAAGGAAGTTCGTGGTTTTCTTGGAAGGATTCAGTACATAAGCCGGTTCATAGCACAGCTCACCGCTATCTGTGAACCAATTTTCAAGCTTCTAAGAAAGAATAACCCGACGGTCTGGAATGACGATTGCCAAGAAGCCTTTGACACAATAAAGGAGTATTTATTGAACCCACCTGTGCTAGTACCACCAACTCCAGGAAGACCATTGATCTTATACTTGTCAGTGTTGGAGACGTCAATGGGGTGTGTCTTGGGACAGCATGATGATACAGGCAGAAAGGAAAGGGCGATTTACTACCTAAGCAAGAAATTTACGGAATATTAAGCAAAGTACTCTTCTTTGGAAAAAACTTGTTGTGCTTTAGTGCGGGCAACTCAAAGACTGAGGCATTATTTCCTTAGTCATTCCACCTTATTGATATCTCGAATGGATCCTTTAAAGTATCTATTTGAAAAACCGGCTTTAACTGGCAGAACAGCAAAGTGGCAGTTGTTACTCTCTGAATTTGACCTCACCTATATCACACAGAAAGCCATTAAGGGTCAAGCCATTGCTGATCACTTAGCTGCACACCCTTTACCAGAATACCAACCTTTGAAGACTAATTTCCCTGATGAGGCAATTCTGTTTACTGAAGAAGAAGAAGGGGAAAGCTCATGGCAAATGTTCTTTGATGGGGCCGCTAATATGAATGGAAATGGAATAGGGGCTGTTTTGATCAAGCCAGATGGGGCACACATCCCAATCGCAGTAAAGTTAAGGTTCCAATGCACAAATAATATAGCAGAGTACGAAGCATGCATAATTGGGTTGCAAGCTGCCTTAGACCATGAAGTAGAGGAACTTGACATATATGGGGATTCGAGTCTTATCATCTTCCAAACAACTGGTGAATGGAAAACCAAGGATCACAAGCTGATCCCCTATCACCAGTATTTGGAAGAAATAAGCACCAAATTCACTCGAATTTCCTTCAATTATATGCCAAGGGCCAAAAATCAGTTTGCAGATGCTCTAGCAACATTGGCTTCAATGGTCAGTATGCCAGAAGGTATTGATATTAGACCACTGGAAATTGAAGTCAGAGATGAACCAGCTTATTGCCTTGTTCTAGAAGAAACCCCAGAAGAAGAAGTACCATGGTTTCAAGATATTAAGAACTTCCTGAATGATCGGAGTTTGCCAGAAAATATCACTTCTACAGAGAAAAGAACAATACAGAGGTTGGCAGGAAAATTCTTACTAAGTAGTGGGAAGTTGTACAAAAGATCACACAACGATATCCTGCTTAGATGTGTTGCCAAGACCGAGTCAGAAAGGTTAGTTGAAACTGTACATGGAGGAGTGTGTGGACCCCATATGAACGGGCACATGCTCGCCAAGAAGATTCTGCGATTGGGATATTACTGGTCGACAATGGAGCACGATTTCTATATACATGTCAAAAGGTGTCATTTATGCCAAGTGTATGCTGATAACAAGAATGCACCCCCAAGTGAATTGCACAACATAACATCTCCATGGCCCTTCTCCATGTGGGGTATAGACGTCATTGGAATGATCTCTCCAAAGGCATCAAATGGACACAGGTTTATACTTGTAGCAATTGATTATTTCACCAAGTGGGTAGAGGCAGCTTCATATGCAAACATTACAAGTAGCCACGTTTTGAAATTTTTGAAGCACAACATCATTTGTCGCTACGGTTTGCCGAGTGCCATAGTATCAGACAATGCTTCAAATATTAAGAACAAAGATATGAAGAAAATGTGTGAACAATTTCAGATCACCCACCACAAGTCAGCTCCTTTCAGACCAAAGATGAATGGGGCAGTGGAAGCAGCAAATAAGAATATAAAGAAGATCATTCAGAAGATGGTAATGAGTTTCAAAGATTGGCATGAAATGCTGCCACTTGCTCTACATGCTTACAGAACCTCGATTCAGACTTCTATAGGGGCAACCCCATATTCTTTAGTATATGGAATGGAAGCGGTCTTACCAGTGGAAGTAGAAATCCCTTCATTAAGAGTGCTAATGGAAGCTAAATTAGAAAAAGCTGAATGGATACAGTCAAGACATGATCAACTCAATCTAATAGAAGAAAAGCGTTTGAAAGCGCTTTGTCATGGCCAATTGTATCAGAAGAGAATGGCCAGGGCCTACAATAAGAAGGTGAAGCCCAGAACCTTCCAAGAAGGAAATTTAATATTGAAGAAAATCTTACCCTTTTTGGAAGACCCTCGTGGAAAGTTCAAACCAAATTGGGAAGGACCTTATGTGGTCAAGAAGGTCCTATCAGGGGGTGCTCTCATCTTAACAGAGATGGATGGGAAGGATTTTCCTGAGCCAATTAACTCTGATGCAGTAAAGAGATATTTTCCTTGAATGAATATTACTAGGAAATGATCTGAGGCCATTTTTCTATATTTCCCAAAATTTTCATCCCTAGTCAAGCCAATTTGAGCCTGTTCGTCTTCTTTGATAAACCTAAATCGAACTTACAATCTTATACTGGGGCAAGGCCAATAGGGGCAAAGCCAATAGGGGTAGAAAGAAAAAAAAGAGAGAGAAAAAAAATAGGGGCAAATGAAAGCCAAATACAAAAGAAGGGGAAGGTGATTGAATTCATCATGATTGTAAGTCCGATTGACCCATTTTCACACTTAGAAAATTTTGAGCCTTTAATACCTTTTTTTTCATAAACCGAGCTTAGCCTTTGTTTCGTCCTATTATTAAGCCCTCGGTGATTTTAGTATGTTCATTCAACTTTCAGAGTAAGATTGGTGATGATGGAATGCAGAAGCCGGCCCTAGTGAAAACCGTAATTGGCACTAGGGGCAATAGGGGCAAAAGAAAAAAAATAGAAAAAGGGAAAAAAGAGAAAAAAAAATCAAAGGGTTGAGTTGATCATGTGGTCCAAATTTAATTAGCATGAGCACTGGAAACTGAGCAGATTAGCAGGGTCAGTCATGAAGAAAAAGCCATTAGGGGATGATTCTAAAGGCCACGGGGTAGACAGATTGGGTCTCTCCCTATTACTTGGATTACCCTTTTTATTATTCAACCTGATTTTAATTCCTTTAGTTATATGTGATTAAGTGTTGTGGATCAGCTTTCAAAAAAAAACTATACTTTGGCCAGTGATGAGAAATCAAATACTTTTCATAAAACTTCTGTTTTTACAAGCATCTAAGAATTCTGAGGCCAATAATATAAAACCTATTTTTGAATTAAATCTATTATCTTTCCACTAATGGAGTTTGCTTTTGTATAAAAGTATGAAAAAAAAAGGAAAAAAAAAAAGAATCTAATCCCTATTCCCTAACTGCTCCTCAAGCTCCCTAATCCTAGCTGCCTAAGTTGCAATGATTCCAGAAGCTCCCTCTGCATCAGGATCGCTCAAAAAGGAGATGATCTTATTTGAAAAAGAATACTTGATCTTCAACGCTCTAAGGTCAGCAAGGGAATCTTGATATTTCTTCCGCATCGCTCGAACTTCAAAGCGACGAGCCTACCTTTGTTCTTCAAGTTTCTTCTCCATGGCAATGCGGCCAGACTTCTGCTCTTCAAGTTTCCTCTCCAGATCAATGACTTTTATCCTAAGTTCTTGAGCCTCCCGTACCCATATTTGTTGAAGCCGCTTATGGGTTGCCCTTTCAGACTCCAGAATGTCCTCATAAGTAGGGGGAAGAATTGCAGGAGGATCCTCTGGTACTAGGGCATGACTCTGTACCTGCTCTTTGATCCAGAAGTGATAGTCCTTCACATGGGACTCAGAAAAGACTGGACCCCGCAGAAAGCGAACATAGGACCACTCATTAATTAATTGAGCATTTAGCCCCATGGTGGCTGATGTAAGTGGCCCTACAAGGCTCTCATAGCCAGTTGGGATCATAATTCCCTGGGTCGCTCCAAACTGCCGAAGAACCCTCAAAGGAAGATAGAGAACAGCAGATTTCAAGCCTGCCAGGACCAGAAAGTTCCTATCTCTGAAGCTGATCACTGTCTCTGGATTAGGCTGATAAGTGCTAGGCCATCTCACTTGATCATCCTGGAGAGTACCCAAGAAAGTAAACCATCCCTGCTTGCCGCCTTGGATATTAGGACAACCCCTGTGGCTCATCAGAACAGGAACTTTCAATCTTAGAAAGAAGCGGCGAGTTATCTCTTCAACTTGACTCAGGTGGTCAAGCAACCAAAGCTGCAGAAAAGGGGAGAATTTCAATTTATTTCAAACGAAAAAAAAAGAGAAAAAAAGAAAGAAGGAAAAAAGAAAGAAAAAAAGAAAAAAGAAAAAAAAAAGAAGAAAAAAAAGAAAAAAGAAGGAAAAGAAAAAGAGAAGAAAAAGAAGAAAAGAAAAAAAAAGAAGAAAGAAAGAAAAGAGAAGAAAAAAAATATTTCTTTTTTTTACCTATAGGATAGGGGCGCAGGCAAAGAAGCGTTTCTTCTTTCTGAAATAGCAGTCAGTTAAAACCTGGTATATCTCTGCCAAGATCATAGGAGCCAATCTCTCACGTTCCCTAACCTGACAGATAACTGAGATGAGAGCCAAGTCAACCTGGTCATCACCCCGTGGAAAGAGCAACTGGTTGACCACTATCAGAGTCAAAGCATTAAACCTAGAATCCTTGTCCCCACTCCTTAGAAGTTTTTCAGTCAAAAAGGTCTTGGACAAGGTCAATAGGGTATCAGAATTTCCTAAGTCTTTCTTCCCTATACCCAAGAATGTAGAGGCCTCCTTTTTGTAGCTAGGCTTTAGGGGAGGGTTCACAACTTTTTCAGAAAATTTTAGGCCAAGGATGGTTTCAATTTCTTCTATGGTAGGAGTCATCTCTTTGTCATCAAAGCGGAAGAGATTCAATTCAGGAACCCAGTGTCCAATCAAAGCTTCAATGATTTCCCACTTAAAGGGAATTTTAGGGATGTGTAGGATATGCCCTAAGTGGATAGAATCCCAGCGAATTTCTTCATCAAGGGTCATGGAGTTAACCCACCTATCATAGAAGGAATCCACAATATTGTACCTGGTGAGATTAGGAGGTTTTGATCTAACAGGTTGTCTTGCAGGAGGAGATTCATCGACAGAAGCGAAAGGGGCGAGGGAAGCCATGGAAGCACCAAAGAAGCCAAGTAAAGCAGAAAACGGAAAGCTCAGGGAGTTTTCAAACTTTTAAAAGTGTCACAATGACGTCCCCCTTGAGTTTATATAGAAAATTCGAAAAGGCAGTAAAATCCGTAATTATAATACGAGCATGGCGTGCCCGTATAAAGAATACGGACACATTGTGACCGTGGAAAATCCGCGGGCAGAGTGCGCCCGTATTAATATTACGGGCATGGCTTGCTCGTAACCTAATTACGGTCCCTTCGGAAAAATGCCAAAAAGTGGGAAATTTTGATTTCAATAGTTTCCTAGGCTTCTGTGCGCGCGTGGGAAACGCGGCACGGGGTGATTCGGAGTCGCCACCGCCTGATGGGGTGCAGGCGGACACCTGGGTGCCTAATCTTGTCTATTTAGGGCTTTTGGGTCTGCGGCTTGAGATTCTAAGTTTGGTTCTCGGTTGCGGTCTGAGGAAGTCCGTAGACACCCCAGTCCACCCCGTCGGATGACGGGTCCCGTGGGTTCCCTGATTTGAGTCAGCTTTCTCACTTGGTTTTCACCCGATTCCTAATCCAACATGCTTTTAAGTTAGGCTCTGGCGGGACCACCTAAGTGGTGTGGGTCCCTTTAGTTGATTTTATCTTTGCTTAACTTAAGTGATCTGGGTCTGTTTGGGTGGGCCCCGTTGGAAGGCCCACGGTGTCCTGGGTGGGCTTGAGTTAGCCCGTGTGCCCTTGGTGGGCCTCTGTTTAACCTAGGAGGCCCTGTGGGCTTAGGTTAAGTGAATTGGTTTCACATTTAGGGTTCAGGTTTGGAGCTTTAAGTGTTTTTCCATGCAAAAGGTGGGCCAGATTGGTTTGTGGGCCCCTTAGGTGGGCCCACATGGTGGCCAAGTAAGTTTAGTTTATCTTATTTAATTTTGCCAAAGTGGGCTGGTCACGGGCTTGGGGCCCGTGATCCAGACTTTGGGCTTGAAAGCCCAGTGCTTCGAAGTTTAGGGCTTGCACCCTAACTTGGTTCGATTAGCGGGCTTTGGCGGGCCCGACAGGCCCTAGCCCATGGTCTCGGCCAAACCACGCGATTCACATGTTAATCCACACATCAAGGTACGGGTGGGCCGCATTGGGGTTGGCCCATCCGATTCAATTGGTTCACCTTTGCTTAGCTTGTTTAATTACATGCTTTCGGGTTCATTGGGCTTGGTGGGCCCCGTTGGAAGGCCCACGGGTGTGCCAAGTCGGACCGGCGGTCCAAGTCCCAACTTGGGTTTCCGGGTGGCCCGGAAACCCTATCGGTTTATCTGATGTGGTTCAAAGTATCATGAAATTCGGCTAGGCATCACAATATACAAAAAAAACACAATACTGTGTGTATCCGGCAACTCAGGCCGGATACACTTGGTCTGCAGGTGATCCAGCCAGAATGGTCGGATACACAGGGGCCATGGGTTATCCGGCCTGAGTGACCGGACACACCCAGGCCTCAGGTGATCCGGCCTGAGTTGCCGGATCACCCTGGAATGGTCTTTTTTGGGTGTTTTGCCATTTGGGATGTTTTCCAGAGGTCCCTAGGGGCCTTTGCAAGTCATGTGGGCCCTCAGACAGGCCCACCTTGGTTCAGGTCCAAGGGAGAAGCCTCATTTTGGCTTCCCTTTTTTGGGTTTTTTAGCAAAGCTATGGGGAGGAGGCTTAAGGTGCCACCTCCTCCCTATCTTGGGATACACTCCGCGGCTGGACAGGGGCTTAGGTGTCCCTGTTTGGTCCTTCCGCTTCTTCCTAATCAGTGGATATGCAAGGCAAGTAGTGGACTCTCAACCAAACCCAGTAAGCCTACTCCTAACACGTGGACAGCATTTCCATTCTTGCCGACTCTTCACGTGTGAAATAAGATCATGCATGAGAGTGAGCATGTATTAGAAAAGAAAGCAGGCATTACTCTACTTGGGCTTGAAAGGACTTATCATGGGAATGTCAGAGAACATGAATTAATCAACAAAACAAAACATGCACACAAGATATACTTTAAACATGCCAACAAAGCCCAGCCTAATCCCCTGCTCAACGGACACCTAGAAGCACTTATGAAACTCTTTAAAGGAAGGGATAGAGGGGGGTTTAAAATGGGGAACATTAGATTAAAAACGAGAGGAACATCCTCCTCTTAAAAATTCTCAGGACCATAATTTAACAAGGCAGTTTATGAGCACCCAAAAGAAGATGTAAAAAAAGAACCTCCTACGTGGGCTTCTTACTGGGGGTGGCTTTCATGTCATGGAAATAATACCACATGCATGCATGGAATACATGGAAATCAGGCCATGCCAAGGAGAAAGACATGAAGAAGAAAACAATATATATAAAGAAAAAATCCGGATTTAATATATGATCAACCTAACATGGTGAGGAGTCTTACCTGAGGTTCCCTTAGACTTTTACACGAGGTGGAGCCTCCTCCTTGAGACCAAGAGGTTGCTGGAAAGTCCAATAATGCTCAAACTCCGATTTGAGCAAACTCAATTGCGTTAAACCCGCATCGGAGCCCTCTATTTAATGACATAGGGCTAAACACTTGGCACGGTGTTCGAGGAAAAGTCAACTTTTGGCCTTCTCTTAAGTTTGACTGCCCGCAGAAGCTTCATCTGGACACCGATTCCTTCAAACCTAGTTGCGTTGGACTCGTGTTGGGATCCTCTATCCAATGGTATAGAGCAAGGTACTTGGCACGGAATTCGAGGAAAAGTCAACTCTCGGCTCTTCCTTAAGTTTGACCGCCCGCAGAACCTTTATCCGGACTCTAATTCCTGCAAACCCAGTTGCGCTGGACTCGTGTCGGGATTCTCTATCCATTGGGATAAAGGAAGGTGGCCAAATTTCATAGGATCAAAAGGTCAACTTTTCACCCCTTAGGGTTTGACTTTTTAGCGGGGTTTTGCATTTCTGGCTTTTTGGGAGCGCAAAAATGAGGTGCTTACAGCTTCACCTGTCCCTGCTTTAACATATATCATGCAAGAAAAGCTAGAAATAAAAGAAAAAGAGCACAAATGAATAAAAATGAATCAAGTTCCTTTTATATATATATGAATGGATACATCAGTTTGTCAAAATACATATACATGAAGAATCCTAATCTACTGACTACGCAGGTCCACCCCTACGGCCACGGCCACGTCCTCTGCCTCGACCATGGCCTGAAGATCGCCGGGGCTCAAAAACATATCGTACTATGTTACGGGCTGTACTACGAGTCATCCTGCTCAAAACAGACTGAATATCATGCCACATATATAAAGGCACAAGGCCAGTAGTGGGATGATCAGGAGGAACGTACCCCGAAGTATCTACATATCCCGTAGACTCGATATCAGAATCCGTATAAACAGACATAGAATCATCAGAAGCAGGATCAGCAAGAATGGACGGCCCAGTAGCATCAACAGCAGCCTCCTCCATCACCACAGCCTCCACGGCAGGCTCCACCACAGTGGGATCCCTTGCCGGCTCCATATCCATATCCACAGAAGCATCAGGAGCAGTCTCGGGTGCTGGAGCAGACTCTGGCACATCCGCAACAGTAGGAGCAACCTCAGCCTCGACCTCAGGCTCTGCTGCAGGTGCCTCTACCGATCTGGGAGAAGTCACGAACTCCACCCGTGCCACAAAAAAGACCTCACCACGAAGATGCATAGGCACAAGTGAAGCAGGTGAAGAAGGGCCAGCTGTGTCATCCTGAAAATAAGAAAGGAAATTTTAATCAGAACAGGATAAACAGATAGAAGCAGATATGGAAAGAGGTGAAAGAATTAACCTGAGTATGAGATGGACCCGCCTGGTCCTGTGCACCAGAAGGGCCCGCATGGCCCTGTGCTCTGGCAAGCTGTCCCCGGAGATCAGAAATGGTAATATAGAGGGCATCCCGCTCGGCGATAGCAGCATCTTGCTAGCGCTCTATATCAGCATGCCGAAATCAGATCTCTGCCAACTGAGCCTCCTGTAATAGAAAAGAAAGTGTCAGAAAAATCCAAGGTCAAATAGAATATATGAATTAAAGATCAAAAAAGAAGAAGACATACCGTCGTTGTGCGCATGTCGCCGCACGGAGGTGCACGTGAGAGTGCATGCCTCGGGAATTTAGGGAGTCGCCACTGCCTGAGAGGTGCAGGCAGACACAAGGTTCCTAACCGGGTCTATTATGACTGGTCTGCGGCTTTATTAGAGTTTTCTGGGTAAGTTCTCGGTTACGGTCCGGGGAAGTCCGAAGACACCCCGGTCCGCCCCATCGATCTGACGGGTCCCATGGGTCTCCCTAGTTCTGAGTCAACTCAGTCTCACCCTGTTCCTAACCCAGCATGCTTGTTTGTTTGGTCTGAGTGGGGACCACTGGAGGTATAGGTCCCCTTTATTTTAATTGATTTTATCTTTTTTAGCCTTTTAGTGAAGTGAGTTGGGTGTGGGCCCCGTTGGAAGGCCCATTGGATACCAAGTTGGGCTTAAGGCAAGCCTAATTCCCATTTAGAGTTACGTTGGATAACCCTTTCTGGATTTGGTTATTTAATTGTCTAAAATTCATTTGGTTTGAAACATAAGAGATTAGAATTCACAAAAAGAGTTGAAAAAGGGTTTTTGGAATTTACAGGGTGTAGCCGAAATTTAATTTCGGTTATACCAATTTTTTAGTTTAACCGAAATTAAATTTCGGTTAAGCTATAATCAGCCTTAACCAAGATTTAATTTTGGTAAAACTTAAAAATGAGTTTAACCGACCTGTGTTTTCGGTTAAGGGTAAAAAACTGATTTTTTAAGATTTTTTACAAAAAATTGATTTTTTGGTATTTTTGGGTTTTGTGTGGGCCCCTGTGTGGGCCCACAGTGATGAAGAACTTTGAAGAAAGGCCTTATTTGACCACCTGCTTATCAAATCATCATCAAGAAGCATAAAAAAAACAAAATAAAGAAGGGATTTGGGGGATTTAATGCGGTACATTAAAACTTAAAGGAGGAGGGGAACAAGCGCCCCTTTTTAATAATTCAGACATGATAAAGGCAGCCCTTCAAGTATGCTTCAATTTGCTTTTGTAATTAGGTGGACGGCACTTCCTTACCATGAGGTGTTTCTCATGTGAAGGGAAGATGGAAGATAATCAAGATCAAATGTTAGTATAAAAAGACAACATGGAATAGAAATAAGTAATATTCTTGAATCACAACTTTATTCACTTATATACAGTACAACTTACCAGAAAGCTTACCTAGGGAATGCTTGAAGGTGTGGAATCCCTTGGAGATTTTTCCGGCAGCGTAACGGCTTCTCTCCAAGCTCAAGAGAAAGATTTCAAAAAACCTCCTTCGGGTTTGTGATTGAAAGGAAGAAGTTGAAGAGAATTTTGATACACTTGGACAGAGTCTGGGGGCTTTTGGAAGGATTTAAAATGGGATTTCGGCCAGCGTAACGGCTGTTTCTTGAGCTCAAGAGGGGGGTATCTAAGCCTACTTTGGGTTTGCAAGAAAATAAGAGGTTTGGGTTTGACAAGAGTTGGTTGTAGCAGGGTTTAAGAGGGGTCGAAGACCTAGAAAGGAATAGAAGAGGGAGTGGTTTGGAAAGGGAGAGAGGAGAGAGGGAGGAGAGGGAATGAGAGAGGTGTGAAAGATGGAGGAGAAATGAGCCGACCCCCCTATTTATAGTAAAAGAATTGAACCAAAATGTAAATATATGTTATATCATGTTTTTTTTTTAAAGAAAACAATGATGACCTTTTTTTCTTATCCTTACTTTCCAAGTAAGTGTTGGACGAATTCTCCACATGGGAGAATTCGTCCATTCTTATCTCCTTTATTTCTTTTTTTTTTTTTTAATTATTAGATTTTTTAAGATTTTATTATTATTTTATTCACTTGATTTTTTTATTTAGATGCACATGCGTCTTTAATTTTATTTTTATTTTTTATTTAATTTAATTACTTAGATATTTATATTATATTATTATTTTATCATTAGATTTTTATTCTTTTGTCTTTTCTTTAATTCTTGCCACGTGTGCAGATTTATTGAAATTTTGACTGCTCACAACTCTTTCATTTGATATCCGACTTCAACATACTTAGTGGCATTGGAATCAGGTTGAGATTCTTTATCCATTGAGCCAGAGTTTGGCAGCAAATTCGAGTTTTTTAGCATAAGTGCAAAGTCACGTCCCGGAACCAGTTTTGCTCATATCTCTCCATCCGGGACCCCGATTCCAGTAAACTCAGTTGCGTTGGAATCGTGTCGATGCACTCTTTCTGTTGATATCCAATTGAGCAGTTGATTTGGGATTTAGCAGAAAGTCGATTTCTGCTTTTCTCAGATTTGACCAGTTCATAACTTCTTCATCCGATCTCCGATTTGAGCTAACTCAGTGTCGTTAGAACTGTATTGGAATCCTCTTTTCAATGGTATGAAGTTTGGTGGCCAACTTACACCCAATCAAAAAGTCAACTTTTTGACCCCTTGGGTTTTGAATTTTTCAATTATGATTTTATTCTTTATTTTTCGAGGTGCAAAAATGAGGTGCTGACAGTCGTATCATAGGCCCTAATCACTACCCCTCCAATCTCCGTGACTCCGCCACGGACAGGCATAGGTGGCATAAGGCACCCAACTGAAGCTCGCCTGAACCAGGCATCATAGTCACCCTCCTCCAATAATGTCTCTGCCTCAGTCCAATCTAGGAACTGGGCAGGATCAACAGGCATAGGAGGAAAAGATGGGGTAGTATCTGGAGGGATGGCAGGAATCCGAGGCTCTCCAACATTCTGATAGAAGAAGCGTTCGCCGCAATACCACATGCTCCCCAACTAACCAATGAAGAACTGATATCTCTGACGTCTCTGGTCAGGGGCAAAAGCATCATCTCTGGCCGCATGCAGGGCCAGCACCTCATGAATGTCCTCCATCCTGGGGACGAACAGCTGAAAAAAAAAAAGTGATATTAGAAATGTGATCCAGAAGAAGAGAAAAAAAAAAGAGAAGAGAAAAAGAAGAGGAATTAAAGCAGTTTACCTCAGATCGGTACAGCCTGTCCATGTGGGCCCGGGCAGACCTAGGACGACTCTTTTCAGAGTCGTGCTCCACATGACACCACCTACGAGCCATGGGATATGTCTCCTCTGGCATCGTAGAGGTAGGGTGAAAATAGGGGATATACACCCTAGCAAAGAACTGAAAAAAGAAGAAAAAGAGTCAGAAGAATAGAAAAAGAAATAAAGAGAGAGAAAGAGAAGGAAAGAGAAGAGAAATAATTGTTTCACCTGCAGGAAGGGCCAGAAGAATCTACACCCAACCCCAACTCCTCTGGAAGTAGAGATGCCCCTCACTGATCGGCGCAGGCCGGCCAGAATAGTACCAAAAATGAGCGGGCCCCATGCATACCTCCTCGCTCGCTGCAAGTCTCCCAATAAACTCAAAAAGTGAGGACTAACTGAAGTCGTGTCCTTTGGGAAGAAGCAGGAGCCAATCATGTACAGAAAAAGAAATCGAAAGGCATACGAAAAAACTGGATCACCGGCGGCAAGCTGGCCAAACTGCCTCACCCTGAAAGTCTCTCTCAACCAAGTCAGAGACAATCTCGCTCTCCCTCTATCCCATGCCTCAGGAGGCAGCACAATATATCCAAGGTAAGCAGCAATCTCATCAGCATCTGGCATCACCATCTCAGGAATAACATCACCGATCATCCTAATCCCGGTGGTGAGCGTGAAGTCAGACAGCTTGATCCCAATCTCGATATCTGGAAAATGGAAGCTCAGGATCTCGGGGAAGAATCTCTCAAGCAGCGCCACAATAAGGGCCCGATCCAGGCGAACATCAAGGATGGTGATGAATAGGCCAAAGCCATACAAGCCTAACTCCCGACGATAGGCCAAACTACAAGCTCCAATGAATCTGATAAAGCTAGCCCAGCTCCCACGATAATGAGACATGGGATACTCCAGAGGGATATCTGCCCTAATACACGCTGAGGGATGAGTCCTCAAGCCATGTAAAAGATCAGTATCCCTGATCTGGGCAGCAATCGCCTCAGGGACCTCAACTCTGGTCCGGGCCTCATCTCTGCCACGGCCTCCTCTGCAGCCTCCTCTACGGCCCTCATCATGGCCTACATCTCTACCTCCGCTGCGGCGCCCTCTACGGCTCCTATCTCTGCCCGAAGCCTCAACTGCCGGCTAAAGAAACAATTAGAAGGAAGAAGGAATCAGGGTGATGTATTTTGTGAAAGGATATGAAATTTCAGAAAAGTTAGAGTATACCTCTGGGGTCGCCTCACGCGAATCCCCAGAAGGGAGATCTGGGACATCCGAATCAGAATCCCTTTCGGCCCTCGAAGACGAGGCCACATCAGCATGATCCCTCCTAACCCTCGAAGAGGAAGGCTCATCTGCAGGATCCCTGGAAACTGATCTAAGGCGGGCCATCTACGGTTCAAATCAGGGAGATGTTCATTATTCTTTTGAAAATTTTTATTGCTTGATTTTCATTTTAACCAAGTTTAATTGATTTACAGGAAAAGAAAAATAAGAAATGAAGAAAATGCTTCAGAAACTCCCGATCAAATCAAGGATCAACTGAAGGAGTTTATTTTCTGTCTTGAGATATTTTATTGATCTTAGCTTTAACCAAGAAATTATATAGAGAAATTATAAGTACAGGCTTCTTGTAAGTTTTCTTTATAAGAAATGAAAAAAAAATGGGTTAAGGATTTATTCTAATTTCATCTTTTGTATTTTTGGTTTCAGGATAGAAGATCAAGCCTACTTGTGCTGATACTAAGCCACTCAAGGGCAAAGATTCCTAGCTCTCATATTTGCAGAAAAATCAGATATAAAAGGGACAAGAATCCCAGTCTCTCAATCAAAGGAAATCAGCCATTGGTCAATACATGAGTTTATCAAAATACAAATCAAAGACTTGGGAAGTAGATAAGCATGCTTGGAAATGGTGAACATGAAAATAGAAATTGTACAACATTCAAGTTGATGGAATTGCATAGCAGAAGTTCACACATGCAAGAATTTTGCACAGCAGTTCTGGAGGAGCCATATAACATCCACAGCAATCAATCAGAAGCAGGAAAAATGCAAAAAGTGAATTCAGATGGTCAAGCATGAAACTATCATTTGGAGACAAAAGATTCGTCTAGTGAATGCTATCACTGTTTAGCATAAACTGAGGATGCAGAAATTGGGCATGGATTGAATATGAACGAGTAATTCATTCTTGCAAAGACAAAGTACCAAAATTAGTCTAAGCAAGCTTTAAAATGAGGAATTCATATCAATCAAGAGCAAGCAATGAGCATGGTATAGAAACAATCAGCAGCTCAAATTGCAAAATAGTTGAGGATTTCGGCCACTTACTGGATTCAATCGAAATGGAGGAAAATCGGCAATCAAATGGGAAATTCTTACACTACCGAAGCTTCAAGGAGTGTCCACGGTCGGTTGAGGAAGTATGAAGCACGACCAAAGATTTGGTAACAGTCGCGGCAATGAAAAAGAAAATAAGAATAGTCGCCGGAGAAGATGAAGGTCACCGGAAGAATCAGAGGTCGCCGGAGCTTACTGACGTCAGAGAAGATGAAATTGTTGCCGGAGAAGATGAGTGCGGATGGAGATTGAGAGCAAGGACCGGAGAAAAGGTTACGGTCACAAGAAGTTAGGGCAAAGTGCGGACAGAAATGAAGAACAGTTCGCGGCTGCGGTTAAGAAGGAGGTCAAAATCCGTAAAAACAGTACGGGCTACAGGCACCCGTAAAGGTAATACGGTCCGCTTCGCCCGTGTTCAAATTACGGGCAGCATATGTCTGTAGTGTCAATATGGGGGAAGCAGAAAATTGCATATTTTATTATTTTCTCCACACTTTTCAGGAGATTAATGTCTATACTAGTTGTAAGTTGCAAGGATTGCCACTTTACCCACTTTTGTTTAAAATTTTTTGTCTCAAATCTCACTTCATAGCCACGAGTGCTCAGTGAGAAGAGAGAGGAGGATTTGGCCCTTAAGCTAAGGGACTTCTAGCAAATCTTCCACAATGAATTCTTTTTCCCAAAATCATCCATTCAATCCTTGCAAAATTCAATTAGTTAGACAAAGATCTCAAAAAGTACAATTGGTGGGTCTTTTTGCTCTCTGCTTGTAATTGGTTCCAATTATCAGCAAAGAGGGGGCAGTTGTAAACACCCCAAATTGCACTACAAAAAGAGAAAATGATGAAAACATTAATTGGAATTTAAAACAGGCCAAAAATGCATGGAAATGAATAATTTATGCCTGGACCGTATTGTATCTACGGGCTAAGCGCACCCGAAATTTATATACAGGCACGCAGCGCCCGTAATATATATACGGACACCTTTGGACCGTAAATCATTTACGGGCACATTAGACTCGTGCGAGTTCTGTTCTTCTCTCGATTTCTGAGCCTTATCTTTAGTCCAATATCCCTTTAAATGAGCTAATTATATATTTTATGCGTGCGAAATATCTTTGTGGATAAAGGATGGGCATGATCTTGTGTTTAACTCAAACTGAAACTCTATCTTGCCAAACCTTGGACCAACCATACCCCTGGGTTTGCCTATAAATAGAGGGCCTTTCCTCAAGCAAAAGGCCACGAAATTTTGAAGTCCAAGGAGCTCCAAGAGAAGAGAGGAATCCCTATTGCTCTGCCTGCCAATCCAGGTAAGTCCCTTTTCCCTTTTTATTTTCTGTCTTCAATTCTAGAGATAATAGGATCTTCTCTATTTCTGTAGAATAAGGCCATATTTTGTATCTGTATTCCTAAACCTGCCTCTAAGTACCTCAAGAGTCTCTCTAGCTGTAAAACGTGAAGAGAGAGCTAGGGGAAAAGAGAACAGGTGGATCCCTAGAATAAAACCCCATATCTGTTTTTCTCCTTTTTCATAGAATAAAGTCTTTGATTGTGTTTGTATACCCAAACCTATCTCCAAGTACCTCAAGAGTCTCTCTAGCCGTAAAACGTGAAGAGAGAGCTAGGGGAAAAAAGAATAGGTGGATCCGTAGGGTAGACCCCCATGTGCTCTAAACTGTGAGATGTGGCTGCTTTAAATATCTTGATCGTGTTTTAATGGTTTTTATGATGAATCTGAATGAATAACATGAATCTATGATGTTTATAGCATGAGATCCCCACTTTGTTCCAAAATTTGGATTTTTCACATATTTGCACCTACAGCACTGTTTTCGTGATTTTTGTGATTTTTGGCTAAGATCTTGGATTTATCATGATCAATATGATAGATCTAGATCCAGAAGCCTGAAAATAAATTCTAGGGTTTCATGATATGGTTTTGGAATCGTTTTTCACTTTTGAGAGAAGACCCTACGGTCTAAGTTCTCCCCTTTTGATGTTTTTCATCAACGTGGGTATTTTTGGGTTTTATTTCTTGATTTAACGTGAAATTTGGGCTATATCTATGTCCTGGACTATTCAAGTTCAATTTTGAAATATTTTATAAAAATCATATTTTTCTAGATTTATAGAATTTAACTTGAAGCCAGATTTTTGGATTTTTCACTTTAAATTGATTTTATTTGATTTTATCTCAATTTTATTTTAATCATGAAACCCTAGGAATGGTACGATCATATTTGAAAGTTTTGGATCAATCAGACTTTTCATATGAAAAAACCATACAATTTTTGTCTTTTTTTGTGATTTTTCATGAATTTTATAGCAAGCCTTTTTTCCTTTATTTTAACATGAACAATGCCTGGCAACCACCTTGTGTGGATGAATAGGGATGCCTAACACCTTCCCCTGTTCATAACCTAATCCCCTTACCCATCTCTGGTTGTTTTTTTAAGAGGGTTATTTTTACCCTAAAATTGCATTTTGTGCTTATTTAATATTTTGGTGTCCATTCACACCTAAATTGAATGGTGGCAACTCTTTGTTTTATTCAATCCCGTGTGATGATTGAGGAAGTCATTGGATCTGATTTTTCCCATGTCTCACAGTGCTGACAATCTTGATTCTCAATATATAGGACAGTTATAAAATATAAATCAAGAACCAAGGTTAAGAACAAAGATCCATGATTAACTTAAAAGTAGTCACACCTAAAATTTGAGTTGCTGACGTTTTTGTTGACTTTAATTAAATCTCAACAAACTGGGTTCATGGGTTTTAAATAAAACACCTTTCAACTTCATGTAGAGACCTAGAATAATTACTGACCAATAATTACAACTTTAATACATTATCAGTTAGACAACCCTTATTGACCCAACAACCACCTATCAACTAAATATCTATGTTTCATCCAACTAATGATTATAAATCAACTTGAGAGTTTGGCAAATGAATTTTTCAATTCCAATATGGGTTCTAAGTGAGAAGAATGTTTTCTCTACTTCATTCTAACTTCCTTTTTTCGGTTTACTTTTCATTTTGTTGTCAATATTTTTCATTTTCTAAGAATATAGATATTGCATTGTCCTCCATTGGGATAAACACCTTTAGTAAGTCATTTTAAGGACTTGAAAGGCATAGGGCATTCAAGGTAACATTTTATCTAAATTACGCTTAAAGGATAGTGGGGGTTGTTTGGTAGGGCCAGGGATGGGTTACCCATTATTAAAAGCCATCCAATCCCCAATTTCCATAGCATAGGCCGAGGCTAGAACAGTAAGGAACCTGTCCATGATTAAGACAAAACGTGAGTGAACTGCTCCATTAATCTAAGCCATTGATTCTTATGATAGGTGGAGTCCAAGATAATAATGGCCCTGGTTATTCATTGAACCCATCCCAGTTTACTCTTAATGGTTTAAAATTTAATGAGTTATAAATTGAATTTGGTTCTGCTATGTTTGGCTGAATTGCTCTCTACCGTAGCCGTCACAATCAGTATTTTTTAATGTTGAACGTGACGCTATATGAAAAAACACGAACCGTAAAATGCTTCACATGTCAACATCTCAGGACCGCGGCGATGAGCAATCAAGATAAACATAGCAGCGTATTTCTTTCCGAATCAAGATAAACATAGCAGCGTATTTCTTTTCGTTAGAGGCTCATTCAACCTAACTTGAAATCGTGTTATCATTCAATTATGAACGGGTTCCCTGGTCTGTTACCGTGGTATCACAAGCTCAAGTTGGCATTTGCTCTAGTGCTAGAATCCGGTGGTACCATGAAACCACCAGATGGGATGTGGGCCCATCTTTGGAAAGGGGCTTCCATCTATACGTTTCACACTCATTCACTTAGTGGCACCTGATGAAATGGTCTCGTGTATTTGGGTGTGGGCCCCCTTCTGATTCTAGTGAGATCATATCATGGATCATACCAGAAGATACCATGACACACATGAATGCATTTCCTTGAGTCCCAAAATTTAGTGGTACTGTGATACCATTGACTCGGATGTGTTTAGGGGTGTTACCACCTCCACAACCACCACTTGAAACGGGAATATTTCTATCCTTATTGCGGTGATCAATAGTGGGCCACACCCCAAAACCAAAATCCGAACAGATTGTATACTACAGTTAAAGGAAATACATGCGCCATAATCAAGATCGTTTCCTTTGGTACCCCCGGCTTTACAAGAATGAAACGGACAGATGGATATCCCGTTTCAACAGTGGGGCCCACACCCCCAAAATACATCCCAGCCAGTGGTATCAGGCAAGGTTTTAAATTTCGGCGCCGGGGCGTGCTGCCAAAATTTCGGTTAGGAGACCCCCGGCGATGCATTTCGTTGGGGGAAATCGCTGGGGTCGTGCCCCCAACGATTTTTGTCAAAATGCCAACCGTACCGAGCGAAATTTCGCTCGGCTTCGGTCGGCATTTTCTTTGAAAACAAAACGCGCGCACGTGTGCGTTTCGCACACGTGCGCGCGGCACTTAATCGACGCGCCGGTCGATTTAGGGGAAAATTTCGCCCAAATCGACCTGCAAAAAAAAAAACAGGGGGAAGAAGGGGGTGACGAACGTATGCTTTGGGGGGGAGGGGATTTTGGCTCGATTTTTGCTTGAATTAGGCTCGTTTCTGCTCGTTTTTCATCATATAGCAAGATTAAAGTGCTTTGAACCAAGGTTTTTTGGATTTGGAGGAGATTAAAGCCACGTTCATCGCACACCTTGGGGTAAGGTCGTTTTTTTCAAATTTTTTTGATGTAAAGCTTGTGGAATGTTTTGATTTTATTATATGTTGAAATCCGACACCCGATCTACAGATGGGTGTCGGCGTTTTATTTTTTGCACAAAAAATATATTTTTTGCAATTATTTGCACCGAAAATGCATATAATTTCTTTTTTATTCATTTAAATTAGATAAATAATGTTGTTGACTTTGATAATTATATATATTATATGGGGACACCCGATCTACAAATGGGTGCCCCCAGATTAATTTCTTAGAAAATTATTTTTTTTAATTTTTACATCCGAAAATTGATATATTATTTATAAAATGAAGAAAAATAGATAAGTTGCCAAATTTAATTCATAAAATTGATTTATTTATTGTAGAATTATTTATGTTAAGAAATTTGAGTTTATATAATTTTTTATGTATTTTTATTTTTTTGGAATTAATTAATCCGAAAATTAATTAATTATTAATAAAATTAGTAAAAAAAAGATAAATACTCAAATTAAATTCATAAAATTGATTTAGTTATTGTAGAATGATTTATGTTAAATAATTGGAGTTTATATAATTTTTTATGTATTTTTGATTTTTTGGAATTAATTAATACGAAAATTAATTAATTATTAATAAAAAAAGATAAATACTCAAATTAAATTCATAAAATTGATTTATTTATTGTAGAATGATTTATGTTAAGAAATCGGAATTTATATAACTTTTTATGTATTTATGATTTTTTTGAATTAATTAATCCGAAAATTAGTTAATTATTCATAAAATTAATAAAAAATATAAGTACTCAAATTAAATTCCTAAAGATAATTTGTTTATTATAGAACAATTTATTTTGAAGAATCAGAGTTTTTATAATTTTTTTATATAATTATGATTTTTCGAATTAATTAATCCCAAATTATTCATAAAATTCATAAATAATAATATAGTTTATAAATTATAAATAAGAAATTATAATTAGTTGGTAATGTTAGTATTGTCTAATGTGGATTAATATTTATAATTTGTTATTGTGCTCTGTTACTGACTTACTGTGCGTCTGTGCAGGTGTTCGGATTCCAGTGTAGTGCTTCTTGGTTAGTCACTTGTCTGTTAGAGACAGTCAAACGGATTGACAGTATGGCATCTGGCAGTGGTAGTGGAGAGGGCAGAGATGGTGGTAGGAGGCAGGATATTGGTTGGGCCCATTGCACGAGATTTGAGGGAGACAGAAATAAGACGGTCTGCAATTATTGCCACCAAATCATAAAGGGTGGTGGAGTATCATGGTTGAAGCAGCATTTGGCACACGGCTACAGTAACGTGGCGAACTGTCGTCAAGTCCCTCCAGAGGTTCAGAGGCTGATGAGAGAGCACTTAGAATCAGGGAGTGCAGCTAGGCAGGGGAAGAGGCATGCACGGGACGAGGTTAGACATAAATTGGCAGAGCCTATCCGACCCTCTGTGGCTCCTGATATTGATGACGACGATGACATGGTGTACCCAACCGAGTATGTGACAGAGGGAGAGAGGGCAGCATTCAGAGCCTCAGTGCAAGCATCTTTGCATTCTGAGTTTGAAAGGGCAGAAGCTGCGAGGCATGGATTTCACAGGGGTGGTACTTCTAGAGGAGATGCAGATGTTGATGCTCCTACTCCTAGTTCTAAACATGGGGCTGGGGCTGGACCTAGCACCAAGATGCCTGATTATCCTATGAAACCGAGTATGTGGCGTTCATCTGGTGCCAAGCAGAAGAAATTGAAGGATGTGTGGAGTAAGGGCACTGTCAGGGAGAAAATGGGGAAGTTTATATCCAAATTTTTAATAGTTATGGATATGGATATCACTTCTTCTTAATAGTTATATTAATTATTAAGTATTGACCCTTTCAAATTATTCCACTACCAGCTGATACAATTTAGAGATGCAATGGGCTCATTCGGGTTGACTACGGTGATTGCATCGCAGAAGAAGATGATGCCATGTAAGTGACAACTGACAAGGGATTATGAATATTAATATTTTAAATTTCTAAATAATTTTTAATATTTTCTATTTGTAAATCCAGGTGAATGGTGGGAGATGCATGGCACAAGTGCCCCTACACTGCGGAAGTTAGCATGTCGAATATTGGCTCAGACAGCATCCTCTTCTGCTTGTGAGCGCAATTAGAGTACGTTCGCACTCATACACACGAAGCAGAGAAACCGGCTAGCTTATCAGAGGTTACAGAAGTTGTTCTTCTGCCATTATAACATGAGGCTGAGGACGAAGCAGTTAGAGATAGAGTACGGCACCACCGCCATGACTGTGAAGGATCCTTTGGATGTGTTATTCAGTAATGAAGTCGATGACGAGGATCCATTTGCAGAGTGGGTTAGATGTGTTAAGATGGATCAGCCTGATCGTAGTCCTAGCCCAGTCATATCACAGGCTGCAGCAGAGTTGGGCATCGATGTAGACACGGCTATGGAGGAGGAGAGGGGGAGGTTCGCGGAGACTCATTGGATAATCTCATCAGAGTTGTTCCTTCCTCCGCTACTGCGACGACACCAGCCCCAGTCCCAGCCTGTAGGCATGTTTCATTGTCAGAATAGGAGGAGGAGGAGGAGGAGACAGATGATGAAGATGAGTCCGGATCTTCAGATGATGATGATGGAGATGGTGGTGCTAGTGGTGGTTATGGTGGTTATGATGGTGTTGGCACCAGTGGCCCGGGGTTGAGCCCATTTACTGGAGAGGCGGCTTTCCATCATACCGCAAAGGATACTGACCACGGAGATAGAGATCGTGATGAGAGTGGGGGATATTCCTTTCAGAGGAGGAAAGGCAAGGAGAGACAGCATACAGGGATGCACAATGACTCGTCCTCCATGACACAGAGTTTCGGATCTTTAGATGTTGGAGGATCATCGAGTTCTTATGAAGATTAGTATCCTCACTATCCACCACAGCTGACCCAGGGATACTATCCAGCCTACTATCCTCAGCAGCTTGGGCCAGTAGATTCATCAGATAGTAGTAGTTACAGTACATCATACGGATATCCTGGAGCACACATGCAGACATCTGATCCATTTGGGATCTTTCCAGATCCATATCCGTACGGCTATTATCCTATGCCTGTTGTCCTACTGGTATTGGAGCAGCAGCAGTAGCCCCTCCATACGAGCATCCCGGTTATCATGCGCCGTCTCCTCCGTCACCACCAGAGCAAGAGACGTGCTACTATTATGATGATTGTAAAACCCCGAATTTTACTTAAATAATAAATTAAATTAGTAAATAATATTACTGAGGGTTATGATTGATGGGAATATTTTATTCTTGTAGGGGGTGATCAGTTTAGTGAAGATCCAGAAGTAGACGCAGATCTGACCGTCCGATCTTGAGATATCGAGGTACGTATTTTAATTGGGCGAGGTGTATGGGAGAGTTTGCATGGGAGATGCATGGGATCAGGGAGTATATATATGTATAAAATAACCTAATCGTATTCTCGCTCGTATTATTCAGCCGCAAACGACGAGAGTTGAAACGACCGAGAAGAGAAGGAAGAGAAGGAGGGGGGAAGACCAAGGGAACTTGCTCAGAGCCTTGCCTTGCAACTGAGGAGAGGTTTGGGGGTTTGCTGTTCAGAAGAGAAGAGGAGAAACGCGTATACGAGGTAGGTGACACCGTTTTGGTTTTGAAATTGGATTTTTCCTTGGTTAATCGCAAATGCATGTTTCTATGATATGTAATGTTGTATTTAGTTAGCTAAGCATGTTAGAAATACACTAGAATGAGTTTAGACGGGAAAAATCGTGATTTAGAACTATTTCGGCTCGATTTCGCACGACCGCCGACTGTGCTCGGCGCTCGTCGGCGATCCTCGGCGCTGGTTGAATAAAATTAGGGCGCCGTAGACCGCGAGAAGACGGACCGCGGGCGCTCGAAAATACACCACCGCTGACCTGAGACCGCCAGGGCGATCCTGAGCGATCCTAGGCGCTCTCAACAGAATTTCCAATTTTTCATAATTTCGAACCTAATTCAATTCTAAACTATTTTTAGACAATTTTAATGATTAATTAAGGTGCTTTAAGACCAAAATAAACTACCTAAACCCCCGTTTTACAGAAAAACAAATTAGGGAGATATTTAGGACAATAGTTGCCAAGTTTTGAAGGTAAATGAGAAACGTGATTTTGGAAAAGCCTAACTACCATTTGACTATCTAAATACCTCTAAATGACATTATAAATCAGAATACCTTCTAAAGAGAATACTGAATTCAGATGAACAAATATTGAAGTAAATGTACAGATATAACCATTATATGCCGCTAGGCACCAACCCTTATAGAATATGACACTTTTGGGAAGTTTTGGAGTCTAGTGGGCATAGCTGGTTGTGGATCCATAGTCGTAGCTAGATAGCTGAGGGATATGTCATTTGAGTTGAGTTACTCCTATATGCGACGCGCTTCCTTTGCAAGTTAGTTTGTCTGGGAAGGTCCTATGTCTGGAGGGACACCCCGGTGAGCCGCTGGTGATTCCCTGTACATGTGGATAAGCAACCACCTCCATGTATTGATTCTGGTGCTGCATGCTGGTGGTACATGCCAACTTTGATGGGTACGTGTGCAATAAGTCGGTGACTACGGCTCTTGTCTAAGCTGCGCTGCATGGGGCTTGAATATCATTAGTAGCATCGCTCCTAAGTCACACGGTGGTATAGCAATTGGTTGAGAATCATCTCAAAAGGTTTATCTAACTCTGTGAGTCCTACAATGACCCTGAAATCATAAAACTTGTTATTCTTGTGGTACATGCGGGAGGCATGTGTTTGGGATATTGGTTGGATGTGACTGTTTAGTACATCCTGGCAATGTATGAATTATGTTACTGATTTGACTATGGTATTTTCATATTAAACTTGCTGGAATTCATCTCTAGAACTGTTTAGTATATTGTTTTGTATTTACGAATGATACGAATGATTATACGAGCCTGATTAATCGATGTGACTTATTCGTGCATGAACTGCTACTTTCCGTATATTAACTATTTAATCATGCATGTGTTACCTACTGGGATATTCGTATCTCACCCTACTGTTATTCCATTTTTTTCAGCTGATACGCGAGAGGGGGATCTCTTAGACTTCCAGGGAGAGATAGCCGAGTATTCTCCAGAGGATTACTATTATCCCGATCTTATCTGAGGTGGATTGATGTTATAGACTTAGCATTTTTAATTGGTTTATTATCATTAATTGGATTTGATGTATGAGAGATACAAGAGAGAGTTAGTAACCAGTTCATTCTACCAGACTTTGATACTATTGATTGATGGTCAAGCTTCATGCTTGTTTGATGATTTTAATCTACACTTCCGCACATACTTGTTTCCGCAACTCTGATGGATTAAAATATGGATTGGATTTACTTTCTTTGGTCTGGTATGTTATTGATGTTGTGATTGATATGGGCCAGTAACACCTCGGATTTGGTTGTTGAACTAAATTCGGGTTGTTACAGTAGCGAACCGGATTCGGGTCAGGTGCCGGTTTGGACTGACCCGGGTTCGGGGCGTTACAATGATTTCCCTCCAGTTGGTATCATGGCTCACATGACACAGGAGGAGTATGAGCAACATGTCCGTGTATATAAGAGAGAATACAGATTTCAGATGGGATGAAAGCGCTACTGTCATTTTATTGGCGAGAGATCAGGGTTTGAGCCACCACGTCATTCATTGCATGTCTGATTTGACGATATGATTATATGTTTTTTACTTTATATATTGTTGTTTTAGTTTAATTTAAAATTTGGATCCTCTTTGTTATTTTTTATTTAAAGTTTAAACACACAGCGCACACAGCATCACCCCGATAGGCACGATCATTACATTTACATGCCACATTGTGTTTTCATGATTTTTGAGATATATTATTGATGCTTGTGGTAATTTAAGTGCAATTTTGAAGTATATAACTTATGCTTGTTGAGTTGTTGTAAATTTAGCTTTTTTTTTGAAAAAAAAGCACACAGAAATGTTTCTGTCGAAATTTCGTCGACACGCCGGCAATTTCGTTCGATTCGCCGGAAACCATAGGAAAATCGGTTTTTCGGCGAATCAATGGCATTTCGCCGGCGTGCCGACAAAATGCCATTCGGTGCCCTGGGCGGCACGCCCAAGTGCACCGAAATTCAAAACCTTGGTATCAGGGTACCACCACATTCTAAAATTAGAGGAAATGCGTTTGCCGTGAGCATGTCTTTCCGTTTCACGACCACATAGTGGTACTAGAGGAAATGATATTTTCAAATGTTAGTTATATATATACTTTTTTCACATGAAATATATATTTTAAACTAAGATAGATAGAGATACTTTTACACATTTTTCTTAACGACGATGTATTTTACTCATATAACTTAATAAATTTGGCTCCCTATAATCCGACTGACGTCACTTTAATAAAATTAAGGAGGAAAATGGTACACGTTAGACTTTTCTTGGGACAAATTAAGGTTTGCCAAAATCAACGTGCACATAGCACCCAAATGACTTTTATTTTCATGTTTTTGGTAGACGGTGTGGTGAGAATTGTTCACCAACTACTCCCTCAAGGTCTGCACCGTCGTGTACACCCAATCGCCGCCTATCTATGACTTCGAGGGATGGGACGACTTGGGTGAGGTTATCTCTGTACTTGATCTACACTGAATCATAATCCCTAGTTATTAATCCATGCAACAAGTAAGACGGCTTGAACCAAGGTTCATGAATACTCTTTACCGACTAATTGATGCATCCCCCGCAAATGATGAACTGCCGCCTCACCGTAAAAAAGCCTTGCTGCATTTGCTTAGACGCCCATCCATTAGTTCCTTAAAATTAACAAAACCCACCTTTAAACGAAAAGTGAAAAAAATAATAACAATAAAAAATAAAAAAAATCCTTTTTTTTGTTTAGAACGTAAACGTTAAATTCCGCAAGAAAAAAATGTATTTGTTTTGAATTGTAAGAAATAATATGAAGACAGGATGAAATCACCTGTAATTGTTGCCAGCATTGATTGCTATTGATGGTTGTATGATATGTCACGTAGAATATCTCACGGTCAGTGTTATTTCAAATATATTAAATGTTTGCCGGCGTGGACCACTTGAAAAAAACATGGATTGTGAGACCTCATCATGATCGATCGTTAATAAATATATGAAATGGCATTGTGAGAAAATATCTCTTCAAGTAATGAATTGAATTGACATCTTCTACACTTTTAGCTTACATTGTTTAGTACCATTTGATAAAGATGCAGTTACATAGAGCATGCGGCGTTTTTTCATGTGAACCCAAAGTAAAATCTATACCATATGAGAGTTGCAACTTAGGTTGGTTAAAACTGAAACCGAACCAGTCCAACCCCACTTTGGGTCAGTTTGGTTTGGGTTATATAGTCCTTTAGTAGGTTTTGGTTCTAAAAATAGAGAACCAAATTTGTTTGGTTCGGTTTTGGGTTGAAGGCTCGGTTAACCGAATGGAATTGAAAACCAAACTGAATTTCCTGAGTGTAAAACCGAACCGAAATATAATAATATATATAAATTATACAATAGATAAAGTTGTAATAATAAAATATAACTTATAAATTATAAGTTATAAAATAATGAATAAGATTATTATTTTATAAATCTTTGTAGTTAATTATTAAATTGATTCATGAGCTCAAAAATGTGATCCAAAAGAATTAACATATGACTTAGGATTCTAAGCTCTTTGCTCTATCTTATGTATGCATGTGAACTACTTAAGGGATTGGACTGCATGTAAGTGATGATCCTTTAAATTTGTTGTGTGTATTCTTTAAATTTTTTTTTTTTGTAAAAGTGGGAATCTCTCTCTTGATAACAGGTTTTAAGCATAGAAAATGACCCAAACCAAATTTTGAAATTTGGTTCGGTTTGGATTGGGTTAAGGGTTTTTTTTTAAATAATCAGTTCGATTCGGTTTTTGGCCGACCATCAATAACCTTGGTTTGGTCTTGGGTTGAGGCCAACCCGAACCAAACCACACCGAGTTGCAACCCTATACCATATACAATGAGAATAGGTTTCTTGGGAAGCGTACCAACAACTACCCCAAAAAGCACTTACCGTTTGTTACAAAGGCATCATTAATATAAATTAAAATAATCAAAACACTTTCTATTAATTTAAAATCTAAACAGTTGCAAAACCGTTTCCTCCCTTGACATGCAATAGTACACGTGCACGCTACTTGTATTTATAACAAGAAAAAATTAACAACTTTAATGTGCTCCATGTGACAACATCACTTAAATAAGCTCTTATAATATATAAGCCGTGAGACTAAGGAGGCTTAAGTTATAAAAGGAAAATTTTGTTAAAAAAGAAAAAAAAAAGTTAATTCCATATTGTTTTTAAATTTGTGTGCCCGGTGAGGGTATTCTAGGAAAGAGAAAAGGCCAGACCTTCACTAACTAGAGAGGCTTAACCATGGTCAAGCGTGTTAGGTGGGTTGACTAGCCGGGTTTGGTAGGCAGCTCCAACATAAAACGCCGTCCCAACCCTCCAACGCTTTTTCAGAGTCTCTCCAACCAGAAAGTTCTCAGCAGAGGAGGGGGAGAGACTCCTGATTAGGTTCCTTCTACGACACTCACCGTCCTCGATCACAGCATTCCATTTTAGTGTTTTCATATTCCGTGCTTATTTGCCGGAATTCCGTTCTTTTCAGGCGCCGGCAATGCAGCCGGATTCAGTGAAATTATCACCTCTTGATCTGATGTCGGCAATACTGAAAGGGAATTCCGATCCTTCAAACATGTCTTCGGAGTCCGGCGTGGCGGTTCTCGTAGAGAATCGGGAGCTTCTGATGCTTTTGACGACTTCAATCGCGGTGTTGATCGGCTGTGCTTTTCTGTTTATATGGCGAAGATCTTCGAGCCAGAAGTCGAGTAAGGCTGTTGAAGCTCCGAAGTCGTTGACCGTTAAGGAGGAGCTGGAGCCCGAGGTCGATGATGGTAGGAAGAAGGTTGCAATTTTCTTTGGTACTCAAACCGGTACTGCTGAAGGATTCGCTAAGGTTTGATTTTAAGCTTTTGATCTCCAGCTTTTTAGGATCTTCTGTGGTCAATTATGTTGTTTGATCGTTTGCTGCTTTTATTCTTAGGCACTTGCGGAAGAAGCCAAAGCTCGATATGAAAAAGCGACTTTTAAAGTCATTGATTTGGTACCTTTACACACTTTTGATTTTTCAGTTTTAAGATCTTTTTTTCTTTTTCTCTTCTTTTCTCTCTTCCTTTTCCTTTTGTCTTTTCTTGACAAATCATGGTTCGGATCATTGGAAGGATGATTACGCAGCGGAGGATGAAGAATATGAAGAGAAATTAAAGAAAGAAACTTTAGCTTTGTTCTTTTTAGCTACGTGAGTTAAAATCCGTCCACCTAACTTTTCATTTTTCTTTTTCTTATTGGTTTTATTGGTTAAATTTGGATACCTTTGAATTGATTCCAGATATGGAGATGGTGAACCAACGGACAATGCTGCAAGGTTTTACAAGTGGTTTACAGAGGTAGATTTCATTGATCTCATTTAAATTTGGTATGCTATGGTGTAAATCTTGGCTTTAGTTTCTGATAATTTGTGTGTATTGACATTAAAAAAAAATTAATAATTTGTTTGTTTATAGGGTAAAGAGAGGGGAAGCTGGCTTCAGAACCTTCAATATGGTGTTTTTGGTCTGGGAAACAGGCAGTATGAACATTTCAATAAGGTATAGTGTGTAAAATGATTTTTTATTTTCTTTCAAAATAGAATTAATTATGATTTTCTGCACTTCTATTTTTAGGCTGTTCTGATGTTCCGTGGTGATTGATGATATTTGAATTATGCATTTTGTTTTGGGGAAACAGGTAGCAAAAGTGATTGACGAGACGATTGCCGAACAGGGTATGTTTTGTGGATGTGCTTTTGATAGACTTTGAAATTACTTAAGTACTTTGTTACTTCAATAATTCTATCTGGATTTTTCTGAATATAATAGTTTCTTAGACTGGAAATAGGTGATTCCATTGTTTTTTCATTAAATTGCACTGAAAAAGCAGTCACCTTCATATTCTTTTTTTTTTTTTTTTTTGGTTTTTTTCCCGTAATAATATTCCTAAAAATTTTAATCCAAATGTTTGAACTATTGATATCTGTGTTGCCTCCATTTTCAGATTGCAATAATTTGGTGTCTATCTGGATCTTGTTTTATAGGATTAATCACATTATTTGGCCCTGTGATGTTCCTATTTTTCATATTTTTTGATCTAACACATTCCATTCCTTTTATTGCATAATACCCATGAGAGATTTTATTCTCCTTTAACAATGCTAGCTTTTTCTTTTCCTTGCCCCTTTTTTTGTGCCTAATATGGATATTCTTATTATTTGTTATATGGAATGTATTACAATATAAGACTAATCATAATGCATATGATACCAGCTTGTTTGTCATTCTTGCATTAAAGTATGTTCCCAAATTTAGGATACCATTATCTGCAGATGATAAAGGCCAAAAATAGGTCCCCATATAATTCCCATACTTAAAAGCTTTATACTAGCCATTTCACAGTGAAAATCTCCCAATTCCTGGGGAAGTTTTGCTTTAAGTAGTCTGTATCTGCTCATCAGGCCCTGATGGAATAAGTCTTGGCATCTCATTATTTTGGGATAACCATGAGCAACAGAGCCCTCTGCAACATTTGTACACCAACTCCTGCATCATAGCTTCTGAGTATGATGCATCTGACTTCATGGGAGTTTTGTACTTGAATCTGATTGAACAAACAAAGTGCCTAATTTGTATGTCATTGCTTGACAAAGCTCTGGTATGTCATTGCTTGACAAAGCTCTGATAGATTTGCCACCTATGTCTTGCTGATTCTGTTTCTACTTTAATTGTTTGTCCTAGCCATTTGATTATGCTGATATGCAAGGTGATTTATGATAGGACAAGAAAGACCAACCTGAAGAGTACCTGTAATAGTAGTAGTAATAATTGTTTTATAACGGACATCTTCCTAAGTGGAGCCCCATGTTATAAATGTTGTTTTTTTTTCTTTTTATTTTTATTTTTTTGTGTTAATTACTCGTCATCTGATTTTCGCAGTGAATGATTCCTGCAATTACTGTTCACTTTCTTGTATTGGCATGTTATCAGCATGTAACATTTTAAATTAGAATTGATGTTTAAATTATGAAATACCAATTTATGAAATTATACCTGATGTGCTGCCATTGCAATTGTAAAAAGTTAAAGAAATCAATCAATGCACAACTGTTATGAAGAGCAGTAGAAATTAAGTTTGGAAATGATTATAACTGCAGGATAGTACCTAAAATGTAAAAGTTGTTCAACTTGTGGAGTTGTTAAATTAACATAGGAGGTTGAGCTTTAATGGTTTATTTTGGCCCTTCTTTTTACATGCTTAATTTTTTTTTCCTAATATAGGGGGCAAGCGCGTTGTTCCAGTTGGTCTAGGAGATGATGATCAATGCATTGAAGATGATTTCTCTGCATGGTATGAAGCAATTCCATCACCTTTTGGAAATTTCACATAAATCTTCTCCATATTTCTTCCTTGTATTTTAATTTAAAATATCTGATCCTTCTTCTTTATTGACTGCTCTGTTCTAGGCGAGAACTTTTGTGGCCTGAGTTGGACCAGTTGCTTCGTGACGAGGATGATGCAACAAGTGCTACAACCACTTATACTGCTAGTGTCCCAGAGTACCGGGTTGTGTTCCATGATCCTGCAGATGATACGGTGCTGGAAAAGAACTGGAGTAATGTGAATGGTCATGCTGTTCATGACATCCAACATCCATGCAGGTATTAGAGAAATTTTCGTTTCTTTCATTGAATTTAAGTAGACACCATCTGCTTCTCTCTCTCTCTCTCTCTCACATTCATCCTCATTTTCTCTAATTTTATTTATATGATGGTTTTCTATGAAGAGCAAATGTGGCAGTTAGAAAGGAGCTTCATACTCCTGCTTCAGATCGTTCTTGCACTCATCTGGAATTTGACATCTCAGGCACTGGGCTTGCGTAAGTTCCTTGTTTCATGTTTGGCAGTATACATTCTTATACTGTGGTAGAAGAATCTTTTCTGTGGTATTATTTTACTTCTACTGTTCCTGTGTAATGCAGAGTAACTGAATAACCAATCAGAATGCGTTGGATCAAATTCGTCTGTGTTATACATATATCCCTGCCTATTCTATATTAATCTTCTTACGTGTATTTTTATTTCCTCAGATATGAAACGGGGGACCATGTTGGTGTTTATACTGAGAATTGCATTGAAACTGTGGAGGAAGCTGAGAGGTTATTGGGTTACTCATCAAATACTTTCTTCTCCATCCATGCTGAGAAGGAGGATGGTACTCCACTAAGTGGAAGCAAATTGGCCCCTCCTTTCCCCTCTCCCTGCACATTAAGAACAGCACTGGTACTATACGCTGATCTTTTGAGTTCCCCCAAAAAGGTTGGTCTGTTTTCTGAAACACATTTTTCGTACTTTTTGGTTGATGTCATATCATGAAGGATCTTCATATCACTTAGAGTAACTGTGTATGGATGCTGGTCTTCAGGCTGCTCTACTTGCTTTAGCTGCTCATGCTTCTGATCATAGTGAAGCTGATCGATTAAAATTTCTTGCATCCCCTGCTGGAAAGGTAATGGATATTCTTACATCATGGATAATTAATTTATCTGATACTCAGCATTTCATGTATAGGTACTTATTTATCACATGTGCAGGATGAATATGCACAGTGGATCACCTCAAGTCAGAGAAGTCTACTTGAGGTCATGGCTGAATTCCCCTCTGCAAAACCTCCACTTGGAGTTTTCTTTGCAGCAATTGCCCCCCGTTTGCAGCCCAGATACTATTCAATATCATCCTCACCAAGGTAAATATTACCTGAATATTCCAGAAACAGGATGAAGTTGTCATTTTTCTTTTCTTTTCTTTTTAATTTGCTAATTACTGTTTAGCGTGATTTAAATAAGAAAAATTCAGCTGTACTACTTAAATTCACTGACAATTGGGATCTTGAGACAGTTCAGCCTCTTTGTGGTGTTCATTTGATACGTATGTGGCAGTATTCAAGCATAGATCTATCTGGAACCAAACTGGACTGAAAGATATATCCATCCAGTCCATTACATTCTACCATTTAGATGGAAAAATATCAGAGCCGAACCCATGTACAATATAAAAGCACTGAAATTCAGATCAATGCCACAGGTCAACATAGTCTGATAACATAACCATCTAGTCCAAAACATTTTTCTACATGAACAGAAAATAAAAATCTTATAGAAAGGATGGCAAATATTGTGGCTTTTACTTGGAACTGTTTTAGCATATTATATATTGATTTCCTTTGTTTGCGGAGCTTTTTTAAGTTTGGAATTTTGGGATTTGCATATTTCAAAATGGATCGAGAATTCCTAATAGGAAAACTAGTAAAAAATATTATTATTTTTTTTGGAAAGTGTGGTTTGTTAGTTTCATTTTGTTCTCTTGACTTTCTTATAAACCTTTGAAGGAGTGACCTGGATGCATTAGAAACCAACTTTAGTTATTTGTTTTAGACATTATTCTTGGCTCCTCTTTTTGGTTGTTATGAACTTTTTTTTTTTTTTTTTTGGACAGGCTTGCGCCATCTAGAATTCATGTTACTTGTGCATTAGTGTATGAAAAGACACCCACAGGGCGGATTCATAGAGGAATCTGTTCAACTTGGATGAAGGTAAATTCTTTCATTTTCTATTTAGAGTGTGAAAATGTACTAGATGGTTAATTTTGTGGAGTAATGAGAACTATGATGGATGCCTCTATTTCATTAGCATGTTCTACAAATGAATTAGATATTTTTCGAATTTGGTTTGGATGAATCAAACATTACTGTCCAGGATGATTAGATATTTTCTAAAATCATAATCTTAGTTTCCGAATGATCTGATGAGAACCCAATTCTATTCAGAACTCTGTGCCGCTGGAGGAAACCCGTGATTGCAGCTGGGCACCCATTTTTGTGAGGCAGTCCAACTTCAAACTGCCTGCAGATAGTAATGTGCCTATTATCATGGTTGGACCTGGCACGGGATTGGCACCGTTTAGGGGGTTCCTACAGGTTTGTAATTGATGGTCCCAACATCAAATTTATTCCAGCATATTTTGAAATTGTCAGTTTCAGCTAAGATTATGTTATTTATTTAATTTTTCTCAGGAAAGGCTGGCTCTGAAAGAAGCTGGAGCAGAATTGGGGCGGTCTATACTCTTCTTTGGATGCAGGAACCGCAAGATGGTAATGGATTGCTACTATAATAGCCCTTTGATGCACCACCTTGTTTGCAAATTTTTTATTAAATCTGCTCTGTTTCTGCAGGATTACATTTATGAAGATGAGTTGAAACATTTTGTCGATTCTTGTGCACTATCCGAACTGGTTGTTGCTTTTTCACGTGAGGGACCTACAAAGGAATACGTGCAACATAAGATGATGGAGAAGGTAGTTTACCATATATCTACAAATGCCTTCTCATTAAATTATTTAGGAATCTAAATATTTAATTTAATTTAAAATTTTTTTTTTTATCCAGGCCTCGGATATATGGAGCATGATCTCCCAGGGTGGTTATTTTTATGTATGTGGTGATGCCAAAGGCATGGCCAGGGATGTCCATCGGACTATTCACACAATTGTGCAAGAGCAGGTATGTTCAATAAGTGAATCTTACATTTTAACTCTATGCCTAAGCATTAAAAAACATAAACGGAAGGAACAGATTGTAGCGCTTAAGCTGGATGGTATTTTCTTTACTACCTGATGATTTCAATGGCCTTGCCCCTTCATCTGCACCATTTGGACCTAGTTTGATTACGGACATTTTGAGGTCAAGATGACTAGCCAAATGATAGATCGAAGAACACTATCATAACATTATATGCCAATTAGATTGATCATTATTATGAGATGTGTCTTGAATCTGCTAATTTGGAGTGGTCATGTTTTCTGTTAATTGACCTTTTCAACAAGTACGATCTTAGTCTTTTTCCTCTTCTTATTCAATTTTATGTTTTTGGGATAAATTAAAAAAAAAAAATTTATGAATCTTGCTAATTGAAAAAAACAATAAAAGAGAAATTCAGATCTAATCAGGATTGTCGGAAATGTTGATTACAGGGATCTTTGAACAGCTCTAAGACTGAGAGCTTTGTGAAGAATCTGCAAATGGAGGGGAGGTATCTGCGTGATGTATGGTGATCACCTTCACAGGCTCTGCTGAAGAAAAGCAAAACGCAAAAATTTTAGTTAGTTGCAGATTCTGGAAAGTAAAAAAATATATACAGGGAGGAGATTGATTATGCCGTCCTCCGCTACCATCCAGAAAAAGGATGTTTGTCATTGTTGTGTGGTTAGCCCACTGATTCTTTTTCTATTTTCCTAAAGAGGATTTTGTTGCTGTAATTTATATATACGAAGATTTTTATTCCTAAAGAAGATTTTGTTGCTGTAATTTATATAATAAGGTTGAAATGTGGGAAATTTTTATTCCTTCCCTCGTGTTTTCATTCTCTTTTTTATGGGTTTATATCTTTCTTTTTTTTTCTTACATTGGCAAATAAGAAGGTTTGGACAGCAGATGTCTGTAGGTGTAATTCATTTTAAAATCCAATTTAATAAAAGCCTGTATTTTTCATACAAACGAGCAGTATTGCGAGTCCTCATCCTTAACTGCACGTCAGCACCCGTAACTCTAGCATAAAATAGGGGTTTAACATAAAATAGGGGTTTAAATTCGAATGTGAAAAGAGTAGTCATGATTTTGGGTTATTTTAGTTGAGAAGGACAATAGTGGAAAAAAAAAAAAAGAAAGGCTAGAATCTGAGGGAATATTCTCCCTCTTCTCTTTATTAATAGTATAGATGTTAGTATTTCTGTCACGTGGGATTTTGACAATCATGCAATGCAATGAAGCATATGGACAAAAACAATGTTTGGAAAAAGAAAAGGGAGACCAGAATCTGGAGGGAATATTCCCTCTCTTCTATTTATTAATATTATAAGATATATACTATTGAAATCTCTGTTCAATTAAGGTATTGAACAATAGTCAATTGGTTTTCCAATTAGGTTTCTCATCTGATCTAATAAACTCATAGACCTCGTTTGGTTTTCATTTTGGATTAGAAACTCATTTTTGGTCAAGGAAGACGGTTGGACGTTTATTAACCCATTATTCATTCTCGTAGAAGTTATAAATATTACAAATTTACCATTATTCTAGCTAACTTTTTTTTTATAAATGATGAGTATGTCATATAAAAGAAATCTTTAGAACAGTTGAAATCGTATGCTATGGTTATCTGCTTTGGACATGTAGAGCATCTTACAATTAGTGTTTTTTTCATATGATACCCACTTGAAACATTTACAACTATGAAAAAACATTGACCGTGAGATGTTCCAAGCCAAAGCAGGCATCAATTCAAGTAACATAGCAGATGATGTCATCCCTTTATAACAAGTCTCAAGTGTATCCTTCCAAGTTTTTAAATATTACAAGTTTGATATTGCACTTTTGCAAAATGAGTTCTGAGAATACAGAAATTGGTTTGGATTTTAGTGCATTTTTTTAAAACTCATTTGAATAGAACTCATTGCTAATTTGTAGTCAAATGCCCATTTTGTTACGTATGAGAATTCGTTATTAGCTATAGAACTCTTTCCACGGCAAGTAGCTGTTGTTTGGCTGCTGATTGAAGTTTGGTTGGTGGGTTTCCTTAGTCGCACCAAACCACTTGGGCATGGACGGATGGTTGGCCACGGTTCTCTCCAAATACGCACATGTCGATCAGAGACCATTATTATGCCTTTTTTTTTTTTTGGAAAATTGGTTTGGAGGGGTTCTTTTCTAAAAAATTCAGATTCAGTCATCTAATTTTCTATAATTCAAAATTATTGATATGTTTTTAAAAGAATTAACAACAAGTGTTATTTAAGTATTTAACTGTTGACGCAGACTTTCTTTCAAAAATATCCTTAATAAGCTTATAAACCTGTTAAATACTTGAAATAAAGCATGATTATAAAAGTTTTACAAGGGCATTTTTGGAAAAAAAAATCCTTTTTGAACAGTAAAATGGCCTCTGTTTTCAATTATTTGTAAAAATGTCGCTAATTTTGAATTACAGAGAATTGGATGACTGAATATGGATTTTTTTTTAGAAAAGCACCACTAAGAACCGGTTTTTCCTTAACTTTTTCCTACGCCACATCTTTTAAAACCAACCTGCCTTGATCAGGCCAACTAAATCATCCATGAAATGGTGGTGCTACTGCTAACTCTAACCTGCCTTGGACAAGATGGGGTGGGGAGTGGGGACACATGGTTTCTCCACCACCAAAACTCCATCTTTCTTTAGTGGCGGTGGGAAGTCTTGCATCACACATCATAAGCAGTTAAGCACCGCCAGCTTATGGTAGAGTGGTGGTTGTTGGCAGCTCACCGGTTACCAAAACAAATGAATAAAGTTAAACCTCACATGACATACCCCACTTCCAAGTTCCAAGTACTTCCTCACCCACCAATTTCAAGTATCTCTAACCCCAACCTCTTGTCGGTTGAGGACTCGCAAGCTTTATGGTTAAGTTTTATTAATTTATACTAAGGGAGATTAAGCCTGACATTCTATGCGCAAAATGTCCCCACTAAAAACTTACTTTCCCATATTTATATCTCTCCAAATATTTCTCCACATGATTAGGTAGTTTGCAATTAATTTAATCCTACGTTTTTTCGATTATATCTATTTAAAACCCTACGCTAATAAAATTCCGTCCTATTCTTTTCTTATTGTAAATAAAATTCTTAATTATAAGCATTATCATATAAATTTCTCATATATTATTAATCCAATATATCAATTCAATATATTGGATTATGTGAACAAACAATCATAACGTAGAGATTAATTAAATATCTTTAAAAATTAATAAGTATTTTAAATTTTTATGAATACATAATGATTTTCTTGACACTCTTAATCTATTTATAATAATATTTCATTTTCTAAAATATAATGATAATTTTATGATAGCTTTGTTTTATCAAGTCATGTTATCTAAAAATAATAATAATAAATAATTACATTTTTTTTATATTTCCGCTAGTATTAGGGGAAATGAATGTGCTATGTGCGTAGTAAAAAAATTAGATAAGTGTAAGCAATTAATTGGGATATAAAAGAAAAATAAAAAGTAAACATGAAGAGTATTTTGAGCAACACTATATATTTATTTGTATAAGCTAAAAAGGATATAGATTTAAAGTAGAAGGCATTTTTGAACAATAGGAACTAGTCATACACGTGTAGGTGATTAATGGGAGAAAAAAGTGAGGAACAATTTGGATAACAAATGTCATTAGAGAATCTTAAGGGCTTTCTATAGAGAGATTTATTATTGAAACCACTAGAGCCCATTTCTTCAACTGTTAACATGAAAGTCTTTCCTTCTCACCTAAAAACTACGTTAATGCGGTAAGTTCAAGGAATTTGTGTTTAAACTCTCTCTCGACCTTTCAGTTTTGATGGAAGTTTATAGAAGGGGTTGGTTGTGTGGGAGGTCGATCCATTTATAATCCATGATTTTCATTTGCATATATTACATTTATATATTAAAAACGATATTAAATAACTTTATTGCAAGATATTTAAATGGGCTGGTGTGAGCATTTCTTTTTGGAGCCAAGATCCGGTGGTTTAGTGAAACCACCAGCTGGGATGCATTTTGGGGTGTGGGCCCCATTATTGAAAAGGACCATCTATCCAAACGTTTCACACTAGAACCATTGAGTGGCTCTAGATGAAACGGTCTAAGGGTTCGTTCTACTGAACCAACCATGGTTCGTACAATCAATCATGTTTCGGTTATATGAAACATGGTTGGTTTGTTCTGGTCTCCTGTATCAACAGGCGCCCAGCATTGAAACCCTATCTGACTCGTTGCACTTATAGAGTGTTTAGAAAGAGAAGGTCAACAACTTTTAATTATTAAAATTAGAAGCGGTGTATGTGCAGTACTGCACGTGTATAGGAAGGGACATAGAGATACAATGTTGGAGGGAACAATTGCAAAACTTATTGTTAGTTTTTTGAGAAGTTGAAGCAGTTTTGACTGTTCTACCATTTTATTAATAAATCTTTTCGACTGCATATTTGTTAGGCACGATTCCCAAGGGGCCTCTTCGCATTATATATGGTAAGATATCATTTTTTAGGGTTGCTTAATGGGCCGACCCAGCATGACAAGGGCACGATTAGCCCGTGCCTGCCAGGCCGCCCCAGGCACGGCCCGCTTCCTTAACGTGCTGTGCCGTGCCTGGCCCATCAAGGAAAACTGTAAAATCCTGAATTTTTAATAACATTAAAAATTGGATTTTCTGTTTGTTAATTTATTTAATTAGTGGAAAATTTTAGAAATGGCGAAAAGGAAATTAATTAGAGTTAAATTTCAAATTTTAAATATGATGAATTATTAAAAAGGGCAAATTTGTTAATTGAGCTTCATTGGTAGGGTTGGTGGTTCGGTGGTGGAGCGAGCGAGGGTAACTTTGGAATATCGGAGGTCTAAGTTATGAAGAATGTAAGCTAAGGTAAAAAGGGGTTGCTATAATATTAATTTGGAATCTAATAATAATAATACCTATAAATTTTAATATGATCAGATGAGAGGCTAAAATAGGTAGTTCGATGCCGGGGCAAGTACTGAATCTTGACTTTGAGGGACTGACCATGTATGAAGTCCCGGCAGGCGAACGCACAGCTGATCATGAATTGTGTTGGGCTATGAGCACCAATAGAAGTTATAAATAGCCTTCGTTTTGATTTTTCTGGTTTTGCACAAACTGGTCAAGGGAGAGTGTTACTGTCGGACTGAACTAAATTTGTAGTGGATCAAGGAATCGAAATTGAAGAGGTCAAAGGTCTGATCGGAGTGGAATCTAGAAATAAGATCAGAGAGAAGTGAAGTTGCTGTGAGTAGATCATTCGGAACAATCAATCACAGATTTAGGAGTGTTATAGTAAGTTAAATTCGAGATCAAACCTTAGTTAATCACTTGAGGAAGTTAACTAAAATTCAGATCTAATCAGATCTGTAAATTGGTGGTGCAGTTGTTGAGTGGCAGTCAATTGTAGATCTCTGAGTTGCTGCCGATTGGTATATCATACAAAATTGAAATTTCTAAATCATAGAACTATAGATTAGAGTGAGATCAGATCAAATCAGGTGAGTAGCACTCACACTCTTTGGATTTACAACCGAAATTTCATTTGAAATTGAATTTAAGTTGCTGCTCATGAATTTGGTTGTTTGTGATCATTGATGAGAGAATTTCATATTTACAATCGTTCTAAGTTCCAAGTAAAATCAATTGATGATTATTAAGATACTAGGAGAGGAAGGAATAGATTCAGGTTAATTTTAGATGGAGAGAATGGTTCAGACTTGTAAGATTTGAGGTTGCAGAAAAAGGCATGGCCGTTTGGTGAAGTTGCTAATGAGCGCCAACCATTGCCAACCTCTGCAGGTTGGCGCTCAGTCACACCCTTACAGCCAAGTGCGGCTGTTATATTACAAGTAGTTTTCTGTTGATTAAATGGCAAAAGATTTCTTTAGGAGTTTACTCTAAGTGTTAACATTAGGTTAAGGATGTTAGGAGCTAAAGATTTCACATAACTAAATTATAGGAGAATTAAATCGAATCAACCAGCAAATCAGGAGGTTGGCGATGGTTTAAAAATGTGTAGAAGGCTGAGGGGCGCCAACCTGTAGATGTCAGCACCCAGTCACTCTTTCTATCCAGGTGTGGCTAGTTCAACAGAAGTTAGTTTCTATTGTTTAACTGACTAGGCCATGTTTTAAGAGTATTAACTAGATGTTAACACTATATTAAAGTGAATAGGAGTTAAAGAATTTATATAATTAAATTATGGGAGGATTAGTTTGAATTACTGTTGAAACCAGAAAATTTGGAGGTTAGCGCCCACCCTTTTCTTGCTAGCCATGTGCGGCTAAACCAACACCATCTATATTCTCTTATTTAAAATGTTTAAAACTAGTCCTAAGAGTCTCCAATAGTCGTTCGCAGCAGATTAATTTGATTGGGAAACAAGAAACTCCTACACTTAAACTTGGAAGAGCCAATGGTAAGTTGGAGAGTGCTGTGGAAAACAACAACTTTAGGTGGTGGGCGCCTGATTGCATTGAAGTCAAATGTCGGTGTTTAAAAATCTACAAACTGTCCTATGAGAATTTAATAGGGATTAGCAAATGTTTGGTTCAGATCTTAGTAGAGAAATTTATATCAGAATGAATTGGAAGAAATAAAGAGATGATTAGAGAGTTTATTGTGAACCTGCAACTACATAAGTGGGCGGCTATCTCCCTAACAAACAATTTTGAAAAACTAATTTTCTAATGCAGCCTCCAGGTAGCTTAATTACAGACCATAGGTGCCCTGTAGTAGTTTAGTTTTAGTTGTTCCTAATTAAGTAATTATGAAAGAGAGAAGTTACATAATTGGGCTAAATGTCAAGGAGAATGATAGTATAGGAGTTCCTCTTCTGTTTTATGGTTTCTTGCATTCTTTTCATTGTTAGAATCAAATAAATTGTGTAAAACTTCTGAACTACTAGTAGGAGCAGTATTTCGTTGAGGTTGGTTTTCATCTTATGGGAATTTATCCGGATTTGATTAGGGGTTGTTTAGTATACTATTTCTGTTTATTATTCAAGTGAAGTTTTTGCTGGTCATAAATAATTTCAGTACAAATATGCATCATTTCTAAAGCTAGAATTGTGGTTTATTTCTCATTGCTAAATTTAACTTAATCGAGATGTTGAAATGAATTTAAATATGTGAAATGATATGGAGTAGGTTATTTTAAATGCTGAATTATTATTGGAAAATTGTCGACATTGTATGTGGAAACTCTATGAGGGAGTAATCTGGTCCTGAGTGACCCATGATAAACAGTAATTGTGATTAATTGTCATTATGTTTTTTGTTGGATTTACATGCTATTTTATCGGTTACATTAAAATGCTGAATTTGAGATTACTACTGATCTAGCTTGCCTTGGATCTATGACTAAGCTTAGTAATGTGATGTATATGCTTCATTGGTGTAATGGCATGGCTATTGAGTGTTGCCACGACCAGTGTAGAGCAGCCCGAAACCCTGAGTAGGCCGGGTTGTCAATGTCGAAACCCGAAGTAGGCCAGCATTGGGCGACAAAACCTTGAGTAGGCCGTCACTTCAGAGTTCCAAAACCCTAAGTAGGCCGGACTGTGTACATGGAGGTGTGGATGTCGTTCTGGTATGTTGATTAACCAATTTAAGCAACTACATGACATTGACCAATATTTGGAAATTGACTTTATTTGAGACTAGATGTTTTATCCGTTGGCTTATGGGTATTTATTGTTCATTGAATGTGGTTTATCGGTTATTTGGTATTTGTATCTCTCCCGCCGGTGTAGAGCAGCATCGTGGCCCTGAGTGGTTTGGTGTTGTCAATGCCGAAACTTGGAGTAGACCGGCATTGGATGACGAAACCCTGAGTAGGCCGTCATTTCAATATCCGAAACCCTAAGTAGGCCGGATATACATTTGAAAGCGTGGACATGGCTATGAGGTGACTTTGTTTATGTGACACTTGGTATGACCGGAAGTATATCTACTTGCGTTGTTGGAATTTATGATTTTTTTGCTATGTTGTTGCCAGTTATTCATTATGTTACTACTATCTTTGTGATTTGACACGGACATTATTGCTTGGTTTACATGAGGGATTTCCGCATTTATATCACATGGATTATTGGAATTCTGTTGGATTACTCGGATTATTCGTGTTATCGTCATTGTATATGTTTTGCACCGTGGCATGTTTTAGAATTGAACTAAATGGTTTTGTGCATACATGTGCTACTCACTGGGATAATCGTATCTCATACTATTTTGTTTTGTTTTATTTTGTTTTCAACTGCTCCTGGAGAGGACGATACCGGCGAGTAGTTGCTGGGTTTATAAGAGTTAGAGTTGTATTGCTGTAATTGTTATTTTAATTTGTTATTGTAGCGCACTCTAATTATTTAGTTTGTTCATTCATGTTTTTCCTTCACTTTGATATATCGATCTTGTGTGAAAAATTAACCTTTGAAGACGAGTTATGGTTTTATTACGTAACCCGGATCTAGGGCGTTACAAAAACCCCAGGCACGGCCCAACCCGTGGCACGGCTAGGGCTAGGCTGTGCCGTGTCGAGCTCGGTGGGTGACGGGCTTGGGTCCTTTTTTTGCAAAACATAAAAATTTCTGAAAAAATATGTTTATTATTCACAAAAATGTCTTACATATACTGGGATAGAATTTGCTCAAAAAAATTTAAATAAATTAATTATTACAAGTACAAGTGTACAACTTTGCTAATACAACAATACTTATACATAATACACTTACACAAATAATACTGCATCACTAAAGTATGAGCACATCCCAACTAGGTTGGCACCCACTCATCTATCTTTCATTTGCAGTTTCAAAAAAAAATAGAGAAAGTAAAGTTTCTAAACTTTAATTACAAAAAATATAATAAAACTTAGACTAATTTGGAAGATTATATTCGTCAAGATTCAAATCATCGAAGTCTCCAATGAGTTGATCATCTGCGTATTTCTGATCTCTCAGTTCCTCCCATAGCCAATCTGTCAAACAGACACATACTTGCATCATCTTCGGCATTAATCTGCTCCTATAGTCGTCCACCGTTCGTCCACTTGCACTAAAAACTGATTCCGATGCAACTGAGGACATCGGAACCATTAGTAGATCACGTGTCATGGAGGAAGCACATGATAACTAACCTAATTTTGTTTCCACCATGCCAAAATACTAAAAGAACTATGCTCACCCATAGTATGTAAAAGTAGTAGGGGGCTTTCTAAATAAATCCTTAACTCATATGATCCCCCACTACCAGATGCTGGTTATTTTCTCCTTCTTCTACCACTTAAAAAATTCCAAGGGGAATTATCTGGTAGTGTTTCTTAGGTCTGAGTTTGACCATGCCTGCTACTGCTAGTAGCATATTCAGAAAAAGTCTTTCTAATAGGTTTCTTATTTTATTATATCTATTTCAAAAGAAGATCTCATATTTTCATTTATTTCTTCTATTAAATCTTCCACTCCTAATTTAATCCTAGGGTCCATTGTACTAGCTAAACAATATAAAGGGAGCATTTCTTGCCAATATTTTAAAATTTTAGATTCCATTGTAGGGGCAAATATCCTTAGCAACGGGCATGTCTCTATATTGTTTAAAGCAAATACTTATTTGATATGGTATTTTAAAATATTCGGGGATTTTGAATAATAAACCCCTGATAAGAATCTTGTTGTATCAAAAAAAAACTTTTAAAAAATCTCTTAAAATTTCTGCTATTTGCCAATCAAGTTCCTCTAGTTCACTTTTAGGCACTTTTGTTTTATAAAATAGTGAAAGTCCTTGTTTCAATTCTATTGCAGCATTTAGCATTAAATATGTTGAATTCCACCTATGGTCAACATCTAGGGTAATTTTTTTAGGTTGCTTCTCCAAACTTGCACAATAAATTTTAAATTCTCTAACAGTTGTACCAAATTGTTTTACAAAATCTTACTGCGTCTCTAATATTCATTAAATGATATTACACAATTTTTAAGCCATTCTGTTCAACTATATTTAGGATATGACAAGCACATCTAACATGAAATGAACATCCATCTACATTTAAGTTTAAATGTTGTCTTAGTATATGTCTATTGCAACATTATTAGCACTTGCATTATCAAGTGTAAGAGCCATTATTTTATTTTATAATTTATACTTTCTTATATTATGTGCTATAGCATTTGTTATAGCTAGTCCAGAATGTCTAGCATCTAGTAATGCAAAAGTTAATATTCTTTTTTCCATATTCCAATTCTCATCAATATAATGTGCAGTTATAACTAAATAACTTATGTTTTGTCTACTTGTCCAGATATCTAAGGTTAAAGCTACCTTAAAACTACTGTTTGAAAAAGTTTCTATTAATTTTATTTTCATTTCCTTATATAATGTTATAGCATCACTTCTTAAAGTGTGGTGTGAAAAGGATTTATATCCTGGTGCTAAATATTTGGTTATTAGACGGTTAAATCTTTTACTTTCTATTAGCCTAAAAGGTAATTCTTTTTGTATTACCCACTTTACAATTTTAAGCCTAGTTTCTTCTTGATTAAATACAAAGTTACCCAAATTAACACTACTGGTGAAAAGTTGGGCTTGCCTAGGGTCTACTTCACAATGATTTGGAAGGCATTTCTACAAATGCCGTTGCAAGTGGACTGTACCACTTGAACTTTTGCAGTTAAAATTTTTTTTGCCATGCTTACAAACTGCCCTTTCTTCACTCCCCATATTTTCAATCACAAAATTTAGCCAGACACCAGAGGTTCTACTTCTCTTGATGCTCCTAGGTGGTAGGGAAGAGGATCCCATTTTTGTGGAATCTTGGGGGGGAAGGCAACTCAGGTTCATGATCTTAGATGGCAAGGTCACAATACGGGGATTGGGTCTCGTCAAAATTTTCAGAAAACTGTGGGTCAGAATAGAGTCTAAGATACTCCCTTTCCTCGGTGTTAAAGTATATAGACTGCCTAGGGTCTTTTATCAAATTTCAAAAAAAAATTGCTTAATAAATAATATAATAATAACTTTTTTGGTGATACACTACGTATAGTAAAGTGAGGAATAATGTACGCAAAAATGCACCAGGAAAATTCTCAGGTAATTGGAGGGGTCACAAATGGTCCGACTTAAAACCCAGTTTCCTTAAGCAATTATCTCGTCCTTTATGACATAACTTTCCTATAGATGCATTTAGTTGCACAATATGTCACCCACTATACTAGGCTTTAAAATAATAAAAAAGGTAGAATGAGAGACTTTTATATATATATATATCTATAATATTTATAATAATTTTAAAATCAAAAAATTAAATAGAAGAATACCTCTTCAGAATAAAGCTTGAACTTTGCAGTTGAAGCCTTCAACCTCCAAGTCCACTTCCTACCTTTGATGCTTGAGTAATTTAAAAAAATTAACTATTACTTGATAGCTACAAAGATGAAGACAGTAAGAGAGATTGTAAAAGAGGTGTAGTTTGGAGTGGTAAGAGTTAGGCTTATTTATAGAAAATTGAAAGTGGTTTTATACTACCTTTACTCTCAAATATGACTGTTATTTGGCTGTTGGAATGATGGAAATGGTCATTTACAGTCAATTACAAGCATACCTCCTAATATGGATGTTGGAGGGTAAAATTGTAAAAAGAAAAGGTAAAAACCACTTTTGGGTATAAAAAACGGCTAGCCAAACACCTAGCCGTTTTTCGTGCCTGGTAGGCTGGCACAACGGGGTAGGGATGGGCGGCGGGCTGGCCGTGCCGCGGGCTGCGGCACGCCAGGCCCGTTTGCCCAATACCCAAGCCCGGCACGGCACGCCCCAGCAAGTGTGCCGTGCCGGGCCTAGCCCGCTGGGCCGGCGGGCCAATTAATTTAAATTTAAAAAAAAACTTTAAAAATTCCCAAAAAATCCCAAAAAATTTCTGTAAAATACTTTTATTATTCACAAAATTGTCTTACACATATTGAGATAAATTTTGCTCAAAAAAATATAAATTCATTAATTATCACAAGTACACTTACAACTTTGCAAAAATTACATAATTACTTGAACAAATAATACTGCATCACTATAGTATAAGCACATCTCAACTAGGTTGGCACCCACTCATCTATCTATCATTTGCAGTTTAAAAGAAAAAAAAAGAGAAAGTACAATTCCTATACTTTGATTACAAAAATTATAACAAAACTTAGACTACTCTAGTTGATTAAAATCAATATTCAAATCATCAAAGTCTCCAGCAAGTTGATCATCTTCATATTCTTGTTCTCTCAGTTCTGCCCTTAACCAATCTATAAAACTGACACATGCTTGCACCATCTCCGGCGTTAATCTGCTCCTGTAATCATCCACGGTTCGTCCACCTGCACTAAAAGCTGATTCCGATGCAACTGTGGACACCGGAACCGTTAGTAGATCACGTGCCATGGTGGAAAGCACAGGATAATTAACCTGATTTTGCTTCCACCATGTCAAAATGTTAAAAGCATTATGCTCTTCTATAGTATTGAAACTCATTGGGGGGCTTTCTAAGAAAATCATTAATTCAGATGATCCCCCACTACTAGATGCTGGTTGTTTTCCCTTTCTTCTCCCACTTAAAAAATTCCAAGGGGAATTATTTGGTAGTGTTTGTTGGGTTCGCGTATGACTTTGTATGCTACTACTAGTATCGTATTCACAAAAAAGTCTTTCTAATAGATTTCTTATTTTACGTATATCTATTTGAAAAGTAGAATTCATATTTTCATTTATTCCATCTATTAAGTCTTCAACTCCTAATTTAACCCTAGGGTCCATTGTAGTAGCTAAACAATATAAATTAGGCATCTCTTGCCAATATTTTAAAATTTTAGTTTCCATTGCAGGGATAATTTCCTTAGCAATGGGTACATTTCTATATTGTTTAAAACAAATACTTATTTGATATAAACAAGTTATAATACTTGAGGATGTTGGGTAATAAACTACTGATAAATATCTTGTTGCATCATAAAAAACTTTTAAAAAATCTCTTAAAATTTCGGCTATTTGCCAATCAAGATCCTCTAAGTCACTTTCAGGCATTTTACTTTTATAAAATATTGTAATTTCTTGTTTTAATCCTAGTGCAGCTTCTAGCATTAAATATGTTGAGTTCCACCTATATTCAACATCTAGGATAATTTTTTTATATTGCTTTCCTAAAGTTTCACAATAATATTTAAATTCTCTAGTGGTTGTGCTAGATTGTTTTATAAATATTACTGCATCTCTAATATTTATTAAATGATGTTGAACAATTTTTAATTCATTTTGCACAACTAAATTAAGGATATGACAAGCACACCTAACATGAAATAAACTTCCATCTATATTTAAGTTTAATTGTTGTCTTAATATTCCTACTGCAACATTATTAATACTTGCATTATCAAGTGCTAGAGCCATTATTTTATTGTGTATTTTATAATTTCTTAGATTTCTACTTATAGCATTTGATATATTCATTCCAGTATGGCTAGCATCTAGTGGTTCAAAAGTTATTATTCTTTTTTCCATATTCCAATTTTCATCAATATAATGTGCAGTTATAGCTAAATAACTTATTTGTTGTCTACTTGTCCAAATATCTGAGGTTAAAGCTATCTTAAAAGTACTGTTTGACAAAGTTTCTATTAATGCAGTTTTCATTTTTCCATATAATTTTATTGTATCCTTTCTTAAAGTGTGGCATGAAAAAAGTTTAAATTGTGGTGCTAAATATTTAGTTATTAAACGGTGAAATCTTTTAGAATCAATTAATCTAAATGGTAATTCTTCTTGAATTACCCATTTTACTATTTCAAGTCTAGTTTCTTCTTGATTAAAAATAAAATTACTCATAGCAACACTACTAGTAAAAATTTGGGTTTGCCTAGGGTCAATTTGGCCATGTTTGGAAGGCATTTCTGCAAATGCCGGTTCAAGTGGCCTGTACCACCTTTGCCTTTACAACTAAAATGTTTTTTGCAATGGTTACACACTGCCTTCTCTTCACTCCCTACATTTTCAATTGTAAAATTGAGCCAAACACCGGAGGTTCTACTCCTCTTGGTGCTCCTAGGTGGTAGGGAAGACGATCCCATATCTTGTGAAGGTAATTCTGTTTCAAGATCTTGGATGGGAGGGTCATTATATTGGGGTTGGGTTATATCATCAGAAAATACTGGGTCAGAAAGGGGTCTAAGATATTCCCTTTCTTCAGTGTCAAAAAACATAGGATACCTAGGGTCCATTATCAAATTTTTGGAAAAAAAATTCTTAATAAATAATATTATAATAAATATTTGATGATACTAATTTATAAGAAAGGTAGAAGGAGAGACTTACTTATAATAATAATATTTATACTAATTTTAAAATCGGAAAATTAAATAGAAGAATACCTCTTTAGAATGAATCTTGAACTTTGCAATTGAAGCCTTCAACCTCCAGAGTCCAATTTCCCACTTTTGATGCTTGAACAATTAGAAGAGATCGAGTATCACCAATTTCCAAATACAATAATTAGAGCAAAGAAACTATTTGATAATCAATTAGAAGAGAGTAGGAGATTGTAGAAGTGGTGTGGTTTGGAATGGGAAAGGGAGTGGCTATTTATAGAAAATTAAAAATGGCTTTTTACCACCTCTACCCTTCAATATGACTGTTATTTTGCAGTTGGAAGGGTAGAAAAGGTTTTTTAATCATCAATTACAACTATAGCTTCTCAATATAGCTGTTATATGGCTGTTGGGGGGGTAATATGGAGGGAAAAGAGAGCTAGCCGTGGCTAGCTCTCTGGCGGGCCAGGCAGGCCAGCCCGCGTGCCCAACGGCAGGCACGCGTGCCTGTGGTTGGGGCGTGCCAGCCCGCAGTGGGTGCATGCCGTTGGGCGCGTGCCCAGTGGGCCCGCGCGTGGGCCAGCCCGCCTGGGCACGGGCTGGCACGCAGGCCTGCGGGCCGTGCCCCCAGGGCCCTAGCCCCGGCACGGCCCGTTGCTCATGCCTACAACACGGCGCTTGTTGTTGGGCGGACCCGTTGGGCTAGCACGCGACACAACCCAACTGGTCTGCTTGATGCTAGCCGTGCTGCTCGCCGGCCCAACGTGCCTAGCGGGCCGTGCCTTAACGGGTCATGGGCACTAGAACTTAGGCACGCATGGCCCATCAGGGGCCACGGGCCATGCCATGCCAGTCCACTAGGAGGCCGAGCCAAGCACAAACACGCTTAAAGCGTGCTGGACCGTGCTCTGCCCGTGTCGGCCATACCCGAAAAGCAGACCTCTCTTTTTGAAGTAGTCAAATTTCTTCGTACTTAGAGTAAACTACTCAACGGCGCGCCAAGTTTGATGACATTGACTGAGCTTTACCTGAAAAGTGAAGTGGTCTGACTTTCTTGAACGAATCTCTCTTGGGTTAACAGGTTCTTCGAAATGGAATATTCTTTGAAGATTTGCTTTATGACACGTCAAAAGACTTAAATGCCCCTTATTTCATCTTTTCAACTGTTTTAGGGACAATGAAGCCCTCCGTTCAACCAACAATTAAAATTGAACCATCATAATCATTTAACAAAAAAGTAAAAAAAACTTAAAAAAAACTACAAATAAGAATCAAACTCAAATAAAAAAGCCATAAAAAATTATTATTTTCTTTCTTATTGGGTTGTTGAAAAAAAAAAAACAATTTCTCAGGATGTTGATTTTTGTTTTTTTTTAACGTTTTCTCTCAAAAAAAAGCGCGACATAATTTAATGGCTTACTTAAAAGTTTGAAGTTGAGTAGCATCTCTTTTTGTTTGAAAAAGGATCAAAGATATAATAATTTTAGAATAAATGGTATTCAGTTATCATTGTACAATATGAAAGCGCGACATTTTTATTATGCTTTTTAAATATTTCAAAGTAGCAATCTTTACTGAAATCATATTAATATTTTTAAAAATAAAATAAGCCCATTATATAATAAGGGATAATTACACTTACAACCCTAAGGTTTGTCACTTACGCACATAGACCCCCTTAGAAAATAGCAAAAACCTCCCCTTAGTTATAAACAAATGATCACAAAGCCCCCTTCCAGAGATTTTATACCTAAAATACCCTTTTAAATTTGAACAAAATACCTTACCTTATATGCTAAATGATAAAATTACACTTATTTGTAGATTTATAAGGTAGTGGACCATATACGAATGTCGTCTCGTTAAATTATTATTATTATTATTATTATCATCATCATCGTCATCCTGGGGTGGTTATTTTTATGTATGCGATGATGCCAAAGGCATGGCCAGGGATGTCGATCGGACCATTCACACGATTGTGCAAGAGCAGGTATGTTCAACAAGTGAATCTCATATGAAAAGCAATATGGAATTGAATCTACATGCAGTTGCGATGTAACTATGCCTATGCATTAAAAACATAAATGGAAGGGAACCAAATAGTAGCAGTTAAACTGGATGGCTTGGATCATGTGTATTTGCTATTGTACTGGATGATTTTAATGGCCTCACCCCTTCATCCACACCATTTGGGCCTATGATTACAGAATTTTGAGGTCAAGATGGCTAACCATATGACAAATCTACAGATTTGATTTGACCATACAAGAGATGTGTCCTTGAATCTGCTAATTTTTAGTGTTCATCTTTTGAGTTAATTGGCATTTTCATTACTACTATTAGCAAGATGCACGTGTAGTACTGCGCATGTGTAAGAAGGAAGGGGGAGAGGGAGAAGGTGGGTGAAAACAGTTTTAACAACTGATTGCGAGTTTTGACCATTGTACCCTTAATTAATAAATCTTCTTAATAGGTTTGTAAGAGCTATTTTGGAAAGTTGCACTGTTTACACCTGCCGTAGCCTGGCGGTTGAAGTGAATCTTATGTGGCTATAAGTCCCCCTAAATAGGGAAGTGGGTCCATTAAGAGACCCCATTACGTAAGATTGATTTGAAAAAAGTCTACAAGAGCTAAAAAGATGGAAAGTGGGGTCCCTCACTTCCTAGAAACGTGGGAGGTTTGTGTAAAGTGAGGTTTAACTTTCAAAGAGTGGATCATTGGGAGACTTTGTGATCTAGCCAAACAGCTTATAAATAGGGACCTGCAGACAAGGGAAAGAGATCTCTTGATCAACACACAACACAACTACATTAGCTATTCCGGTCTCCTCAGACCACCCTACTCTCATGCTATCCTCATAGCATGAAGTAGTCTATCCTCCTGTTGCTTCCTGTCGCAACAACACATGGAGATCCCCCTTACTCCTAGACAAGGCTAAGAAGATATGCCCTTCTCCGATTACGGCTAGGTACGATCTCACTTACTCCTTCAAGCAAGGCTAAAGGCAGTCACTATGTGCACCCCGGAACCAGTAATCTTTAAGGCGGCCCCCGATCTCTTCTCTTTATACTCCGATCACTGCTATAGGGAAACAGGGGCAGGTACTGAGATTTTGTTGGTTTTCTTTTTACCTTTTATTGATTTTCATCACCATCCATCCTTGAAACGGCCGTCACTCCACACAGCTCTTAATTTCTGCAAATTCTACATCAAACGGCCACCACCAACGCGGCCGTTGTCAATATTGCCATAAAATTGGGGGAAGAACCTTGGAGGACAAACCCCAATCTTCTCAGTAATTGCCGGATCAAAAGTCTCCAAATCCACAAGCGGCCGGATCGTGTCTAAACCACAACCCGTCAGGTTCTACGTACAATCGGCGCCGGGGTCAAAAGTTTCCGACTCTTTGCATCGGCATAGATGCTGGCACGCCCACGCACTCATGCCCCCCGAGTCGAGCCATAAATGATGGAAACATGCACATTTTTTGGCATGCTTTCCAAGGGGCCTAATCCCATTATATATAGTATACATATATATAGTATAGATATAAATATAAAACTCTGCATGCTAGATCTCCATTGTGGCATCAAGACTCTTACAAATGCCTACAAACCCAAGTCCTCCACTTGTTATTTTCCTTTCATTTAGTCTAGACATGCACAAACCCATGAATGTGATGCAATTTCTCAAACCACCTTAGTTGGACGACTTGTGACCTACATTAAAAACCTTGACGCAAGATAGCGTATTCTTGGGATTTTTCTTATGTGAATGAATATGTAGTCGTATTATTTCCATTATTCTTTTTGCTATTCTTATTCCTTTTTAATTTTTCGGGGTAAATTTAAAAAAATAAAATAAAAATAAAAGGGAAACTCGATAATTGAAAAATAATAAAAGAGAAATTCAATTCTAACCAGGATCATCGAAGATGTTATCTTTTTTCTTTTTCTTTTTCTTTTTTTTCTTTTTTAAAAAATTTACATTTTATTCCTCAAGTTCTCTTTATGTATACTAGCCGGGTGCAAATGCAATACTACACGTATGAGGAAAGAGGTAAACGAGAGATGGAATGGTTTTGCAACTGATTATTAAGTTTTTAAAAAATTAAGACAATTGTGACTATTGTACCTTTTATTAATAGATCTTCACAATGATGTGTAAGGGCTGTTTTGCAAAGTCTCTCATTTTGCTTGGTAAGATTCCCAAGGAGCACCTCGCGTTATATACGGAGAAGTATGGCCAGGAACTATTTGATACCACTGTGTCCAGGATCTTTTAATTAAACGCTTTTCAAAAATAACCAACAAATAATAGATCAGAAGTAAACAGCGGAAATTAATAACAAATTGAAAATTGATCTGAGGATCTGATCAATTAGATCAATAGATCAGATCAACTGGAGGAACTTTCTGTACATCAAATAGTTCCCCTAGTTGCCTTCAATCTCAGACGGATGAAAATCCGAAAGCTATACCTCGGCAGAGCCCGGTAGGCGATGTACGTTGAACATAGGTACAGATCTCAAGCCAGGGGGCGTCTATTGATCTGTCTCAGTACTTCTAGAGTCCCTCAGGCGGCAGAGCTAGCCATAATTATCTTGTAATTGATTAGTCCTTTAGATCTTAAGAAAAAATTGTATAACCGGCGGCAAAGCCGTCCGTCATGAGCAGATCTGTGGAACCACAGCTGTAGCACCAACCACGAGATCTACTTGACGTATGTGTGCTTACAAGTGTTTGATATATGAAGAAAATAATTGATTATATTGATAAACCAGTAAACTTACAACATATATTGGGTTACAAACTACAATCACATAAATTGAATCTAAAAGAAGACTTTTGGACTTTGGACGAAAGGTAGAAGATTAGAAGATTGAGAGTTTGAATTGAAAAGGTTATGGAAGATTTGGACTTACAAGATCTTGGATGGAGGCCTTCAACGGAAGTCTTCAAGGTTTGATGTTCTTCTTGAGCTTTGAGAAAGAAAGATGGAAGACTTTGTGGAGAGGTTTGAGAAGGATGAAGAAGGTTGAAAGAGATGAAAGAGGGCTTCTTGAATTGAGTGGTCTAAAGATGGATGCTGAATGAAGGGGGGAGGTCTCCTTTTATAGAGGAAAGGGACCTCCGGACTTGAAATAAACAATTTGGAGTCCAAATAGTAAAAGTACAAAATTGCAAAAATTGCCCTTGAATAAAATTACATAATTGCCCTTGACACTATTGCTGTTGACATCATGCTGGTGTCATTACTGCATCATGAGCTGACATCATGCTAAGGTCATGCTGAGATCATCGGTAACATCATTACTGCATCATAAATCTTTGTTCTTGAAATTTTGGAATTTGTTGTTCTCCAGAAAAATTTTAATAAATTGTTAAAATTATTCTGGGTCTTCTTGAAGCATCAATAATTGAGGATGACATTGAAATCATCAGGATCATCTAGATCATAGTTTCCTACGGATTCTTGCTCATCTTTTTCATGTCCAGTGCCTTAATGGCATTTTGGAGATATTCTCTAAATTGTTCTGGAGTCATGGTAGACGCAAGTCCAGCTTGGATTTGGCTTTTCGCCATTAAAAATTGATCTTGTTCAGGTCCTTTGATTTGTTTGGGAGCTTGGGTACGTAACCATTGTTTAACATTGTCCAAAGATGCATGAGATGCATCAAATCTGTCCCACCATTTTGTCCGGAATTGTCGGGATAACTTTGGGAATACATCATTTTGATTGATTACATAATCCCAGCTGAGGATCCATGATAATTTAAAATTGATGTAAAATTGAAATAATTGAGGAAAATTCTTGAGATGTTCTTTTGGGCTTTTAAATTGATCATTGAAGATAACAAAGCTTGGTTCAATTAATGGGTGAAGGTTCTCAGGAACGGGTCCAAAATAGGTCCACCAATCTAAGAACCATGCTAGAACATTATCTTGAAATTGGGTTTTGTGAAAATAGATGAGCCAAGAATGGGTTGATGGTGTAAGGAAAAACATATTGTACCAGGCCTTACAATAGTCCCAGTAATTATAATGTTAGGGCTCAAACTTTTGATTGAAGGTTTTTGGAAAGGCTATATGTCCAGCCCAAGAGGTTAAATTGTGGACTTGGATGATTTGGCAAGTAGAATGGGTTATATAGGGCTCTGGACCAGTGGAAGGATAATGCTTGATGAGGATGGATCCTGTATCTACCAAGATGAACTCATAAAATTTTTGTATTTTTTCAGAAAATCCTTGGGAAAATTCATTTTGAAATTGAAAATAATTTTGGGCACACCGATCTGGATCAGCATACCAAAGTTCTTTTTCAATTATGAAAACATCTAAAATTTTTTATTTTTTCAAATAATTTGAAGAAAACGATTTTGCTGAATTTAAAGGTGTGGGTCCTGAAGAGGACTCCACAATTTGCACAGGTTTTGAAGTTCCTATAACTTCTTTGCCTTTTGAGCCCTTTCGGACTACTTCTTTGAATGGTTGAGTTTGGAGGGATAATTGTTGTGATTGTTGAATCAATTGGATTTTCCTATTCTCTTCCTCTCTTGCTTTCTTGGATTGTTCAATGTAATATGGACTTGACTGGAAGTTGCGTTGTGGATTTGGATTAGATAAATTTGAAGGAATTTGATTGATTGCTTGGACCATTCTTTGGGCTGGAGATTGACTTGAAGATTGGCTTTGAGCATACATTTGTGGTGTCGTATATTGGTTTGGATTTTGGGATTGTTGTTGTTGGGTTAGTTGGACCCCAGGCCTAAGCTTGGCCCAAGATGTTGGGAGTTGTTTTGGCCCTGTAGAAATTCACGGGTCAAGAAATCAGGCAAGGAATTGTCGTCTCCTTTAATATATTTTATATCAAAATCAAAAACACTTAAAATTGCTTGCCATCTGGAAAAAATTTGCTTTGAAGCTAAATTCTTTACATCTTTTTGTAAAACGGATTTTGCAGCTTTACAATCAACACGTAATAAAAACTTTTGATTAAGTAAATCAAATTGAAATTTGGAAATACACAAAACAATCGATAAAATTTCCTTTTTAATTGTTGAATAATTCTTTTGAGTTTGATTCCACGTTCCACTTGTAAACTTAACTAATTGTTCTTTGTTGTCGATTTTTTGCTTAAGAATGCCACCATAGCCAATGTCAGACGCATCTATTTCGACAATTTTGGGGGCATCAGGGTTTGGTAAAGTTAAACATGGCAATTGCTTGACTTCCTGTTTGATCCTCTGCACAATTGTTGTGTTCCTGAGTCCAGGGACCAGGATTTTTCTTTAGTATTTTTCTTAACAATTACACAGATTGGCTAGTATTGGGAAAGAAATTAGTTACATAATTTAAACTTCCTAAAAATCTCTGTAATAATTTCTTATCTTTAATTTTGTCGGGAAATTTTTCTCTAAAATTAAATGATCTTTCAATTGGATGAATTTTCCCTTTGTGAATATTATGACCTAAAAATTTGATTTTTGTTTGAAATAAAACAATCTTTGGTTTAGAAACTACCAAACCATTTTGTTTTACAATTTGATAAAATTGATTTAAGTGTTTCCAGTGTTGAGATATTGATGTTGAAAAGACTAAAACATCATCAATATATACTATTGTAAATTTGTCATAAGGATTGAAGATGTCATTCATAATTTTTTGAAATTTTGAAGGAGAATTTTTAAGTCCAAAGGGCATTACATTCCATTCGTAATGTCCGAATGGTACTGTAAATGCTGTTTTGTACCTGTCCTCCTCAGATATTTGGATTTGCTAGAATCCAGATTTCATGTCAAATTATGAGAATATTTTTTCATTGTATAATCTTTGGAGTAAATCAATTTTATTTGGTATTGGGTACCTAATCCATTGTAATGCATCATTAAGTGGTTTATAATTGATTACTAACTTAGGTGTTCCCCTTTCTATTTCTGAATTTTTGTTGACATAAGAAGCTAAGCAACTCCATGGAGATTTACTAGGCCTAATAATCTTCTTGTCTAATAAATCTTGGATTTCTTTTTTACAATATTGGAGTACTTCTTGAGACATTTGTATTGGTCTTGCTTTTATCGGTATTTTATCTTCTTTAAAGTCTTGTTTATATGGTAATTTGACTGCATGTTTGTTCCTGAACCAGAAAGCAGTTTGTAAATCCGAACAAACTTCTTTTCTAACCTTTGTTTAAAATTTTCAATTTGTTGAACTAAGTTTGGATTATTTAATTGGTTTTCTATATTTTTATATTCTACCTCTTCTTTGAGATACATAATTTGTTTTTCTTTTCTTTGAATTAGGTTTGCTTCATTTGTTATAGATAATTGTTTTAATAAGTCTATTTCTTTAGCTATTTGATGTGTAATAAAATTGAACTTAATTGTTCTGCCTTCTATATTAGTTTCTAGGCCATTGTCTGTAACTGTAAATGGTTGAATTATGGTTAAGAATGGTGTTCCTAAAACCACTTGTCTGTTTAAGTCTTTAATTAAAATAAATGGAGTTTTGAAACAGACATTGTCATTGCAAATATGCACGTTTGATAATTTGTATTTTATTTGTAATATAGTTACATTTGCAGTATGTAATCTTTCTTTGTTTTTTTGAAGTATTTGGATGGTACTATTCCTTCCTGAATACAGTTAAGATCAGCACCACTATCTACTAAGGTTATTGTCTGAAAATTGTATTCATTGTTTATTACTAGATTGACCTTAATTATCCATTTCCTATAATTTACTTTTGTAATAATATCTAGGAATTGATTAGTTTTTGATTCTTCTATATCTTGTGATGTGGATGCCTCATCTTTATCTTCTGGTATTTTCTTCATCTGATTGTAAGTAAGATGACTTTGGATATTTACTTGAGCTTGTAAATTGTTTGTTATATTTTTTAATTCTTTTAATTCTAATTTTATTTGGTTAATCTCATATTTTAAATCTTGAATTGTGATTTCTTCAAATGAACTTGATTTAAACCTATTCATAATATCTTTGAAATTATACAGGTTCTTTGTTTTGTCTACTATTTGTTTTTCTAAAAAATTTTGTTTAGGTTGATCTAACGTTTGTCTAAGTTTTTGCAACACTAATTTCTTTTCTTCGGGATCTTTTATTTCATCAATTATGTCTAGTAATAAAGATTGTTCTTTAGATAAAACATTAATACTTGGTTTATTGCAGCAACTACTTGTACAAATTTTTGGTTCATCTTCCGAATCTGTTTCACTATCTGAAATAGACTCTGACTCTGAATTAATTTCATCATCCTGAATTTGATTAATATTTTCTTCACTTGATTCTTTGGTTTCTGTTTCTGAATCTTGGAGTATTAAAATTTCTTGCAATTTTTCTTTTAATCCTTTTGATAGTTCTAACTCATTTAATTTTTGTTTTAACCTACATTTGTTGGTGTAATGTCCTATTCTACCACATTTATAACATACTTTATCTTTGCTAAAATTCTTCCTAAATGGTTTTGAATATTTTTTTCCCACTATCTTTGTTCTTTGAAGTACTTGGTTTGTCTTTTTCTTCTTTAATTTCTTTCCTAAAGTGTTTTCTAGATTTTTTATATCTTTTTTCTAACCTATATGGTTTTGACTTGTATGGTTTGTAGGATTTCCTAGGTTTTGATGATGGTGTTTATATTTTTTCAAAACCAAATTGTTCACAAAGACTACCTAATTCTTTCCTTGTTGTTAGATTATCTTTCTTAAGCTTATTTTTTAATTGGATTTCAGTACAAATTGCTAAAGCTTCGGAATTAATTGTAGAGATTAAATCTCCATATGTTAATCTATCGTATGGGATTGATCCTTTATGTTGTTCTGCTAATTTGGTTTTAATCTTGGCTAACAAAGCTTGGGGTAATCCGGATAAGAATTTTGCTTTCCAGAAGGCTTGATTACAGTCTTCCCTATGTAATACTTTTGATAAAAACATGTCTTTGTACCATTTAAAATCTTGTAATTTCCTACATCTAAGATTTAATAAAATTTCAGAAGAATTGTCTTTTAATTTTGATGGGTCTCCTATGTACATTTTAATAATTGTAAAAATTAAAGTTTCTACAGGATTTGGAATTTCTTGGTTATTTTCTATTTTGATTGGTTCTTCATTATCATCTACTTTGACTAAGTTGAAAATATTTTCTCTATCTATTTCAGTAAGATAATTATCCCACCAATTTTTTAATTGACCTGTAAAGCCTGCAACTAAAGCGGCTGCTATGGCTTGTTCACTAACATTTTCTTGTTTAATTCTATAAGCTGTTGCTACCATAGTCATTTGTTGTAAAGTTTCTAAAATCAAATGTTCTGATTTGCCATCTACATTCCATTCGTAAATTGTATTCGAGTGAAAGGAGGCTTGTGTAAATTGAGTTTTTTCTTCAAATTGCATATCTGGAAAACTAGGTCTTGGATAATAATTTCCAGTATTTTTCCAATTCATTTTGTTTATTTCTGGTCTATCATCAAATTTTTCTATCATCACTACACTCTTTTCTTTGTCTTTATCCCTAAATCTTAATTGGTGTGGAGTTACTGAAGAAGATTCTTGTGAATCTGGTATAACTAAAATTTGCCTTAACCTAATATCTAATTCTTCTTCAAATTCTCTACTTCTTAATTGTTTTGGAATTTCATTTGGTTTGAAAATGGGAGTATTTTTCGTTGTTGGTTTTACTAATGAAATTTCTTTTGGAATTGTTTCTTGGGTTTGTATTATTGTTTCTATTCGATCAACTTGTTTTCCTATGGTTTGTAAATATTTGTTTGTAAAATTATTTTGTTCTATTACTTTGTTTATACTTTTATTTGTTACTTGTTCTTTTTCATTACTCTGTATTTTGAAAGGAGCAGCAATTATTTCCGTTTTGTTAATATCTAATTTGATCTGTTCTGGTGGAGGATGGACACTAGTAATGTTTTTTCCATCAATACATTTCCAGTTTATTGTTGGTTTTTCTAAGACTGAAAGATCAAAATCAAACCAGTCAAAGCAATATATATTTGTTTGTAAATTACTTAAATATTCATAATATTTTGTTTGAATTTTGTCTCTTTGTTCTTTTGTGTAATTTTCAAAGAATTGTTTCTTTTTAAAATATTTTTGTCAAAATAAAAATCTTTTCTAAGGAATTCTTTGTCTATTTGGAATTGTTTTTCTATGGCCATACAACTAGGATCTGTTTGTGGATCTTGTATTTGTGAGTATGTTGGTGAGAGATTTTCTTCCGATTCTTTGTCTTCATTTGAATTTGTATTTTTTGGTTCAGCTTGTTTATAAGTTGGTTGACTACATTAGATTGTGTCCTAATTCCTGTTAAATCTATGGTTGAAAGAATTGATGAGCACGATTTCCTAGAACTTGTAAAAGACGAATTTCTATTACCTAAAGGATTTTGGCTACTTGAACCTACTTCTAAATCTCTAAGGTTTAATTTAGTTGTTCTATCAGAGAATTTGATTTCTACACTACCATCTTCATGTTGGATTATTTGTTCAAGTTTTTTATTTTCCTTTTTAGGAGGTGGAATTGCTAATTGAATATCCCATTCATTTGGTAGTCTAATTTCATTCCACTTAATTGTTTTTGGAACTATAACATTTGAATCTTGGTGGTTTGTTTGGAGAAGAAGTGTTTCTCCTTTTGGACTTGTGACCTTAACTAATGGATCGGCCATTGTAGACATTGCTTTATAATGAATCCTATATATGATAGCAAACGGAAGGGAACCCGGAAGCATATCATATCCTGAAGATTTAAGGTTTAACACTAAAGATTGGAGGATTCCTGGATCTGTAAGAGATACAGAAAAATTGGGAAAACAATTGAAATAAATTGGACCATTGTAAAGACTGGATTCTATAATTCCTAAAAGTGAATCATTAAATTGGTTATGCCTACAATCTCTTAAACATAATAAAATTGCAGTGTTTAAGCCTTGTCTTGTTAATGGTTTGATTGCTACTTGTACCATTCCTATATGGATGTAATTATATTTTTGTCTATGTTTTTCTAATGTTTTCTGGCTTAACAAATGGATTTTTTCATGTCCATTTGTTAATGAAATTGTTTGTTCTACAGTTTTAATTGTATAATCTGAAATAAATTTAAAACTACCTTTCTTATATATTTGGTCAATTGGTACTTTGGGAATTGTCCAGTTATTTAAATCTTTTTCTATATTTGTTAAGTTATTTTCTTCTACATTTAATATTTGTCCTAAATTTAGCGTTCTTTGAGACATACTTCTCCTTAGATAATTCATAAGGGTATTTTGGTCATTTAACTTCTACTTTAGTTATCAGTATACTTCCTGTCAGCACCCTATTTCTGCACCATAAAATTGCACAAGAAGCATATCTTAAACGAGCATACATGTGTGCACTTAAATCGAGGTTTTTATAATGGACCCATCTTTTTGAAATAACAAGCCCATAATAAAGAGAATTTTGAGCCGATTCTTATGCACCAAACCGTGCTCAAATCGGATCTCAAACGGCTAAGTTATGAATAAAAGAAATAAAAGGTAATTTTGGGATTTTTACAAAACCGAAATTGGATGCCACATGGCAGCCACGTGTACGCCATGGTGGCTGCCATCTAACCAATGATAAATTAAAATTTTGTGGGTTTGTTTTAGTAAATAAGTAAGTTTCCTAATGGGGTTTCTTATGCAAATAAATAATAAAGTTAATAAAAGTTTAAGATTAAAAAAATAATAATAATAAAAATAAACAAAGAGAAATGAGTTGGACGAATTGGTCCAACTCATATTCTCTTGAGATATTGAGACAAAGCTTAAAAAATATATATAAGCCTAATAAAAATGTGGGACAAAATAGACTTTGACCAAACCTAAATGAATGAGGGTGTTTAAGAGAGGAAGATGAAGAGTTAAGGGTTTAAGAAAGGAAGAGGAAAGGTTAGGTGTTTAAGAGAGGAAGATGAGGAGTTAGGAGTTTAGGTATTTAAGAGAAGAAGTTAAGGAAATGAGAGGTTTAGGAGAGGAAGAGGAAATGTTAGGGGTTAAGAAGTTGAAGGGGTGGGAATCCTCTATAAAAAGGCTTGAAGTTGGGAGTAAAAGGAGGAGAAAAAAAGAAGAGATTTCTTTAAAGCAAAGAAGGAAGAGAGAAAAAAGATGGAAGAAGTTTGTGCAAGAAAAAGGGGGGAAACATCCGGAGTTGTGTTCACTAGTTTCCGGGAAATCGATTCCATACTGTGAGACATGGGAAAAAATCAAAATCTAATGACTTCCTCTATCATCACACGGGATTAAATAAAACAAAGAGTCGCCACCATTCAATTTAGGTGTGAATGGACACCAAAATATTAAATAAGCACAAAAGGCAATTTTAGGGTAAAAATAACCCTCCTAAAAAAACAACCAGAGATGGATAGGGGGATTAGGTTATGAACAGAGGAAGATGTTAGGAACCCCTATTCATCCACACAAGGTGGTTGCCAGGTATTGTTCATGTTTTACAAAGAAGAAAGGCTTGCTATAAAAATCACAAAAATCACAAAAAAGACAAAAATATATGGTTTTTTCATATGAATAGTCTGATTGATTCAGAACTTTCAAATATGATCATACCATTCCTAGGGTTTTATGATCAAAATAAAATTGAGATAAAATCACATAAAATCAATTTAAAGTGAAAAATCCAAAAATCTGGCTTCAAGTCAAATTCTAGAAATCTAGAAAAATATGATTTTTATAAAATATTTCAAAATTGAACTTGAATAGTCCAGGACATAGATATAGCCCAAATTTCACATTAAATCTGAAAATAAAAACCAAAAATACCCACGTTGATGAAAAACATCAAAATGGGAGAATTTAGACCATAGGGTCTTCTCTCAATAATGAAAAAGGATTTAAAAACCACATCATGAAACCCTAGAATTTATTTTCAGACTTTTGGATCTAGATCTACCATATTGATCATGATAAATCCAAGATCTTAGCCTAAAATTACAAAAATCACGAAAACAGTGCTATAGGTGCAAATATGTGAAAAATCCAAATTTTAGCAAAAAGTGGGGATCTCATGCTATAAACATCATGGATTCATGTATTCATTCAGATATATCATAAAACCATTAAAACATGATCAGGATATTTAAAGCAGCCACATCTCACCAATTAGAGCACATGGGGGTCTACCCTACGGATCCACCTGTTCTCTTTTCCCCTAGCTCTCTCTTCACGTTTTACGGCTAGAGAGGATTCTTGAGGTACTTGGAGATAGGTTTGGGTATACAAACACAATTACAGGCTTTATTCTATAAAAAAAAGGGAAAAAACAGATATGGGGTTCTATTCTAGGGATCCACCTGTTCTCTTTTCCCCTAGCTTTCTCTTCATGTTTTACGGCTAGAGAGACTCTTGAGGCACTTAGAGACAAGTTTAGGAATACTAGATACAAAAGATGGCCTTATTCTACAGCAATAGAGATGATCCTATTACATCTAGAATTGAAGACAGAAAATAAAAGGGAAAAGGGACTTACCTGGATTGAGCAAGCAGAGCAGCAGGGGTTCCTCTTCTTCTCTTGGAGCTCCTTGGACTTCAAATTTTCGTGGCCCTTAGCTTGAGAATCTCACCTCTATTTATAGGCAAGCACAAGGGCAAGGCTGGTCCAGAAGGATATATCCTGATTCTCAGGATAGAGTCAAAAACAGAGATAATGCCCATCCATAGCCAACCAAGGTGGCTTCAGCGAATAAAAGACATAATTCGCTCATTTAAAGGGATATTGGACTAAATATAAAGCTCGGAAATCGAGAAAAGAATAAAACTCGCACGAGTCTTTAGTGACTGTAAATGATTTACGGTCCAATGGTGCCTGTATTACCAATACGGGCGCGCCTGACCGTAGAGACATTTCGGGCGACCGGCCCGTGAATAAAATATGGGCAAAGCATGCTTTGTCAGTTTTTATACATTTTTTACCTGTTTTAAGCTCTAATTACATGTTTTTACTATTTTCTCATTCTGTAGTGCAATTTGTGGTGTCTACAGCTGCCCCCTCTTTGCTGGTAATTGGAACCAATTACAAGCAGAGAGCAAAAAAGACCCACAAATTGCACTTTCTGAGACTTTTGTCTAACCAATTGCACTTTGCAAGGATTAAATGGATGATTTTGGATTTATTGTGGAAGATTTGCTAGAATTCCCTCAGCTTAAGGGCCAAATCCTCTTCTCTCCTCTCACTGAGCACTCGTGGCTATGAAGTGAGATTTGAGACAAAATTTTTAAACAAAAGTGGGTAATGTGGCAATCCTTGCAACTTACAACTAATATAAACACTAATCTTTTGAAAAATGTGGAGAAAATAATAAAATATGCAATTTTTTGCTTCGCCCATATTTTTATTACGGACCGATGTTACCCGTATATTGATCACAGGCGAACGGGACCGTATTCCCTTCACGGTCGACTGCAGCCCGTACTGATTTTACGGATTTTGCTCCCTTCTTAAGACCGCGACCGCGACCTTTCCTCCTCTACACACATTTTGCCCTAAATCCTCTGAGACCGTAACCTTTTCTCCGGGCCTCTCTCTTCTTCTTCAACAATCCGACGACTCCTGTTGTTCTCCGGCGACTCTCTCCCTCCGGCGACCACTGTTATCTCCGGCAATGTCATTTGACGATTGGTTTCCTTCTCCAATGAGTATACCTCTTGCAAGCTTCGACTATCTTTGCACCTATTCGACCGAAACAGGTATGCCGAAACCCATTTCATGTTTCTGGTATTTTCCTCTTGACCGAATGTTTCATCTAAGTACCTGATATTTGTTGTGCAATTTCTCCATTCCTGATTGAATGCATTAGATGGTTAGCTCTTGGATAGTCGAAATCCCCCAAATGCTGGTTTGTTCTCTATTGCATCATTTTAATTTGAAAATATGCTGTATATGCTGATGCTTCTGTATCCAAATTTCCATGTTTGAACCATGACTGATGTTCCACCTTTTTTCTGATTTCTAAATGAGAAACTGGAATTCTTGTCTTGATTGAATTTTTGCTTTTAGTCCATGTTCTGCAGATGCCTTATTTCCTTGCATATTGTTGAGGCTTGAACTTGCTTAGGGTGAAATGAGTTCAAAATCCCAATCTTGAATATCCTCTTGGATGACACTAATTTCCCTTGGCATGAGCCGAGAACATATATGACCCGTACGAATTGGTTCCTGCTAGAACATCCTATCCCATTGTTTTGGCATGAACCCAATACCTTGACTGTCCTGAAACCAAGTAAAATACCTGATTAGATATCTTTAGAAAATACAAAGGAATAAATTAAAATCTCCACACACACATTTTTTTTCATATAAAGAGACCCTATAAGAAGCATGTACTTCTTATATAGTTTCTATATAATTTTTAAAGCAAAGACAAACAAAATGTTTCTATAAAAATATAAACTCCTTCAGTTGATTCTTGATTTGATCGGGAGTATCTGAAGCACTTTTTTCCGTTCTCCATTTTTTCCTTTTTCCTGCCAATCAATTAAACTTGGTTAGAATAAAGATCAAACAATAAAATTTCAACAAGAATAATTAACATCTCCCTGATTTGAACCGTAGATGGCCCGCCTTCGATCAGCTTCTAGGGATCCTGCAGATGAGCCTTCCTCTTCGAGGGTTAGGCGTGATCCTGTTGATGTGGCCTCGTCTTCGAGGGCCAAGAGAGATTCGGATTCTGATATCCCAGATCTTCCTTCTGGGGATTCGCGTGAGGCGACCCCAGAGGTATACTCTAACCTTTCTGAAATTTCATATCCTTTCACAAAGTACATCACCCTGATTCCTTCTTCTTTCTAATCGTTTCTTTAGCCGGCTGTTGAGGCTTCGGGCAGAGATAGGAGCCGTAGCAGGCGCCGAGGTGGAGGCAGAGATGGAGGCCATGATGAGGGCCGTAGAGGAGGCTGCAGAGGAGGCCGTGGCAGAGATGAGGCCAGGACCAGAGTTGAGGTCCCTGATGCGATTGCTGCCCAGATTAGGGATACTGATCTTTTGCATGGCTTGAGGACTCATCCCTCAGCGTGTATTAGGGCAGATATCCCTCTAGAGTATCCGATGTCCCATTACAGAGGGAGCTGGGCCAGCTTTATTAAGTTAATTGGAGCTTACAGTTCGGCCTATCATCGGGAGTTAGGCTTGTATGGCTTTGGCCTATTCATCACCATCCCTGATGTTCGCCTGATTGGGCCCTTATTGCGGCACTGCTCGAGAGATTCTTCCCAGAGACGTTGAGCTTCCACTTCCCAGATGTTGAGATCGGGATCAGGCCGTCTGACTTTACGCTCATCATCGGGATTAGGATGATCGGTGATGTTATTCTTGAGATAGTGATGCCAGAGACTGATGAGATCGCTGCTTACCTTGGATATATTGTGCTGCCTCCTGAGGCATGGGATAGAGGGAGAGCGAGATTGTCTCTGACATGGTTGAGAGAGACTTTCAGGGCAAGGCAGTTCGGCCAGCTTGCCGCCAGTGATCACGTTTTCCCGTATGCCTTTCGATTTCTTTTTCTGTACATGATGGGCTCATGCTTCTTCCCAGAGGACACGACTTCAGTTAGTCCTCATTTTCTGAGCTTATTGGGAGATCTTCATCGAGCGAGGAGGTATGCATGGGGTCCGCTCATTTTTGGTACTATTTTGGCCGGTCTTCGCCGATCAGTGAGCGGCCTCTCTACTTCCAGAGGAGCTGGAGTTGGGTGCAGATTCTTCTGGCCTTTCTTGCAGGTGAATCTTATTTCTCTCTTTCTTTTTTTCTTTTTTTCTCTTTCTTTCTTTCTTTCTATCTCTCTTTTCCTATTCCTCTGCCTCTTTTTTTTCTTTCTGCAGTTCTTTGCTAGGGTTTATATACTCTATTTCCGCCCTACCTCTACGATATCTGAGGAGACGTATCCCATGGTACGTAGATGGTGTCATGTGGAGCACGACTCTGAAAAGAGTCGTTCTAGGTCCGCCCGTGCCCACCTAGACAGACTATACCGGTCTGAGGTAATCTACTTTAATTCCTCTTCTTTTTTCTTTCTTTTTCTTCCTGAATCACATGTCTAATATTCTTTTCTATTTTCCAGCTGTTCGTCCCCAGGATGGAGGACATTCATGAGGTGCTGGCCCTGCATGCAGCCAGAGATGATGCTTTCGTCCCTAACCAGAGACGTCAGAGATATCAGTTTTTCATTGGTCAGATGGGCAGCATCTGGTACTGCGGCGAGCGCTTCTTCTATCAGCACGTGGGGGAGCCGCGGATTCCTACCATTCCTCCAGATACTACTCCCTCCTTTCCTCCTATGCCTGTTGATCCTGCCCAGTTCCTAGATTAGACTGAGGCAGATACTTTATTAGAGGAGGGTGACTATGATGCCTGGTTCAGGCGAGCTTCAGTCGGGTGCCTTATGCCACCCATGCCTGTCCGTGGTGGAGTCACGGAGATAGGAGGGGTAGTGATCAGGGCTTACGATACGACGGTATGCCTTATCTCTTTGTGATATTCTATTTTCATTTCCTTTGAACTTGGCATTTTCTGACTCCTTCTTTTCTATTTCAGGAGGCTCAGTTGGCAGAGATCCGGTCCAGGTTCGCTGATATAGAGCGCCAGCGAGATGATGCTATCTCCGAGAGGGACGCCCTCTATATTACCATTTCAGACCTCCGGGGGCAGCTAGCCAGAGCACAGGGCCAGGCGGGCCCTTCTGATGCACAGGACCAGGCAGGTCCTTCTCATACTCAGGTTAATTTCTTCCACCTTTTTCCATTTCTGCTCTTGTATTAGTTTGTCCTGTTCTAACTGAAATTTCTTCTCTTATTTTCAGGAGGACACAGCCGGCCCTTGTAGACACCCCAAATTGCACAAACAATCATCAAAAATCATTATCTCCTGGAAAGCCAGCACAGAATTTGAAGAAAATAAACTTTTATCTGTATCCGGATACTCAATCCGGATACAAGTACCCTTTCCCGTATCCGGATACTCATACCGGATACGTGTGAGCCTTAGTGTATCCGGTACCATGTACCGGATACCTTAAGGCCCTTTGTTATCCGGTCTGACATACCGGATACCTTAAGTTTGCTCAAAATTAGGGTTTTCCGAGAGCTTTTCACTTTTACCATCATGTCCCTCATTAAATGAGGGGAAATCGCGGAAATAACCTTAGGGTTTAGGTTGGAGGGGTTCTAGACATTAATTTGTGTCTACCAATGACCTTAGCCCTTGCCTATAAATAGGAGCCTCCTCCTTGAGCAAATGGCACACAACTCTTGTTTTGAATTCTCGCAAAGAAGAACTCCAAGAGAAGAAGAAAACCGCTGTGGAATCGCCTCCAGCACTCAGGTAAGCCTCAACTTTTCTTTTTATTTTCTGTCTTTACATTCCTAGATCTAGATCTCTTCTTCTACCTTTCTGTAGTGTAAAGCCTTGTTTGTATGTGTGGAAATCCTTCCCCGGCTCAAAGTATCTCAAGACTCCCCTAGCCGTAAAACGTGAAGGCGGATCTAGGAGAAACGAGACTGGAGATTGACCCTAGTGCTAGAACCCATGTAGCGTAAGGCTTTTGAATGATTGAAAACCGTTCCATATTCAAAGTACCCTTGATTATCTTAAAGAGAACAGAGGGAAACGATAATGGAACGGAACCCTAGGCTATGCTAGAACCTATTTTGTTGAATCTATATGCATGTTGTATTGATCTTGCTTGGGTTTTCACTTTTGCACACATGTTACACTTTTTTTGGTGAATAGGCTCACATTTGGGGATTTATTACATTCATTGTGATAAATCTCCAATAAATGGCCTCAATCGAATTCTGGAGTATTTTAAAATGTTTTTCAAAGGTTTTGGATTCATCTCACATAGATCACACACATTTTATTAATTTTCGGATTTGAATTTCTTCAAAAGTGGCTTAACTTGACAGCACCTGTACCCTTACTTCGGACGCCCATAACTTCATCATCCGGATGAATTTTGGGATGATTCCAGAACCGTGGGAAAGGTGAGGCTGTCTAGTTTATGTCCACCAAATTTGATTAATTTTCATCTAGCGGATTTTTGACACCTCTCTGTCGAAGTTGAGTGGACAGTTCAGGTTCAAGTACAGAACTTGTCACTTCGACGGACCGCCATGTGTTCGTTTTAAGTCCGATTCGAGTGATTTTTATTTCTGAGTACTCCTTTTTGAGTCTATTTTCAAATCCAGTTGGTTTCATAATGTTTGGATTCCATTTGAATTATTGGTAGCCGATTTACTCAGAACTGCTCATTTGCACTTTTCTGGGTAAATCTGTGATCTTCGGGGCCTGTTCGGGAGACCACCCAAGGCACATCCGAAGGGATTTTTGTATGAGGCTAGTTTCTATGGAAAGATAGCCATACAAACTTCAATCACACCAAATTTCACGGATTTCTATGTAGTGGATTTTTCTAGATAATTTTCCAAAGTTGCCCACTTACCACTTTTAAAAATCCCCAACAGCAGCTTCAAAGGAGCATAACTCCTAGGATTTTTATCGGATTAACTTGAGATTTTGCATGAGCTCCTTATTTATCATAATCTTTCAAATAGAGTTGGTTTGAATCAATTTGAAATTGGATTTGAATGATTTCAAGACAAAGGACCTTACTTTTTACCAAAATTCCCGGATTTGCCTCAACTTGGTTTTGGCCACTTTTACTTTGATTTCCATCTTTTGAAATACTCCAGAAGTGATATTGACATAAGAGAGGATCTAAAATCCATTTAGATCTTCATGTGAAGATATCATACATTGTTCCTTTTTCAAGGCTTTTTCATGATTTTTAGCAAGCTTATTATTTTTTTAGCATGAGCATACACTAGGCAACCACTTCGTGTGGATGAATGGGGGTGCCTAACACCTTCCCCCGTTCATAATCTAATCCCCTTACCCATCTCTGGATTTGATTTTCAAGTAGCGTTATTTTTACCCTAGAATGTTTCTTTTGGCTATTTTTGCTACTTTTGAACTCTTTGGTGTCCATTCTCACCCCAAAATCATGAATGGTGGCGACTCTCCCAATTTTTGCGTCGATCCCCGTGTGTTGACGGAGGGATGATTACGCCGGTGATTTTTTCCCATGTCTCACAACTGGCGACTCTGCTGGGGACTTGTGGATTTAAGCCTATTTGTGTATATTCATGCTTTTTCTTCACTTTTGAATGCTTGCTATTTTGCTTATTTTTTTGTGGATATTGTTGTATCTTAAATCTGAATGGGATGTTTAAAATTTTTCATGGATAAGGGCATGGTCATGTTGCTTGATTTGGTATAAGGGAAAAACCCACATTGTTATATGACTTTTGCTATATTATGTGTTAGCATTGGTTTTGGGGTTAAAATACCATGAAAAAATATACAATATTGGAAATCTGGAAATTTTGTGTTTGTCTTGGTTATTCAAGCATGTTTCCCATGAATAAATTTTGTTTTGTGCTCTATGTTTGCTTTATGCCATGCTTGGAATTTTTGGGGTATGATGACATGATTTGAGCGTGAAAACAATGAGCAAAAATCTGTAAATACAGTAGCCATTAGGATGGTTTTCAAGCATGTTTTACCTCATTAAAACACTTTTGTATCATGTCAAGTAGTTGCTAAATTTTTAGGCATTAATTTGGGGTATAAGGGAAGCACTTTTGAGCATGAAAATTCTGGAAATTTCAGTGTATATTTGGGGGATTTCAAGCATGTTTTACCTCATTGAAACACTTTTGAACCATGTCAAGTAGTGCTAAAATTTTAGGCTCCAATTTGGGTAGAAATGGTACATTTTGAGCATGAAAAAGAGCATGAAATCTGGAATTATAGGAATGCTTTTGGGTTTCAAGCATGCTTACATGATTTAATTGTTGTTTGTACAAATGACATGTTTTGTATAACACTTTTTGGGCATGTAATTTTTTTGTGCATATTTAGTGGTTTTGGTGCTTGCTTGCTTGTATTTAGCTTCATTATTTTGTCATATATGCCTTGGCTTGGAATGAATGCATGGCTACGGAAAAGAGTGGCAAGGGGCTGGGACGTTGTGAATGTTACCACAATTTAAAATTGCACTTGAGCACTTGAAACAATTTGCACAACCTACCCTTTACCTATTAGGAAGTTGAACCATGAATGTGTGTAGCTTCGCGCACCGAGGTCGTGACTTCGGAAAGCGAAAGTGAAAACATTTACCTTAGAATTTGGGTCAATAATGTGATGACAATGGGATCTGTGATTCGATTCCGGGCATCACTAACTTGAGTTCTAAGTTGCCAATTAAGCCAAAACCCAAAAACCATACGCTTGAAGGTGGAGAAACACGTTTTCGGCTAAAAGCACACAATTGCGTTTGGGGAATTGGGTGTAAATGTGGGAAGGCCGTTTGCATGTTTTACAGGCCAAGGTATAATGTGAATACCATATTGAATGAAGGTAATACAAGGTGGCAAGGTAAAGCCATGTTCTCTTCCTAAATTTGGGGAATCTTGCAAGTATGGTGTCCAAGCCCAATTTGGGGCAAGTTTTGAAGGTCAAATTAAGGTGAACATCAATTGGGAATGAAAAAAAACTAATCGGGTGAAAAAATGAGTCGAAAAGGGCCATTTCGGCAATAACCGGTAACTCAGGCCGGTTAATAACAATTCTGTTCATATCCGGTATGTATTCCCGGATACAAAGGGATATGCGTGTATCCGGTTAGGGTGACCGGATACAATAAGGCGTATTCTTATCCGGTATATTATACCGGATACGTTCAAAAAATGCACAAATTGGCTTTTCAGCCCAAATTTTCAGAATAAAATGCCTAAAACACTGTGGATAATCTTTAGGCACCCCGAAAAGAACATAAGAAATGTTCCCAAAAATACAAAATCAAAGAAAAAAAAAAGAATAAAATAAAATATTCTTTCAGGATTTAACCTAAGTTTGAAAATCAAAGAGGAAACCAAGGTGTCATATTTTTTGACACCAACTCAACTCAAACATATGTCAGTCAAACTTTTGAACTTGAAAACTGAGAAAATTCAGCAAATTTGAAAAAAAATATAAAAAAAGAACCCTTGATTGGTCTCCTTTTTACCAATCAAATCAAATTAAAAAAAAAATTGGGACCTCTGGAAGCCCTAGAATATTCCATGAACCCTTGATTGGTCTCCTTTTTACCAATCAAGTCAAAAAAAATCGGGACCCTTGGAAGCCCTAGAATATTCCAAAAAAAAAAAAACCCTTGATTGGTCTCCTTTTTACCAATCAAGTCAAAAAAAATTGGGACCTCTGGAAGCCCTAGAATATTCCATGAACCCTTGATTGGTCTTCTTTTTACCAATCAAATCAAGTCAAAAAAAATAAATTTGGGACCTCTGGAAGCCCTAGAATATTCCATGAACCCTTGATTGGTCTCCTTTTTACCAATCAAGTCAAAAAAAAAAGTGGGACCTCTGGAAGCCCTAGAATATTCCATGAACCCTTGATTGGTCTCCTTTTTACCAATCAAGTCAAAAAATTGGGACCCTTGGAAGCCCTAGAATATTCCATAAAAAACCCTTGATTGGTCTCCTTTTTACCAGTCAAGTCAAAAAAAGTGGGACCTCTGGAAGCTCTAGAATATTCCATGAACCCTTGATTGGTCTCCTTTTTACCAATCAAGTCAAAAAAATTGGGACCCTTGGAAGCCCTAGAATATTCCATGAAAACCTTGGTTGGTTATTTTTATCAATCAAATAAAAAAAAAATTTTTTTTTGGGACCTTTGGAAGCCCTAGAATATTCCAACACAAAATCAAAACAACAAAAACAAAAAAAAAAAAAAATTTTTGGATTGGTGTTCACCTGACCTATCTGTCTACATTTATAGAGGTGTGTTTCAAGTTAAATGGAAGCTGACTTGTGTCTTTCTTATGTCAGGTACATTTACACTTATTTGCAATCATTGCTCCCGTGACCAGATCCAAAGCAAGAACAATGAATACTGAAGAGAACCAAGCCCAAGCTACTGTCCCTGCTCAGGACTTTACTCAATTGCAGGAGCAAGTGGCCGGTCTGGCCAAGATGCTGGGGGACTTACTGGCGGCGCAGACCCAACAGGCCCAAGCCCAAAACCAGGCCTCTACCTCCCATCAGGCACCACCACCTCAGGCCTACATACCGCCTCCGGCTTAGCCCATGCCTGAGCCCATTTCTAAACCAGTCCCTGAGCCCATTCTGATTAGGGAAAATACAGTAGAGTCTGAGAAAGAGCTGGAAAAAGAAAAGGCTAGGGATGAGATGGAAAAGAAAATGCTGCTCAGGATAGAGAGGATCCAGGCAGAGTTGAAGGAAGTGAAGGGGGGAGGCAGCCATGCAGGCACCACCTTCGAGGACCTGTGCATGTACCCGGACGTATGTCTACCGGCTAAGTTCAGGTGCCCAGACTTTGACAAGTTTGATGGCACGGGCTGTCCATTGAGCCATCTCAAATTATACTGCGGGGCCCTGTGCCAGTTTGGCCGGGATGATGGCATACTGATCCAGCTCTTCCAGAGGAGTCTGACCGGGTCAGCCCTTCGGTGGTTCGCTACAGTTGACCATGGAAGGATCAGGAGGTGGAAGGACCTAGCCGACGCCTTCTTGGACCAGTACAAGTTCAACTCGGAGATCGTGCCGGACCGGTACGACATGATGAGGATGACCAAGGGGAAAGATGAACCGGTACGGCAGTACGCCAAGAGATGGAGAGAGGCCGCCTCCCAGGTTAGGCCACCTATGCAAGAGCCGGAGATGATCTCCACATTTATGGGCACACTGGGGCAGCCTTTTTACAACCATCTGGTGGGCCAGATCACCACCAACTTTGCTGCCTTGGTACAAGTGGCGGACCGGATCGAGGAGGGGGTCAGGTCAGGAAGGCTGATAGACTACTCTACTCTGACTGGGCAGTCTGATTCCTCGGCCTCCATGGCCCAAAAGAAGGGAACTGGGTTCAAGAAGACAGGGGCCCGAAAAGAAGGAGAGGTGAACCTGGTCCAGGCTCCTCCAGCCAAGAAGCCACTGCACGTCAACATCTCTGTACCCCAGCAACCCCAGCAGGCTCAACAGCCCCAGCAGTCTTATCAGAGCCCGCAGAATGTCAATTTCACTCCCTCTGTACCAGCAAACCCAAGGAGGACCTTTACCAGGGAGGAAAGAGAGGCCTGGTTAGCCAACAGAAAGAACCGGATTTTGACCCCTCTACCCATATCTCTTTCCCAACTATTGCCAACCCTGCTAAAGGGTGAATACTTGACTCTGAAAGAGCCCAACCCGAATGCCACCAGGGGAAGAAATTTTGACACATCGGTCACCTGTGATTTCCACATGGGTGCACCGGGGCATTCTACTGATAACTGCTGGGTGCTGAAGCATGCGGTCCAGGACCTGTTGGACCAGAAGGCCTTAGTGTTCAACACTGCTGCACCGGCCCAGTCCGGGAATGATATTGGGTAGAACCCTCTGCCTTACCACAATGGGGCAGGCCCATCTAATTCCATCTCTGCCATATCCACCACGAGAAGGACCTTTGACCCATCTCAGCTTATAGCACCTGTGGGGACTACAGTCTAGGTCCGATTTTTCCCAGAAGAGAAAGAAGAGGAGATCAACATGGTCTCCCAAAAAAATAGTAATCTTGCTGCTGAGGACATAAGTTCCTCCTTAAACCGGGTCTCTTCTCTGATGGCCCAGATAAATACTGCAAGGCCCCCATTGGTCTTCAATTGCAGTCCACCCACTTATTCCCCATCCAAGCCGTCTAAGGCTCCACTGGTCATCAATCTTGACCCCACCACTGCTTCCATCACTTCTTCTGTCCCCACCAAATCCAAACTTCAACCCCTGGTTGTAAATGTGCAGCCAGCCCAAACTATCCCTAAACCGGCCCATACATCCCGGTCCAAACTCCAGCCACTAGTGATTGACATCCCTAAATTAGCCTATTCAGAGGCCGCTGTACCATGGAACTACAGCGAGGGAATCACGGCTACGGTTCCAATGGTCAAGGACCAGAACCAGGAGGAGGTGAACCTCATGACGAGGTCAGGGAGATGTGCAGGGGGTGAAGAGAAAGAAAAAGAGACAGAAGTAGAGAAAGAGAAAAAAGAGAATGAAGAAAAAAGAAAACAGAAGAGAAAAAATAAAGTAGGAGAAGACACCCCCCAGGGTGCAGAAAATGAGGCAGCAGACCTCATAAAAATAATAAAGAAAAGTGAATTTAATCTTGTGGATCAGCTGAACAAGGTCCCGGCCCAGATTTCAATACTGGGCCTTTTGCTGAATTCCGAAAAGCACAGGGATGCATTGTTAAGGGTGCTACAGAGTGCACACGTATCCCAGACCATTGATCCAGACCAGCTTGGTAAAATGGTTGGTCAAATCTTGTCACATAATGTGATAAGTTTCTCAGAGGGTGAGATCAGCCCAGGTGGGTGTTATCATGTGGACCCTTTGCACATCACTGTGCTTTGTAAGGGCTGCATGGTTGCACGGGTTTTAATTGACAACGGGTCGGCGTTAAACGTCTGCCCGTTAATCACTTTTACCAAGCTGGGTCTGGACCAGTCAAGGATCAAAAGAAATGGGCGAATAGTAAGGGCTTTTGATAGCTCCAAGACCCACTCTCTAGGGGAGATTGAACTGCCGGTCACAATTGGGCCGAATATCTTTAACATCACATTTGAGGTGATGGATATACCCGCAGCCTTCAATCTGCTCCTAGGGAGGCCGTGGATACATTCGGCTAGGGCAATACCATCCACGCTCCACCAGAGGGTGAAATACATAAGAGGGCAAAGGGTGATAACAGTCCTAGCCGAAAACTTGGTGCCGCCCATCGTGTCACCTGATGTACCCTTGATCAATGTGGATCTAACTGTCGACAAGATTGCATTCCACTCATTCCAATTTGAGGCGGTCAATTACATACCTGGGGGGTGTGAGAAAAAGAAGGAAAAGGGGACCACTGCAGAAAAGATGGTCAAGAAAGTGATGGAGAAATACCACTTTCACCCAGGGAAAGGCCTGGGGATCAATCTGCAGGGGATGGTGGAGCCAATTACGGCTAAGAAACTGATCCCCAAGGTAGGGTTGGGCTTCAAGCCCAGAGGCTGGAGAAGAATGAAACATGAAGAAGGAGAGGTCGGAAGCAAAGGAAAACTCCCGCATCTGAGGGTGAACTTTCCAAAACCCTCCTATATAATCCAAATTTCTCCTCCCATGGACCAATCCAAGCCTCCTTACCGAAACATCAACCCATTCCAAAAGCCTTTTGTTTCGGCCCTACAACCCTATAACCCATCTCCAATACTGGGAGCAGTGGATGGGCCTGGACCACAGCCCGAGCAGCAGGTGGACTTTTCTGAAGATGTTGGTGCATTCTTCGCCATGACTGAGGGCGAAAAGACAGGGGCAGACATGGAACTGCCGTTCATTGACTGGGCCACAGTCAAGATTCCAGAGAAGGTCATTTCTGAACTGGGCCCCGCAGTAGAAAAGGGCAGTACCCACCCGGTGATGATGGCATCGGACTTTGGGCTTGAGGAGCAGGCTTTCCCTATTTCCCCTGCTCCCCAAAATTTTGTAATGAACAATTGGGAGGAAACTCCCCTTACCTTTGAAGCAGCGTCTGTGTGGCAAACTGACGCGGCTTCCAAAAAAAAACTCCAATAGTGGAATGCCATTTCCCTGAAGGTTCTAATGGGCCTTCGCCTTCAGGGGAATTATGTTTAGAAGGCCCACAAAAAACCCAAAAAGATTTGTCTATTTTTTCTAGAAAATTTAAATTTTTCAAAAAGGTCCAAACCACTTATGAACCATATAATCAGACCGAATTAGACCAGGTTGAATATGACTTCGACTTTGAGCTCGACTTTGATCTCATGGGGATCGAAGAAGAGACCGAGGTCGAAGAAGAAGACGTTCCAAAAGAAATTGAATACCAATTGGAACGTCATGAAAAGGGGGTCCAACCTAATATTGAGGAGACCATATCCATAAACCTTGGGACCAAAGATGACCCAAAAATTGTGAAAATCGGGTCGTGCTTGTCTGATGTGCAGAAAAATGAAATGTCACAGTTCTTGGCAGACTATAAAGATGTGTTTGCTTGGTCGTATCGGGACATGCCGGGGTTGGACACTGACATGGTGGTGCACAAGTTGCCAATTTTGCCAGGGGTTAAGCTGATTAAGCAGAAGCTGAGAAGATTGAAGCCTGAATGGACCTTGAAGGTCAAGGACGAAGTGGTCAAACAATTTCAAGCCGGATTTTTGGCAGTCTCTACGTACCCGGAGTGGCTCGCAAACATAGTACCGGTACCAAAGAAGGACGGGAAGGTCCGAATGTGCGTGGACTATAGAGACTTGAACAGGGCAAGCCCAAAGGACGATTTTCCGCTTCCACACATCGACATTCTGGTCGATAATACTGCGGTACATAGCCTGTTTTCCTTCATGGATGGTTTCTCGGGATATAATTAGATCAAGATGGCTAAGGAGGATCAAGAGAAAACAGCATTTATCACACCTTGGGGCACATTCCACTATACAGTCATGCCGTTTGGGCTTAAGAACGCTGGGGCAACATACCAGCGGGCCATGACTGCACTATTTCATGACATGATCCATAAGGAGATGGAGGTCTACGTGGACGATATGATTGTCAAATCATGCAAAGAGGAGGACCACTTGATCAATCTGAAGAAAGTATTCGATCGGCTCAGGAAGTACAGTCTACGGCTTAACTCGGCTAAGTGCGTCTTTGGGGCTACATCAGGAAAGTTGCTTGGGTTTATAGTGAGCCGAAGAGGAATTGAAATTGACCCGGCTAAAGCCAAGGCCATAATTGAAATGCCAGCACCCAGAACCGAGAAGGAGGTTCGTGGTTTTCTTGGGAGGATTCAATACATAAGCCGGTTCATAGCACAGCTCACTGCTATCTGTGAACCAATTTTCAAGCTTCTAAGGAAAGATAACCCTACAGTCTGGAATGAGGACTGCCAGCAGGCATTTGACACAATAAAGAGGTATTTGCTAAACCCACCTGTGCTAGTGCCACCAACCCCAGGAAGACCGCTGATCCTGTACTTGTCAGTGTTGGAAACGTCGATGGAATGTGTCTTGGGGCAACATGATGAGACTGGTAGAAAAGAAAGGGCAATTTACTATCTGAGTAAAAAATTCACGGAATATGAAGCCAAATACTCACCATTGGAAAAGACTTGCTGTGCTCTAGTGTGGGCCACTCAGAGGCTAAGGCATTACTTCCTTAGTCACTCCACACTATTGATATCCCGGATGGACCCGCTGAAGTATTTATTTGAGAAACCGGCACTGACTGGTAGGACGGCAAAGTGGCAACTGCTACTGTCCGAGTTTGACCTCACATACATCACCCAGAAGGCGATCAAGGGTCAAGCCATAGCTGATCACCTGGCTGCACATCCTTTGCCAGAATATCAACCCTTGAAGACCAACTTCCCAGATGAGGCAATTCTGTACACTGAAGAGGAAGACAGTGAGAGTTCTTGGCAGATGTTCTTCGATGGGGCCGCCAATATGAATGGGAACGGAATAGGGGCAGTCTTGGTTAAACCAGATGGTTCACATATCCCAATTGCAGTAAAGCTGTGATTCCAGTGCACCAATAACATAGCAGAATATGAAGCATGCATAATTGGATTGCAAGCAGCCATGGATCATGGAGTAGAGGAACTTGACGTATACGGGGATTCGAGTCTTATCATCTTCCAAACAACTGGTGAGTGGAAAACCAAGGATCACAAATTGATCCCCTATCACCAGTATTTGGAAGAAATAAGCACAAATTTCACTCGAATTTCCTTCAACTATATGCCAAGGGCCAAGAATCAGTTTGCGGATGCTCTAGCAACATTAGCTTCAATGGTCAGCATACCAGAAGGGGTAGACATCAGACCACTGGAAATTGAGGTCCGAGATGAACCGGCTTACTGTCTCGTTCTAGAGGGAGCACCAGAAGAAGAAGCACTATGGTTTCAAGATATCAAGAATTTCTTGAATAATCGGAGTTTGCCAGAAAATGCCACGGCTACTGAGAAGAGAACAATACAGAGATTGGCTGGTCAATTTCTGCTAAGTGGTGGACATGTGTACAAGAGGTCACATAACGACATTCTGCTAAGATGTGTAGCCAAGGCTGAATCGGAAAGGTTGATTGAGACTGTACATGGAGGAGTCTGTGGGCCCCATATGAGTGGACACATGCTGGCTAAGAAGATCCTGAGGCTGGGATACTACTGGACGACCATGGAGCATGATTGCTGTGTACATGTCAGGAGGTGCCACCAATGTCAGATATATGCAGATAACAAGCATGCACCCCCGGGTGAGTTACACAACATGACATCCCCATGGCCCTTCTCTATGTGGGGCATAGATGTTATTGGCATGATTTCACCTAAGGCATCGAACGGACACGGATTCATCCTGGTGGCGATCGACTATTTCACTAAGTGGGTGGAAGCAGCCTCATATGCAAATATCACAAGCAACCATGTGATCAAATTTTTGAAACACAACATTATTTGTCGCCATGGACTGCCAAGTGCCATAGTATCAGACAATGCTTCAAATATTAAGAACAAGGACATGAAGAAAATGTGTGAGCAGTTTCAGATCACCCACCATAAGTCAGCTCCGTACAGGCCAAAGATGAATGGGGCAGTAGAAGCAGCCAACAAGAATATAAAGAAAATCATTTAGAAGATGGTAGTAAGCTACACAGATTGGCATGAAATGCTACCACTTGCTCTACATGCCTACAGAACTTCGATCCGGACTTCAACTGGGGCAACCCCATACTCCCTAGTCTATGGGACGGAAGCAGTCTTGCCCGTGGAAGTAGAGATCCCCTTACTCCGAGTGCTCATGGAAGCAGAACTAGAAGAAGCCGAATGGGTCCAATCGAGACATGATCAACTTAACCTGATAGAAGAAAAGCGGTTGAAAGCGCTTTGCCATGGACAGTTGTACCAGAAGAGAATGGCCCGGGCTTACAATAAGAAAGTGAGGCCCAGAACTTTCCAAGAAGGAAACTTAGTGCTAAAGAAAATTCTACCATTTTTGGAAGATCCTCGTGGTAAGTTCAAGCCCAATTGGGAAGGCCCATATGTCGTCAAGAAAGTCCTGTCAGGGGGAGCACTCATCTTAGCAGAAATGGATGGGGCAGATTTTCCTGAGCCCATTAACTCTGATGCGGTAAAAAGGTATTTTCCTTGAGTGAATATTTCTAGGAAATGATCCGAGACCATTTTTCTTTATTTCCTTCAAAAATTTTAATCCCTAGTCTAGCCAAGTTGAGCCGGTTCGTTTCTTTGATAAACCCAAACCGGATTTACAGTCTTAAATTGGGGCAAAGCCAATTGGGGCAAAGTAAGGAAAGAAAAAGAAAAAGAGAGGAAAAGCAATGGAAATGGCAAATGAAAGCCAAGTGTGAAAAAAAATGCAAAAAATGCAATTTGGGGGAAAAGGGTTAAATTCATCATGACTGTAAGTTCGGTTGACCTATTTCCACCTTTGAAATTTTTGGGCCTTTAATACCCTTTCTTTCATAAACTGAGCCTAGCCTTTATTTTGTCCTATTTTTAAGCCCTCGGTGATCTTAGCTTGTTCATTCAAATATCAGAGTAAGATGGGTGATGACGGAATTCAGAAGCCGGCCCTAGTGAAAACCGTAACTGGCGCTAGGGGCAATATTGGCAAAAAGGCAAAAAGAAAAAAAATAAAAAAATGAAAGAAAATCAGAGGTTGAGTTGATCATGGGGATCTGAGCCTTAAGCAAAGTTGGCATGAGCAGAATGGGGCAGTTTTGGCAGTTGGGGATGACTCTAAAGGTCCTAAGATGGACGGTTCTGATCCCTCAGTATTTTGTGGACTACCATTTTCATTATTTAACCTGGTTTTAATTCCTTTAATCATAGGTGATTAAGTGTATGGACCAAATTTCAAAAAAACAAAAAAAAATAAAAAGGAAAAATTATACTTTGGCCAGTGATGAGAAATCAAATACTTTTCATAAAACCTTTGTTTTTACAAGCATCTGAGCATTCTGAGGCCAATAATATAAAAACTTAATTTTGAATTAAATCCTTTGTATTTCCACTATTGGAGTTCAATTTTGTACAAAGGTATGAAAAATGTGCAGGAAATAAAGCTAGTCTCCTAGCCGCTCCTCAAGCTCCCGAATCCAAGCTGCCTGAGCTGCAATGACTCCTGAAGCCCCCTCTGCAGCGGGATCACTCAAGAAGGAAATGACCTCATCTGAAAGGGCCTGCCTGATCCGTATACTCCTAAGGCTGGCCAAAGTATCCTGGTACTTCTGCCGGATCATACGGACCTCAAAGCAACGAGCCTACCTCTGCTCCTCCAGCTTTTCTTCCACGGCAATACGGCGTGAGATCTGCTCCTCAAGCTGCCTCTCCAGATAAGCGCCCTGTATCCTGAGCTCCTGGGCCTCCCATACCCATATCTGCTGAAGCCGCTTATGAGAAGCCCGCTCAGACTCTAGAATGTCCTCATAGGTGGGAGCCAAGACTACAGGAGGATCTTCGGGTACCGGGGCCTGAGTCTGTATCTGTTCCTTGATCCAGAAGAGATAATCCTTCACATGGGCTTCTGAAAAGACTGGACCATGCATGAAGCGGACATAGGACCACTCCTTCATCAACCAGGCATTCAGCTTCATAGAAAGGGGCCCAAGACAATCCTCATATCCACATGGGATGATAATCCCCTGGGTCGCACAGAACTGACGAAGGACCCGCAGAGGAAGATAAAGCACTGCATGCCTCAGGCCAGCCAGGATCAGAAAGTTGCGGTCACGGAAGCTAATCACTGTCTCTGCATTAGGCTGATAAGTACCAGGCCATCTCACCTGGTCATCCTGAAGCGAGCCCAAGAAAGTGAACCAGCCCTGTTTGCCCCCTGGAATATCGAGGCACCCCCTGTTGCTCATCAAGAGAGGGACTTTTAGACTCGAGAAGAAGTGTCGATTGATTTCCTCAATCTGGCTCAAATGATCAAGTAGCCAAAACTGCAAAGGAAGGGAGATATGTCAGCACATTGTATAAAAAAAAAGCAGAAAAAGCAAAAAGAAAGCCAAAAAGCAAGAAAAAAATAAAAATAAAAAAAATAATAAAGAGAATTTTTTTTTACCTGCAGGATCTGGGCACATGCTAGGAAGCGTTTCGACTTCCTATTGTAGCAGTTGGTTAAGGCCTGATATATCCCTGCTAAAATCATAGGGGCCAACCTCTCCCTCTCCCGAACCTGGCATATCACTGAGATCAAGGCCAAGTCCACCTCATCATCATCCCTTGGGAAAAGCAACTGGTTGACCACTATCAGGGTCAACGCATTGAATCGGGCCTCCTTATCTTCTCCCCTCAAAAGCTTCTCAGTCAAAAAAGCCTTAGATAGGGTCAAAAGGGTGTCAGAATCCCCCAAGTCCTTCTTCCCTATGCCCAAAAAAGTAGAAGCTTCCTTCTTGTAACTGGGCCTAAGAGGTGGATTCACCACCTTCTCATCAAACCTCAGGCCCAGGATGGTTTCCACCTCCTCAATGGTTGGGGTCATCTCATGGTTCCCAAAACGGAACAAGTTGAGGTCAGGAACCCAATGACCAATCATGGCCTCTATAATCTCCCACCTGAAGGGAACCTTGGGAATGAGCAGGGTATGGCCTAGATTAGTAGAACCCCATCTCCTCTCCTCATCTAGGGTCATAGAGTTAACCCACCTTGTGTAAAAGGAATCCACAGGGTTGTACCTAGTGAGATTTGGGGGTTTTGATCTAAAAGGCTGTTTTGCAAGGGAGGCAGTGTGGACAGACAATAATGGGGTAGAAGATGATCCGGATTCCATTGGATGTGACGGGAGCAAGCTAGAACTCAAGAGGAGGAAGAAAAAGGCGAAAAAGGGGGTTTCTAAACTCAAAAACTCGTAAAAAATACTCAAATCCCGAGGCTGGTTGCATTTATAGCATCTTTTAACGTATCCGGTAACTCAGACCGGATACAAAAGGCTTTATTAATATCCGGATAAGTATACCGGATACAAAGGATACCATGAGTATCCGGTATGACATACCGGATACAAAGACCAATCAATGTATCCGGTATGTCAGACCGGATACCGAGAAAAAATGCAAAAAAAGAGCTAAGGATGAAAAAATCCGAATTTTTTACCTGTTTTACCTGCTTACATGTCATAATTGCATAAAATTGAGGACAAAAGATGTGCAAGACAAGATAGAATGAATCAAAGTTTTTTATATATGCAAGTTTTGGTACAATGATGATGAAAAAGACATGAAAATCTTAAAATCTCTAACTACTCCTGTGCAGGATCATCCACGCGTCCTCGGCCACGTCTACCTCTACGGCCTCTCCCTCGAAGCACTCTACGCCTAGAATAGGCAAGAATACGCTCGGCTGCATGGCGAGGATGCCGACCCACCACCTGCTGGAGTTGATACTCCAGGCAATACTCCTCGATGTCTGGGGGTAGAGCAGGAGTGGAATCTGGGGAGGAAGCCTCTGGCTCAACAGCAACCCACCCAACTGGACCCTCAGCCATAGCAGGCTCTGCTCCCGCAGCTCCAGAAGACCCGGCAGCAGAAGAATGGCTAGGAGCAGAAACATCTGGATCAACAGGAAAAAAAAATCAGAAATGAAAGCATCAGAATAAACCGAAGAGGAAAAATTAAAGGAAGCATACCAGGGATATCTACAGCAGGCACTGGAGGATCCGGATCCACTGGGTCAGCAGCAGGGACCTCCTCCGGCTCATGAACCATCACTGGGACAGCCGGGGTATCCGCAGGAGCAACTGGGGCATCAGTAGGTGGAGCATCACCGGGATCAGCAGCTGGGACGTCCACAGGATCAGAGTCCCGAGCAGGAGATGGGTCAGGAATGAGGAAATCATGCTCAAAAAAGGCATCCTGATCCGGGACCGGGCCCTGCACAAGTCAAACAAGCTTAATCAGAATAGCAGAAACAGGAAAATAATGAAAGAAATGAACATATGAGAAGGCCAGATACCTGTCTAGACTGGAGCTCAGCAACTAAGGCCTCCAGCTCCCTGATCCGGGCATCCCGCTGGGCCACGACCGCATCATGCTCCGCGATCATATCATCGATCGCAGCCCGCTGGCTCTCGAACCGGTCCCGAATGGAGTTCAGCTCGTGTACCTGCCAACAAGAACGGAAGCGTGGTCAGAAATGCATAAGGAAGGAAAAGAGGATAAAAATGGGGAGAGTACAAAGCTTACCGTGTCCTCGTGGATCCGGATACGGATCCCGCCGATCTCTGTCACCCCAGCACGAGTAGGTCGATCCATCAAGCATCCGATAGATACTCCCTGGAACCACTCGTCATAATCTCCGGCTACTGTGAGCCCCTCTGCATCCAGGAAATAATCGAACTGATCTACATCGAAGCCAGGAAGGAGAGTATCGGGACCCACAGCAGGAGGAGGGACGGGGATGCGAAGTGCGCCAGTGTGCTGGAAGTACAGGCGCTCTCCCAAGTACATCACCCTACCAAGCCTCCCAAGGAAGCACTGGTAAGGTTGACGTCGGAGATCTCTCTCAAAAGCATCCTGTACTGCCATCTCACGGGCAACTCCGACATCCACGTCATCTGGACGGGATAGAATGAGCTGCAAAGAAGCAAAGTGGTCAGATACAGTCAAGATACAGGAAAGGAAATAAAAGAACCTGGGCCGACCATCGCAGGGCCACAGGGAAATCCGCAACCTCAGGAACAGGGGATGGGCGGAAGAAAGTCATATAGGTGTACATGAACACCTAGCAAAAGAAAAATCAGTCAAGAAAAGATAAAGCCTAAGGAATTAAACCAGACAGATGAATGCAATACCTGTAGAATCTGCCAGAAGAACCGGCTGCTGACTCCATCACCTCTCGGAGATGCTAAGCCCCAAACCGCTCGGCACAGCCCGGCCAAGATGGTCCCATAGATGAGCCGACCCCATGCTAGCTGGCGGGTCTGATGGAAATCTCTCAAGGCGTCCAAAAAGAGCGGACTGACACCGGTAGTATCCCCCGGGAAGAAGCAGCTCCCCAACATCAGCAGGAATACATGTCGGAAGATCGGCGCAAAGGCTGCATCCTCCACAGAAACGGTCTCGTGCCTCCTCTCAAAATGACGAGCCAGACTCTCCCGCAGCCAGCTAATGGAGAGCCGGCCACTCCTCCCATCCCAGGTAGTAGGTGGCAGGGCTTGATACCCCAGAAGGAGGCCAATATCCTCCGCAGAAGGCCGCTCCAAGATGATGGTCCGCCCAGTCAATGGAATACCGGTGATCATCACAAAATCCGAGGGGCGGATCCCCAGCTCCACGTCCGGCAAATGAAACGACTGCGTCTCTGGGAAATATCTCTCCATCATGGCAAATAAGCGGACGGTCGGCTCTGAATGATGGAATACTGAGGAAGTGATCCAGGTGGCACCTCCCAAACTCCCGCCTGAGTGCCGGAGAAAGTGACTGTGCCAACTCACTGAATCTCCCCCAGCTGCCTCGCAAGTGGGAAGAGTAGTATGGAAGCGGCACATCGGCCCTGATGCACATGGAGGGGTGGCTATCCAAGCCATGGAGGAGCTCTGTATCATGCACAGAGGCCCTCAACTCCTCAGGAACTCCTGCAAGAGCTACAGCAACCCCCTCCGGAGCCGTATCTCTGGCTCTGCCTCGACCTCTACCACGGCCTCTCTCGCCCTCAGGGGCCTGATCCTGAACCCGGCCTCTGCCTCGGCCTCGACCACGAGCGGGTGCAACCACGGGCTGAATTGCAAAGGAACAGCGTGAAGATTTGTGTACAAGGGAGAATGAAGAGAGAAAGAAAATTTTTTGAAAACCTACCTCGGCAGAACTCTCTCTGGAGTCACCTAATGGCTCAGACAAAGTGGCGCTGGAGCTCGCCTCTGTCCGAGCCCGCGAACTGGAGGGCTGATCAGCTGGGTCAACCTCCTCTCTAACCCGAGAACGACTCCTAGCCATCTACAACAGGGAAGTATCCTATGAATTTCAGTACAAATTTATCTAAAATCCTACTTTGCTTTTAATCTGGATTTAGTTCAAATTTATCAGAAATTTCACCTTGCTTTAGGTTCCAACTCTAGTTCATCTGGAATCTTATTAAATGTTTCAGGGATTGTGGTTCGGTTCAAAGTCTTTTAGAAAATATTTCTATATTACTCTAAAAATTTTTTACAAGGCCTAATATCTGATAATTTACTGCAGGATGGCTACATTGGCGCAAAAGCAAATGGTCTGAGCTAAATCAAGGATCGGAATAAACTGAAGAATCCCAGAACCAACCACAGAATAGTCCTGACAGTTAGAGCACCACATTAACACCAGGTGGATTGAGAAGAATAAATCCCAGCATATCAAGACAAAAGAAGTAGCAGCGAGGTATGAGAATCAGAATTCAATCAGAAAAAGTACAACATGGCACCAGCAGTATGCCATCTGAAAAGGAAAGAAAATCATGGGAAAATACAACCAGTTGGTCAACTATAAGAAAGTCGGAGCAAGTTTACGAGGTCCAAACCAATTCAGCATACAAATTCAATGAATACCACCAGCAGGCAATTCCAAGGTCTAAGGCAACAGGCCATGGTCATTAGGAATCATAAAGTAAATATGGCAGCATCAAGAATACCAAGAGTTTATGAGCAAATTCGGTCAGTATGCAGAAATTCAACAAAAAATGCCAAATCTGATCATATGAAGAACAATGAAGAACTAGGCAATCAAGCATAAGAATCAAAATCCAATCAAGAAGCATCACCTTTAACAGTCAATCAACATTGCATCCAGTTCTGAAGAATTGACAAGGACAAAACAAATAACATGGCAACATTGCTTGGATGTGGCAGTAAAGCACATTACAAAGGAAAAATAGCACATGGCATTGAAATTCGTCCAAATAAGCATGAATGGATTACCCAGAAAAATTCCAATCTCACTAACCTGGGCGAGCAGTGGAGAAGCAAGTGCCTGATTGCAAGTGGGAATCAAGGGACAAGTAGCCGGAGCAAAACCTCCAATGTCAGGCTGAGAAATCACAAGAGAATGGGAAAAATCGAGCTAGGGCTCGATTGCGGCTGTCAAAGAGCAATCGGGAAGTCGCCGGAGCTACAGGTTGTCGCCGGCAGCAAAATGAAGCACCGGAGTCGTCGGAGGCCGCCGGAAAATAAGGAAGAGCCGTCGGGTGAAGAAGAAGAAGAAGATAGCCGGTCTGAGTTATCGGAGAAGGAGAAAAGAAATGAAAAGTCGCGGTCGCGCGCGACTTATAAAACCTGGGGGATCTGGATACTCAGGCCGGATACCCGCAGGCCCTCGATTATCCGGATACACTCACCGAATACCAAAGAAAAAAGAAAAAAAAACAGAAAAAAAGGAAAAAACAGAAAAGAATAGAAAAAAAAGGAAATGAAAAGAAAAAAAAAAAGAAGAAAAGGAAATGAAAAAAAAAAAGAAAAAAAAAAGAAAAAAAGAAGAAGAAAAGGAAATGAAAAAAAAAAAAAGAAGGAAAAGGAAAGAGCAAAATTGTGCTACAATTTCTATTTTCTCAAAATCCAATTTTTGTCTTGAAATCCACCTCACAGCCACGAGAGCTCTGTGGAATTCGGGACAACTTTGGGAAATGTGCCTGGTCAAAAGGATGATATCCACTCAATTTTCAACTTGGTTTGATAAAAAAATCAGTTTTTCAAAAAATCCTATTTTTGGGCTTAAAATCCACTTCACAGCCACAAAGGGCTCAGTGGAATTTAAGAATTCTTGGAGAGATGCCCCCCTTAAAGTGAGGGCTTTTTGGCAAATCTCCACTCAAAAATTGTTTTCTACAGAAATTGAATTGAACCGAGCAAATCATGCTCAAGGGAATGCAATTTGGGCTTGTCTACTCTTTGCAGCTCACTGCTTCGCAGCTCCCACAAAGAGGGGCAGTTGTAGATACCCCAAATTGCACAAACAATCATCAAAAATCATTATCTCCTGGAAAGCCAGCACAGAATTTGAAGAAAATAAACTTTTATCTGTATCCGGATACTCAATCCGGATACAAGTACCCTTTCCCGTATCCGGATACTCATACCGGATACGTGTGAGCCTTAGTGTATCCGGTACCATGTACCGGATACCTTAAGGCCCTTTGTTATCCGGTCTGACATACCGGATACCTTAAGTTTGCTCAAAATTAGGGTTTTCCGAGAGCTTTTCACTTTTACCATCATGTCCCTCATTAAATGAGGGGAAATCGCGGAAATAACCTTAGGGTTTAGGTTGGAGGGGTTCTAGACATTAATTTGTGTCTACCAATGACCTTAGCCCTTGCCTATAAATAGGAGCCTCCTCCTTGAGCAAATGGCACGCAACTCTTGTTTTGAATTCTCGCAAAGAAGAACTCCAAGAGAAGAAGAAAACCGCTGTGGAATCGCCTCCAGCACTCAGGTAAGCCTCAACTTTTCTTTTTATTTTCTGTCTTTACATTCCTAGATCTAGATCTCTTCTTCTACCTTTCTGTAGTGTAAAGCCTTGTTTGTATGTGTGGAAATCCTTCCCCGGCTCAAAGTATCTCAAGACTCCCCTAGCCGTAAAACGTGAAGGCGGATCTAGGAGAAACGAGACTGGGGATTGACCCTAGTGCTAGAACCCATGTAGCGTAAGGCTTTTGAATGATTGAAAACCGTTCCATATTCAAAGTACCCTTGATTATCTTAAAGAGAACAGAGGGAAACGATAATGGAACGGAAACCTAGGCTATGCTAGAACCTATTTTGTTGAATCTATATGCATGTTGTATTGATCTTGCTTGGGTTTTCACTTTTGCACACATGTTACACTTTTTTTGGTGAATAGGCTCACATTTGGGGATTTATTACATTCATTGTGATAAATCTCCAATAAATGGCCTCAATCGAATTCTGGAGTATTTTAAAATGTTTTTCAAAGGTTTTGGATTCATCTCACATAGATCACACACATTTTATTAATTTTCGGATTTGAATTTCTTCAAAAGTGGCTTAACTTGACAGCACCTGTACCCTTACTTCGGACGCCCATAACTTCATCATCCGGATGAATTTTGGGGTGATTCCAGAACCGTGGGAAAGGTGAGGCTGTCTAGTTTATGTCCACCAAATTTCATGAATTTTCATCCAGTGGATTTTTGACACCTCTCTGTCGAAGTTGAGTGGACAGTTCAGGTTCAAGTACAGAACTTGTCACTTCGACGGACCGCCATGTGTTCGTTTTAAGTCCGATTCGAGTGATTTTTATTTCTGAGTACTCCTTTTTGAGTCTATTTTCAAATCCAGTTGGTTTCATAATGTTTGGATTCCATTTGAATTATTGGTAGCCGATTTACTCAGAACTGCTCATTTGCACTTTTCTGGGTAAATCTGTGATCTTCGGGGCCTGTTCGGGAGACCACCCAAGGCACATCCGAAGGGATTTTTGTATGAGGCTAGTTTCTATGGAAAGATAGCCATACAAACTTCAATCACACCAAATTTCACGGATTTCTATGTAGTGGATTTTTCTAGACAATTTTCCAAAGTTGCCCACTTACCACTTTTAAAAATCCCCAACAGCAGCTTCAAAGGAGCATAACTCCTAGGATTTTTATCGGATTAACTTGAGATTTTGCATGAGCTCCTTATTTATCATAATCTTTCAAATAGAGTTGGTTTGAATCAATTTGAAATTGGATTTGAATGATTTCAAGACAAAGGACCTTACTTTTTACCAAAATTCCCGGATTTGCCTCAACTTGGTTTTGGCCACTTTTACTTTGATTTCCATCTTTTGAAATATTCCAGAAGTGATATTGACATAAGAGAGGATCTAAAATCCATTTAGATCTTCATGTGAAGATATCATACATTGTTCCTTTTTCAAGGCTTTTTCATGATTTTTAGCAAGCTTATTATTTTTTTAGCATGAACATACACTAGGCAACCACTTCGTGTGGATGAATGGGGGTGCCTAACACCTTCCCCTGTTTATAATCTAATCCCCTTACCCATCTCTGGATTTGATTTTCAAGTAGGGTTATTTTTACCCTAGAATGTTTCTTTTGGCTATTTTTGCTACTTTTGAACTCTTTGGTGTCCATTCTCACCCCAAAATCATGAATGGTGGCGACTCTCCCAATTTTTGCGTCGATCCCCGTGTGTTGACAGAGGGATGATCACGCCGGTGATTTTTTCCCATGTCTCACAGCCCTTCTTCACCTGTCTCACCTGTGCCCATGCATCTTCGTGGTGAGGTTTTTTCTGTGGCACGGGTGGAGTTCGTGACTTCTCCCAGTCCGGTAGAGGCACCTGCAGCAGAGCCTGAGATCGAGGCTGATATTGTACCTGCTGCTGAGGATGTGCCAGAGTCTGCCCCAGTACCTGAGACTGCTCCTGATGCATCCGCAGATGTGGATATGGAGTCGACTAGAGATGCTGCGGTGGTGGAGCCTACTGTGGAGGCTATGGTGATAGAGGAGGCTATTGCTAATCCTGTAGAGCCTGAGGTGGAGCCTGCTGATGTGCCTGGGACATCCACTCCTGCTGGTCCTGCCATGGAGCCTACAGAGGAGACGCCTGCTGCCGCTGATTCTGTGACGGAGTCTTCCCATACTGATTCTGACACCGAGTCTACGGGATATGTAGATACTTTGGGTACGTTCCTTCTGATCATCCCACTGCTGGCCTCATGCCTTTATATATGTGGCATGATATTCAGTCTATTTTGAGCAGGATGACCCGTAGCACAGCCCGCAATATTGTGCGGCATGTCTTTGAGCGCAGGCGATCTTTAGGCCGTGGTCGAGGCAGAGGACGAGGCCGTGGCCGTAGGGGTGGACCTGCATAGACAGTAGATTAGGATTCCTTTATGTACTTTGTATTTTTGACAAAAATGATGTACACATTCATATATATAAAAGAAGTTTGATTTTCATTCATTTGTGCTCATTCCTTCTTTCTTTTCAGTTTTTATTGCATGATGAATGTTAAAGCAGGGACAGGTGAAGCTTAGGGAAACAAGGAAATTAAAATTTCCCATTTTTTTTGCATTTTTCCGAAGGAACCGTACTTAGACTACGAGCAAGCCGTGCCCGTAATATTAATACGGGCACACTCTGCCCGTGAATTTTCCACGGTCAAGTGTGTCCGTATTTTCTATACGGTCGCGCTATGCCCGTATAATAATTACGGATTTTACTGCCTTAACGAATTTTTCTATATAAACTCATAGGGAACGTCATTGTGACACTTTTATTAGTTTGAAAACTCCCTGAGCACGTCTTTTCTCGCTTTCCTTGGCTTCTTTGGCGCTTCCATGGCTTCCCCTGCACCGTTCTCTTCTGCCGTTGAATCTCCTCCTGCAAGACAACCTGTTAGATCAAAACCTCCTAATCTCACCAGGTATAACATTGTAGATTCTTTCTATGACAGATGGGTTAACTCTATGACCCTTGATGAGGAGATTTGCTGGGATTCCATCCACCTAGGGCATATCCTACACATCCCTAAAATTCCCTTTAAGTGGGAAATCATTGAAGCTTTGATTGGACACTGGGTTCCTGAACTGAATTTCTTCCGTTTTGATGACAAAGAGATGACTCCTACCATAGAAGAAATTGAAACCATCCTTGGCTTAAAATTTTCTGAAAAAGTTGTGAACCCGCCCCTAAAGCCTAGTTACAAAAAGGAGGCCTCTACATTCCTGGGTATAGGGAAGAAAGACTTAGGGAATTCTGATACCCTATTGACCTTGTCCAAGACCTTTTTGACTGAAAAACTTCTAAGGAGTGGGGACAAGGATGCCAGGTTTAATGCTTTGACTTTGATAGTAGTCAACCAGTTATTCTTTCCACGGGGTGATGACCAGGTTGACTTGGCTCTCATCTCAATCATCTGCCAAGTTAGGGAACGTGAGAGGTTGGCCCCTATGATCTTAGCAGAGATATACCAGGCCCTTACTGACTGCTATTTCAAAAAGAAGATACGCTTCCTTGCCTACGCCCCCATCCTACAGGTAAAAAATAAATATTATATATTTTTTTTTCTTTCTTCCTTTTTCTTTCTTCTCTTTTTTTTTCTTTCTTCCTTTTTTTTCTTTCTTTTCTTCTTTTTTCTTTTTTTTTTCTTCTTCTTTTTTTTTCCTTTTTTTTTCTTTGGAAATAAATTGAAATACTCCCCTTTTTTGCAGCTTTGGTTGCTTGACCACCTGAGCCAAGTTGAAGAGATAACTCGCCGCTTCTTTCTAAGGTTGAAAGTTCCTGTTCTGATGAGCCACAGGGGTTGTCCTAATATCCAAGGCGGCAAGCAGGGATGGTTCACGTTTTTGGGTACTCTCCAGGATGATCAAGTGAGATGGCCTGGCACTTATCAGCCCAATCCAGAGACAGTGATCAGCTTCAGAGATAGGAACTTTCTGGTCCTGGCAGGCTTGAAATCTGCTGTTATCTTCCCTTGAGGGTTCTTCGGCAGTTTGGAGCGACCCAGGGAATTATGATCCCAACTGGCTATGAGAGCCTTGTAGGGCCACTTACATTAGCCACCATGGGGCTAAATGCTCAATTAATGAATGAGTGGTCCTATGTTCGCTTTCTGCGGGGTCTTGTCATTGCTGAGTCCCATGTGAAGGACTATCACTTTTGGATCAAAGAGCAGGTGCAGAGTCATGCCCCAGTACCAGAGGATCCTCCTGCAATTCTTCCCCCTACCTATGAGGAGATTCTGGAGTTTGAAAGGGCAACCCATAAGCGGCTTCAACAAATATGGGTACGAGAAGCACAAGAGCTTAGGATAAAAGTCATTGATCTGGAGAGGAAACTTGAAGAGCAGAAATCTGGCCGCATTGCCATGGAGAAGAAACTTGAAGAACAAAGGCAGCCTCGTCGCTTTGAAGTCCGAGTGATGCGGAAGAAATGTTAAGATTCCCTGGCCGACCTTAGGGCATTGAAGATCAAGCATTTTCTTTCAGACGAGATCATCTCCTTTTTGAGTGATCCTGATGCAGAGGGAGCTTCTGGAATCATTTCAACTCAAGCAGCTAGGATTAGGGAGCTTAAGGAGCAGTTAAGGAGTAGGGCTTAGATTCTTTTATCTTTTTTCTCTTTTTTTTCATACTTTTATACAAAAGCAAACTCCATTAGTGGAAAGATAATAGATTTAATTCAAAAATAGGTTTTATATTATTGGCCTCAGAATTCTCAGATGCTTGTAAAAACAGAAGTTTTATGAAAAAGTATTTGATTTCTCATCACTGGCCAAAGTATAGTTTTTTTTTTTTGAAAGCTGATCCAAAACACTTAATCACATATAATAGGAATTAAAATCAGGTTGAATAATGAAAAGGGTAGTCCAAGCAATAGGGAGAGACCAACCAAATCTGTCTACCCTGTGACCTTTAGAATCATCCCCTAATGGCTTTTTCTTCATGACTGACCCTGCTAATCCGCTCAATTTCCAGTACTCATGCTGATTACATTTGGACCACATGATCAACTCAACCCTTTGATTTTTTTTTCTTTCTTTTTTTTTTCTTTTTTTTTCTTTTTTTTTTCTTTTCTTTTTGCCCCTAGCGCCAATTACGGTTTTCATTAGGGCCAGCTTCTGCATTCCGTCATCACCAACCTTACTCTGAAAGTTGAATGAATATACTAAGATCACCGAGGGCTTAATAGTAGGATGAAACAAAGGCTAGGCTTGGTTTATGAAATAAAATGTATTAAAGGCTCAAAATTTTCTAAGTGTGAAAATGGGTCAACCGGACTTACAATCATGCTGAATTCAATCCCATTCCCTTTCTCTTGTATTTGGCTTTCATTTGCCCCTATTTTTTTCTCTTTTGTTTCTTTCTGCCCCTATTGGCTTTGCCCCTATTGGCCTTGCCCCAGTATAAGACTGTAAGTCCAGTTTAGGTTTAACAAAGAAGACGAACAGGCTCAAATTGGCTTCACTAGGGATGAAAATTTTGGGATATAAGGAAAAATGGCCTCAGATCATTTCCTAGTAATATTCATTCAAGGAAAATACCTCTTTACTGCATCAGAGTTAATTGGCTCAGGAAAATCTTTCCCATCCATTTCTGTTAAGATGAGAGCACCCCCTGATAGGACCTTCTTGACAACATAAGGCCCTTCCAAATTTGGTTTAAACTTTCCACGAGGGTCTTCCAAAAAGGGTAAGATTTTCTTCAATATTAAATTTCCTTCTTGGAAAGTTCTGGGCTTTACCTTCTTGTTGTAAGCCCTGGCCATTCTCTTCTGATACAATTGGCCATGACAAAGCGCTTTCAGACGCTTTTCCTCTATTAGGTTGAGTTGATCATGTCTTAACTGTATCCATTCAGCTTCTTCTAGTTCAGCTTCCATCAGCACTCTTAGTGAAGGTATTTCCACTTCCACTGGTAAAACTGCTTCCATTCCATATACTAAGGAATACGGGGTTGCCCCTGTAGAAGTCCGAATCGAGGTTCTGTAAGCATGTAGAGCAAGTGGCAGCATTTCATGCCAATCTTTGAAACTCACTACCATCTTCTGAATGATCTTCTTTATATTCTTATTTGCTGCTTCCACTGCCCCATTCATCTTTGGTCTATACGGAGCTGACTTGTGGTGGGTGATGTGAAATTGTTCACACATCTTTCTCATGTCCTTGTTCTTAAGGTTCGAAGCATTGTCTAATACTATGGCACTTGGCAAACCATAGCGACAAATGATATTGTGCTTCAAGAATTTCAAAACGTGGCTACTTGTAATGTTTGCATATGAAGCTGCCTCTACCCACTTGGTGAAGTAATCAATTGCTACAAGTATAAACCTGTGTCCATTTGATGCCTTTGGAGAGATCATTCCAATGACGTCTATACCCCACATGGAGAAGGGCCATGGAGATGTCATGTTGTGCAGTTCACTTGGGGGTGCATTTTTATTATCAGCATACACTTGGCATAAATGACACCTTTTGACATGTATATAGCAATCATGCTCCATTGTCGACCAGTAATATCCCAATCACAGAATCTTCTTGGCAAGCATATGCACGTTCATATGGGGTCCACACACTCCTCCATGTACAGTTTCAACTAACCTTTCTGACTCGGTCTTGGCAACACATCTAAGTAGGATATCATTGTGTGATCTTTTGTACAACTGCCCACCACTTAGTAAGAACTGTCCTGCCAGACTCTGTATTGTTCTTTTCTCTGTAGAAGTGACATTTTCTGGCAAACTCCGATCATTTAGGAAGTTCCTAATATCTTGAAATCATGGTACTTCTTCTTCTGGGGCTTCTCCTAGAACAAGGCAATAAGCTGGTTCATCTCTGACTTCAATTTCCAGTGGTCTAATATCAACACATTCTGGCATACTGACCATTGAAGCCAATGTTGCTAGAGCATCCGCAAACTGATTTTTGGCCCTTGACATATAATTGAAGGAAATTCGAGTAAATTTGGTGCTTATTTCTTCCAAAGACTGGTGATAGGGGATCAATTTGTGATCCTTGGTTTTCCATTCACCAGTTGTTTGGAAGATGATAAGACTCGAATCCCCATATACGTCAAGTTCCTCTACTTCATGGTTTAAGGCAGCTTGCAACCCAATTATGCATGCTTCATACTCTGCTATATTGTTTGTGCATTGGAACCTTAGCTTCACTGCGATCGGGATATGTGCCCCATCTGGCTTGATCAAAACAGCCCCTATTCCATTTCCATTCATATTGGTGGCCCCATCAAAAAACATTTGCCAAGAGCTTTCCCCTTCTTCTTCTTCTGTAAATAGGATTGCCTCATCAGGGAAGTTAGTCTTCAAAGGTTGGTATTCTGGTAAAGGGTGTGCAGCTAAGTGATCAGCTATGGCGTGACCTTTAATGGCTTTCTGTATGATATAGGTGAGGTCAAATTTAGAGAGTAATAACTGCCACTTTGCTGTCCTGCCAGTTAAAGCTGGTTTCTCAAATAGATACTTCAAAGGGTCCATTCGGGATATCAATAAGGTGGAATGACTAAGGAAATAATGCCTCAGTCTCTGGGTTGCCCACATTAAGGCACAACAAGTCTTTTCCAAAGGAGAGTACTTTGCTTCATATTCTGTAAATTTCTTGCTTAGGTAGTAAATCGCCCTTTCCTTTCTGCCTGTATCGTCATGCTGTCCCAAGACACACCCCATTGACGTCTCCAAAACTGACAAGTATAAAATCAATGGTCTTCCTGGAGTTGGTGGTACTAGCACAGGTGGGTTCAACAAATATTCCTTTATTGTGTCAAAGGTTTCTTGACAATCGTCATTCCAGATTGTCGGGTTATTCTTTCTTAGAAGCTTGAAAATTGGTTCACAGATAGCGGTGAGCTGTGCTATGAACCGGCTTATGTACTGAATCCTCCCAAGAAAACCACGGACTTCCTTCTCCGTTCTAGGTGATGGCATTTCAATGATTGCTTTAGCTTTAGCTGGGTCAATCTCAATTCCCTTCCTGCTTACTATAAAGCCCAATAATTTTCCTGATGTAGCCCCAAAGACACATTTTGCAGGGTTAAGCCTTAGACTATATTTCCTGGGCCGGTCAAACACCTTCTTCAAGTTGATCAAGTGGTCTTCTTCTTCACATGATTTGGCTATCATATCATCCACATAGACCTCCATCTTCTTGTGGATCATATCATGGAATAAGGCTGTCATGGCCCGTTGGTAGGTTGCCCCGGCATTTTTAAGCCCAAATGGCATGACAGTGTAGTGGAAGGTACCCCAAGGTGTAATGAAGGCTGTTTTTTCTTGATCCTCCTTAGCTATTTTAATTTGATTGTACCCAGAAAACCCGTCCATGAATGAGAACAGGCTATGCACAGCAGTGTTGTCCACTAAGATGTCTATGTGTGGAAGTGGAAAATCATCCTTTGGGCTTGCCTTATTCAAGTCTCTGTAGTCTACACACATTCAGACCTTTCCATCCTTTTTTGGCACTGGTACTATATTTGCAAGCCATTCAGGATATGTGGAGACTGCCAAGAATCCAGCTTGGAATTGCTTAACCACTTCATCTTTGACCTTCAATGTCCATTCAGGTTTTAACCTTCTCAGTTTCTGCTTAACTGGCTTGGCATCTGGTAGAATGGGTAGCCTGTGCACAACCATGTCCGTGTCTAACCCTGGCATATCCCGATACGACCATGCAAATACATCTTCATAATTAGCCAAGAACTGTATCATTTCATCCCGCTGTACCTCAGATAAGCATACCCCAATCTTTACTATCTTTGGGTCATTTTCGGTCCCTAGGTTTATTGATATGGTCTCTTCAATATTGGGTTGGACCCCCTTTTCATGATGCTCTAATTGATATGTGATTTCTTTTGGAGGGTCGTCTTCTTCGTCCTCGGTCTCTTCTTCAACCCCCATTAGGTCAAAGTCGAGCTCAAGGTCGAAGTCATACTCAACCTGATCCAATTCCGTTTGCTTATATGGTTCATAAATGGTTTGGACCTTTTTGAAAAAAATTTTTCTATAAAAAATTGAAAAATCTTTGTGTTTTTTGAGAGCCTTTTATAAAATCTTTCCCTGAAGACGAAGGCTCATTAAAACCTTCAGGAAAAGGGCATTCGACTAATGGAGTTTTTTTTTGGAATCCATGTCTGTTTGCCAAACAAACGTGGCTTCAAAAGTAAGGGGAGTTTCCTCCCAATTGTTCAAAGTAAAAGAATCGAGGGCAGGGATACAAGCCTGCTCCTCAAGCTCAAGGTCTGCATCTGAAATCACCAATACTGGGTGAGTTGCATCACCTGTTTCTACCGCAGCCCAATCGATAAAAGGTAGCTCATCTGCTCCTTCTTCTTCGTTGCCTTCTGTCATGGCAAAAAATGCTCCAATGTCCTCAGAGAAGTCATGCTCCTGTTCTGTATGTGGCCCAGGCCCACCTAATGCTTGTGGAGATGGAGGTGGAACATATGGTTGCACGGTTGAGGATTTGGGTTTTTGAAATGGATTGATGTTATAGTATGGGGGTTTGGACTGATCCTAAGGAAGAGACAGCTGAATCATGTGAGAAAGTTTAGGAAAAGTTTCCCTGATGTGAGGGAATTTCATGTCTTCCATTTCCTTCTGTCTTCTCCAATTCCTTGGCTTGGACCCCAATCCTGCTCTGTGGACCATCTTCTTAACCATTACTGGTTCTATCCTTCCTTGCAGGTTAACCCCCAGACCTTTTCCAGGGTGAAAGTTGTACTTTTCCAGCACATTCTTGACCATTTTCTCAGCACAAGTCGATTTTCCTTCTTTTTCCTGATACCCCCCAGGTATGAAATTAACAGTTTCAAACTGGAAAGAGTGAAAGGCCATCTTGTCAGCAGTCATTTCCATGTTTATGTAGGGTACATCAGGGGACCACATGGGAGGAACCAAATTTTCGGCTAGGACAATAATCACCTTTTGCCCTCTAATATATTTGATTCTTTGGTGGAGGGTAGATGGTATAGCCCTAGCCATATGAATCAACGGCCTTCCTAGGAGTAGGTTGAAGGCTGCAGGTATATCCATCACTTCAAATGTGATGTTGAAAATATACGGTCCAATTGTGACCGGCAGTTCAACCTCCCCTAGGGAGTGTGTTTTAGAGCTGTCAAATGCTCTTATGATTCTTCCATTCTGTTTGATTTTGTTTTGCTCCAGACCGAGCTTAACAAAGGTTATTAATGGGCAGACATTGAGAGCCGACCCATTATCAATCAAGACCCGGGCTATCATGCAACCCTTACTGAGTACAGCTATGTGCAATGGATCAACATGATGGTACCCCGCTGGGCTGATCTCAGTCTCAGAAAAAGTTATAACATTGTGGGATAATATTTGCCTAACCATCCAGCCTAGTTGGTCTGGTTCAATGTTTTTAGGCACATGTGCCCCCTAAAGTATCCTTAACAAGGAGTCCCTATGTTTTTCAGAATTTAACAATAATCCTAGAATTGAGATCTGGGCAGGGACTTTGTTCAACTGCTCGACAACATTCAATTCACTCTTTTTTATGATCTTCATGAGGTCAGCAGCCTCACTGTCAACTACCTGAGGGGCATCTTCCCCTACCTTGGCCTTTCCTTTATTTTTCTCCTCTTCTTTCTTTTCTTTCTCTGGTTCCTTTTGTTTTTCTTCCACTGCTACACATTTTCCTGACCTCATCATGAGGTTCACTTCTTCCTTGCTTTCAGCTGCAGTTGCAGGGAATGTAGTGGTGTAGCCTTCACTGTAGTTCCATGGTACAGCCGATTCAAAGTAGGAAGGCTTGGGGACATTTATCACCAAGGGAGGAAGTTTGGACTTGGATGGTGAAGTTTGAGCAAGGGGGACATTAACAACCAATGGTGGAAGTTGTTTTGGTTGGGGGGTTGCAGAAGTGACTGATGCACTAAGAGGGTCACAGTTTATGACCAATGGTGGTTTGGAGTGAATGGGTGAAGTAAAGGTGGATGGACTGCAATTGATGACCAACGGTGGTTTTGCAATGTTCATTTGGGCCATGAGGGACGAGACCCGGTCCATAGATGAGCTAATGTTCTTTGCAGCACTATCATTCCCTTTTGAAATTACATTTATTTCTTTGTCCTTATTTCTTCTGTCAAAATACACTTTGACCGTTGTCCCTATTGGAGCAATTAACTGGGATGGGTCAAAGGCTATTTTATCAGAGGAAATGACCCCTATGATATTAGAGGGGCCTGCCCCATGATGCTGAGGCAACGGGGTTTTGGCCAATGTCTGTTCTGGGAGGATTGGGAGCCCCTGTATTGAAAGACAGGGTATTCTGGTCTAATAAATCCTGAATGGCATGTTTCAAAGGCCAGCACTTGTCAATAGGGTGCCCAGGTGCACCCATGTGGTAATCGCAAGTGGTGGATGGGTCAAAATTTCTCCCCTTGGATGCATTCGGATTGGGCTCTCTTAAAGTGATATACCATGCTTGCAATAAAGTGGGCAGCAACTGAGAAGGAGTCATTGAAATAGGAGTGAAAACCCTATTTCTCCTTGCTGCAAAATAGGCATCCTTTTCCTCCTTAGTAAAAACCCTTTTTTGGTCTGAAGGTGCTGCTGGAACATTAACCCTCACAGGGGCCTGGGTAGATGGAGATGGAGTAGGAAAATGAGCAGGTATGTTGATTTGTATGGGCTTATTAGGGCCTGATGGTGGCTGCACCATGTTTACTTCCCCTTCTTTCTTGTTCCCATTCTTTTTCAACCCACTTCCTTTCTTTAGATTGGGGTCTTGCTGACTGACCATAGCAGAGTGGTCAATTATTTTACCTGACCTGATCTCATCCTCAATTCGGTCAGCCACTTGAACTAAGGCAGCAAAATTAGTGGTGGTCTGACCCACCAGGTGGCTGTAGAATGGTTGACCCAATGTGCTGATGAAGGTGGAAATCATCTCCTGTTCTAGCATAGGTGGCCTGACCTGAGAGGCAGTCTCCCTCCATCTCTTGGCATACTGTCTCACAGATTCGTCCCTTCCCTTGCTCATTCTCATTACATCGTACCTGTCTAGTACGATCTCTGAATTGAACCAGTATTGAGCTAAGAAGGCATCCGCTAGGTCCTTCCATCTTCTAATCTTTCCATGGTCTAGAGTAGCGAACCACCTCAAGGCGGTTCCCGTTAAGCTCCTTTGGAAGAGCTGGATCAGAACACCCTCATCTCGACCGAACTGGCATAAGGCACCACAGTACAACTTCAGATGGCTCATGGGACAGCCAGTGCCATCATATTTATCTAAGTCCGGACACTTGAACTTAGCTGGCAGGTTAACGTTAGGGTACAAGCACAAGTCTTCAAAGTTGGTGCCCCCGAAGTTGTTCACCCCTTTTACTTCCCTCAGTTCGTTTTGGATCATTTCCAGTCTGTGCATGAACTTCCTCTCAACTTCTTCCCTCATCCTTTCCTTTTCCTTAGCTTTGTCTGACTCCACTGTCTCATCCCTGATCAGTATAGGTTCAGGGGTGGGTTCATAGATGGGTTCAGGAATAGGTTGAACCGGAGGTGGAATGTTGATTTGTGGTGGAGGTGCTGGGTTGGAAGTGGATGCTTGGTTCTGGGCTTGCACTTGTTGGGCCTGCACTGACAGGATGTTTTCTAGCATTCGGGCTAGTCTTGCCACTTGCTCTTGAAGCAAGAGAATATCTGGGTGAGGAGCATCAGTTTCAGCCTCAATGGGATTCATGGCGCGAGCTCTTAATCTGGTTACAGGAGCTATGATTGCAAGTGTATTTGTACCTGGCAACAAAATAAAGAAAAAAATATCAGTGCCCAATTAATCTCATTCACATGCCTAGAAATGCCTATGTGCAAGCTGGGTGAACACGAGTTTGGATTTTTTCTTTATTTGCTTCTTTTTATCTTTTAGAATTGTTGGAATATTCTAGGGCTTCCAACAGGTCCCACAATAAAGAGAAAATGATCTGAAATTCAAAGGCTTTCAGAGGCCCGGGGGGTTTTGAAAAAGGTCTAAAATTCAAAGGCTTTCAGAGGCCCAGGGATATTTTTGGAAAAGGTCTGAAATTCAAAGGCTTTCAGAGGCCCAAGGATATTTTTGGAAAAGGTCTGAAATTCAAAGGCTTTCAGAGGCCCAAGGAGTTTTTGAGAAAAAGTCTGAAATTCAAAGGCTTTCAGAGGCCCAAGGAGTTTTTGAGAAAAAGTCTGAAATTCAAAGGCTTTCAGCGGCCCAAGGAGTTTTTGAGAAAAAGTCTGAAATTCAAAGGCTTTCAGAGGCCTAAAGATCTGAAATTCAAAGGCTTTCAGAGGCCCAAAAGAAAAAGGTCTGAAATTCAAAGGCTTTCAGAGGCCCAAAAGAAAAGGTCTGAAATTCAAATGCTTTTAGAGGCCCAAAAGATCTGAAATTCAAAGGCTTTCAGAGGCCCAAGGACATTTTGAGAAAAGGTCTGAAATTCAAAGGCTTTCAGAGGCCCGGGGTTTTTTGAGAAAAAGTCTGAAATTCAAAGGCTTTCAGAGGGCCAAAGAGTTTTTGAGAAAAAGTCTGAAATTCAAAGGCTTTCAAAGGCCCAAAGGATTTTCTCCCACATTTGTTTTTATTCATTTATTTTTTTTTGAAGCATTTTATTCAAACTCATTTCCCTCTATCATTATTTAAAGGTTAAAGGAATAAGATTTAGTGGGAAAAACTGATTAAAATTGAATTTTCCGCGAAAACCGTATACATAGTACGGTCCAGCCCTGCCCGTATTCAAATTACGAGCGAGCCGCGACCGTATGAAATCCACGGGCAAACCTCGCCCGTATAACTAATACGGATGAGCCCAGCTTGTGTATCAAATACGGTTTTACGGAGCTCTTTTATGTTTTCTCAGTTTTTTCACGGTTTGATCACTTTAATTGCTCATCCAAACATACGGTTCACCCAGTGCAGGGCTTCTAAACTGTCCCAAAGTGGACTTTGGCCTTTTTGCTAAAACACATGTTTAGGAAGGCACATGTACCCTCCAAATTGACACCATACTCAAGAATTTGGTACCCTTTTGTTGCCTCTTGTATGAACATTGGGTAGGATTGATTCTAAACAAAGTTAGAAACTCTTCCTATGGGCTGCACCAATTTTAAAAAACATGCATATTTTGGGACCAATTTTATCCTGAACCAATGGGCACCATGACACCCCTATGACATGAAAATAATGCAAAACAATAGGATTACCTTGTTACCTTGTTTACCTTCAATATGGCATCCGCATTATGCCCTGGTTTGTAAGCCATGCAAACGGCCTTCCCACAATTACAAGCCCATATCCCCACGTAATTGTGTACTTTGGCCAAAAACGTGTAACTCCACCTTCAAGCGTAGGGGTTTTGGGTTTTGGCTTAATGGCAACTTAGCACTCAAGCCTAGTGATGACCAGAATCACAGATCCACATTATCATCACATCATTAGCTCAAAGTTCTAAGGTGAATGTTTTCACTTTCGCTTTCCGAAATATCCACCTCGTTGCGCCAAGCTACACACATTCGGGTTCAACTTCCTATAGGTTAAGGGTAGGCTGTGTAAAAAAAATAAACGGTGCACAGTGCATTGTAAAAATAAGGTGCATTCACAATGTCCCAAACCCTTGCCACTCTTTTCATAGCCATGCATAAACAAACCAAAGCATAATATGAAAGCATATTTAAATTAAACAAATACACAAAACAATCCTATAGCACCTAAAACATGCTCATAAAAATCATCCAATCATGCAAACATATGATCATGTTATACACCCAAAAACGCATCATGAAGATCATGCTGAAAATTAAAACATGTTATCATAAAAATATAGCAAGAAATAAACATGGTTCAGTAAAACGAACCTCCCCTATGCATGTTTGTAGAAACAATCCTATAAATCAAAATTAAGCATGTTTCTACCCCCATGAATTCTTAAGCAATAATTCAGATTTAAAACATACCCAACATGCTTAAGAACACAAAATAGCAAGCAAATCAAAAAATATCCAAAACATGAACTAAAACACCAAAAGGCTCAAATCCTCAACTCCCCAGCAGAGTCGCCAGTTGTGAGACATGGGAAAAAATCAATTTCCATTGACTTCCTCTATCATCACACGGGATTAAATAAAACAAAGAGTCGCCACCATTCAATTTAGGTGTGAATGGACACCAAAATATTAAATAAGCACAAAAGGCAATTTTAGGGTAAAAATAACCCTCCTAAAAAAACAACCAGAGATGGGTAGGGGGATTAGGTTATGAATAGGGAAAGGTGTTAGGTACCCCTATTCATCCACACAAGGTGGTTGCCAGGTATTGTTCATGTTTTACAAAGAAGAAAGGCTTGCTATAAAAATCACAAAAATCACAAAAAAGACAAAAATATATGGTTTTTTCATATGAATAGTCTGATTGATCCAGAACTTTCAAATATGTTCATACCATTCCTAGGGTTTCATGATCAAAATAAAATTGAGATAAAATCACATAAAATCAATTTAAAGTGAAAAATCCAAAAATCTGGCTTCAAGTCAAATTCTAGAAATCTAGAAAAATATGATTTTTATAAAATATTTCAAAATTGAACTTGAATAGTCCAGGACATAGATATAGCCCAAATTTCACATTAAATCTGAAAATAAAAACAAAAATACCCACGTTGATGAAAAACATCAAAAGGGGAGAATTTAGACCGTAGGGTCTTCTCTCAATAATGAAAAAGGATTTAAAAACCACATCATGAAACCCTAGAATTTATTTTCAGACTTTTGGATCTAGATCTACCATATTGATCATGATAAATCCAAGATCTTCACCTAAAATTACAAAAATCACGAAAACAGTGCTGTAAGTGCAAATATGTGAAAAATCCAAATTTTAGCAAAAAGTGGGGATCTCATGCTATAAACATCATGGATTCATGTATTCATTCAGATATATCATAAAAACCATTAAAACATGATTAGGATATTTAAAGCAGCCACATCTCACCAATTAGAGCACATGGGGGTCTACCCTACGGATCCACCTGTTCTCTTTTCCCCTAGCTCTCTCTTCACGTTTTACGGCTAGAGAGGATTCTTGAGGTACTTGGAGATAGGTTTGGGTATACAAACACAATTACAGGCTTTATTCTATAAAAAAGGGAAAAACAGATATGGGGTTCTATTCTAGGGATCCACCTGTTCTCTTTTCCCCTAGCTTTCTCTTCATGTTTTACGGCTAGAGAGACTCTTGAGGCACTTAGAGACAAGTTTAGGAATACTAGATACAAAAGATGGCCTTATTCTACAGCAATAGAGATGATCCTATTACATCTAGAATTGAAGACAGAAAATAAAAGGGAAAAGGGACTTACCTGGATTGAGCAAGCAGAGCAGCAGGGGTTCCTCTTCTTCTCTTGGAGCTCCTTGGACTTCAAATTTTCGTGGCCCTTAGCTTGAGAATCTCACCTCTATTTATAGGCAAGCACAAGGGCAAGGCTGGTCCAGAAGGATATATCCTGATTCTCAGGATAGAGTCAAAAACAGAGATAATGCCCATCCATAGCCAACCAAGGTGGCTTCAGTGAATAAAAGACATAATTCGCTCATTTAAAGGGATATTGGACTAAAGATAAAGCTCGGAAATCGAGAGAAGAATAAAACTCGCACGAGTCTTTAGTGACCGTAAATGATTTACGGTCCAATGGTGCCCGTATTACCAATACGGGCGCGCCTGATCGTAGAGACATTTGGGGCGCGACCGGCCCGTGAATAAAATACGGGCAAAGCATGCTTTGTCAGTTTTTATGCATTTTTGACCTGTTTTAAGCTCTAATTACATGTTTTTACTATTTTCTCATTCTGTAGTGCAATTTGGGGTGTCTACACATACCAGGTTTTTTATTTTATTTTATTTGTTGATTCTTTAATCAAGTATTTTGTAGTATTGTTAAATTGTCAAAGTGAAAATAATACAAAGCATGTTATTGTTATGGCCGAATGTGTTATTTAATGTTAGTGTTGTTAAATAAAGCATGTCAGTATTATGACCAAAAGAAAAAAAAATTTTCTGTTGAACGATTGTTTTTAGGAGTGGAATTTTGAGAATTTGATAAGCTATCATGCCTAATTTGCTATTCTGAAAAGTTCAAGGATTTATAAAAGAACTTATCGTATTTTATGTTTAGTCCTTCTTTAAAACCCTTTTTTAAGAACCCCTAGGTTTCATTTATTATTTCTTTATTTCTTTCATGTTATTTCTTTAATTCTTTTCTTAATTTCTTAAATATTTTTAGATAATATGCTTAATTAACATATTTAACTATACTAACCAGATTTTTTTTATTCTTTTCTTAATTCTTAGATAATAGGCTTAACTACCATATTTAATTTTAATTTCTTAATAATAGGCTTAAACATTTGTAACTTTTATTAATTTCTTATAACACTTCTCATTTTATCCAAATCCTTAAAAAATGGAAAAATAAAGTGTAATCTTCCATGATTAAATATGATTGAATTTTTTTTACACATGCTTTGTGCAAATAAATTATCATAAAAAAATAATAAAACAATAAAAAATGATTGGGATAATGGAGCATGTTAATTCCTCTAATCTCTTGTATATATGAGAAAGATAAGATAAAAATAAATAAATAAATAAATAAAAAGAAAAAAAAATAAATATTTTGAAGTAACCAAGTACATTGCTCCATGATAAAATGTTTGATTTAGATTTCTTTATTTTGGATTTTTTTATATATGTATTATACATGATGTAGTATAGCAACCTTCATTCCTTCAATATTTGTATACATGTAATCATAAAAAGAATAAATAAAAATATATAAAAGATAAAAAAAAAAGAATTAAATAATAGTAAAACAACCCAAATATTATCCAACTAATTTAAGGGAACCCATTTCGGTGGGGCAACCCAGGGTGTTCAAGGACTTCCTTGGGTTGTAATCGGGTCACTTATCCGGAATCACTGGTTTAGACTAAAAGTCAACAAGGTGTCTATCTGCACCATTTCAGGTAGTGGCAACTCCATAATAGATTGTAACACGCTCTTTTCAACGCGCCCGAGGTGTGCACACTTCCCCCTGGACTGTCAACGATTTACGCCAAAACACGGCTTTAATCACACAGACAGCCTTAAACAGCTACGCGACTTAGGATCATGCAAGGAGTCCAGATACATACATACATACATATATATATATATATATATATATATATATATATATATATATATATATATATGTATGTATGTATGCATGCATGCATGTATGTATGTAGGCGGTAAAACCGAGTAAAATTTAGGTACTTTATAACAAATGACAATGGTTAGTATTGCTTATATTCGAAACAGGCTATAGTTTAAACACTTATTGCTAGGTTCACAAGTCAGTTGAAAGGCTGGTGGGACAATTATCTCATTGAATCTAAAAGATTTTCAATTTTGAATGTTGAAAACGTCAATGAAAATGGAACAATGAGTATTTTTTTTTTTTTTGGTAAGCAATGTGTAAGCACCTCATTTTTTGCGCTCCTAGAAGAACCGGAAATGCAAACCCTGGACAAAAAGTCAAACCCTGAGGGGTCAAAAGTTGACTTTTTGATCAAGTGAAAATTGGCCACCTCGCTTTATATCATTGAATAGAGAATCCTGACACAGTTCCAACGCAACTGAGTTTGCAGGAATCGGAGTCCGGATGAGGGTTCTGTGGCGGTCAAACTTGAGGTGAGCCAAAAGTTGACTTTCTGCTAAAACCCGATCCAGATGCTTACTTTTATATCATTGAATAGAGAATCCCGACACGGTTCCAACGCAACTGAATTTGCAGGAATCGGAGTTCGGATGAGGGTTCTGTGGGCGGTCAAACTTGAGGGGAGCTGAAAGTTGACTTTCTGCTAAAACCCGATCCAGATGCTTACCTCTATATCATTGGATAGAGAATCCCGACACGGTTCCAACGCAACTGAGTTTGCAGGAATCGGAGTCCGGATGAGGGTTCTACGGGCGGTCAAACTTGAGGGGAGCTGAAAGTTGACTTTCTGATAAAATCCAATTCAGATGCTTACCTCTATATCATTGGATAGAGAATCCTGACACGGTTCCAACACAACTGAGTTTGCAGGAATCGGAGTCCGGATGAGGGTTCTGCAGGCGGTCAAACTTGAGCGGAGCCAAAAGTTGACTTTCTGCTAAAATCCGATCCAGATGCCTACCCCTGTGTCATTGGATAAAGGGCTCTGATACAATTCTAACGCAACTGAGTTTGCCCAGATCGGAGTTCGGATGGAGAAAATATGAGTTGTCGAAGTCTCCGAGCAGCAAAACCGGCAAACTGCGCACGTGGCAAAAGCTGCACACGTGGCGAGTTGCACAGGAAAATATCTCGGGGATCAAATCCGTAAATATCCAAATGTACGAAATATCCCAGGGACTAAATCTGTAAAAATCCGAGAATATCGAATTAAATCGAAAATGGCCAGGGACTAAATCTGAAAAATTTAGATTTTCCGACCGACGAGCGGCCACATTGTAACGACCCGGAACTAAGTCTGCCCCTCCAAGGCCCGACCCGTCCCAGACCGTGGCAAGTGGGCCAATTACTTGATAAAATGCGGAGAATTTTAAAACTTTTTTCCTAACGAGTGCAAGTGTTAAGACAATTTATGCTGTGCATATCAAAAGTGTGTTCTATATATATATGAGATGTAATAAGACACATGAGCTTAGTTACCAAATGACGGGTGACTATATCACTCCTCTCAAATATGTAGGATAGGAATAAAACCCAAGACCTACAGAATTCCTCTCAATACCCAAAGGCTTTATCTTTGCCTCTATCCCCAGTCTGGTGCTTCACACCGGACGTCGATGGATCTGAAAAATAAGATGGGAAGCAACTGTGAGACGAATGTCTCAGTAAGCAACACATGCATGATTCGATAAAACGCAGTTTATGCAAATATCTCTCGATAAAACCATGGCATGCGGGTAGTTCTTAATAATACAAAATCCACGACATCTTAGTGTCATACAATTTGTGCCTACATGTGCCTTGATGTACAGATAATCCATTTAATAGCAATCATGTAATCAATATTATCACTTATTATCTAGGATGTTTACATATATACCCATGGCCACATCTAACTCTATAGGTTTCCCATATAGGTTAGGCATCCAACCCGATTCCCCTTGGTATTGGGCATCCTAACGCCGATTCCCCTTAGCGTAGGGCATCCAGATGAAGCTTGGGCATCAACCACCGATTCCCCTTGGTGCTGGAATTCAATACAATCATCAGCCTCAAGCCGGAATCAATAAAATCAACATATAGTGAGACAATAGTATCAAGAACAACAGGCCATGGCATACATATATATATATAAACATTCCCATTTAAGTTTATGGATCCATACCTTAAGGGTTCATTATGCTGATGTGTTCATTATCCAATTCACAACAAATGTAATAATAAAGAACACAAATATAACATTCAAGTATCCAAGCTTGAGTGGAGGATGCTAGTTCTCTATCTCCAAGTTAGGAGGAATAAGGGTCCACTACCCCAACTGAGATGAACTGCTCACAACACAACAAGACTTATTGGTCAGTTACTCGTATCAATACCTCTCAATGTCATTGGGACCACTGCCCTCCTTTCAATTTCAATAACCATGGGCCACTGCCCTTTTTGGTTTCATGGTGGTACAAGCCACGGGCCAAAGCCCTTACTGTGGTGTAAATGTAATACGGGCCACTTCCTTTCACTCTATGTGTAAGATACCAGGCCAAAGCCCATTTGGTCATGAGTGGTGTACTCACAGTGATGGTCATATGCAAAGGTTTGGTTTTCTAGCAATTCTACGTTTCATGACCCACTTGGCAATCTATGCCTCACTCCTAGCATGTGTAGAAATCTGCTACCCACAAAGCCCCTCAACGAAATCCCTCCCATTTGCCCTAGGACTCATTTTCACAACTCAACCCTAACATTCATCTAAACATGCAATCTTGGCCGAAATTTGAAAACAAGGGAGGGGTGGTGTTGCTTACCTCTTGCAAACACTTAAGCAAGCCTTCTTGCTTCCAAATCAACCCACGAACAGCACCCTTGGTTGCTCTTTAGTTGGTGCTCCACAAATCTTCTCCTACACATCAAGCTCATTGGTTAGGGTGTGCTAGAGACATTGGAGCGGGGTTTCACACGCATTAAATGTTTTTTCATCATATTGCCGCTCGCGCAAACGTGGCAAGCGGGTATGCGCTAAGCTTGCGCTCAGCGCAAGCTTAGCGGATACCCCTTTTTCATCGCCTAAATAAAGCCGCGCGACTCTTCGTGCGAGGGGTTGGAAGATTTTTTGTTAAAAAAAATTGAAGGTTGGCTCATTTAAGTTCCCAAGAACCTCCCCTGTGTTGCTACGGCCTTGACTCCCTAGCCCCCGAACCCCCCACCCGACGCCCTTGTTCCCTTTTTCTCTTCTTCTTCTCCACCATCGCACCAAGGTCCGAAGAAAAGGAGGGTTGCTGTTGGAGGTGCAAGAGAGGAGAGCTCCAGTGATCGTGCCACCTCAAGGAGAAGCCGCCGCCTTGCACAAGAACGTAGGGAACCTCAGGTTTTTCCTCACTCATTTTTAACTTTACATACATGAAAATGGGAGTGGTATGAGTTGTTATTAGCATCTGTTTTTTTTTTCTTTCCTGGTCATGACATGCATGTTCTTCCCTCTCGGGCGACATGGAGGTCTCCAAGGGTAAGGGGAGACCCATGCACGACCCCTTTAAGAAGACAAGGGTTTTACTGCTCCACCGAGTGCTCATGAGGCACCTGGCACTCCTATGAAGAACCGGTTCCTCATTTATCTCATCTAATGTATCCCTGTAAACCCCCCTCCTCCTTCCCTTCTTCGGATGTTAGTGTGCATGCTCGGAGGTCCGGTCATGTGGATGAAGGTGCATGCAATCTCTGTCGGTTGTTGTTTTTCTTATTTTATGTTGCTAGACTTGCCAATATGCTCCCCCAACCCCCTACCATCTGCTGTTTGTTCTTTGTGTCCCTGTAAGCATGCTCACATCACCCCATTACCAGATGTCTGTAGTTGCTTGATAACAGTCAGGTCTGTTTTTTTTCGTAAAGGGATCTTGGGTTGTGGTTCGAAGTAGCTTAGATTAATCTTCAAAGCATGTTTAAGTGTCTGGTAGTAGCACTTGGGAGGTGTTATAGAGACTGGAAATCAAGCTAGTCTCTGAGAAAAGAAAAAACAAAGCATTAGGGTGTCCGCCGAGCTCGCACGAGGCGTTTTTCGTGCAAGGGTTTTTTTTTGGGTTTTCGGTCCGCCCAGCCCGCGCTGACCTTGCGCCTAGCGCCTGAGGTCAGCGCATCCTCATTCCTTGGCGCGGGGAGGGACCCCACCCCATGGGCTCCGCTTCACTCCGCCTACAGGGGCCCCGAGTCCCTCCCCTTGGACCCAGTATAATGAGCCAGTCTCTCCCTGACAAAGTGTCAATTTTGTGCATTTTCTGTGATTATTGCTAGATGTGGGTGTCATTTCCGAACCGAACCAAATAAACCAACAGGGTCTCCGGGTCACCCGGAAACCCAACTTGGGACATGGGCCATCGGTCCAATTTTGTACATTAGTGGCCTTCCAACGGGGCCCACCAAGCCCAATAAACACAATGAAATGTATGCATGTAACTTAATCAAGATAAGTAAAATTAATTGATTAAACCAGGCGGGCCAAACCTAATGCGGCCCACCCGAACTTATTAGTGAATGGATGCATGAAATGCGTGGTTTGGTCGAGACCAAGGGCAAGGGGCCTATCGGGCCCGCCAAAGCCCATTAATCAAACCAAGGAAAGGTGCAAACCCTAGACTTCAGAGAGCTGAGCTTTCAAGCCCAGATTTGGACTATGGGCCCCAAGCCTAGTGTCCAACTCATTTTGGCAAATTAAAAAAAAGATAAATCCAATAAAATCCTTTGGCCACCAGGTGGGCCCACCTAAGGGGCCCACAAACCAATCCGGCCCACCTTTTTCATGGAAAACACTTAATCTTCAAATTTGAACCTAAAGTAAAATCAATATACTTAACTAAAGCCTAAAGGGCCTCTTAGGATAGACCGAGGCCCACAAGGGTACACGGGCTTGACTAAGCCCACCAAGGACACCGTGGGCCTTCCAACGGGGCCCACCCAACCAGACTTAGATTACCTAATTAATCAAGATAAAAGCAATTAAAGGGACCCACACCACTCAGGTGGTCCCGTCAGACTTAACCAAATTGTATATCGGATTAGGAATCGGGTGAAACCCAAGTAAGCTGACTCAAACTAGGATAAACCTAAGGGATCCGTCACCCGACGGGGTGGACCGGGGTGTCTACGGACTTCCCCGGACCACAACCGAGACCCTACTTAGAATCTCAAAAGCCGCAGACCCAAGCCTTAATAGACAAGATTAGGCACCCAGGTGTCCGCCTGCACCCCATCAGGCTGTGGCGACTCCGAATTTCCCCGTGCTGCGTTTCCGACGTGCGCACACAATGCACAACAAACTACATTAAACCCTGTTTGAAAACCTTACATGAGAAGCTCCCACATAGTCAGAACTAAGGAGCGGACCAAGAAAAGAAGGGGGGTAATTTTTCTAAAGACAGGAGAAGTCGTCTAACGCAAAGTTTGCTAGAGCATCGGCAACCGTATTTACCTCTCTAAAGATATGGGATACTGATACGGAATCAAAACCACGGCAAAGATGTCCCGCCTCTTGAATAATATTAACCACAGACCATGGGATATCCTGACTAACAGTCTTCATGTATTGGACTATGCAATTTGAACCACTTTCAATTTCCACATTCCTGAAGTTCATCTTACGGGCAAGCTTTATCCCCTCCATCATGCCAAAGGCCTCTGCAACAATTGCGGATGTGTTGCCAATTTAGTTAGCCATGGCAGGCACGAACTGTCCTTCATGTCCTCTAACTATGATGCCATACGCTGCTTTGCCTGGGTTTCCCCTTGAAGCTCCATCAACATTGACCTTTGTGCTGCCTTCCCTTGGAGTGATCCATCTTATTGTGGTCGCCTCTTTCATTTTTGTTTTTGGTTTTTCTTTGATCATCTTCATTGAATCAACCTGCAAGGGTAGAAAGGAAGATAAACTGAGAGAGAGGTTAGGCTGAGTTCCCTCGAAAATTACCCGATTACAATGTGACTAACATGTACTGTCTTTATGATGTTTACAATGTCTTGGCTCCACATTTTGCTGATAGTTTCCAAGTTCCATTGGCGTGTCTCTAGCGAGATAAGATTCTCCATAGTTTGAACATGTTCCATAGCATTTCTGTTCGGCCTCAAATTCAGATTGGTATTTGGGATCCAGGAAGTGTCATCGATGGCAATGGACCTGCCATTTGCAATGATCCAGCCGTGACCTTTTCTAATGAGCTCCTTAGTGTTGTTTATATGTTTCCATATCTGCAAATCAGCCTTCTTCGTGGAGCTTGCCAAGAAAGTTTTACCATTGAGATACTTGGACTTGAAAAATATAGTCCAAAAAGAGTCATTATCCTGCACCAACTCCCACCCCTTTTTTACTAAGAGAGCCGCATCGAAAGCTCTGAGATCTTTGAAGTTTAAGCTACCTGCATGCACAGATTTACAAAGTTTCTCCCAACCAATGGTATGAAGGGTTTTACTTCTATTCAGTTTGGCCCAAAAAAATGACCTTGATTCCTTCTCAATTAAATCACTGGTCTTAAAAGGAAGTTTAGTGCAAGACATGATATGAAGCGGCATACCCATGATCACTGAGTTGATTAGGGTGGCCTTGCCAGCTTGAATGAGCAAATTAGCTTTCCAGGTGTGAGACATGGATTTGTCATCTCGGATGACTTCCGATATCGTCACGCGGGGATCAATAAAAGCTAAGAGTCGCCACCATCCATTTTAGGGTGTGAATGGACACCAAATGGTTCATGAAAGCCAAATAGAGCTAAAGTAGCTCTAAGATAAGGAAAAAATCCAGAGATTGGGTAAGGGTAATTATTTATGAGCGGAGGAAGGTGTTAGGCACCCCCACTCATCCGTCTAAGACGGTTGTCACATGCTTGTTTATGTTAGAAATTGTTTGCTAATAAAAATGAACAAAAAGGGTGCTTATAACAAGCACAATGTGTGTGATCATCCCACATGAGAAATCTAATGAGCTTAGACTCTCTTTGTGGATCCATCACCTCTAAAACTTCATGAATGAAGGGAAATCCAAGTGAAAATGAAGAAAATCAAGCTAAGGCAAATCTGGAGAAATTAGATCGAAAGAGCTTGAAAGCTTCGATTGACCATAACTCATTCGATTTAAATCCAAATCCAATGAAACCAAAGCCATTTGAAAACTGGTATATAGTAGAGTATACAGTAAAAATTTCAACTCAATCTGATTCCAAATAAAAGAGAAATCCACATCTGAAATTTGCTGTTTATAACTTGGAAAAGTGTGGAGTAGGCATTTTCAAAATCCTATTCGTGGAGTTTGGCTTGATAAAAATTCATGAAAATTGGTATGGGGGAAGTATGTAGTGCCATCTTTCCAAAGAAAAAAACCTCACACCAAACTCTATCCGGATGTGACTTGTGTGCTTGCTTGAACAGGCCTAGAAGACCACAGATTAGCTCTGGACTATGCCAGCAAGCACCTCTGAGTCAACTGAGCACCCAAGGCACAAAACAGATCAAAATCTGCTAAAATCAATTGGAAATGAAAATAGACCTCTCAAGGAAAACTCAGAAATTAGAATCACACAAAACGGATTAAAATTGAATAAACGGTGCACCATCAAAGCGGCAAGTTCAGCAATCTGGGCTGAACTGACTCACAAACTTTGAACAGATGGTGTCAACAATTGGCTACATGAAAGTGGACGAAATTTTCCAGATATGAAATAGGCATATCCATCTATCACATGTCTTTGGAATCACTCAAAAATTCATCTGGAGGATGAAGTTATAAGCATTCCAAGACAGGCCACAGATCTGACCTGTTTTGAAGATTTTTGGATAAAACATGGAAACCAGTGCATGTGGATTCGACCAAAACCTTAAAAATCAACAAAAAACCATCTCATGAAGTTCTAAGATTCATTTTGAAGCTAATGGATTCAGATTTCCCGTATTGAACATGGAAATCCAAGATCTAGCTTCTTTGATAAAAAATGGTGGAAAGTGTGTAAGTATGTGAAAATTCACTCCCTAGGAGAAGGATGGAATCCTTTGCTACTGAGAGCAAGGATTCACATATTTCTCCATGAGCAAGTACAAAACATCAGAAAATAAACATCCATAGGTTTAAAATAACCACATAGCATGCTCTTCATCACTTGTAGGTTCTAAGCCTAGAGGATCCATTCCACCTTCCTTTTCCCAAGGCTCTCTCTTCACGTTTTACGGCTAGAGAGGATTCCCAGGTACTTTAGAAGGGGTTTGGGGTTACAAAACAACACAAAGTGGCCTTACACTACAGAAAGGTAGAAGATGAGAGAGTTGGAATGTAAAAAGAGTGCTGAAAATCAACTAGAGCTTTACCTTTGGTAGCTTGAATACTTGAGGCAGCAATCCAGCAGAGTTCTCCCTCTTCTTGCAGAGCTTCCAAGCTTCAAATTCTCAGCCATTTGCAAGAGGAGGACCCCTCTATTTATAGGCCAAGCCAAGGGTAGAAGAGTCCCAAGGATAGGCCTAAAAAGCCTTCAAATTATTCCAATTCTCCTCCAAGGCTTGAATTGGAGTAATTCAGCAAGTTTCAGAGGGTGAAATAGGGAGTTCAAGTCCCCAGGAGAGAGGTAATATGCGTAAATAAGGCTCAGAAATCAAGCCATTTCGCAAATCCCCGAAACAGCCAAAACCGCATACACAGTACGGTTTCAACACAACCGTTACTAAAAGTGCGGTTTCTATACAAATTTAACCAAACCGCACATACTGGACGGTTCAATTCAGTTACGCTCGTCATGATTGCTGTCGACGTGGCTCAACGGCCGAAGCTTCGCAAAGCCACGTGGCAGCTCACGCAACAAGCATGGATATCAACCGTGCTGTGTGTGCGGTTGCAACCGTACATACAGGGCGGTTGAGACCAAAATTACCAAAACCGTATACTCAGTACGGTTGGCACCGATTTTGAGAGTTTTTGAGTGTTTGACATATGTCAAGGCTCAAATAAGACTTTTAAGATTCTTTCGAAGGTTTTCTTCTATGGAAGTGCAATTTGGGGTGTCTACACCAGGAAGCCAATCTGGAGCTTATTCTACTCGTGATATCAGAGAAAAGGGTACTAGTAATCCTACCGTCCGCAAGAGGTATGCCAAGATACTTCTGGAATTTTGTGTTAGCTTTCACACCAAAGATCCTACTAAGCAACCCACGATTTTTTCCTTTGATGGAAGGGCTAACAATAAGCTCAGTCTTTCCCAGTTCATTTCATGACCCGCCAAAGAACAAAAATGATGCAGAACTTTAAGCATGTACATACCTTCCCTTTGAGTCGCCTTACCAAAAAGCAGCAGGTCGTCAGCGAACATTAAGTGCGATATTTGAGGGCTTCTGCTAAAAATCTTGACTCCATGAATTGCACAGTTGGTCTCGGCCTCAAGCAGGGCCTTGGAGAGAACATATTGAGTTAGTATGAAGAGGTAGGGGGACAAGGGGTCTCCCTGCCTAACACCTCTGGATGGAATGATGTGGCCCGATGGGTTTCCATTGACCAGCACAGAGTAGGTGACAGTAGATACACATTGCATGATCAGATATGTCCAATGATAAGAAAAACCCGCAGCTTTCAAGGCCTTATGAATGAAGTTCCATCTAAGTCTATCATAAGCTTTAGATAGGTCAACTTTGAGGGCAAAACTTCCAAACTTCCCAGTTTATTTTTCCCTAATATGATGCATGATTTCCTGGGCTAAGATAATATTGTCATGTATGGACCTTTTGGCAAGGATAAAAACTAACAATGACAAGAAATTCAATGTCCGATTCCGACACCTCGAAGGACAAAAAGCGATGAGACATGACAATTACCTTTCGATAAATTGATAGAAAGACATGGTGATACTGAAGCATGACACTCATGGATTCAATGTCAGTGTCCTCGTCAGCCTGGTTGTGAAGCGTCCGATTCACTCTACCTTTTTATTATAAATGCCCCAAACTTAGGTGACCACATGTCCTTTTGCTTAAATTTACTAGTGAAAACTCAGTTGTCATAACTCGATCAAGTTACCTTTCCCCTTCAAGACCATTAAGAGTTTAGTAGTATTGATAGGTAGCAAGAGTTAAAAACATATATTGATAATTTTGCTCCTCTTATTCAGATTATTTAAAATTAAATACCAAGATTGTCCTTTAGTAGGTGGTTCACATTAGCTCAAATGAAGGGATTCTTTGAACTAAAGGCAGACTTTTTTACTTTTAAATTAATATAGATCAGAAGGGTAAATTTGCTAAGTAACATTTTTCAATTATTATTTTAATGGTCAAATTAATGTCTACTCCATATCTTTTAAAACCACTGAATCATCCATGAAATGGTGATGCTACAGCTAACTGTAACCTGCCTGGGACAACATGGGTGGGAAGTGGGGACACAAGGTTGCTCCACCACCAAAATTCCACTTTTCTTTAGTGGGGTGGGAAGTCTTGCGTCACACAACATAAGCACCGCCGGCTTGTTTTAGAGTGGTGGTCGTTGGTAGCTCACCAGCTAACAATACAATAAATAAGGTTAAGCCCCACTTAATGCAAGTACTTCCTCACCTACCCATTTCATTTATCTCTAACCACAACCTCTTGTTGGGTGGGGACTAGCTTAATAATATTTATTATTGAAACCACTACAATCCATTTCTTCAACTCTCACATGAAATTAAGCCTTTCCATTTCTTGTCCTTCGTTTTTTTTCCTATTTCACCATGTAAGAATATGTTCGCCCAATTATCAAGTTTTGTTTGTTGTCATGGTTTCATCTAAATTTAGACTAATTTTGGTAGAATTTTAAGAGGGTTTGGTTGTGTTCCAGGTTGCAGGGTCTTACATGGGTTCTTAGGGATTAGTCAGTTGAGCATAAACGAGCCCAAATACCCTGCGTTCCAAAAAAAAAGAAAAGACTCTTTACCCTGTATGAATTGTTTCAAATAGTTTTCTTCATAATTGTTTTACATAATGTGATATGATTAAAATACTTTTCAAGTAGCTAAATTTCTTCCTATTTATGGTAAATTACTCAACGGCCGGCCAAGTTTGATGACATTGATTGAGCTTTCCCTTAAAAGTCAAAACGTCTGACTTTCCCATTTCTTTGAAGGCCTGCTTCGTCACGTCTAAAAGACTTAAATGCCCCTTGTTTCATCTTCAAGTATTCTAGGGACAATGAAGCCTTTCATCCAAGCAACAATTAAATAAAGAGCCATGCATCATAATCAATTAAAAAAATAATTAAAATCGAATTTCAAAAATAATTAAACTAAAAAAACATTGTTATCAAATCACATAGCAATAAAAATATTATTTTTTGCTTATTGCTTTGTTGAAAAAATATATAAAATCAAAATCATGGCAATGGATTGTAGATCTTGAAATTGATGTCCATCATTTGCAATAGGTTGTAAACATGGTAAATTGATTTTTACCGATCCTTTTTAAAAGTAATTCAAATTTAGTCACCTAGATAATTAGAAATTATAATTTTCAATATATTTGAAAACGAGTATTTCATGGACAACAATGCCCTGAATTCAATTCAAAGTCAAGGTTTCTCAATTACTTTTTGCTTCTTAATAGGTACGAGTTAGGGTGTAGCTCAACCCGCCCTAAACCTGAGATTAATCTATTAAAAATATTTTTTTCATACATATCATATATTAAAATATATCATTAATTTATATATTCCATTTTAAAACTTTCAGTTTTTGACATGTTATAGTACAACAGGGTCAACCCAACCTGCCCTTTTAGCTACTGCCAAGGATAGGTTGGGATTTGGTATGGGTTAAACTTTTATAGGGGCAGTTTGAAACCTACCCCGAGCCTGCCCCGTTGCCACCCCTATTCATTCTTTCAGAGATCATAAAAATTACAAAGTGTGCTATGTTTAAAACTTTTTAAAAAAAAAATTCATAAATGACAAGTCTGTCTTTGTCTTATAAAGAAGTCTTTCAAAAAAGTATCAAATATATCCTTTAGTCTTTCAAAAAAATATCAAATATATCCTTTAGAATTTATAGATATTACAACTATGCTACTACAAATTTACACAACTCTTCTTGAAATTATAAAAACAGGTGTTAGGGTAATTCCTCCTTGCATTGTATCTTTTAGAACTTATTCCTAAAATGGAACCCAAAGAACCATGGACATCTTAATTGATTTCCAACAAAAGAAACAAATGAAAACGAGTGTTTCAAAGAGCAAAAACAAGTCTATAGGGACTGAGGGCACTAAAATCCGAAGACTTAGATGATCCGGTTGGTTATAATAAACAAATTGAGTTAGGGTGTTTCAATTAGATTCTATTTGACATGCTATACATGATCAGAACAGAAAAATCAAACCAGTTAAAATCATAACGGGTAAGCATGTACAATGCTCTAAACTCATCAACCAGATCCAACTAGAATCTTTGTTTGTTCTTTGATTCTAAACTTTCGCTGTATGATTCAGTGTTCAGCACCACCCCCATTAACAGATAATTAATTTCAAAAGAATGACAGGTTTTTAGGGAGGTTACCAGTCAGCAAAAGCAAATGCAGATGAAATGAAGACACCGCAAGCTCTTCTCATAATCTTTCAGATTGGTTGCTTAAACCAATTTATCTCCCCAGATCTCCAATGTAGAAATCATCGATCATGTCAAACACTCGGGTAGCATGCTGTGGCCTTAAAAAGAAAAAAATAAGTTTAACTTTCCAGGTACATAAAAAGAGTTAAAGCTATCATGGACATACAAACATAAGGTAGAAATTGTGATATGCATACAGAAAAGATGACTTTAGGAATAAGGGATCTGGTCCTATGCACTATCAAAGACTTGACCATGTCATTTTTAAAATGTGGGTTCTTGGGGGAATTAGCAAACTGGTATCACCCTTCTCTTCACATCTTTGCCCGGCAACCTTTGCAGTCAGTGGTATCAGCAAGAGCTGAAAGATCGCCATAGGGACTTGAAGTTACAATGGAATTTTTGGGCAAGTCCTTACGGCATTGGCAGTTGACTAGGCATGTCAAAGGAAAGTTTGGAGCATCCCTAATTCAGAGTTCACACTGGTTCAACACCACTAAAAGTTACCAGGTTTCCTTCTTGGTTTTATGGTTTTTAAAGGGTCTTGCTTGACAGTCACATATAATCTAAAACCCAAATTACAAGAAAATAGACAAATTAACAAAAAATTATTCAGATGGAGAAATCCAATGAAACCAAGAAGGCTCAAACATGATATTTACTACAGGGTTTTAAAACCTTGTTTTTTTGCAAAAGGAAACAAACTGGGTTTTAACAGTATTTAACTGTACCAGGGATACAAAAATAAATAAATAAATAAAATAACTGTACCGAGCTTGGCCAGTATTGATCAAGGTTAAAAACCATGAATTTGAACCATAAAAGGGAGGGGGAAGAGAGATTTAACTAGGGATGAAAAGTTAAAACTGGAATATCAAAACCCCAAAAGCAACATACTTGAAATTTATAATGCCGATCAGTAAAATTCAGAATTTTGATCCCAAACAGTAAAAAACAAATATAATTATGTGCCAAGTTAAACAAAGTACAATACAAAAAACTGCAAGTAATCACTTTAAGCCCAAGATGGTAAAATAATAAAAATTAAAAGGAAAAAACAGGAAAGAAAAGGAAAAGGACTCGAATCGTCAAAGCAAACATAAACCAAGAAGAGAGAGTGGGGGTGCTGTTGGTTTAAATTCAAATTTGCAGAAAAATTGTTGGCAAGTCGCTAAAAAAAAAGGGCTGAGACTGAAGCAAGGAGAATCACTGAAACAAAAAACAGATTCATCAGAAGAAAAGAAAACAAAAAGAAACCCAATGCATTTAAACCAGAAAATTCTTAGAAAGATGAAATGGGGGGAAAAAAAGACAATTACTAGCAAGAAAAAAAAGGGAAGATCTCAAAATCGCCTCGCCTGCCCAATATGAAGACACTGACTAGTCTTCGTAGCCATCCTATGAGACTCATACAAATCATCACTCACTTAAGAAATGGATGCTACCCTTAAGCTCACATGAGCACCTACATTCATTCTGACAATAAGATGATGTGGTGTGACTATCCATCTGCTTATGACAGAAAACACTGGCACATAACATATCAAAGACCTACTACCTAGAAATAAAAAATCAGAAGATCTTTAGTTATGGTCCAGCTGAATCACTTTCATTATCTGAGGCGAAAATAACCGTTTGATAAGACATGCTTATAATTAAAAAAATTATAATTGAAGAGAAAAAAAAAAAAGAATAATAAAGGCTTCTAAACATATATGCATACCCGTAAAACCCTTCAGTAGAATCATCTCCAGCGTGTTTTAGGATGGCATCTCCACCTGGGTGCTCCTCCACATAAGAGGTTACATCATACACCTACAATTATATATACCCTTGTAAACTGAGGAAGCTACCAAAAACTTCACAGTTAATAGTCATTAGAAATTAATGAAGCATCAACTTGGAAACCTTGTCTTTGATGATTATCCAACAATCAGTCCTCTTATTATGCAGAGTGACTTCAGCTCTGGTGTAGATCTTGGACACCTGAGCATAAGGAGCACATGAGATAATCAGTTCATGAGACAGATCATAATTACCATCACAAAAAGTAAAATTGACCATAGTTAAGAAACAGTAAGGGAAAAATAACAAAATAAAAACTTGCATCCATCTCAGAATACTTGGCTTATATAAAAGTTAAAGAAGCCACAACAAACATCAAAGATGAGTAGTAGTTGGAACATTGTCCATGCAAAATAATGTCACCAGGTAACAATTAGTTGTTATTTATTTATCCATTGGGTAAGCACACTAATTAGCTAGTTTATTACTTGTTGAAATAAGATTTCAAGCAGAAGGAAAGTGGGTTAAGATGTTTTGGGAATGTAGAGCTAAGACCTAGAGAGGCAGCTGTGAGAAATTGCAAGAGAATATTCACTGAAAAATCTAAGAAAGCATAGAAAAGACAAATGGGAACATGAATGGAGTTGGACGGAATAGATATGAATACCCATCGGCTGACTTAAGATATGGTCTTTGATAAATTGGATGTAAGAAAAAGATTCATGTTGTTGACTCCAACTAATTAGGATACCCATGGGCTGACTTTTAGTCTTTGATTGATTGATTTTTTCGATCTTCTCTATTCACCATACGTAAAATTCTATTCAATATGCACAATGTGGAGAAAATTTCCCACACTCAAAATGTTGGTAGTTACACATCTTGGCCAAGTTTGTGGTTCTACAAAGATGAACTATAATTATAATAGTAACCATTGAATGCTAGAACAAGCATGCCTTTCAAAATTCTAATTTTGTATTAATATTTTCATTAACATTTCTTGTATTCAAGATTTAATCATGAGAAAGATGATAAGGATGCAAAGGAAAAAAGAACTGGTACATGTGTAAGAAGAAAAGATCCCCGAGTAAAATATTGGCTATGTACAATGATGTCAACCATTCAAGAGAATAATAGTAATAATAAAATAACCCCCGTTTGATAAAAAGGATTTGAACCCCACCTCAATCATGTCTGTAAACAAAGAAGATCATTGCTTTACACAATATAAGAGACATTCCTCTTTTCTTCGCTCCCTTCAATTTCATATCTTTAAAAATTCATCTAACCCCATTATCTTCAATGACTCACCTACCCTGCTCCTTCCATATTGACTAACAAACTACAAATGTGGCAAAAATACCATATTAAAGGCCACCTCTTTTCACACGCTTTCAAACCAATCTTTTGATTGTATTGTTTGTAGCTGACACCCATTTCAACTCTAGCTTCTACAACATAAAGCCCCCCACATGTCAAGTGCAAGTAGATAATCTATAAGAATGGTCCACCAATTCCTCACACCTCTTGCATATGAGAAATACTAGAAATTGTCAAATTTCTTGATCTCAAATTGCTGACCACCTCCAATTCTTCTATCCTTGCATAAAATGCCATATTTGATGGAAATAAGGTCTTCATACAAAATTAAAAAAATGTCAATAAAAAAGGAAAGATCTTCTTAACAAATTATAAATAGAATGACAAATTGAAAAATAAAATCCGAAAACACAGGAAATGGCAGTAAAGAACTATAAAATGCCTTATCTCAATTAGTTGGGATTAATGTACAGATCTTGTTTCTCCATCCTAATCGGTCAAAAACCACACTTTTTAGTTAGACAATAAGTATCCAAATCCTTTTTTATCAACTCCATCTAGGTTCTTTCTAGTCCACTGCCCTTTTAGTCGCAACTTTCATTTTCTTTTGTCCTAGTAGTCAATTTCTATCTTCAAAATGGCTCTTAAATAAGGAGCCTTTGAACTCTATTTAGACGTGAGTCATTTTGAAGATAGAACCTGATTACTAGGATACAATATCTCCTTGTGGCTCCTATTATATAACAGTATAAGGTTTTGGTGAGCATAGGGATGCTAATCTAACCGGGCCAGCACGAGAGTGAAGGTTCTGATATTTTGTCGCAAACTTGGAAATTAGATTGCGACAAAATATCAAAACCTTCTCTCCCTTGCTAATACACATGTGCACAAGGTTCATGATAAAATTGTATCCCAATATGTATAAGAAATTTGTGTGGATAATAAATACATTTTTTCAAAATTTTCTGTGTTTTTAATTTATTTTTTTCCTAATTTTTTAATAAATATATTAGCAGCCCGCTTGCTCGCATGCCATAGCCCGACACGGCATGGCCCACCCTTAGCCGTGCCATGGGCCATGCTGTGCCTGGGGTATTGGTATATGGGCCAAGCACAGCACGGCTCATCTCCCAAGTGGGTCATGTCGTGCCCAGCTTGCGGCCTGCCAGCCATGGGCTAACGTGCCTGTGCTGTGCCGGGCCAGCATGATTAGCATGCCAAATTGTAATATTATGTTATTAATATTTTTCAATACTAATATTTAATTCTGGTTTTCCCAATTGATACCATTTAAAGATGCAATGGGGTCATTTTTTTCAATCCTAAGCTTTGCATGATCTTCGTTTTAGTCTTAATCTATTCATTGTATGAAATTATGGTGAAGAGTGATGAAACTAGACAACTGAGAAATAACTGGTGCCAAAAACGAAGATCATGCAAAGGTTTAAGAAATTTACAGACTATCAAAAAGCAAAATGTGTATGATCAGAAGACATGATAAAGAAGAGTAGATTGTACCTTATGGACAAGATCTGTCAGATGACTCAGATCAACTTTTGCATTACCTACAATGAATAGATTAAGACTAAACAGATTCAAACTAAATAATCTAGGTCATAATTGTAAGTTTCATTCACAAAAATAAGAGAGAGAAAAGAAAGAAAACATAATACCAGGCTTGTGTTTACGAGAGAAAAAAAGTACTCCCAATAAAACACCCAAAACCGATGTCACTAGGACTATCACCATATCTCCAATTGAGCTACCTGTAACATTTAAAGGGAAATAAATTATAAATCTAGATATGTCTTAAATAATTAAAACAAGAAGAGAACTCAAGAAAAAGTTCTAACAATTTCTGCATTCTCCAGCACGCTTAACAACGAATTTAAAAAAATTGATTTTTCACTTCTCTTATAATTAAAAAAAACAATAGACTCCACACATAATATGTATTTTTGTGCGCACGCGTGTGTGTCTATATATATAATTTACCAATGGAAGAGAAGGCCACCTGTAGAAAAATTAATTGCAATAATTTGCCCCGTTTTTTTAGGACAGTAATATCGGCAATCACATTCTCAATATTTACCACAAGGCAAATTTAATGTCACAAAAAACTACATAGAAAGTGAAACACACATGTATACACATATTTATTCAAATTCCACCATGTGTTAAATTATTCAACTTTCCTATACACCCACACAGCTTATTCATTATGCTGGGCAGCTTAGCGATACCATATGGGAAGCATTCATGCATAGTAGGGCTTCAACTTGGTTTGGGTAAACCCGAATCCAAACCAACCCAAACCGACATTGGGTTGGTTTTGGTTGGGTTCTTAAGTTTTTGGTTCGGTTTTGGTGCTAAAAACGAAGAACCAAATTTGTTTGGTTTGGTTTTGGGTTGAAGGCTCGGTTAAACTGAATCGAGCCGAAAACCGATTTTTATATCTTAACCATAAAACCGAACCGAACAGAACCTGAATACACAATATTATATATAATATATAATAGATATAATATGAGCTATATATAATAGTATAACTTATAAAAATTTACATTTAGTCACGAGTCTACTCTTTAGGTCTTTAGGGGGTTTCAACGAGTTAGGCTTTACTCTTTGTATTTAGGTTTCGAGTTCAACGATTCTCTCTGAGTCTCTCGTATATAACTCTTCTTTGTTCTTGCTAACCCCAGAATTGCCAAATCTCCTCTTTAGCATTTTCAGCCTCTCCACTAGCACACAACAACGATTGCTTTGCCATTGAAGCCTTTCTGGCGGCTCACTGTTCTTCACCAAAGCCAGGTAACAAAATCACTTTATTTCTCCCATGAACCACCGTTATGTAGCTCTAGTCTGCTAATCACGCCAAAAAGCACAAACATAAAAGATTTGGAGGAGCACATGTGAGCTCAACAACAATCCGAATCCCATGTGCTTGGCAACTTCGGTGAACAACCCTCCTCATTCTTTATATCTTCTTTCTTCAATTTCTTTCTATTTGTTAGCTGTTGGGATTCCATTTCCCTTCTCAAGGAACAAGTCCATATAGAGATTCCCTTCTCTGTTAACAACTTCATACTTGATAACAGTTGCTGTTCCAAGCGTGGGGGTTGTTTACTTTGCTAATCTTTGTTTTCTTTCCTTCCTTTTCCATTAATTTAGTCCTAAAAATGGAAGCATGTATAGCTGGAATTTGCAATTCGGTTTGGATTGGGTTGGGTTCTGGGTTTTCCATTTATGATTGGTTCGGTTTTCGGTTTGAGAAGTTCGGTTCCAAGATCAGTTCTGTTCAGTTTTGGGTTTACTATCAGCAACTTTGGTTTGGTCTTGGGTTGAGGCCAACCCGGAACAAACCGCACCAAGTTTCAGCCCTAATGCATGGTACTTGGTGCAGATTAACAAAGGGAGAATAACAGGGAACAATTGAAATGGGAAAAGAAAAATAATAATCTGTACATTACATAGGAGCTCTTAATAAAGGTTCTGGTGTTTCTTTAAGACACCAAAGCAAACTGCACCTGCTGATTCTCTGATTTTTGTGTTGGAAAAAATAAAAATAACTTTCCTACATTACAACTCAATTTGTAGTATTTATGCCATTAAGACTACTGTTTTTCTTAATCAAAGAAAAGACAAACTAACCTCACCTCAAAGCACTCACACAACCAAAACATGACTCATTAACGAAAAGACTAAGATCCTAAAAAAGTTCTGATAAAAAGATAACCATTAAAAAGGAATAATATGCCACCGGTTTCCTTGTGTTCTCCTGTCTCAATCTCCTAGGCTAGAGAGGACTTGGATACAATGAGCATAAACCTCTCCAAGACCCAACTTCCTTCATATCAAAATATATTGTACAACTTCTTAAGAAGTTGTTCCATACTTGCTCAAAAGTCCTAACTCCCATTGAACCTATCAAAAACATACATCTACAACATTCAAAATAGGGCTGATGTTCAAGAAAGCAGCTAAATCCAAAATATGTGCATAAGAGCTAATCTTCTTAGTACATTACAAGCCCGAATCTTCTACCATTCTTTTCTCTTTGAGACTCTGTTTGTTTCACTGGAAAATTAAGAAAGAAAATATTTTCCAAAATTTCAAAAATGATCTTACCGTTTGTTTTAGCGGAAAACTAAAAATAACAGAAGATGTTTGATAGGGGGGAAAAATGACGAACGAAAAATAACTTCCAACAGAATTTGGCGGAAGTTATTTTCCTTTATATTTTCCAGAGCAGCTCGACAATTGTAAAGAAGAAACAAACAATAAGCATTAAATATACCTGTTTCATGCAAGAAAATAGATCACCAGGGATGGAGCTGCTTCAACAGAATCTGAGAGAAGGATCGGTGATGGTGGTGCATCGACCTGTAAGACTTAATCACTGTTGGAGTTGGATTACTTGTGGGTAAATCCAAGGAACCAGTGCATGGCTTTGGCAGAGCATCTTGACACTTCCACTGATTCAAGTGGGTAAAAGTAGTCACCGGAAGTTGGAGATGATTCACCGGCATTGGTAACACTTGAGATGGTTGGACTGTGGCCAGAAACGATTAGGATCATGGCGAAAACCGGGGGTGGGTGGGGGGCGGTGTTGGGGGGTTATTTTGTTGCCAGATTCAAATAGGTAGAGGCAACAGTCACCAGAGGTCGATAGGGGTTTGTTCAATATCAGTTCCTGCTACAATGGAAACAACGGAGATGCGAATACATCCATACAGGTCAGTGGACGCAAGAAAACGACCACCGACACCTTACCGCTGCCACTCACCACTATCACGTCCACCACCACCAAACATCCTTCGCATAACTCCAAGCCTTCCTTGGCACCCTCAGCAAGGGGATTGACCACTATTCTTCCATCAGTTACAGACAGCGTATAGAAAGCCAATGGAGATCTGGTAATCTTAGATTGAAACAGAACAGACCTTTGTTCCACTGGATTCAAGGATATCTGCCCCTTAGCAACCCCAGTGATGCCAGAAGGTGAATTGCCAAGATGCCCTTGAGCATCACCCAGGTTCAGATGTAATGGCTAGAAATCAAGATTCAAACTCATAATCCAAGAACTCACCTGAGATGCTCATTGCGGCAACCCAGATTTTAGAAACCCCAAGAATCTACATCCTCAAGTAACATTTGGTCTTTTTCTCAAGAGAATACTAGAGTATGAGAAAGATAAAGACAATGAGAGCCATCTTATAAAGAGATATTTCAGCAAAGACTTCCATTAGTGGATCAGAAATCTCACAGAGAAAACTTCATCTAATTCTATGTTATTGTTAAGAAACTTACATCAATACAAGACCAGAAGGCTTTCCTGAACAAATCATTTAGTATTTGTGAAAAAATTGAAGCAGCAGCAACAAACATAAAAAGGGAAAAAACCATAAAGATAGATACCCAATGGCAGGTTAATGTTAAAGGCATCGAATATAATTCATGAGATTAAAAGCAAAAACAAGAAGAGAATTAGATGAACCTTGGAATGCCACAAGATCATTTGGAGAGGTTAGAAACTTAGGTTGAGATTGAAGCAGATAGTCTCGTGGTTCTCTGAAGAGGACTCAAAGGAAAGGAGAAGCTTAATGGTTGGTTTTAAGGCTATGAACAAGTTCCGGTGATCTTCGAACAAGAATAGATAATTCAGAGATCTTCGGTATTTTTGTTTGAGATATTTTGAAGATGGATCTCATCATCATCATCATCATCATTTCCCACCAAAGTGAGATCGGCCACACGAATCTTGTTTCTCCATCCTGCTTCATTTAATATACATTTTTGTAATTCTTGTTTTATACTCTCCATCCATGTCTTTTAGGTTTTCCTCTTGCTCACTTAAGCCCTTCAATATGCATACTCTTACACCTTCTTACAGGGGCATCTCTAGGTCTCCGTTTTACATGACCAAACCATTTTAACTTGCTCTCCTCCATTTTATCCCTAATGCATGCTATACCTAACGACTTTCGAATGTCTTCATTTTTATTTTATCTTTCTTCGATGTTATTTGTTATGGTTTCTAGTTTTTGGTTTTTGGTGGAATCCAGAATCCAAGGTCCACTAATTTGTTTGGTAGGGTTTTTGAAAGTTGGATTTTAAAATCAGATGTTAAAATATGCCCAGAAACCACAATCCACATTTTATGGGTTTCTATAGTTTGACAGTTCGTCCCACTTTAACACAAGTACTAAGGAGTTATTCATGGCAGAGAGTCCCACTTAAACAAGGAGCTAAAATCCAAAGCATCCAAACAAGATTATGGACTCTAACAATCTAGACTTGCAAAATCCAAATTATAATCCAGAAGCCATGCCAAATGGCCCCCTAGATTTCCCACAAGTCCATTTTAGCATCATTATCTCAGTTACACTCATCTTCTAAACATGTTGATTCTTTGATGTCCAGCATTCTAAATGGATCTCCAAACTCAAAAACTCCAAATGACCTCGATGACAATGGTTTTTTCTACTTTCAAAAAGCAACCTAAAATAATTGGTTAACCCAACAGATTTCTTTTAGAAGTTGTTTTTTTTTTTGGCTTTGAAAAGCAAAAAAGCTACTTTCAAAAGTTTATACAAAAACAAGGGCTTAATCTTCTTCCGATCCCAATTGCAAACTTTTAGCTTACCTCATTGACTCCAATGCTTCCGGACTATCATCTTGCACAAGAGCAGCTCCTCACAACTTAAAATTCACAAACTCCACTTTTCAATCATTCACCTTCCCATTACCAGATAGATTCTTGAACCCATAATTCCTCAATTATATGCCTCAACTCCACAATCTCAGCAATTTGAGCCTCCTGCACCCTTCTGCCACATCCTCCTCTACCATACATGAACATGAAAATGGGTCAAAATCTGCTCTGACACCAGATACAGTGCAGATTACCATTTGATAATAATAAATAAAATAGCATATAACCATTGGTAGAGATTTTAAGCTTTATGCCAAAAGGAAAACTAGAAATAATCTGTCCTAGGGCTTCTGCCATACCCAAAAAGAAACTTGGAAAACTGATTCTCTGATTTATTTTTTCAAAGAACTCTTGACGTACAATCCAATAATTAGTATTTATGCCCACTAAGATTGTTGTTGCCTTTACCAAAGAAAAGATAGATCTCCGCTCAAAGCACTTGGAAGCAGTGTAGGTCCCAACATGTTATCAGAGCACGTGGAGAACATTGGAACCTTCCCAAACTCACCGACAATGAATGTATGTGCTGGATGAAAAGCTCATACAAGTTGAAGGACAAGCAAAACAATTAAGAACTATGAGACTACATATGAAAGATGAAACAAAACAATATCTTGTGTCACCGAAAATAAAATTAAGCAAATAATTATTTAAAAAAGAAAAAAAGAAAAAGAGGAAACTAAGAGAAAAAAAAAAGCAATAAGAATTAACAAAGTGCCAACATCCAAAATCAAAACCCAAAAGCTGTTTTTACTATTTCAGGAAGAACAAGGAAAAATGAAGGTTGCTTCATTCATGAAAGAATGGATAAGGACAACGAAAACATGATATGAGAAAGACAATTAAGGAGAAATTATGTCGACAAGAAAATGATCTAGTGACCAGAAATCTTTGCTCCAGAGGTGTTTAGTGTTAAAAAACACTCCCCTGCACATGCAACCTCGCATGGGAACATATATGGGGAGGGTACATACACCCTGTAAACCACATCTTTGGATTAACATGTATATGTTAGATAAATTCAGCAAAGAGGAATCTACACTGCGGCTAGCCACCAGAAATCACTTTTCTGAGCATGAGAGAGAGAGTGGGACATAAATCGTGGTGGGAATCATAGGAGGCTCAAGAGAAAAAGAGGATAAGGAAGGAAAGCTTAAAATCGTGGTGGGAATCATAGGAGACTCACTTTTTCTAGCTCTGCAATGCTGTTAGATCGGGATATTGTTCGTTTTCAAGAAAGGAAGGCATGAGCATTAAGGGAACATGGCAACCAGGACTGCTGTTTCTTTTGAGAGAAGCATCAAAGCATGGATTTTGAGCAAGAGTTTGAAACATAGATTTCATGATGTTTGAAAATGTTCATTTCTCTGAGAATCTGAACTTGTGAGACACCAAATGTAGAGAAATTTTTTATATTTTTATCTGTTTTTTTTATTTTTTTTATAAAACAACTTCATCTCATATGGTCTCTTGCTAAATAAAAGCAGCCTTGAAAACTCAATTAACCAAGATCAAAGATAACACCAAGTAAGTCAGATTATCCGCAATTACAAAGCTTCTCTTTTCCACCATTTGTATCATCAAATCATAAACTAATAAAACTAAACAAAACCAGAAATTTCATAAAAGTGAATAAATCACAAGGATTATAAAATATGAATAAAGAAAGAAGGAACAAAGACTAACTGAATGTTAAGGATTTCTGGCTTTGGCTAGAAGATACTGCCCCTTTCTTCCTTGTTTACGTTATAGCCAGCGTGATAGGAACAGAGGAACTCAGAACTGCTACAAAAAGCTCATTGAAAATGTTATTTGCCAGAAGGGGGAGCTTCCAAGGCAGATCCAGCAAGATAGAATCCACCCTGGCTGTAAGCAGCTTAAGCAAGCAGACAACCAGAAAGGAGGAACTGGAAACCCAAAGCTTTCCTCACAGTTCACCGGTTTTTGGACAGTGAGGGACCAATCAGATCTGTCATAAATAATATAGAAAATCAGGAAAATGGAAGCAAGTGAAAATTTAGAGAAAAATAAAGGAAGAAAAGATGATACAAAAAATTGAAAGATAACCAAAAACAAATGAATAGGATTAACACAAAATTTATACCAAAAAGAAAGAAACAAAGAAAAGCAGAATTAAATTTTCTCTCAGTGATAAAGGATGAAATAAATATTAGAAAAAGTGAGTGAGAGGAGTAAGTACTTACCCTAATTGTGATTAAGAACTCAAATATTCACCTTTAATTAAGTGCCTAATTAAACATATAGGTAGCGTTTGGGATTGCTAGTGCTTATGGATAAGTACTTAAAAGATAAGTTGGCTTATTTAAGTACTTATCCATAGTTATAAAAAAGTGCTCATATGACAAGTTTGGTGTTTGGTAAACACATTTATTTAAGCACTTAATAAGATAGTAAGTGCTTTTTAATTAAGGAAAGTGTTTGGTAAACATATGTATTAAAGCACTTACTTTTTTGTTTTATCCAAATTAAATATATCAAAACCTTGTATTTTATTTGGATCCCTATAAAAAACAAAAACTTTCAAAAAAAAGCCCATCCTTTAAAGGTATCATATAGTGCTGTAAACACATGCTTCTCCATACGAAATAAATCATAACAACAAACAGGATGGCCATCTAAAATTTCATGCACAAAGGCCCATCCTGTGTGTTTTGATACTCGACATGGCTCTTTTACGATATAAAGACTATGATATCGTTGAATCAATTTAGTAGCTATGAATACCAACATATCGGTTTGTTCTTCAGAGTCCATGTGACCTGAAAATTTATAAGAAAAGATAACTAAGAATTCGAGATAATACTCCAACCAAATCTAAGAGCAACGAGTTTATAAAATATAAAAGAAGAGAATATAGATAATCATAATGTATACAATGTCTTTAGAGAAACACTGATATTATTCATGATCATTTATCTTTACTATCCCCAAAGACATGTTGGGAGTGCATATGATGGATAAAAATCTGTCTCCTTTCCAGTGCAATATGATCAGGTCAGTCTCTTATCTATATGTACAGGCTGAAATATATTGACTGCCTTACTGAAAGAATGGTGGGCAAGCTCCAAAAGTTACAGATAAAAACCCAGAACCAAACAGCCAAAAAATGGATACAACAGGAAGTACAATAAAAATGTTTTAAGAATATTTTATTTTAGTATGAACAGGAAAGAATTGCTTCTGTGCCACGCAACATGTATATCACAGGAGCTATTGTCTTCAGAAATATTGTTTTTTTTGGTGTGAATAAGAGCATGAATTACAGCAGCCACCAGGCATTGCTAAAATAGCCAGAACTCCACAGAATTGCTCACTCATATAAACACAATTAGAACACCATAATAACCTGAGCCCCGGACTTCTGAATGGCCAACATAATGGTGCAGCAAAATTCTTTATTATTTGATAATAAAAGTTAAGAAATCCACACATAACATCCTTATCTAAGCTAGGACCAGTAACAGGAGACACTGCATCATTCACTAAGCTAACTCATTCAAAATGGAGCAATCAAGCCCCTGCATCATCAACTCATCAGCTGGAAGTACTCAATCATCCAAAAAACAACGAAAATTTATAGACAGAATATAAACACTTGAAGTGGTATGGAGCCAAACATGATATTTTTTATCCTTCTGAAAATGATTTTTTTTTTTTTTTTTTTTGGCTCCAAAGACGATATTTGTACCCTCAAAATTTAAATTACAACTACATGTCGACATGAGCAAGCAACTTATTACTGTAGTTGACAAAGTACTTCAAACCATATATAGCCACACATGCAGCCCAAGTCTCTCAAAGTGATGTTCCCTTTCCTACTTCCATTATAGAGATTGATATGAAACTGATTTGTGCTTATCCAGCTTCCAAATTTCATTTAATTGGAAAAGAAGTTGGCCAAATAACCTTTTAGAATGGCTTGGAATTGCAATAAGCATTCCTTCATACTACACTCAGGCAAAATAAATAAAATCAAGCCTCATGGGTCTTTGGAACATTTACTCTGTTTCTCCCAGCTAATGACTCTTCCCAACCAGTTGATAAGAGCCCAGATCAGGTAGATGCAGAGCTGGTTCTAAAGGTGAAATGGGAATCTATAAAAAGATAAACACTCACCGTCTATGTTTGTGGATAATGAGACCCCCCACTTGGGTTACAGATTTCTCCAAGTCTACAACACAACAGTACTGTTGCCAAGCTACTGACACCAATAGAACCAAATTATAGTTAGGCTGTTAAACGAGATCTGAATACAAGAACTCCCGCAAAGACACTTCCTCAAAACCATGTCTCTCTACATTTGAATAAAACAAGAAGAGAATTTACCAAAAATTCTCTTCTTATTTACCAAAAAGAATGCCACATAAGACTGAACTGCTGAAACACACACTGACAAGATTAGCCAGAAATCTCAATTTTGATAAAATTGTTAGTGGGTCAAAGGTAAGTCCTATGTGGCATTTTCTTGTTTGGTATGGCTCCTTCTTATGGGAAGGGCAGTATATGATTTGAATCCAAAACCTAAACAAGCACCATTCTTAAATGAAAATAACTTATTAGTAAAATACCAATCATATTTTGTTAGCTATTTGCTCTTTCACACAATTCATCAAACACAGACAATGCACTGACAAGTGACAACCACACAAATGACAACAAATAAAATCAAGTGCTGCATAACAGTTTTTGCAGCTGCTCACTCTCTCAAACAACACATCGCACATCTACAAGGCAATTCATAAATCAAGCATTTGCAGATAAACAGAAACAAATCAAGATAAACCCCCCAATACGAGTAGAAGTAAAGTAAAAGAAACATGAAGTTCAACGCATTGCACTTACAACTGGGCAACCGATTGAGGCAGACCAGATTCTTGATGCTCCTTCGGTTAAAAAGATATGCTTGGCATACGGAGGCCACACGGCAATCTAAAGTGGCGATTAAGTACAAAGACAAATGAGAGAGAAAATCCAAAAATTCAAAACCCTAAACAACAAATCTAAGAACATTGCAACATGAGAGAAACGGTTGTCAGAGAAACAGTAAAATGACACGTACTGTTTGAGAAGCAACGCCAGAATGTGACTGGATCGTGTTATTTTCGGGGAGATGCGAGATTTGTCCAGAAATCTCGTTGAGTAAGAGCGATTTGAGACGGGCAAGGCCTGAGTTATTTGAGCTGGAGAATTCGCCGGAGAAGCAGTTCGTTGAGGAAGCGCAAAAAAGAGAAGAGAAGTTTTCAAAGCGTTGAGCTCGATCGAGATACACGACGTTATTATCGTAACAGAGGAAAAAAACAAGCTACTGTCAAGAGCTTCTCATTACGGGTCACTTTCTCCGTTATTTACGGGTAAATGATTACCCATTTCATATAATCAAACATGTTATTAACTTAGAAAGGTGTTTTAATAAAATATAAGATGATTTAAGCATTTTAATAAGCAATCCCGCAGCCATAGGTTATTAAAAATTTAAAAGGTCTTTTTTAAGTTAACATTTGGTAAAATAGATCGGATAAGTGCTCGTTGAAAACAATAGATAGAGGAGGCCCGTAAGGAGAAGCTGCTGAGAGTAGCTTCTCATTAACACTCATGCGGGAAGCTTTCGAGAATCGATTTACTTATAGAGACCAGTTCCTTGGAGCATACTTCTGGATGAGATTCTGTAACGCATCGATCTCTTTATGACTCCATAAACCTTTGATCCGATCTAGATCCTTTTTTAAACAAGCTAGGGATGAAGATTGATCAATTAAAATCCTACATTAACCCTATTAGGAAACAAAACTTTTTTGTTACATCGAAGGTGTCGGTACATTGTAAGATGGTTAGGAGGAAGCTCAAAGAAGAAGAAGAAAAAGAGGAAGAAGAAGAAGAGAGAGGGAGAGAGAAGGAATTTTTTTAGGTTGTTATAAGGAGTAGAGAAAACGGTTGGGGTTTTTCTGATACTTCGGAGGGAAGAGACAGAGAGAGAGAGAGAGGCTCGGGCTGTTACAAGCGAAAGGGTTGGGGGTTTTCTGCAATTTCTCTTGTGAAGTTTCCGTTTTCATTTTATGGGCCTTTATTGAACGACCAATGACTCTGGATTACTAGTTTCTTTGTTGCATTACAAAGTGGTTCTCTGCTCTAATCCCATTCCCGTCCTTAGAATTATATGCCTGTTAAGTGCTTGAACATGAACATGCATTTACATAAGCACTTTAATAAGATAAATTATCTATAAATCTTACCCATAAGTATAAGCAATCTGATAGGATTCTACTGTAGAAGTGGAATTCCAATTGTGTCCGACTGAATCTAATCGGCTTTGATTTGTAAAAGAAGAGGAGATTGTATTCAATGAATGAAAGTAAATTCCTGTTTATTGATCGTTGAAGGAAATTACAAAAGAATTTGAAGAGAACAGATTATTTTGGTGATTTTCGAGAGATCACCCCTCTCCTAATCGATTCAAGTTTTCTCCAATTCTTGAATGTCCTCCTTCCATGCATTTCAGCAATATATATCAACAATTTTCCAACTCAACCTACACGTAAGCCTATTCCCCAGAAATTACAATATTCTCCCCTTAACACTAATTGACTGAACCACCACTTTTCTACTATGCCGCCACACCAGATCCCTTGCTGCTCTTCCTTCTGGAGTACGTGAATCTCAACGGAGGTCTATCATTACTCCATGCCAATGAAAGCACCTTGTCCTCAAGGTGAAAGTCATGAAACATATTAACAATAGTGTCATACGGCTCCCAAGAAGCTTCAAAAGCCGGTAAATGTTTCCATTGGATTAACACCTCAGAACCAGAAGTGCTTATCACATGGTGTTGGATGAATGTCCAGCAACTTTTCGAGTTCCATCCTCCATTCCAAGTCATCCTGTAATTCAGGTGGCAATTGTTGACAAGGAATAGTAGCACCCACAGCTTTGCATAGTTGAGAAACATGAAACACCGAATGAATGGATGCTGAAGCTGGCAATTGCAACTTTCAAGCTACTTGACCAATGCGCTGAACAACATGAAAAGGTCCAAAGAAACGAGGAGAAAGCTTTTCATTACTACATAGTGCCAATGAACGCTGATGATAGGGACAAAGTTTCAAATGAACCATGTCTCCTACCTAAAAGGACACATCTCTACGATGTAAGTCGGAGCTTCATTTCCTACGTGCCTATGCAGCTAGCAGATGGGACTTCAATTCATCCAACATGTGGTCTCGTTGCTAAAGTTGTTTTTCCACCGAAAAACTAGTAGAACGAGATTTTCCATAAGGCACAAGTGGTGGAGGATCATGTCCATACACTATACAAAAAGGGGTGAATTTCGTTGTAACGCCCGGTTCCGGGTCCATTTCCCAAAACCAAAGGTGTTATGGTAAGTAACAAAAGCAACTAAAAATTTTGAATCAATTTAAACCTTCATTATTTTCATCATCAGAGTTTATGTGGAAATATGAAATAATATCCACTAACAGTTAAACTTTAACAATTACAATGTTTTTAATCTCAGGAAGCTAATCTACAACTAAATTGACTTTTACATACTAGCCCAATGCTATCGTCCTCTCCAAGAATAATTGAAAAATGGGAGAAACCGGAGTGAATAAATCTCAATAAGTAGCAAGGTGCATGCATGAAATCAGTCCATGTTTATATAAAATAAGTCATGAGGTATACGATTAAACCAATAACAACAACATCAACAAGAAAAACGATAATATAGAGAAATCATGGCACATAGCATACCACGTCTGTGATATAACAGGACTAATGGAATTGTAAACAGACAAAGAGAGTAGACATGTCCCAATATGCTACCTAACCGAATTACGATGGACCAACCGCCCGGCAGTCTGGCTATTCAACACCAATGGAAGAACCCAACCATGAGTTAGCATATACGGCCCAACCTATCCAGGAGTGGGTAATGTAGCGACCAACCTATCTAGGAGCGATACCATCCTCGAGATGATGGAATACCTATGACACAAAATTCAAACCCCCTCTAGAAAACAATTTTATTTACTAGCTACTATATGGATCCATGTAAAAGCTAAGCTTGCTAGACACAACTCACAATCAAACTTTAAATAACTTAATAACATATCAATCAATACTATAATAGAAAACGGGAGGACACACTTCTACTGTAGGAGGCATACACACCTTTACCGTAAAGGAAACCACATCTTTACGTAAAGGATACCACATCTCTACAACAGATGATACTACATCTCTGCCGTAAAGGCTAGTATCAACTCAACCACAGGAAACAGTATCACTCAACCATAATAGAAAGAAAAATAAACACCATGGTATAGCCGCAATAACAGAGACACAATCTTGCCAATAACACACTCGCAATAGTGGAATAAACCATATAGCAATAGCTAAAACCCATCCACAATGGCAAAATAAACAGTAAAACTAAACCGCAAATGAATGGAGAATAAATCAAACATTAACAATGTTTCTAACTCTTGATTAAAACTTCTCTATTTTTACTATCTATTAATGTCTAACTTTCCCTCATTTAGAACCTAAGGTATCAAAACTTATTAACTCTGTTATTTAGTACTCCCAGAAGGTATCTTAGGTTTATATTGAAGTTTAAGAATATGTTAGGTTACCGAAAATCAGATCCAAATAGGTTGTGACCTCTTTCTACTTAACATATCTCCAAAAGTTTCATATTTACAATCATCGTCCCAAATTACTATGCTTTAATTCAAATTTAATTCCGCCACTTCCTACATCTCAAATTAACCTGGTTACAGGTGTTACAACTTTAGAATTTATAGAAATATTATTAAAAATTAAATCTGGGCACAAATCCCAAAATCTGGATTTTCTGACATGGGTCGCTTGAAGAGGCGCTCGAGCGACTGTTCTAGTGGCTATAATTTCAGGTTCTGTTTTAGATACACAGGCAGGTCACCCGTGGTTGTGCTTGAGCGGTTTTTCGAGCGACTGGGTTTCAGGTTTTGTTTTAAGGTATACAGATAGTGTGCTCGAGCGGCCTTTCGGGCGCTTTGCCCAAAACTTAGTTTTTCTGGGTTTTTCAAAATTTCTAAAACTTCTCAAATTCCAATGGTTTTAAATTGTTTCTAAACATCTAAATTTCATTCCAAAATACTTTTAAGACAATCCTAATCAAATCTTGGTAATTTAATTTATCTAAGTTTTTCCCACTAATTTGATCTCCTATATTCATTACTTTTCTAGATTCTTAAAGAGAGATTTAAATCACAAATTCAAAACTTTATAATCATCTAACTTTTCCAATGAAATCCAACTTTAAAACCAATACGATTAAACATCAAAATCACAAGAAAACATGCAGTTCCTCCAGTTTCAAGGGTTTGCTACTTGCATTTTTTTATGAATGCAGATTTGTCAAAAACTCCTTTTGTGCCCATATTATGATCTCAATAGCACCCCTCTAGACTTCTCCAATTCAAATCTCCACCGTTAAGTTTGACGTCCTCCATGAGTAGATCAAAACTCTAAAATTTCAGCCTATTCCAACGGTTGGATCTTTATAGCTCGTCGTTCGAAGTTGGCTAATCGGTCATCTCTGCAACTCCTATTTCTTTCTAAATTTGATTTTCCACCAATCTTCTGGGTTAGTTTGCACCACCTTAGACTGCTCGAAATCCGATCTCCACCGTTCAGATTGAAGTGTCTCATGTGTAGATCATAACCTCAAAATTTCAACTCATTCCAACGGTGGGATCTCCGTTGATCATTGTTCAAAGTTGACTGGTAGGCCATTTATGCAACTCCTTTTTCTCATAGAATCTCCTCCTTTTCTCTTCTCTCTTCTTTCCCTTATTTTTCTCCAAGCCCTAGCACGGACTCCTTCCCTTTTCCCTCTTATTTTGGCTTACTTTCCAAACCCTAAACCGTCCCTAGGCCTTCCCTTTTATAAGCTCTCTTAATTAGAAGTCCCAATAGGTTTAAGAGTCCTTCTAAATAAGATTTCCACTTTTAATTGGAAAGCTTTCTATCTTACCCCTCATTCTAATTCCTTTTTAAAGAATCTCATACAAAAGGTCTTAATTTAATTTATTTTCGTGCTAATTTAATTTCTTATTTTAAAATATTACTAAAACACTCCAAAGCTCCTCTTATCCTTAAATTTAAGGCTCCTCATCAACCATAATCACCAATATACCCTTTTTTCCTACTTTTAAGCAACAATTTGCTATTTAAATCCAAACCTAACCCAAATTAAGTCTAGTTAAATATTTCAAGTCTAAAAATTATTTAATTACTCAATATATTAATTTGGCTAATTGGAAGATTACCAAAATACCATTTCCTTGTAATTCCATATTTAACCTTTGGATCTTTTTCCAAAAATTCTCCTCTATATTCCTCACATCAATCTTAACCATATAATGCACTTAGATTAATACCTATCTTCTCCAATCTTTTATATTTAAATGAAGCCACTATTTAAATTCTTAATTACTCAAAATTATTGTTTATTTATTTAGTTACTAATATCTCTTTGGATCATAATATTATTTTTCCAATACCAAAATTAAATCTTAACTTCTCAATATTTAGGCTTATTTAATTTACTTATTTTAGGAAAATCCATAGTTTTACATTTTTGGCTATATGAAAGGATGTATTATACCAATATTCTGCCCAAGCCAACCAATTTGCCCATGTTCGTGGTTGAGAGCTAGCAAAACAGCAAAGATACGTTTCCAAGCATCTGTTAACCACCTCACTTTGTCCATTTGTTTGGGGGTGATAAGCAGTGCTCTGGCGAAGAGAGGTTTGCTGTAAACGAAAAAGCTTTAACCAAAAGTGACTCGTAAAAATCTTGTCTCAATATAAAATGATGGATTTGGGAAACCCATGGAGATGAACCACTTACTGTACAAATACAGCAGCTACCTAGACTGCAGAAAATGGATGTTTGAGAGCAATATAATGGCTGTATTTACTAAAACAATCCACAACGACCAAAATGGAGTCAGCCCCTTGAGATTTTGGCAATCCTTCAATGAAGTCCATTGATATATCCTCCCAAATGGCTTGGGGAATGGGCAAGGGTTGGAGAAGTCCCGTTGGAGATAGTGCTTCATACTCAATTTGTTGACATAGAGCGCAAGCTTCCACAACTGATTTAATGTCAGTCTTCATCCCTTCCCAAAAAAATTCAGATGCGAGTCTCTTGTATGTCTTTAGAAAACCTGAATGCCCTCTAATTGGACTGTTATGGAATTCTTGAAGCAAGGAAGGAATGAATGCTGAAGTACGAGGAAATGTGATCCTATCTTGGAATCATAATTGTCCATGAACCAAAGTCCAATCTCTTTTTGATAGTGGATCTTGTGTGAATTCAGAAATGATGGACTATAGTTTTTCATCATTCTTAACTTGTTGAGCAATCTGTTGAAAATTCACAATAGTAGGAACAATCAATGTTTGCAATACAGCTTTCAATTGAACTCGTGATAAGGCATTAGCAGCCTTATTACCGCTGCCTGGATGATATTGGATCTCAGAATCATACCCAAGAAGCTTGACCAACCATTTCTAATGTTCCATAGCAACTAACCATTGTTCCAACAGATGTTTGAGGCTGCTTTGGTCTGTTCGTACCACAAAATGTCTTCCAAGAAGATAATGGCGCCACTTCTGAATCGAAAATGCGATGGCCATTAATTCTCTTTCGTAGACAGATTTAAGATGAGCCTGATTCATCAATGAATGGCTGTAAAATGCTATAGGCCGACCTTGCTGGAACAGTACAACTCCTAATCCAACTCTCGATGAGTCTGTTTCTAGCACAAATGGCTTGGTAAAGTCTAGCAATGCGAGTACCGACACCTGTAGCATTGCTTTTTTGAGAGCATTCACGGCTGCTGTTGCTAAATCAGTTCACACAAAGGCATCCTTTCTAAGTAACTGTGTTAGAGGTGTTGCTATCTTACCATAATCCTTAACAAAGTGCCAGTAATAGCTCGTAAGACCGAGAAATCCACGAAGTTCCTTAATATTTTTAGGTAATGGCCACTGTTTCATTGCTCTAATTTTTTTCGGATCTACTGCTACCCCTTTAGCTAAAATTATATGACCAAGGTACTTAATTTGAGTTTGACCAAAACAACACTTTTTAGCATTAGCGTATAGCTTATGAACTCGGAGGATGGAAAGAACTTCACGTAGATGAATCAGATGCTCTGCGAAGGTTGGACTGTATATCAGTATATCATCCAAGAACACTAAAACTGTCTTCCGAAGTAGGTGTTTGAACATTGTATTCATCAGGGCCTGAAAAGTCACCAGTGTGTTGGTGAGTCCGAAGGGCATCACCAAGAATTCGTAATGTCCTTCATGCATCCGAAACACCGTTTTGTATGCATCTGAAGGCCGCATTCTAATTTGGTGGTAACCTGACTTGAGGTCGAGCTTAGAAATGAATTGAGCCCCTTGCAACTCATCAATTAACTCATCAATGTTTGATATCGAAAATCGATCTAGAACGGTAGCTTTGTTGAGGGTGCGGTAATCCACGCAGAAACACCAGCTCCCATCTTTCTTTTTGACAAAAAACGCCAGACTAGAGAACGGGCTCCCACTAGGTTGAATAATTCCAGCAGTTAACATCTCCGAGACCAATCGTTCAATCTCATTCTTCTGAACATGGGCATACCTGTAGGGTCGAACTGAAATGGGTTCAGTACCCTCCTTCAAATTAATTGATTGATCATGGGTGTGTTGTGGATGTAAAGTGGTTGGGCATTCAAAAACATCAGCAAACTCTGTAACTATAGCAAAAATTTCTGGAGAAGAGGATGAAGATGATTTAGCTTCTGCAGATTGTAACACATTCAGCTCTAACAGTATTCCATGATCTTCGCTCCATATGGTTTTCATCATAGCCTTCAACGAAATAGGCAACTTTGAAAGACTTGGATCACCCTGTAGTTGAACAACAAAATCTCCCAATTTAATCTTCATATGCATTCATTGCCAGTTCACTTGTGTTGTTCCTAAGGTTGCCAACCATTTGATGCCCAATATGATATCGGAGCTGCCTAAGCTGAGAGGAATGTAATCCTCAACCACCTTCAATCCTTGCAGAGATAATACCACTCCTTTGCAAATCCCATGACCTCGTATTGGTTCACCATTTCCCATCACCATAACATATCCCATAGTCTCCACTATTGGAATTCCCAATCGACTCACCAAGTCATTGGAGATGAAATTGTGTGATGCACCACTATCAACCAAGACTACAACCTCAGATTCAGCTATGGTGCCTTTCAACTTCATTGTTCTCAGATTAGATAGCCCAACAACAGAATTTAAGGATAACTCTGCTTTTCCCAGCAGCGTTTCATCCTTTTCCAATGTGCTCCCCTCCTCGTCACTACTAAAGTCTGCATCATTTGGATCTTCATCAACCAACATCACTTGCAACTCGCGTTGCTTACAACGATGCCCTTGGTGGTATTTCTCATCGCATTTAAAACACAGTCCCCGCTCCTTCTTCGACTGAATTTCAGCCACAGTTAATCTCTTAATGGAAGAATTGGTTAAAGCAGGCTTTGTTCTATTTGTTTCAGTCGTGGAATTGGGCTCAATCCAACCCACCACACACTGATCTGTTTTAATTTGCGGAACCATGGGTCCGCGGTTGGGTCAGGTCTCTCGACCCTTCGTCTTCACCTGACGAAGCAGACTATTTCTATCTTCGATTCTTCTCACTGTGTCCATAATCACTTGTAGTCTGAACGGGTTGAGCACCAACAACTCTGCCTGAATCTCCTCCATTAAACCGTTAACAAACATGGCAGCCAAGTTCTCTTCATCGAGATGTTTCAGGCCGATCAATAACACCTCAAAGCGTTATCGGTATTCCGCAACAGAGCTGGTCTATCTGATAGAGAAAAATCTCTAATGCAATCTGCCGATCTAAGTGTCATGAAAGCACTTAATCATCTGATACTTAAGTTCATCCCAATTCAACAGTGGCCGTCGAGCTTCCTCCCATTGAAATCAAGAAAGAGCAACTCCTTCGAAACATATGCCTGCTGCTGATATCTTCTCTACTTCCGTCAAGCTGTTTATGGAGAAGTAACGCTTAGCTCTAAACAGCTAGGTGTCTGGATCAGATCCGTCGAAGGTAGGTAACTCTAATTGCGTGGCTTGAATTCGCTAATGGCTGCCAATACACGATCTCCTTTAGGCGCTGTATTTTGTGGCTAATTGTCTCCGATAGTTGAAGATGCCACTGCCGATCTAGCCGCAATATATTCGCTTGAATTTTCTCCATCTATTAGTTTGGCTTTCAACATCGATCTAAAGCCTTCTTCCATTTCTTGTGCTAAGAGGTTCACAGAACCTTGCAAATCGGAAATTCTTTCTTCCATCTCTAGCATGCGCTGTAGATCTGATTCGATTTGATCCATACGCGTCTCCATCCTAGTAGCAGGCATTCCCAAGGAAGAATTGTAGGTCTCTGATACCAAATTGATAGGATTCTACTGTAGAAGTAGAATTCCAATCGTGTTCGATTGAATCTAATTGGCTTTAATTTGTAAAAGAAGAGGAGATTGTATTCAATGAATGAAAGTAAATTCCTGTTTATTGATCGTTAAAGGAAATTACAAAAGAATTTGAAGAGAACAGATTATTTTGGTGATTTTCGAGAGATCACCCCTCTTCTAATAGATACAAGTTTTCTCCAATTCTTGAATGTCCTCCCTCCATGCGTTTCAGCAGTATATATCAACAATTTGCCAACTCAACCTACACGTAGGCCTATTCCCCAGAAGTTACAATATTCTCCCCTTAACACTAATTGACTGAACCACCACTGTTCTGCTGTGCCACCACACCAGATCCCTTGCTGCTCTTCCTTCTGGAGTAGGTGAATCTCAACGGAGGTCTATCACAATCCCAAATAGGACCTAAGCAAACCAGAAAGCAATTCTTAAAAGCAGTTCAGCCAACCTATGACAATGGTTTTATCAGTAAAAAGCATTTTTTATTAAACTTTATTAGGGCAAAGAACCGGAACTTGGTGTTTCCAGATTTACTAATGTCCAGTCCAATTTTTGGAACATCACTTAAGCTTAGAAAAACATATATTTACCTAAATGGCTCATTATCCAGGAACTCAGGAAGGGGAAAGAATAACGGAAATAAAAAATTTAGTTCCAAATTCAATCAAATTGAACAAGGATTTCAAACATAACTACCAATAAACAGAGAAGTTTGGAAAACATGGTGCACTTAATCTAAGGGAAGACTTGGGCTGTGCTTTGATGAACTTTTAAAAATGGCAACTCAGAAGTCATAACTCAAAAAGTCACTTCTAGAATCGGACGTCTTATGTTAGTTTTGACTTTTAAAGCTGGAAGTTAATTTCATATATTCTAAGATGAAAGTTATAATAACATGCTAAAAGGCATATCAAAAGAAAATACCCTTTGTGCTATGAAATTTAATTTTTAGAAAGCATAGCCACCTTCACACATACAAATAGAGATGGCACCACTATATTGCACCTAGCCACCTTCACACATACAACATACATTGTTAATAAAGATATATGGATAGGTTCATGTGCTTCTATTCAAATCATAGCTTCATACCTGCTTTTCATTTAAAATTGTGAAGTGTGGATACAAATAGAGATGGTAACGTTTTCGGTTTTGGTTTTTTCAACTGAACCGACAAGTTTACATTAAAAACCGAACCAAACCAAAACAATAATTTAAAAATCAAAACCAATTCTATCTCTAAAGGTTTTTCTTTTTTACCAAAAAAAAAAACTTGGGCAAGGTATCTATGCCAATCTTCTGCTTTTTGGAGTCAATAAAATCTTCCTTTTAGAATAGGATTTTTCCCTAGGCTAACCAGACATGTTCAGACAACCACACTTGTAGTTGTAGGAGTTGGGCGCAAGCTTGGAACTTTTTGACCTTCCCTGTTGGACACATATTCAAGGCATGATAAACTTGAGTTAATATCACGGGTGCTATCCAATAATGGGCTTTCATCTGGTGCAAAATCTCCATGAAGACCAAGTCAATGGCGTCGGCTCTGGATGAGAAGTACAAATGGGCTAACCCCACAAGTGTAAATATGTTTAACCAGACTCGGGGTGTCTCCTTTTCCTTTGGCCTAATGTTCTTAACCAAAGTCCTTTGAAAATTTTTTTGAAGGCTTTCTTTCCACCAAAGGTCTTGCGTTGGGCTCTAAGAATGTCAAAGAACTCACAAGCCTCATTCTTATAACTCTCCTTTAAATGATGCCTAGCAACGCTCCCCAATCATTTAATTTGAGGAATGTCCCGAACTCCTCAATGATTGGTTTCATATCATTTAACGAAAACCAGAATATAGAAGGTTGGATCCCATAGAGGGGTAGCCCTTGAATTGCTTCCCCATTTAGGTCAACATTCAATAGGGAGAATGTTAGGCCCATGTGGTATTCCTCTTCCCAATCATCCAGGTCTACTCTTGATAATTTCCCAATTTAAGATCTAATCCATGGTGTGTCTCTAGGGTATAGCAGTCCAAGTTTGGGGTCCTATATTGCGAAGACGATGCCATCTGAGACTGTACTATCCAATTAGGTATCATAGTAAAGTTTTGGTAGTTCGGATGCACACAACTTGCATTAGTTTAAATTTAATGATGCAATATATAGTTAATCATGATATGTAATGTTTGTAAGAGCAAAGAGAGGACACTAAAGGATACCATACACTTGAGCTTTTGGGCCCACTCAAACAAGATAATTAGAGAAAAAACAAAACAAATATGAAAATGTGCGTGCAATCCAAAAGAGATGTGCTCGTTGAGGCACAACACTTGGACATATTGGTGTATGAAACTGTGCGCACATGGGGGCTCATTGGGATAGGGGTATGGAGTTTCCATTACCTAAAGGGGTGTAGGTAGACACTTGGATAAATTTGACTTGGTCTACAAGTAGAAATTCAAGTAACAAACCCGGTTGTAAACCGAGGAAGTCCGTATACACCATGGTTCACCCCATCCTAAGACGGGTTTTCCAAGTTACCCAATTTAGAAAAATCAATTCAATTCGGCTCACTTTAATCCTAATCTAGTATGTCTCACTTTGGTCTATATAGGGTTGTTTAAGGTTTAGCCCTTTGTTTATTTGTTTTTGTTTAATTAATTCCTGTGATCTAAGACTGTTTGAGTGGGCCTTATTGGAAAGGCCATAGGTCCATGTAAAGAGTCAAGGGCAGTTCGCCTTTGTCTGCGGGCAATACTGGGCTTCCTCTATGATTGGGCTCATTAGAGAGGCCAATTCTGGGTTACCTTCATCCGGGCCCATCAGAATGCCTGATTTCTCTTTAAGAGCAAAAAGGTCATTCTACAGGTGATATTTTCAGAGATTACTAATTCACATAGCAAAGGACACAAGATAGAAAACACAGCAAAAAACATGCTCGAAAAACTTTTAAAATGAGAGGGTAAAGCTTGAAAAAAAGATAGGGGACTTTTGAAATTTAGAATAAATAATAGAATTAAAATTTTATTTTTGCTCCAAACTTTTCAAAATAACACAAGTGACTACTATTCATCAAATTTACAAAAAAAAAAGCCCAAACCATTGACGACTTGTGAAGGTCTTCGATTTTGGTTTGGGTTGCCGTTTTGGCACTCAAAAAATCCGTAAAAATAAGAAATATAATGCTTGATGCATGAATACATTGAATTGGAAAATGTGATTAATTTCCACACCCCGAGAGTTCAAAAAAGATCTGAAATATTCTGAAAATCATAGTTTTTGAAGGTTTTCCGGTCACTGCTCATGACTTTAATCCATACAAAAAAAAAAAAACTCCAACAATAAACCCAAACCACTCATGCAACAATTACTAAAGGAAATAAGATGATTGATAAATTTTTATCAAGCAAAATACCCTAATGAGATGACGCATAGTTGCTATATTTCAATAGTTTGGTTGTCAAAAAAATGAATTCAAACCATTAGCAAGAGCCAAGCAAACCGGTGTAGATTTTATGCATTAAATAGCATGAGGGCTAGTTGGCTGAATCCAAAAAAAATTCTTGGTCAATCAAATAACGTTAGTCGTTCAACCCCTTATTCGGTCTTCTCAAGCCGAGCAACCATTTCAAAGCTTCAAGTCTCCCAAAAGAACAAACATTCCCCATATTTCGAAAATTTATGGGAAGAAAAAGCATAAATTCAGAATATTTGGATACTGACAAAACAAAAATCATTGATCATACTACCAATAGAGAAATTATTTGAGTTGACCTTCTATTAGTTGAAGGATTTGGAGCAAGAGGAAGCAAACAGGAATTTAAATGAACAAATCAAACCAGAAGAAGATGGCTTCTGACTTGGTTCAGAGTCTCCCAAAATGCCAACAGAAGGTTCTATCCTTAACTCTATGGATTTTCAGATTTCACTTTGAGGATTAGGGAAATGTGGGTTGCAGATGAATTGGAGAACTCACTCTTCTTCTTTATTGTTTTTTCTTTTTTTCTAGCCACCAGCGTCTTGTCCCTCTCTTCCCCCAATGCCCTCACTCTTTCTTCATTACTCTCTCTTCTCCACCGCCCCCTCTCTTTCTTTCTTCTCTCTCCCTTCTCCCCTTCTCTGCGCAACCACACTTTCTTCCTCTCCCTCTCTCTTTTCTTTCTTTTTTTTTCTTCTATCTCTCTTCCTCTCTTTTCTCTTCTCAGACCCCGAGAGACCACTTCTCTGTCACCCTCCTCTTCTTTTGCTTGAGTCCAAAGGACGGGTTGCTGACTGTGCAACATCTCCCTCCTTTCATTCACATCAACCCCTAATGTTTTATGTTTCCTTATTATTATTTTTTAATCATTTTTTCTTTACTAATTTAATTAATTTTTTTATTATTTTTGCCTTCTTTTTTTTTTTTCTTTTTTTTGGGGTCTTTGAACATTCTTTAATTGGCCACATGTCATACACATGGCACATGTACATTTTGGCCATAACTTTTTTATTCGGGCTTCGATTCACGCACGGTTAATGACATTGGGATCATGTCGAAATTCTCTTTCAAATGATATGAAAATCATGGGCTAACTCATCCCCTCCACAAAAAAAGCCCAATTTCTAATACATTGTGTGTGCACCTAAATTTAGATCGCACATGGGGCGCACGTTGGTTCGTGCGTGCCTCAGGACTTTCGGAGTCGCCACTGCCTGAGAGGTGCAGGCAGACACGGTTTTGCCCTATCGGGGTCTAAGTCTGGTCTGCGGTTTTTCAGAGTTCTAGCTAAGTCCTCAATTATGGTCCGGGGAAGTCCTAAGACACCCCGACCCACCCCGTCAGTTTGACGGGTCCCTCGGGGCTCCCTAGTTTTGAGTCAATTTCACCCTTCTTAGGCCAGCATGTCACTTTGTTTGGTCTGGCGGGACCCTCTAGTGGTGTGGGCCCCTTTTTATTTTATTTTATCTTTTATTTAGGTGAGATGGGTCGGGTACGGGTCCCGTTTGGAAGACCCGTGGGTTGCCAAGGTTGGGCTTAGAGCCTAGTAGGGTTATTGGGTAACCCCTTTTTGGTTTATTTATTAAATTAAGCTATTTACACATGCAATGGGCTTAGTGGGCTTGGAATTGGCCCATTAGCCAAGGGTCAAGGGGTTTGGGCCTGTTTATTGAAAATAGGCCTGGTATAGGCCGGTCAAAGGTGAGCCCCATAAGTGGGCCCAATGGGGTCTTGGTGGGCCCATCTGGGCCCATAGTCCAAAAATGGACTTAAAGAAGTCCAAGTTACTTATTGGGTCGGGTTTTAAGTTTTCGGGTCGGAACAAATCCAACCGGGTCGAAAAACTAATTTTTTAGTCATTTTCAGGAGACAACCGCACTTACTCTGCGGTTTGATCAAAACCGCTCTGAGTATGCGGTTTTTACATTATTTTGCTTTTTGGTTCCGATTCCGGCTGGGACCTCTCCGGTGTGTTCCTTGGATGCTCCGGCGACCTTGGTTGAGATTCTCAACACTTCTGTGGTTCAAATGTCTTGATTGGTCGTCAAATCTCCTTCTTTTCCTTTGGTGTTTAGTAATGGAACGAAGTCCCATTTTTCTCCATTTTTGCTAAGTCACCTTTCTGTTGTTTAAAATGAGAAAGGAAAGAAGGGATGGGATAGGATTACATGGGATGAGCTAAAGAGGACAAACCCCTCTTGAACTTGTTAATAAAACCAGTTAATTAACCATGTTAGTTTGCCTTTATTGTAAAACTACCCTCCTTCTCTTCCGTATAGAGACATCCATTTTCATGGGGTCTCTCGTGACATGCAAAATGTAATAAACAAGTTAGGAGTAATATAAGAGACTGAAAAATAAGTAAAGAAATGAAGAGACTTGAAGGGACGTCAAAATCAGTTTATTTAAAATTATTAAAATACTTACAGTATCACTACATGTTAGTTTTTGTGTGTCGTGGATCTTCGAGAATTCTGGCAGCGCTTTTGCGTCCTCCGGGTTTTCTTAGGACAAATTTGGTAGAGGTTGGTTGGGTTCTTGATACTCAAAGGATGAAAAAGAAAGGTTTAGATGGCATTTGGGCAGTATAGGAGTACTTTGGTCATTAGGGATGTTGGGTATTGGGAATGGTAGAACCTGGGCAGGGTTTCGGCCGTGGAAAACACAGAGAAGGAGAGGGGGGAGGCCAAAGGAGTCGGCTTGCTCCAAATGGGGGGCTGGCCCTCTATTTATAGGCAAAAAAGTGCCGAAATTGCACTTGAAGTGCGGTTGTGACAAAATTGCACTAAAAAAATCAAAAACTGCACTTTAAGTGCGGTTGGCATTCAACACGTGCAAATCTGCGCGAATCTGCCAGCTGTCGCCATACAGGACACGCGTCCACCTTCTAGAAGATCAAAACCGTATTTGAAGTGTGGTTCAGACTAAACCGTACTTCAAATGCGGTTAAGCACGTTTTTTAAATGCTGGATTTGAAACACTTTATTAAATTTGATTTTTAAACGAATTTTATTCGATTTTAATGATTATTATATTAAAATATTATTAAAAGTTAAGATATTTTTTTATAAACAATTATTTTATTTATTTATTCTGCCTTTTTGTTGCTGTTTTGCCACATGGGCAGTTTTCTTGAAACTTCAACTGCCCATAACTTCTTCGTCCGGTGTCCGATTTCAGCAAACTTAGTGTCATTGGAACCGGCTCGGAACCACCTATCCACTGGGATCAAGTTTGACAGCCAAATTGGGGTCGAACAAAAAGTCAACTTTTCGCTCCCCAAAAGTTGGACCAACTCATAACTTTTTCATCCGGACTTCGATTCCAGCAAACTCAGTTGCGTTGGAATTGTGTCGAAATGCACTTTTCAATGAGATAAAGTTTGATGGCCAAATTCACTTGAATCAAAAAGTCAATTTTTTGGCCCCCTCAGGGTAAACTTTTAGTTTGATTTTTCATTTTTCTTCATTTTAGGGGTGCAAAAATCAGGTGTCTACACATTGGTTTCAGCCAATCCTTTGGGCTTCAATTGGTTTGATGAATTGGAATTAAGTAGAGTTGGAATTATTGTGATTGGATGGTAAGAGAATTGAAATTTGAAATTACAGTTCAATAAAGAATTGGCATAAATTTCAATTTTGTTGATTGTATAGACTTATAAAATTCAATTACAATTTTGTAATATTTTTAATAAAATATTCAACAATTATAAGTTTTTTTATTATTGATGTATATATCAATCCTATAAGACTCATCTACTGATCCTTAATGATCCACATATTATCTTCTTTGTAGTTGGTGCATATTTGCATGTTATTCTTGATATTGTAAAAAATCAAGTGCTAGCTTCCTCATAGACTGGATCCTTACTAAAGGAGAGGACATTGTCGTTAGTATTGGAACAACTAATGGATTGGAAATGTTTTTTAGCTCCTTCCCCCTTTTAACAGAGAATGATACCACTTAGATTTTGGTGTTCAATCTAGGTATTACCTTGTTTGCAACATCTCTTTAGAAGAAAATAAATACGAGAGAAAAAGAGAGGGGATGTGTATCTTCTCTCGCTCTATCTATTTAGAAAAAAAAGAACCTATACAACATCTATACTAATATATAAAAGCAATTGGCAAGATTCGGGCCTGATAATTTGTGCCCAAAATACCTTATGTGGGAAATTATTTCACACATTTTCAGATTTTCTTAGTCATATTTTCTGATTTTAGAGTGTTTTGTGAGTTCTTATGTCATTTAATTAGCATTTTATTTAGCTTTTACATTTATTTAATTCCTAAGAATTCTTGGCATTTTACAGGTCTTTAACTAATGGTTCAAGTTAAATTTGGGCTGAGGAAAAAGGTTGAATTCGAGCTAGTCTTATGAGCAAAAATTTAGTTGGGTTGACCTAGTCAATACAGTTCGGTTTTTGAGCTATAACCAAAACTACAGACCTCATTTTTAGATTTCTTTAGCTTGTTGGAAAGCTAAGACAAAGACCTACAACTTTTGTGAAGAGCTCAAGACCCAGTTTTGCCATCTTGAAGGCCGAAAATTAGTAAGAACAGAGAGGTCCGAATCTGCCCAGAAAACAACTACAGCCTAGACCTGTTTTGGTAATTTTATGAAGGGCCCCACTCCAATTGAGGTTGTTTTTGTGCTCTAAATTTAGTTGCAAACTACATCAAGAGTTCTGTAGCAAGGAAGTATTGGAGAGAAGCAAGAAGAGGGGCTATTTCTGTAGCAAGGATTAGCTTTGACAGACAAGAGTTCTTCATCTTCTTATCAAGTTTTTTAGTTTTTGCTTTGATTTTAGATTGTAGAGTTTTAATGTTGGATTCAGATTTTGATTATTATTGGATTTTTTTGGTTAAACATGATTAGCTAGTTTTCTTATTCTAGGATTTGGAAATAATCATTGGATTCCAGATTTTAGTTTGCATATGACACTACAAGAATAGTGACTTTTAGTAGCGGTCAGTAACCGCTACTAAAAGGGCCCTGGTCGTTACTAAAAGTCACGGCAGCGGTTGTACAACCGCTACTAATTCAGGGGTTGCTAAAGGGTTTTAGTAGCGGTTATATTAACAATTGCTACTATTTCTATTTACCTATAGTAACGCCTTTTTCAATAACTGATGCTAATCTGTTAAGGTACGAGGCGTTCAAAAAATCGCAATACCCCACACAATAATAGAGAACCAAAGCAGCATAGCAATCAAAGAGAACAAAAAAGAGAGGAAGGGATGAGAAAGTAGCACACGAATGTGAAGAGGAAAAAAGGTAATCATCCGCCACTGTTATCGAAGGGAATGTACTATCATACGCCCCCAAAGCGCCATGAAGAAAATTTGTAGAAATAGGTAGAGCAAGTGTAGAGGATGGAGGAAGATTACGAGAGGGTTTTCTCACTGAAGAAGGCGCCAAGCCGACTACGAGAGAGTTTTGTCGCTGAAGAAGGCACCAAGCAAAAAAGGGTGATCGCGCTCTTTTACGAATGTGGGACTAATAGCAGCGATTTATGTGATGTGGAGATATCTTTAGCAGCGTTTAACACGGTAGTGGGCTTAAGTTTTAGTAGCAATTGTTATTAAAACTGCTATTAATTCATGACTCTAGTAGATTTTAAAAAGGAAGCCGTTACAAATAAATATTAAATACTATAATTAGTAACAATTTAAGTAAACTGCTACTATTTATCTTATATAGTAACACTTGAATTTTAAGTGTACGATAAACTGTTACTAAATGCTAATTTTCTTGTGATGTGATATTGTGTCACATTCTTTGTTGATTATAATTTGATTATTTCGGATTTAATTCTTGCAATTAATTGGCCACTAATTGCATGTTTAAGATGTTGAACAATGGAGCGAAAGTGGAAGTTTAATATTAGTTAGTGATTTCATCAAACTCGGGTAATGTAGTTTAGAAATAATCACACACTCTTATGACTTTTATTCAAGAATTCCAAAGAACATAAAGAACTTATTTTAATTTCTATGATCACGAAAGGAGACGTAGGATTAATATAGGTATAGATGTTATACCTTAAAAAAGGATAATACATGCACATGGGAATTTAGTCATTGTAATTAGCAAAAAATTGATGCAAGTAATCATATGTAAGTTCATTGAAATAATCCAATTGATGAAACCCAAATCCTAGGATTCGTTCATATTTGATCTCTAACTTTTAGAATTAGCAATTTATTTCTGTTTTAGTAATTTTAGATTTGGGATTGTTTAGATAATATAGGAATTTTCATATATTGGTACTTGAATCTCCTCCATGTGGATACGATACCTTGTTTGCCCTATTCTACTGAACATAATCCATACACTTGTGGTAGTGTCAATATTGGCTATCAATACCCCATTTAACCAAATGTATTTATACCTATTCTCCACAGAAATTGATAAGAATCGAGTGAAAGTTTATAACTACCTACAACGTGTGTCAATTTGTAATAATTCAAATTCAAACGTATAAAAATATCTGCCATTAAAATCAACGAAATCACCTCCTTATCTCCACGCTCAAAGCTCATCTTCTTTCTTGCTTTCAAGTTATCCTCCAATTTTTTCTACGGTCCTTGGAGCATAAGATTCTACACCCTTTTACATTCAAGTTCCCCTTACCATATTGAGAATCCTTTTCAGATTCGATTTGAAGCCCTCCCATTTCAGACCTTTGAAGACCCCTCCTAATTCTCTTTCAAGACGGTGCTCTGTTTTCTTGAGTTTAATGGCGATTTAAATCAAACTACCTGTGTTCTATCTTCAGTTCGATATCAGGCCATCTACAAACATCCCTGAAACAACTTGACGTCCCTCTCAACCTCTGGTGACTATCTTACATTAAGGAATCCCCAAGAACTTCAAAGTCCTCAGTTTTTAGCAGTGCAAACCGGGCAAGATTCTGGCAACTGTCTTCCACCATCAACTGTCTTCCAAGATTATTTGCGAGAGTTTTCTGTCTTAGTTCTCTCTTCTTATTTGACCATGTCTCTATCTCTATTATTAGGAAATCTATGCAAAATTAGGCAACAAGAACAAGCTCAGACCACCAATATTCTAGCATCTGAGACTCCATCTATGGTGCCCATTTGAATCAATCCCGGGACTATATTAAACTTAAACAAAAAAAGGTTGTGATAGTTCGGGTTTCTCAATTCGGCAACCTCCTTTGCACAAGAATCGTTAAGTTTAATTCATCTACACGATTCAATTCTGATAATTTAATTTGACTGTTAATTTTAATTGCACAGTGACTGTAATGCCCCAATTACTAAGCCTTAATAAATACATAGACTCGTATCCCAAAGCATGACCTCGTTCGTAAGCACGCAATAATATCAGGACAAATGTACGAATCAGATTAAAATCAATAATAAAATTCAAAGGTTCTAATAACATCTCATAGTGAAAACCGCATAAAATGCTATGTATAAAATTCCTACTACAAGTTTTCTTCATAATCCATATCCCAATAAAATCCAATCACTACAAGAATATTCAAACCTACCTATCACAAGTAAAAACTTACTTAAGAGAAAGGTCCTTCATTGTCTTTCTGGTTCTGCGTTCTTCTTAGGACCTAAAATTAATTAGTAGGAGTGAATACAACAACTCATAGATGAAGCTATTTCACTCTATATATCAAAATTCACAGAGAAATAGCAGTTAATCTTCATATTTAGCATCTAACAAGTATATAATAGTATGCAGAAATCAATAACATCATCATTAACAATTCCATTACATATCATGTGCTACAATCATTGTTCTTAGAATCTACACATGCCACGTGTGTAAGCATTACGCATACAATCATTTACACACAATTTGGAGATTTTTCCACATCAACAGGTCTTTCCTCCCTGCCACCCTACCATATTTCAGAAGTCTCATGGGTCCATCTCTCCCTCTACCCTGCCAGACTTTACAAGTTCCATGGGTCCTTCCTCCGCCCCCACCCCCACACTACCCGACATACTACATGTTGCAATATATATATGTCATCCATGTATGTCCATGCATAGAATTCATTCATAGGATAATCTTTAGTTGTGGTACATCCAGATAAAAGATCACTAATTCATAATTTATTTATTTCTGGGAACACATAAACATAAAACCCAAGCCCAATTCTACATAACACGCAAATCAGTATTAAAAAAAAAACGCACGTTCAAGGAAATTGCTTACTTTCCTAAACGCGAAATATTTAAAGAAAGGTCCAAGTTACCTAAACTTTAAATATTAAAAAATCAATTCTTTTTAAAGAATGGTTCACATCTTTTCCCTAAACAAATGAAACATAATTACAGAAAGGTTCAAAAACCTTAACTTTAAATATTTAAATAATCAAAGATTAATGGTTGTCTTTTCCTAAAACTAAACAAATGAAACATAATTAAAGAAAGGTTCAAAAACCTTAACTTTAAATATTTAAATAATCAAAGGATGGTTGTCTTTTCCTAAAACCAAAAGGGCTCTCTCTCTCTCTTTCTTCTTTAATTTCTAAATATTTAAAGAATAGTTTACATTCCCAAACTTTAAATATGTAAAAGAAAACTAATTTTTCTTTAAAGCATTCACATCTTTTACCAAGACTAAAAGGTTGAGTTGACATCCCATTCAATCACACTCTCTAAGAAGCAAGATGCAAGTTACATGGGCTAAAGACGCTACCCTCCTTCCCCCGTTTTAACACCAGGAGTCCTGTAGTCTTTCTCTTAGGCTCTGTTTGTTTCACCGGAAAATATTTTCCGGTTTTCCACCGAAAGAAAATTTTCCCAGAAAAAATCATTTTTTGTTTTTTCCGAACGTTTGGATGTAACATGAAAAACATTGAAAAATGGGGAAACTGGCAACTTATCGGTCAGATACTTGGGGAAAACTCTAACAGGTCTGTCGACATTAAACGCTTTCTTCTTCACCCAAGAAGGTCCACACACATCTTCATTCAAACCAGCAGGTATGTGTTCTCCGATCACGAACTCTTTTATCCAGGACTCTTTCTCATTGTACTCTTTCATCCCCCATATCTTGGCTTGGCCATCGCTTCTACAAACAGTCGCAGAAAAACAATCACCCAAAACCGCTAGACTAAATTCAGAGTAATCAAGATAACCCGACACAGGAAGCTTGACCTCTTTGAACTCGTCCGATGCTAGGTCGAATGAAACAATGGATTGGGAGAAGACAGTTCGTGATCTGCGACGTAGCATCAGCCAATGAAGGTTACCGTTCTAGAGTGCTTGAGGCAGAGCGGAGCACGCCCAATATTTCTCCAGCAATCCGTGCCCACTGTAAGTACTTGGAACTCCGATTTCAGACTGATTTGTCCAGAAATTCCATCTCTATATTTAGTCCTGTAATGCACAATCCTTACCGCCTTGTATTGCTTGGTTATTGGGTGGAAACTGAAGCCAAATGCTACCTCTTGATCTTTGTACCGTATTGCCTTGGGCAACTCCATGTAATCTCCAGTGAAAGTGTTGAATATGAAGATGGTCTCACGATACAGTGAATCTCACAAACATAGCAACCATTACACGAACCAACCACATCAAACTCCGTTATGTCAGATCTGAACGGAGTATTGATCTTTCAAACTATGTTGCCGAAACCATTGTAAATGGTGTCAAGCTGGTTCCAGATGGGATAGTCACAGTGAACTCGAAACACGAGTTATGTCTGTAATGCATTGGCGGAAAATAACTTCCGCTAAATTTTAGCAGAAGTTATTTTCCGCCGATTTTCCTTCAATTTGGAAAATGTTTTCCTTTAGTTTTCCTTTTCCCCTAAAACAAACATCCGGAAAATTTTAAAATTCTGGAAAATATTTTCCTTTTCCTGTTTTCCGGTGAAACAAACAGAGCCTTAGTCCCTCCCCTTGTCTTCTAGTCTTCTCGGGTAGTCTGTTGTGCATTGTCTGTCTGTAACCGATTTTTATCTGCCTCTTCCCTAAGGTGTAGTTGTGTGTTTGGTCGATGAATAGTATGGAGGGTATCACTAATAAATTGCAAGAGCTATTTATTCCCCCAAGATCCTCGACCACGTTTAAGCTATCTACAGAGGATAAGAGTAGAATCGAGGAGAAATGGAAGGCGTTGATGCTATGTGAAATTCTAGGCCAGAGCATCCACATCAATACTATAAAAAATTTCATTAGCAGGGTTTGGAAATCTATGGCAGTTGGCTTGGTATCTCAGGTTAGGAAAAACAGGTTTCTCATAGGGTTTAAGGCCTCTCATGAAAGAAAAAAGGTTCTTCTAGCTAGCGCAACCTTGGTCCATCAATGGCCAAATCATGCACCTGAAAGCTATTAAGGAAGACAGTGAAGTTGATCAAGAGAAGATTGAGGAAATAACCCTATGGATGTAGATCCATAACTTTCCCCTCAAATATAGAAATACATCAATCATCAAGAAAATGGTTAGAGGGTTTGGAAAAGTGCTGGAAATTGGGTTAATAGTGAGGAGACAAAAGGTTTTGTTGCGATTCATATCACCCTCCAAATTGCTGATCCAATCCCAGCTGGGATATTTTTCGAAGAGGATGAAGGTAAGAAAGTATGGTCAGACTTCAGGTATGAACAACTTCCTGACTTTTTGTTTTTCGTGTGGTTGCTTGGATCATACTATTATAGATTGCTCTAACCCTTTTTGGCCAAGAGTGAAGAAGTTAATGCAGGGGACCATAGGCTATATAATTAGAGCATTAAAGCTCCTCTAGCTAGGAGAATAAACCCCCTATTCAGAGCTCAGGAGGAGCTCCCAAGTTCCCACCGAGTCGAAACGGCTAGAGATCAGCTTCTACAAACTCACCTGGAACGAGTGAGATCCAAACGGTCATCTGATACCTCGATTACTGAGATGGGTGATGTGATCTCTTAGGCTCTCGGTCAAAGTGCTGCAGGGGAGTCTTTTCCTGAGGATCGTTCTAATCGCATAGAAGATATGTAGTCATAAACAATTCGGGTCGAGGAAACATGCCAAGTTGTGGTTATAAACCTATCTCACATCAACCCCATTCAAGCCCAAGCCCAATTTCCTACTAATCTCTTACCCAACTTCTTCCAATTTGGGGGCTATGACTATAATTCAAGCCCAGGCTACATAACAATTACCTCAAGTCCTTATTTATCTCTAAACCAAGTGAATAGAAGAAACACCAGGAAGAAGGGGCTTAAAAATAAGGTCAAAAGCACAACAGACATAATTCTTTGTGGACAAGGGGAGAGGTTGTAAACAATGAGATAGACTATAACAGGACTCCTTGGCAGAATAATCAAGGGAAGGAGGTCATTGGTTCTAGCAAGAAAGGATATTAAGTTTATCAAAGGTGCAGAGAAATGGAGAGAAGGATCTAGATCAAAGCTTTAACCGAAACAAAGGCATCCAAATCCAGGAAGTTGACACAGCGAGCTTAGTTGTGCTCTCCACCTTTCCTCCATGATTTTTATTGCATGGAATTGTTGAGGAATCAGGCGAGCCTCAACAAAGAATTACCTAAGATTATTGATCAGGAAACATAGGCCCAACCTTGTGCTCCTATCAGAAACCATGGCATCTGACAGGGCTTCAGACAGGAGCATAAGGAAGTTAGGATTTAATAATTTCTGTTGGTTTCCTTCACAAGGGCTGGTTGGAGGATTCTGGTTGCTATGGGATGATTCGGTGCCAATCGAAGTGGTTCATCAGGAATCCTGGATGATACACATGAATTTATGCCCTCAAATGCAAAGATAAGATAGCATCACCTTTGTACATGCCAGCCACCTTCAAGCTATCCAAAAAATTCAGCGGGAGACTCTTAAAGTGTTAGCTGAATCTCAACAACAACCGTGGCTGGTATTAGGAGACTTCAATGTTGTGCTAAACAGAGAAGAGAAAAGGGGAGGTAATGGGTTCAAGGTATCGCAAGCTAACTTTCTCTTTGATTTAATTTATGAATGTGGTTTAATGGAAGCCCATTAGAAAGGGCTTAAATTCACATGGGATAATGGCAGAAGTGGGAATGCCAAAATTCATGAAAAACTGGATAGAGCTTTATGTAACCCAGATTGGCAGATGTCCCATCCCAACACTATGATTACTCAAGAACCTATTGTTGGCTCTGACCATAGCCCGACTATAATTTCCACCAACCCTCCGAGAATGTGTAGGCAAAAACCTTTTAAATTTGAATTTCTCTAGGTGGAGGAAGAAGGATGCAAGCCCTTTATTGCCAAGGAGTGGAATGGAAATGAAAATAGAGAGAGATTCACATCTCTCACAAATAAGTTGGTTGGCATGCGGAGGAAACTAAAAAAGTGGAGTAAGGATCATATTGGCAATATCCACTCTAGAGTCACAAGCTTATTCCATAAGTTGAATAACATCCAGAGAGAGATAGAGGGGTTTGACTGTCATATCCTTCAAATCAAAGAAAGGGAATGTAGGGCTAGGTATATGCAAGCCCTTAAACAGCAATAAATCTTTTGGACTCAGAGGTCTAGAATAAACTGGTTTAGGGAGGGGGACGAAAACACTAAATTTTTTTATGTAACCACCCTTGCTAGAAGGCAAAGAAACAAAATCACCATGATCAAGGATTCTAGTAATGAGATTTTAACCGAAACCATAGATATTGAGGACTGTTTCACTAGCTATTTTTCGGAAATTTATAATGATAATAGCAGCTTTGATCAAAACCAGCAAGCCTTCTCATTTGGAAACACTATCAATGTGGATGATAGCAGAATGCTTTTAAGTCCCATTTCTGATGAGGAGATTAGGAAAACCATAAATCAGATGGGATTGAGGAAAAGCCCAGGTCCCGATGGATATCAAGGTTTGTTTTATTTGGAATACTAGGATATTGTAGGGCCAAAAATATGGGACATGATTAGGGAATTCTTTTGCTATGGTTACCTTGAGAATGATATTAACCATACTTTTTTAACCTTCATCCCGAAAGTTAATCATCCTGAAATACCCAGTGATTTTCGGCACATAAGCCTGTGTAACTTCAGTTATCAAATTATTTCCAGGATTATGGAAAATAGGATGAGACCCTTGATGAATAAAATCATTTCTCCTACTCAAAGTGCCTTCATTGTTGTAACGCCCTGAATCCAGGTCATTTTTTTTTTACTCGGATCAAGGCATTAACTTGTGGTACATTACAATCAGTTCGAAGAATAAAGAAATAAAGAACGAAGATTTATCAGAGTGCTAGGAAGCTTAAATTATTCATTAGAAATTGAATCTTTCTATTACATCAAGTAATCAAATGAAGGCAACTACAAGTTTAACCAACTCATAAATCCTACTAGGTCATCTATTATTAATTCAAGAGAATAACTACAACTATATAAAATGTCCTACACTTGTCTTCAGGACTTTCTAGACTTATCAGTCTAACCCGTGGCGTCCTCTCCAAGATGACCTGAAAACAAACATTTAAAAGCAGGAGTGAGATACGAATATCTCAGTAGGTAACACTATACATGAAAGGAAAACAATTTACACATAAGGAAAGTAACATAGATTTCATGCTCGGTAAGATAAGCAAGTAAACACGGTCGATAAGATAAACGAGTAATCACGGTACGAAAAGAACATCAATCCGTACTCGAAATAAAGAAGGCTTATTATGTAAATTCATTTCAAATAGAATGACAATGAAATATAACTCATTTCCATAGGGTTTTCAATTTATTCCAACTAGTGTCTTGCCAAGCATGCTTCCACCTTTTATCCATATTCCAATTCCAATTTAAAGTCATTCTAATCAAGTTGCAGCTATACTGTTCAATCATGTCATTCATATTTAATTCATATGTAAGCCTCACCGTTCATTGGTTCAACTGTAGGATGTCAATCAAATTCTCAACAATAATCTCCCATGTAGGATGCAATCACGTAGTAATCACATCTCCCCCACATGAGGTAAGCATCTCTCTTGCAGGAGGTAATCACATATTTCCCCTGTGGGATGCAATCCAATCCGGACTACATCTCCCCCAACAGGAGGTCACATCTCACTCGCAAGTGGTCACACACACATCTCCCTTGTGGGATGCAATCACCTCGTGATTACATTTCCCCCACAAGAGGTCTCTCCCGCAGGAGTTAACACATCTCACCCGCAGGTGGTCACATCTCACCCGCAAGTGGTAATCACATATCTCGCTTGTGGGATGCAATCACATCGTGATTACATCTCCCCCATAAGAGGTCTCATCTCACCCGCAGGTGGTTACATATCTCCCATATGGGATGCAATCCAATCTGGACCACATCTCCCCCAACAGGAGGTCACATCTCACCCGCAGGTGGTCATCACGTACATCTCCCTTGTGGGATGCAACCCAATCTGGACTACATCTCCCCCAACAGGAGGTAACATCTCCCCTGTGGGATGCAATCCAATCTGAACTATATCTCCCCCAATAGGAGGTCACATCTCACCCGCAGGTGGTAATCAAGTCTCATTCACAGATGGTAATAATATTCCTTTTTGCCAACACGGCACTTAATCCAAAATCCAACTTATATTCTTGTGTAAAACAATTTATTCTTAACTATTTGGTGTTCCCAAAATTAGTTCATAGTTTGTACTCATAATGACAGTTCTAGTTATGTGATAATTAAATGTTATGTAAGGTTATTAGGTAATTTAGGGAATAAGTTTAGTGGTAATTATATACTTGCCATTTGTAAAGTAGTTTATGTATAATTTAGGGGTGGTTATTTAGAATAATAACGTAATTGCCATTTTAGTAGAGAGAGTATATTAGAGTAAGTCAATTTAAGTAGCTAATGAGGCCCAAAGGTATATGGGGTTATTTCTCCAAATTCTATAAGGTAGTTCGTGTTCAATTGTTAATCCAGAGTCCTAACCTAAAATCAGTTCCTTAGTTAATTTATCCAAATATTCCTTTAAGTACAGGAGGATATGCCTACGTAATATCCTGATTCTGTGTTAAACAAATATTTTATCATATACAATATTGGACCCATTGCATATGTTAAGGTGTGGATCTAATAATGAATTAACTACCTTACTATAAAATTTCAATTGACTAATGGTAAGGTGGAGTAGCCTTAAAGTAATAGGAATTTATTAAGGTTTGGTTAAAGTGTCAAGAGTTATTGAGGTTTGAATTTAATGGTGGAGGATTTGCATATATAAATTTATTTACCTTGGATTAAGCATTAGCAATTATTAGGGTTTGGTGATGGTCATAAGGCAATAGAGGGTTCGTAAGTTTTAGATTAATGCAATAAGGTAAAATTCAGTACAAGGAATTTCCCTAACAACCATCTTAGAGCTCTAAACTTACTTTTGCTATTATTTTCTTCAAATTGATGCAAATTCTGGTTATCCCCTAGTCCCTATCCTTAATTAGTTCCTCCATAAGTTTCTAACAGTGTTTGGATGCTAATTAAACTTAGTTTAACTCAGTGAAGTCAAACAATAGGTTAAAATCCGAAAATACACTCAAAAAGGGCTTAGTCGCATGCTATTGCGCAAGTAGGCGATCCTGGGCGGTCCTGAGCGCTCAGCCAAAATTAAAGAGAGCGCCTACCCTGACAGGTAGGAGATCCTGGGCGGTCCTGAGCGCTCAGCGAAATTTTTAACAGAACGAACTTTGATTGTGCGGCAACTTGGGATTTCAACTTCTGAATCACTTTCAACCTTCCAAAACACTTCTAACACATTGCAAACCAACTGTAAAAACCTCCTATACTCACCCTAAATTAATCAAACAAAAACTGAATAGACATATAACTTAGACACTCGAAGAATAAAACAGAGAAGTAGATTTTCGTTCCAACAGCAATCATGCATCGATCGATTAATCTTTGGCTAGAATTCGGTAAATCAGCGATAAAAAGGCGTGTTACCTACCTCTGTTTGTTCAAGATACCTTCTTCCTCCTCTTTCTTCTATGTGGCTTTGATCTTTACTTTTGCAACAGCACAAGTTCTCTCGAGATAAAGATCTCTCTCTGGCTTCTTCTTCTTCTCTTCTTCTTCTTCCTCTTCTCCTCTCAGCCTCCCTCTTTCTCTTTCGTTCTTCTTCTCTTCAGCTGCAGCCTCCAAACGCCAATGCCAAAGACACATACGAATGCAACTAATATTATTAAACCCTATTTTATTCTCTACGATCCCACGCATCGCACTACCATCAAGTTTTATACCTATTCATCAACTAGACTTAATAATAACCCTTAATCCACTCTTACCTTGGTATCTTACGATCCAGCGGTCAGATCTGTGCCAAACTCCTGATCTCCGCCATCAATGGGATCATTTATAAAATAAATTCCTCATCTCCTCAACTTAAGGCTCCAAATCCAACATAATTACCAATATGCCATTATCCCAATTATTAAGCTATAAATGTCATTGTTAATAAACAATCTAAACCCCAACTTAAATCTATTATTATTTCTCAAGTCTAATAACAATTTTAATTAATGTATTTAATTATTTACAGATAATTAATGTGAATTGACAGAAATACCATTCTCTTAATATTTTCACATCTATGCATTCGATTTCCTCCAAAATTCCTAAATTTATTCTCTATTTTATTTTGACAAATTTATTGACTTTCCAAATATTCATATTTAATTATTATTTATTTATTTGCTGAAAATTTGGGGTTTTACAATTGTTAGGAAATCTATTCATGATAATATTACTCTAGCTTAGGAGTTAATGCACTATGTCAAAAGCAAGAAGAAGGGGAAAACAGGGGGATTTGATTTAAAAGTTGACCTATCAAAAGCATATGATCGGCTCAAATGCTGTTGGATTTAATTTCCATTGGATATTCTTGATTATGCAATGTATTTCAACTGCATCTTATTCATTTTTGATAAACGGTGTTCCTACTGGGTGTATCAAGCCTACAAGGGGATTGAGACAGGGAGATCCACTATCTCCCAACCTCTTCATTCTGACCCAGCAGGCCCTCTCTCAAGCTTTCTTTGAAGCTTAACATATTGGGAATGTGAAAGGTATCAAAATCAGCAGAAGAAGCCCTGCAATTTCCCATTTTATGTTTGCAGATGATCTCCTAATCTTTGGGAAAGCCTTGGTCAAAGAAGGTACTGTGAGACATGGAAAAAATCAATCCAGTGACTTCCCCTTTATCACACGGGATTCTAAAAAAGGGAAGAGTCGCCACCATTCAGGTTTGGGTGTGAATGGACACCAAAATCATCAAAATAAGCAAAAAGGCAAAACTAGCGTAAAATTAATTCCACCTTAAAATAAAAAATCCAGAGATGGGTAAGGGGATTAGATTATTAACCGGGGAAGGTGTTAGACACCCCCATTCACCCACACAAGGTGGTTGCCAAGTATTGTTCATGTTCAAAATAAAGAAAGCTTACTAATTAAAATAATCAAAAAGGCTTGAAAAGAATCAAACACATGTATGATCCCTCCATATGAGAAGTCCAATGAATTCCAGATTCTCTTTTATGGAAGTATCACTTCTAGGAAATCACCATTAATTACAAATCAAAATAAAACTTGAATACAGGCAAGTTGAGGCCAATCCCGAAAAACTCGATAAAAGATGGAGCCAATTGACCATAAATCATTCTAATCAAATTCAAATTGAATCAAACCAAATCCATTTGAAAGATTATTATAAATAAAAGACTTAGGAAAATTTTCAAGCAAATCCGATTAAAATCCTAAGAGTTATGCTTGTTTGAAATTCACTGTTATAAGTTGATAAAAGTGGCAAATGGGCAACTTTGAAAACCTATTTGTAAACATTGGCTCCATATAAATCTTTGAAAATTTGCAAGAATGAAGTATATGGTGCCATCTTTCAAATGAAATAAGCTTCACACAAAATTTCATTCGGATGTGACTTGTGTGACCTCACGAACATGCCCAGAGGATCACAGATTAGCACAGAATGGTGCTATAGGGCAGTTCTGAGTAAATCAGACACACAAGACACAAATGAAAGCAAAAATTTTTGAAACCAATTGGATTTGAAAGCATACTCATAAAGGAAAACACATAAATCAAAATCACTTAAATCGAGCAAGTGGTGCTCAGTCAAAGTGACAGGTTCAGCAATCTGGCCTAAACTGACCTGTTGACTTTGATCGAATGGTGTCAAAAATCTACTCCATAAAAATTATTGATTTTTTACAGACAAGAACTAGACAAGCTCACCTTTCACATGTCTTTGGAATCACCCCAAAATTCATCCGGATGATGAAGTTATGGGTGTTCTAAGATCGGGTGCAGGTGCTGTCTAGATTTGAGACTTTTGAGCAAAATCAAGTCAAAACAATAGGCAAGTGTATGTGATCTGTGTGATTTGAATTAAAATCATCTGGAAAAATATTGAAAAATCTCCAGAGGGATATAGGGCACGAATTTGGCTCACCATTCTCTTTGATTGGAGAGAATATACCAAAACCCTCAAAATGGAGCAAAAATGCCCAAAACAGAGAAATTAGACCGAGAGGTCTTCTATATCCAAGGAAAAACTTGTTTGTATTCTTTTGAAAACCATTCAGAAATGTCCAAGAAATGCTTTGGGCCATTCATTTCAGATCTATCATAATAAATAAGATAGATCCAAAATACAAGCCTATTTCGACAAAACAAGTGCGATGTGTGGATGTCTAAAAAATCATCTCTTTAAATTAATCCACACATCACAACATATAACATTCAAAGCATATCAATCAAATGGGGGTTCTATGCCTAGGGTTCCATTCCTATTCTCGTTTCCCCTAGTTCTTTCTCCACGTTTCACGGCTTAGAGATAGTCTTGAGGTACTTTGAGTAGAGCATGGGGTTTCACACAACAGTAGGCCATTAAGAGGGTTCTAGAACTAAGGTTTCATTCCCATTCTCATTTCCCTTAGCTTTCTCTTCACGTTTTACGACTAGAGATAGTCTTGAGGTACTTTGAGTAGGGAATGGGGTTTCAAACACATTCAGGCCATTTTTCTATAGAAAGGAAGAAGAAGAGACTAATTCTAGAATAAAAGAAAAAGGGTTTTAGGCTTACCTGGGGTGCTAAAAGCAATGGGGCAGAGGTTCCCTTCTTCACTTGGAGCTCTTCAATTTCTAACTCTTGGCCATTTGCTTGAGGAGAAGCCTCCTATTTATAGGCAAAGATTAGGGCAAAGGGGAACTCTAATGGTAGACACAAGGATGTGTCTAGAATCCCCCCACTTAACCCTAAGGCTATTTTCAAGAATTCCCACTCATAGAGATATGTAAAACAGTAAAAAAGTGAAAACCCTCGGAAATTTCAAAGTTTACAGCAAAACACTAGTATCCGGCAACTCAGGCCGGATACTAGCACAACCCTTTGTTTCCGACATTATCAGTCGGATACAAATAAAACCCTTTGTTTCCGACAATTATTATCGGATAACCAGTAAAAAGCTTTTATCTGAATTTTTACTTCAGACACAACAGAAACATTGATTTTATAATGATTTTGGCCAATTATTCATCTTTTTATGCAGTGCAATTTGGGGTGTCTACAGGTATGCAATCTTTAAAGCTTCTTTCCAATTTTTGTAAATTTGTTGGGCATGATATCAATCTTAATAAAACAGAACTGTTCTTAAGTCCTTGTATTAAAGGAACAAGGGAAACCTTTGCAGAATTTTTGGTCTTAGAGCTAAAGCTAAATTCCAAAAATACTTGGGTATTCCTTTTCCTAATGGTAGGATCACTGAGGGCTATTTCTGTGACCTGATAGAAAGAATCCAAAAAAAGTTGGCAAATTGGAAAGCCAAATTGTCAAATTAGGTTGCGAAAAATACATTGATAAATTTTGTTCTCATGGGGATACCTTTACATTACATGTCTACTTTTAAACTGCCTCAGAACATAATTAAGAAAATGGAGAGGAAATACAGAGACTTCTTTTGGGCCAAGCAGAACAAAGAAAAGACTATTCATACCATTAGGTGGGAGAGAATCTGTAGGCCTAGGGAAGCAGGAGGGCTAAATATCAAAAACTTGAAACACTTCAATTCGGCTCTCATGGCTTAGAGAGCTTGGGCTTTAACTAAGTAGGAGAATAGCTTGTGGGTTAAATGCTTTAAGTCCAAGTATTATCATGATAAATCATTCCTGGATTGTTCTAAAAGAAACACTGACTCAAGGATGTGGAAACAAATGATGGATGTGAAGAATATCATTAAGAAGGGCATGGGATGGAGAATTACAATCTGAGAAGCCATACACATCCAAGACTTGAGATGGCTCCCAAGAAACCTAAGGAACCAAGCAATTCCTAATCTGCAACAAGTCCAAAAATAGAGAGGGTTTAAGATCTGATGGTTCCAAACTCTAAGAATTGGAACCTATCTCTCATAAGGAAGATTTGGCAAGAAGTGGTAAGTACCATCAAAACCATCCAAATTAGTCACAATAGAGAGGCAGACGAAATCATTTGATTTGATGGGAATCAAAGTATGTTTATAGCAAATCTACATATGATATGATTTTGAGAAGAATTGACATGGAAATTGATAGCTTGTGGTGCAAGTTATGGAGGACCAAATGTCCCCAAAAAATTAAATTTTTTGTGGAAAGTGATTCATAATGGATTGACAACTAATGACTTATTCCATCACAGGATGGGAGCTCCAATCCAAGATTGTGTGCTATACAAGGACAAACTAGAATCTACTCTCCATCTCCTCACTGAATGCCAGTTTTCAAGAGCCTTGTGGTTTGCTAAGACAGGTATTAGGTTGGACAATCTATAGGCACAAGAAAGACTTAAAGAATGGTGGAGGGATAGGTTGAGAGAAGCTGAAAATGACAAAGAGAATGAAGCGGCTTGGGCCAATGGTTGCTGGATAATATGAAAGGAACACAAAAGGGTAATCTTTAAGGGAAAGAAGGAAAACATTGGCTCATGTATCAATTTGTTTAATTCATTGTAGGACTTGAGAAGGCTGATTGAAGATAAGAAGCTTAAAACAAGCATTGAGTAGATCTGCGTCAAATGGATGAGACCTAAAGGAGATAATTTTAAAGTCACCGTGGATGGGGCTTCAAGGGGAAATCATGGATGTAGCACCCCGGAATCGGGTCCACCCTATCACGGCACCAACCCGTCCCTGAGCCCTACTTATGGGCCCAAAAGAACCTAATTAATACAATCAACCTGGGCAATTACAAAGTAAACATCAAAGTGCATAAGCTAAAGAAGCATGGAATACAAAATTTCCATCAAACAAAAGGTCACCTGTATAATAACTCCAAAAGATGGGATATTTGTGTATACAAAAGACAACCAAGATCTCACCATCACTATCTCTCACATGTACATTCATATACAAAAGTGATAATCTAAAGGTAGCTCTCAAGTTTATAAGTCCAAAAAGAATATTTACATCCCATTTACAATTCCCCAAATTTTAATACAGCATCACAAAGAGAATCCTACTATGGGTGGTAGTAATCTTCTGGCTTATACTAAAGCTCACCCTCAACCTCTGCCTCAGTACGTGGCTCACCAAGAGGATTTAAAAACAAATCTGGTAAAACAAAACACGCGTGAGACGAAAGTCCCAGTAAGCAGCAAACATGCATATATAGAAACAATCTATGCAGTTTTATAACAATCTGATAGCATGCTCCAATATAAAGTACCAAATGTAAACCAAAACAACTTAGTTGGATAATACATAAAATCAGTAGTTCAATCAATGCATTCATTTACTGCAAGCATGTCTTGTTAGGACTTGTGGGTTAGCTTGTCTCTAAATTAGATTAATGATCATTGTCCATTTGCCACCTACACGACTTATAGAGAGAATCCTAACTAAGGACAACTCAGCAAGCGGAGCACCCACATATGGACTGACAAGTGACAACCAAGGCCAAGTGGAATACCCCATCCACTGCTGAATCATACCATATAAATCACAAGAACATCCCGCCGATACCCCACGGTGGGTGGTTGCCGCAGCACCTCTATGCCCTAAGAGGGCCTCACTGATACCCCACAGTGGAAAGCTATATGGACAAGGACATTAAAGCTAACAAACCAACACTAACACACTGACTAGACTCACTGTGGATACACACTAAGAACGACGTCCAATTAGACGACTCATAATTCAATACCAAACCATTCAAATCCAAGAGTAAAACCGTGCTTAAACTAGGGCCAAGTAGATTCCCCATCCACTGCCAAATCATAACATATGCCAAGTGGAATTCCTCATCTATTACCAAATCAACCGTGGCCTAGTGGAATTCTCCATCCATTGCTAATAAAACCATATGCCAAGAGCCTTGTCAAGTCATATAAGAGTTTTTCAACCTTATTTTCATAAATCCAAATCAAGCAAAACTAATGGCATAAAATCCACAAAATACTTATTTGATGAGTGTGATAGACTTAGAATCCTAAATAAAGTCACCATACAAAAAATCAATGGATTCCGAGACAAAAATTTTTCGACCTTGAAAAATATTCCAAGTCTGATTAAAAACATTGACTTTTTGAGTATATGATTTTTCTAGACAAATTTATAAGGAGTTCGGGCTCAAATTCTGGTTGTAGTCTAATGAAGGGTAGAAAATGTTTCTAAAATTTTATGGGCTTCTGAATCACTTATTTGGGTATCAAACTCAAAGTGGTTTTTGATGAAAATCAGACAAAATTGGGATTTTAGGCATGAACTGGAAAGTTGACTTTTTATTGGTAAGGAATTAGGTCTTGAGAGTATTTTTAGTGGTTCCAAATGGGGGGTAAAACCTTATTTACATGTAAAGACTTAAGTAAATGGAAATATAAAATACACATGACATTTTTAGGTTGTTTGGGAAGCTGTGGGGAAGAAAATGGTGAAAAACTATCAAAAACAGGGTTCACGATTAATCGCGCTGTGGCGTGGGCGATTAGGTCCGCGATTAATTGCCGACCTAATCCTGATTCACGATTAGTCAAGAAACTAATCATGTTCCTAACAGAGACTGTTTTTGAGGGTTTTGGCTTAAGATTAATCGCCAATTCTCAAGATTATTCGATAACTCGGGTTTTGAAATCTTTTTGGCTATTTTTCAATACCAAACTCATACAAACCATTTCTAACATCTCAAACACCAATTGGAATGATAATAAACATCCTAACATGCTCAAAAACACCTTCCAAAACAGGAATCCATCCAAAATACATATAAACACAAGTCCAATCACATGAAACCTCATTCAACCCACCAAATTCAAACCCAAAACTGAAATGTGATCAATATAGGTTGGAAATCCATAGCAAATCAATAGAAAACTAAACAAGATAGTTATACGATCAAAACCCTACGAATTTTAGAAGCAAAAACCAACATGCAAGTGAATTTCCAGTTTAACCAAACCCTAAGAGAGAGAAATACGAAAATCTAGTAAATTCATTTTAGTTTAAAGGGTTTGCTACTTGTTTAATGGAGAAGCTTACTTCTCTTCAATCTCTCATCTTCTTCTCCTTCTTCTTCAAGCTTTCAAGCAAGCTCCCACTCTTCTTCTTGTTCTATACGTTCAATACAAGAGAAAGGGATTCTCAAAACACTTAGAATATCAGCTAGGGCATCCTTTTATATGCCCTACTTTTGATCTTTCAAATTTGCCCCTCAACAAAGTCTTTATTCCACTAAATCCTTAGGGTCTACCTAAGACATACTAGGGGGGTACCTTAGTGTTATTTGAGGAGTATCTGGATGTTTCAAGGGGTTTACCTTAGCTATTCAAGGGGTTATACTTTAGGTATGTTTGGGAGGGTGTACCTTAGTCATACAAGAGGGGTACCTTAGTTATAGAAGATTATACCTTAGGTATATAAGAGGGGGGGTACCTTAGTTATATAAGAGGATACTTTAGTTATACAAAAGAGGGTACCTTAGTTATATAAGGAGGTGTACCTTAGGTAAAACAAGGGGGTACCATAGGAGATACAAGGGGTATACCTTAGGTATACTTGGGGTTACTTTAGATAATACTTGGGTGGTACCTTGGATAATACATGGGTGTACTTTGGGTAATACATGGGTGTACCTTAGGCATACAATGGGGGTACCTTAGGTAATACAAGGGGGTTAGTTTGGGTATTCTTAGGAGATACTTTAGATACAATTGAGAGGTACCTTGGGTACACTTGGGTGGTAATTTGGGTACACTTGGAAGGTACTTTAGGTATTCTTAGGAGATACTTTAAGTGTATTTGGGAGGTATACATTTGGTTTACTTGGGGGTGTGCCCTAAGTATACTTGACCCAAATTGGTGTTAATGAGAGTTCAAGAATGATCTAGAAGTGCTGTAATTTGAGTTTGGGCTCAAAACAAGAAATCTAGAAATTTTGTACTGAATACACAAACGTTAAAGTTGGATGTTCGGGCGTTAAACCTTTATCAAATGGTTTCTACAGGATTTAGCTCAATGCGCGATTCAAGGTACGCACATCAAGGTTAATTTTCATATTTACCTTCACTTTTTCAGAATTTGATTTCCAATTCACTAGAATTACTTGGAGAGTATCTTAGCCAATTGAAATTAGGACATAACATTAACTAAGCTTACCTTAATAGCCTTCAATAAAGTTCAACTTGATCTCTCCAAATCCTCAAGCATGATCCTCATCCACCCCACCTTCATAACACAAGTACTTAATTAGTCTAATAATCTCATTTTAGATAATTAAATTTAATAATTAAGATATAATTAGGGTCGGGGTTTTACAATGGAAGTGCCTCATGCAGTGTTATTATTAGAGGAATTGAAGGAGAATTTATTGCAGCAACATCAATCCGATTGGGATCTAAATCAGCTTTAGTAGCAGAGATGTTCGAAATGTTAGAAGGAATCAAGATTGCTGGAGGACTGGGAATTTCTAGAGTGGAGATAAAAACAGATTCCATGAACATAGCATCCCTCATGAACAAGATAGACAATAAGTGCCCATGGTTTATTGAGAACATTATCGAGGAAGCTAAATCCTTGAGCTCCTCATTTGAGTTCTTTTCTGTTACTCATGTGTATAGAGAGGCAAAAAAAGTTGCTAATCAACTGGCAAATTTTGCTTTAGATGGATTCCCTTGTGTATGGTTAGTTCGCCCCCTTCTTTTTTTATGCATAATCTGAATGCTGACTTCATTGGGCGTACTTATGTTAGATCTGTTAATTTTAATGAATAAAGTCTGTTTTTGTGGTTTTCTTACCCAAAAAAAACTCTCTCTATTTTCTCTCCCTTTCTCTCTCTTTCCTTTGTCCTTAACCAAACAAAGAGGGGCTGACGTCCCCTTCCCCTCTCTCTCTCTTCTCTCTCTTCCCAAAACCAAAGGGGGCTGATGTCCATAATCCCTCTCTTTTATTTATTAATTTTTTAACCAAAACAGAAAATGGCATCACGTCTCACTCTCTCTCACTTTCTTTCTTTCTTTCACTTTCTTTTACCAAAACAAGCAAGATTGGTTCATTCTAACAATTTAACATAAAATAGAATAATATATTTACTGATTCAAGTAATATATTTAAGAAAAACACATGTTACAAGGGTTTATGCATATTACAATCATCATGGTAGGATTTCAATACGTAGATACAAAAATCATACCATATATTAATAGATCAAACAGTTACCATCAGATTCTACTATATTCTATTAAATCATGATATAGGGAATGAAATAACAACACCTACCTGAATCTTTCTGAAGATCAAACCAAAAACTCCTTGGGAAACGTCAACTTCTTCTCCTTCTCTCTCTTGGTTGTCACACACAATCCCCAAATCAATAATGCTAAAAATAATAAAATAACCCTAATCCCTTCTTTTATACTTATGAAGTAAATTTACTTGAATACCTTTTAATTAAATTCCTAATCCCCATCTAGTCCTTAGGGTGTGAGACTTAATCTCAACCCTCCAATTTAATATCTATGTAGGATCTTTGACTAGCCAATAGGGTGAGCCTTGGTCAACGTTGAAAAGTTGACCCGTTCTTATAATGACTCTTAGATTTACATCCATTTTAAAGTGTTTGTTATGATGCTACTTTAAAGTCCCACACTTCATTCAGGTGATCCAATAGATGGGCTTCGGATTTTTGTAAATTTTAGGTTATCGTTTCATTCTACAGTGTTCAATTAGTTCACTGTAAATACTCATGTTCCACTAAAACTTTAAAAAAAAAAAAACAATAATTGAACTTATACCTTCCCCTGAAATTTTTGTTCAAGTTCCAATAAACTTTCCTCAATGGACAGAGCACACGGTGTTCAATTTTGTCACTTCCTTTTCTTCTTTTTTACCACATTTTAAGCCTTCTTCTCATAGTGGATCTTTAGGTGGCTCCTACATCACCCGGTTTTTTTCTAGTGAGAGTTCTCATAGATTTTTCCTTTCGTCACCAAATTACTTGTGTCTTCTTTATTGCTTTAATTATTTACTTGCAATTTGGGTGGCTTGTTAATTATTTTTGATTGATTATTTAATTATCTAGAATTACATTGAGAACTTGTTCATGCCTATTAATTAAAGACTTGTCTTTAATTAATAGAAAGTTTTTATTTCGCTGTGCTACACCTATTCACCCCCCCCCCCTCTAGGTGTATTTGGAGTCTAAACCCTGATTTTTCAAAAGCATATCAAGATGATTTGATTTTGGCTAATGTTTGGAGATTTTAATGCTATGTTGCATCCTTTGGAGAAGAGAGGAGGCTCCCCTCTAAATGCTAGACAAATGGTGAGGTCCCACGCGCTAGTAAGTCATTGCAACTTAGCGGAAATTCCCATGAGGCCCCCAATTCATTGGAGAAATGAGCAGCATGGTCTTCGGAGGATTCCTGAGAAGCTTGATCGTGCGTTTGCTTCTATCAACTCTTTTGAAATTTTTCTTCATCCTATAATTTTTCTCTCAACCGATTATTGCTTTAGATCACTGTCTTATGATCATAGACCTCTGTCATGAAAACAAAGGAACTGCTAGACCATTTTGTTTTGAAGCTTTTTGGATTCACGAACTTGCTTGTTTTCAAACCACTCAAGAGTCCTAGATCCTTAATAGCTCCCAATCTGATTTTTTGAAATCTCTGTGCCAAACTTAACCATCTTGCATCTGAACTTAGGTGGTAGAATCACAAGGTGGTGGAAAATATTCATTCAAAGAAACATGAGCTCAAAGAAAAACTTCTCAACATTTGAAACTCCCTTGCTTCAATTTTTTCCTTGCATCTGCTCAACAAAGAAAAAAGAGCTTCAAAGAGATTATGCTTCCTTGTTGCACAAAATTGAAATTTTCTACGCGTAGAAATCTAGTATCACTTGGTTGAAAGAGGGTGACCGAAATACCAATTTTTTTCACAAAACCACTCTCATTAGACGTTAAAAAATTTTATATATTCATTAAAAATGACTCTAATGAGGAGAACTCATTAAGGAAAGAGATGGAGAATCTGGGCATATCTGATTTCACAAATGCCTTCCAACCTCACTTTCAATGGTCTGAGGTTGAACTTCTGGGTCTAATAACTCTCGTAATCACCACTACCCAAAATAACTATATTAGTCAAATCCCTAATCTTGCTACAACCTGTTGTTTGTTAGATGAATCCTATGAAATGCCTTGGGCCGCATGGGTTCCAAGTGATTCTTTTTTAAGAAGTACTGGGAAATTGTGGATAGAAATGTGACTAATACAATTCAGGAATTTTTTTGATCTAGTCATATGCCTTTTCGTCTAAATCATAGCTATATCTCTTTAATCCCTGAAACCCTTCACCCCTATAAGATTCAAGAGTTCAAGCCTATCAATCTTTGCAATTTTGTTTATAAAATCATTTCTAAAATTTTGGTTAAGAGAATTTGGCCTTTGTTGAATGATATTATTTCCCCTTTCCAATATTCCTTTGTTCCTCGTAGATCCGTCCGGGACAAAATCCTTTGAATTGTAAGATGGCCTATTTGTTGCTAAAAAGAAGAAAGGTAAAACCGAAAATCAATCTAAAAAAGGGCTCTTTGCTCTTAGGATTGATTTTTCCCAAGCTTGTGATTGCTTAAGTTGGAATTTTCTAGAAAAAGTTTTATCTGCCTATCTTGTGTAGAGTCGGTATACTTGTAGCATTATGTTAAATGGAAAACCTATTGGTCACATCAAGGCTAGTCGTAGAGTTCGCCAAGGAGATCCCCTGTTTCCTTATCTTTTTATCCTCTACCAACAAGTATTATCTCTTGTTATAAGTCATGCTGAACTTGATGGAAGATATTGAGGAGTTTGTATAAAACGTGGAGGTACATCTCTTTCACACTTACTATATGAGGATGATGTCTATGTTTGTGGTCATGTAGAGGAGAGGGAAGTTCTTGCCTTGCTTTGAATCCTTCACAAATATTGCATGGAGTTAGGAGAAGGCATCAATAAGAACAAATCTTCGCTCCATTTTAGTGCAAATACTGGGAACTAACCACAAAATCAAATCATCAAGATGATGGATATTCCTAGTAAGAAGTTTCATGACAAATATCTTGGGATCCCTATCTTGGCAAATAAACCAAGACCAAAATACTGTGAGGACTTGTTAGCAAAAATAGCAACTCAATTAATTGGATGGAATTTTTTTTTACTTTCTTAAATCGGTCGTGTTATCTTAATCCAATCTGTGCTTAATGCCCAACCTCCACATTATATGACTTGTGTCCAATTGCCACAAGTGACGTTGAATAAAATGGATCAGATGTGTAGATCTTTTTTCTTGGAAGAATGGGAAAAATAAAAGGACCATGCACACTATCTGTTGGGAAAGCATAACTACTACATGGCAGGCAGCAGGCCTCAACATCAAGAGGATGCAGCTTGATGAACATGGCTTTGACACTTAAGGCGGCTTGGTAGCTTGCAACTGATCAAACAAGTATTTGGGCCCGATTAATGAAGGAGAAATATTTCCCTCTTTGTAGTTTTTTGGAAGTAAGATGGTGCAATAGAAATCAGTCATTTGGTTGGAAACCTATGCACAGTAGCAAGAAATGGGTGATAACAAGGGGCATATGATCCATTTCTAATGGTCAGAAGATTGATATTTTAAAAGATAACTGAGTTAATGCAAGAACTAAAAAACTCTCAATCCAAAAGAAACCCCACCAGTTCAATCTCACTCAAGTCAGCCAACTTTTGGATGTGGAATCAGGTACATGGAATGCCCAATTACTTTCAAAGTTCTAAGAGTTCGATACTGTTAAAGCTATCCTATCCACTCCTATTACTCCTTCTCTTGGAGAACATAAATTCTTTTGGCATGGCACAGGTACAAGTAAGTTTTTCGCATCTTCTTCTTATAGGCTTCTAATGGGACCTTCTGTAAATTCAACTAATCTGATTAACTCAAATTCTAGCACCTAAGATTCACAAATTGAATAAAAAAAAATTTTTCCTTCCCGTTGCTGATGTGCTGAATGAAAGATTAGGTGGCATTGATAAGATTTGCTTTCATTACAATAAGCATAATGAATCTTTGGAAAATTTATTGATGCAATGCCCTTTTTCAAGGGCAATTTGGTTCAAAGTATTAGGAGGATCCACATAGATCACTAGTCCTCAGACTTCCCTTTTTTCACTGGTTTACAAATATAGCCCAAAGTTTGTCTAAACTACTTGATGTGGATCATATGCAGTTCTTGACAAGTGTCACAAACTTTTTTTGGACAATATAGAATGTGAGAAATGTAGAAATCTTTGAAGTTTCCACACTTTCAATTGAAAAAACCTGTCAATTGCTCTCTAAGAGGCAAGCTGAATCAAAATTTTTATTACACGAAAATCAAGTGGCCAAAAGTTTCAATAAGCCAAATTTATGTTTAGTGAGTATATCCACATCCTCCATATCACAAGGTTAAACTTTGATGGAGCTTCAAGAGGTCTAATGGGCAAATTCAGTGGTTAAAGAGATTTGTCATGATTATCTTGGAAGATTAAAGGGAGTTTTTATTATAGCCACTAGACAAATGCCAGCCATTCAAGCCGAAGCACGAGTAGCACTTAGGAGCATCAAAGTAGCAATCTCCTTGGGTATCTCCCATCTCATTCTAAAGGGAGACTCAAACAGAATTAATATTACTATAAGGAGAAGACTTTCCTTGGAGTATCAATGGTCTTCTAAGGAAATAAAGGTTCTAAGTCAACAATTTCATTACATTTCGTTTGTTCACACCATTAGAGAAGCTAATTAGGTGGAAGACTCCCTAGCAAATATTGCACATGACAGTTTCTCATGTACCTAGGTTAAAAAGCCCCAATCTTTTTTTATGTTATCTTATTTTGGATGATGCCAGAGGAAGATCTTTTGTATGCTTCACTTAATTTAATAAATTTCTGTTGCCTACCACCAAAAAAAAAATGAAGATCAATGTCACAATCAAGAGAAGATTTTTATTGTCTTCCTAGAGAAGTTCAAGGATTATGAGACTCGTTGTCACGCCCCAGAACCAGGTATGCCTCTCCAAGGCATTCCCCCTGTCTCAGACCGTGACGGGTTGGTCTTTCGACCTAAAGAAATGCAGAGGATTTAAAACTTTTCCCTAACAAGTGCAAGTGATAAACAATTTATAGTTGTGCATATCAAAAGTGTTTTCATATAAAAGAAATATGACGGGACATGTAAGTTGATTACAAAGTGGTGGGTGACTAATCACTCCTCTCAAAATATAAGATTTACAATCCAAAAGAAACTATACATGTATGACAGAATAAAACCTAAGGCTTATAGTAATCTTCCTCTTTATACCCAATGGCCTTTTCCTTGCCTTTATCCCTAGCCCAGTCCTTCACACCGGACGACGATGGATCTGAAAATAAGAGATAAAACCACTGTGAGACGGATGTCTCAGTAAGCAACACATGCATGATCGGTGAAACCACAATTTATGTAGATAATATTCGTTAAACCATGACATGCAGGCAGTTCTAATACTACAAAATCCATGGCATCTTAGTGTCATACAAATAGTGCATGCATGTGCCTCGGTGTACAGGTAATCCATTTAATAACAATCCTCCATTTAAGTCTTATCACTTTTTATCTAGGTTGTTTGGTATATATTACACATGGCCCCATCTAGTTTCACCGATTCCACATGGTGGCTAGGCATCTACGCCGATTCCCCTTGAAGTAGGCATCCATACGCCGATTCCCCTTGACGTACAAGCATCCATTGATCCATTGCCGATTCCCCATAGCAAATGGGCATCGGCCACAGATGTTGCTGTGTCGGGATGATATCACAGTAGAGCATAATAACAGTAACAACAACACTTGGTCATGGCATATATATACAAACAATCCTTTTTAAGTTTATGGATCCATAACTTAAGGGTTCATTATGTTGATGTGTTCATTCATCAATTTCACAACAAATATATCAATAGAGAACAGAAATAATAACATTTCAAATATCCAATCTTGTGTGGAGGATGCTAGTTCTCTATCTCCAAGTTAGGATGGACAATGGTCCACTACCGCAATTGAGATGAACCGCACACACTACCCACCAAGACTTACTGTTCAGTTATTCATAACAATACCACATGCACACTTGCATGGAAAGTGCTCAAGGGTAGCCCATGGCATTACCCAAGTCAATCTTGGGTCAAGCCCTCTTTCAGTTCTCATGGATTTTGGGCCACTACCCTCCATTCAATACATCAATATCAATGGGCCACTGCCCTTTCATCTCATATTACAAGTAACTGGCCAATGCCCTTAATATCATGTGGTTGTGTACTCACAATGAGGTTCAATAGTAAAAGAACAGCTTTTCAGGAAATTCTACTTTTCATGACTCATTTGGGCAACCTATGCCTCAATTCTTGGTAAACATGTACAACTTGGTTTTGGTTCTTGTTTTCTACTTCTAAGGGTTATTTAGAAGGTGCTCAAAGTGGTAGAATCGAATTATCCCACTTCTATAAAAATCTTGGACAGAAACTCTCTGTAAGACCTTCTTTGGTAAAACGTACCCAAAATCCTTGTTATTTGGAATTTTGAGATACTTCTAGTTGGAATACTTCCTAGACACCTAACTCTCACTTATACATAGGTTGGTTTTGAATAAAAACAATTGGTAATTTGATCTGGGCTAAAAATCACATTTTTGGAAAATCTGGATAGGGCGCTTGAGCCTGCTACGAGCGGCTGGAAAATAGCTCTCGGGTTCTCTGTTTCAGGCAGGTCACTCTATTAGTTGCTCGAGCGATCAGTGAGTGGCCATGCCTTAAACTATTTCCTAAAAGGGCTCTCGATACTGCGCTCGAGCGGTGGTTCAGGCGACTCGGCTTCTCGACAGTTTGCGAAATCTGAACTTTTGCGATTTGTGGTTTTTCTCAAATCTCACTTATTTTTGGTGTTTTTGGGCTCTAAATTGTTCCTAGCATGTGTGGTTATCTATTCCCTACAAAACCCCTAGAAGAAATCACTCCTATTTGTACAAATAAACACTTTCATCTCTCAAACCCTAACTTTCACATCTACATACAAAAATGGCCGAAAATTTAAATATGGGTTGGGGTGGTGTTGCTTACCTCTTGCAATCACTCAAGTAAGTTGTCTAGCCTCCAAAGTAACCCATGAGCAGCACCTCTTAGCTCTATGGATGCTTCTTCCACAAATCTCCAAACAAATGATCCACACGAAAATGCCCAACCTTTGGGTTCTTTTTTCTCTTTTCTTGCAAGGTTCCTTCAAGTGGGTTTAAAGTGAATGGGATGTGATGAGGGGAGAAGAACAAGGAAAAGATGAAGAAGAATGAAAGTGGGAGAGAAGAAAGTGAAGAGGGAAAGGGGTTGGGAAAGGGTTTTGGTCGAATAGCCGGGGCTTTCCCTTAGTGTTTCTTCACTTAAGTGACTTCCACAAAAACACAATAATCACACCTTGGCCACTCCACGTCCTATTGCACACAACAAACACCAACACTTAGCTATTTTCCCATCTCTAAAATAATTTGTCCAATCATTTAGGAATTTCTCAAATGAAAGAAGGCTTACCTCCATGAGCTACTGACAGACTTGGACTTAGCCACTTTTCTAGCTTTAAGCTTGGGCTTCACCTACACAACAACTTCATTGATTAGGGTGTGCTAGTGGTATTGGAACTGGGGTTTCACACTCGTAGATCAAGTATAATAAAGGCCATGATTAATGACTTGGGACAAAATAATGGAACGAAATCGTTTGCAATTCTTGCCTGAATTGCTTCCGGCTGTTGAAGTGGGATGCTTCTACATGGAGCATCTCATGGCTAGTGTTTTTCACCTTCTGTAAATGTTTTCTGTAAAGAAACAATTTTTATCTTTTGATGTTATCAAACATCCTTTTTTCCTTTTCTGTAGCAAAGCAAATTTGAACCAAACAATTTTGCTTTATGAAAAGATCTTCGTAGAAGCAAAATCAATCAATTTCCTTTTTGAAGCAACTTTTTAGAAGCAATATCAAACACAGCTGTTAGCATCCCAATTTGCATGGCCTACAACCGTAAGCATCCAATTTGCATGGCTTTGATATAAAATGCAATTTAATAGAGAAAAAAAAATGAAAAAATTGCTAAATTTCATTTTTTTTTTTAGGAAAAAAAAACTTGGTTTGATAATTCAGATAAGGAAACATAAGCCTACTTGATGTGATAAATCTACTGTTGCAAATCAAGAGAATTGCCACAACATGGGCGTTCTTCTTAGTAAGAATTATTGCAATAAAATAATGGCTAGGAGGATTTGAAAGGCATTATAGCATTAAGATTTCCAAGGTTTAGCCAAGGCTTAGCTCAGGACCACACTATTGCTACCGCACATGATTTCGAGAGTCATGATGATATTACTGAGGAGCGTCTTTATCAAAATATTTTTGTATCTCATTTCGGGTAGTTAATTTATCACATTAGATGCAGTTAAATGTAGCTACATCCATTTTGACGAGCTAGATGTTTACTAGGGTGGCATAACTCAATAGTAATCCTTCCATGCATCAATTAGTTAAATGCTATTTCGATCTGTCACATTAGATGTGGCACCTAATATGAAGAATCAGATGAAAAATAACAACCTATAAATAGGCCACCTCATCATTTTTTTTAATAGTGAAATACTTGTTCAGTTATGAGGCCCAACACATGATTTTGATGCAAGTGATATGTGTTCTACTCAAAAAAGAAAATATCTATAGCATTTCTTGTGGCATTGACTGCACCACGCCACTAAGAGCAGGATGAAATCATGGTCAGCCACAATTTACTGCAATTAACCTGATGCTTCGAAGAGATTTAGTCACATGGAGCATCTCATGGTTAGGGTGTTTTCAATAAGAAAAATCTTTTTACATTTTAAAAAGGCTCTACCATCATTTGATGTTTCTACATGGTTGTTATTAAAATGTTTAATGATGACAAAATAAGATCTCATCACATACATACTATGAAGTATTTTCAAATCTCATATATCCTTTATGTTGGGTTATCCCACATCGGTTGTGAAAGGGACTGGTGGTCACTTTATAGGTGTGAGGGAAAGCTTCATTGCACGAGCTAGCTTTTGGGGTTAAGAGAGGTACAAGACCACCCAAAACTGTTATCAGAGCCCAAATTACAATAAGTCTTAGCCCCAACAGTTCATTGGAGAAATGGGTTGTTGCCTCCCAACCCAAGGCCTAATGTGTGCGGTGGAGATTATTGGGTTTTCCCACATCGGTTGCGGAAGGGGCTGGTGGTTCTTTATAGGTGTAAGGGAAAGCCTCATCCCATGAGCTAGCTTTCGGGGTTGAGAGGCGCCCAAGACCACCCAACGCTTTAATCCCATCTCTTTAATACACATGTATATCACAAATGATTGAAAGTCAAACATTAACATTAAAATAGAAAATAAATCTACATACTTTAATCAATGGTAGACATCTTCATTTTAATCCCACTCTGATTTGATTTGATAACTTCAGTTACTTCACCCTTGACATAACTGATGGAATTATACCTTTTATAGAGGGTAGGGAGACCACCCATGTACCAGTACATAACAGTTGCACAGGTTCGGGTCACTTCACTTTTCATCGAAGTATAAGCATAGGGTTCAGTTTCTCATGATCAAAGACATCCTTTCATATTTAAATTAATAACCCATATATTATATCAACAATTAAATTTGGATTTATGTCATGTGGGTCATAAAATTTCTAGCAATTGCATCTTATCTAGTGGTGGAACCAGGACTCCAAATCCAAGGGGGCAAAAAAAATTTTCAATTAACACTTCTCATGAAATATAGAAATTTTAATGAGTTGGGGGACAAACCAGAGATTTTAGAGGGGGTTCTCATGAAATATAGAAATTTCAACGAGTTGGGGGACAAACCAGAAATTTTAGAGCGGGCAAAACATAAATTTTAATTAAAATATATATTTTTTTAATTAAAAATTGCCCCCTAGCCATAAGGTGGTTCTACCATTGATCTCATCCAACTAGCAAGGTCAGCCACAATAAATGGTAGCAGACAATTTCAAACACAAAAGAGTTGCTTGTCATGCTGCTTGATATACCCCATTATCACCACCACTTGTATTTGCTAGCAAATGTGCAGGGCATTGTAAAACCATGGGAATCGTCCGACCACCACACGTCTTACATAGAACTTATCAAAATTTAGAGAGTCACCACCATCCAAGGGGTCTTGGTGTTGATTGTCACAAAAGTTTGCAAAAATCTCAAAAAAGAGCTAAAGAAGGCTAAAATGAAGGTCTACACCAGATTTTGGATAAGGGGTTAGGTTATGAGTAGAGAAAGGTGTTAGGCACCCCTACTCATCCACCCAAGGGTTGTTCCTAAATTCTCATCACCTTAAACAATTTCTTGCACTCATAACATTCGAATTAAAATAACAAAGGAACATAAAAAACGTATGATTCTCCATGAGGATCATCTAATTGATTTGGATGCTTCTTATAGATTTATTACTTTCAGGACCCTCTAACTGAATTAAAAAATCAAAATAAGCTTCAAAGAAAATAGGTTCAAGTTTATGCTCAAAATTAGGTCAGTCTAGACATGATTATGAAATCCAAATAAAATCCAAAAATTATGAAATCAGTGCCATTAGAAATCCCACTTGAAGAGTAAAACACTATAAAAATTTCATTTAAAAAATATCAATACCCACGATATATACTTGGTTGAAGTGATTGGTTCTATAACAGAAATAGTGTAGACCAAACCACTTTCTCAAGCCTATTCGTGGAAATGTACTCCATATAAATTCATGAAAATTGGTATGAATGAAGTAGGATGAACCTTTTTTCATATGGCATAGGCTTCATCCAGTGGTTCATCTAGATGAGAGTTGTGTGCAACCACAAACCCCATAAAAAAAATCACAGATTGACCCTATTAACTACTACAGAGCAGCACAAGGTCAATCATCTCCACAGCCTTCAAAATGTAGTCGGATGATTGCGAATTAATTTTATTTAAAACTTAACTCATAAAAAAAGAAGTAGAAATCAGATTTGCCCAAACCACACACCAAACGAAGTAGCTATGCTCCTTTCATATGAATCAAGAGTCACCCAAAAATTCATCTGTAGGATGGAGTTCTGAGTTCAACACATTCATACTTAGCCACAGTCATGATTTAGGAAAAAATGAGTGAAGAGCAATACAAATTCATTTGATCTGAGCACAGATCTCTCTAAAGCAAAACCAAAACTCTAAAAATGAAATTGATAAATTTTAGAAATATATAGGGTTGAGATTTGCTCAGATCACTCATGGAATGGAGAGAATGAACCAAATATAACCCAAAACTCCACTATGGAATTGGATCTAAAGGAATCAAGCCATGATACCTTATCCCTAGGATCAAACCATGCTTAAGTAATCTCAGAGGGCCTGAAATCTTATTTTAAGGCTAGATCCTTATATCTAGCTATATGGATCATTGTTGATCTCAGGATTTGCCTAGAATTGGAGAACATCATGCAAGTGCTTGTGTGCTTGAGTATATGTAAAAGCATGCATGGAAAGCCAAGTTTATGGAAAAGATTATAAATCTTGATTAAGAACTAATCTAGATCTGTAAAATCCATCCAAAGTGAAAGAAAACATCATCTAAATCAACAATCAAAGCTCATTCATCAAGATTAAGATCAAAATTGAAATAAACAAGCTTCTAAATTCTAGGATCTAATCCTATAGGCCTTTCCTCTAACCATCTCTTCACATTTTATGGCTAGAGAATAATTTTAGGTACTTTGATCTAGGTTTGAGGCTACAAACCCACAAAAGCTCTATCCTAGAGAAAGGTAGAAGATGAAAGTGCTGGAATTGAAAGAGAACTACAGAGAATTAAAAAAAAAAAATAATACCTTGAAAGCTTGGAGTAGCACTTGGAAGCCTTAGGAATGTGAGCCAACAGATGGACAAACTCTCCCCTCTTCAACAATAGCCTTTCAATCTCCAAAATTCTAGCATTTTTGAAGGAGGAGAAGCCTTCTATTTATAGGCAAAGGGAGGGACAAGAGTATCCCAAGGGCATGCATAAAAGGGGATCTAGATCCTTCCAATTAGGGATCAAAGCATGAATTGGAAGGCATTAGAGGGGGTTTCGGGGGTATGCACCATGCAACTCCTGTGGTAGCCGTTCTGTTACGCTCTCATGTGCCTCTGCTAACATGGCGTTACGGCAGAAGCTTCTGGGTGCCACATCAGCAAAACCCAAAACATCGTTTTTATATTACAATGCTACACCACCCTTATGAAATGGTGCTCCATAAAGCAATTGCATTGTATAATATATAAGATGCATAAAAAATAGATTATTTTGTATTTATTTTATATGCATTAACTTGAAAGAAAATACATATATTTTTAATAAAAAATTTCCTATCATCTTCTCATATTTTGGTGCAATTTGGGGTTTCTACAAGCATATGTCGCAAACGATGTCACAATCAAGATAAGACTTTTACTGTGTTCCCATTATAGGAGGAATTCAAGGATTAGATCAGGATAAGGGCCATGATTAATGACTCACGACAAAATCATCATCATCTCCCTTCGCTTGAAACCGGTTGGGATTAATTTCTTATAGACTGGAGATTGGTTTGAGCCTCGGTTGTTTCTTTTAGTTGAGCGTATAAAGTTAAAGTTATATAAGTGGACAACTCTTTAGTTGGGCTTAGATGTATTCCCTGTAATTGAGGCTCAATATGTTTGAGTAAATGTCCATTTCAGTAGGCCAGGCAATTGAGATACTAGACCCAGACCATTACAATTACCGGTTTGGGCACTCCTAATTCCTATCAACCCATTAAAATGGTTGTGGGACGTTTTTGCAAGATTGACACCGGTAACGGGTATGAGTCCATATAATAAAGGTTAGAAGGCCAACAAGTTAGGAACATTTATGCAAGCCTTGCCCCGAAGAAAACTACAGGGTGGAACTTGTCACGTACATATTTAAAACTCTTTCACAGGACAGTATGTAAGTGACTGGTTGTAGTTAGGCCTCGTCTGGTGTTGATTGTGGGAGTTCATTCCATGGCTCGGAGTGAGTTCCAAGGCTTAGAATGAACTCTCGTAAAAAAAAATGACTGCTTAGTTGCAATTTGGGAATGAGTTTTCTCCGAATTAGTTTAAACAAATACAAAGTGTATCACCCCTAGAAATGTTTTTGGATTTTTAAAACTCATTTTATAAAATTGCAGTGGCAAACTTGTAATATTTTTAAAAATATGAAGGATATACTTGAAACTTGTTAGAAAGACCTTTGCTTGATAATGGTGGTCTTGTCATTTATAAAAATTCTTTTCAAGTTAGAATAATTGCAAACTTGTAATACTTATAATCTCTACAAGAATTAATGAAAAATAGGTTACCAAACCCAATCCATGCAAACACATTTGTAGGTGCAAACCCATTTGGAGACGTCCCCTGATTGAGAATGAATACCAAACTATGCCTTAATAATTTACTAAGGATATATATATAGAAGTCTTTAAAAATTGCTGAAGGGACACTCCAAAGAGAAGCAAAAACCAGGCTAGAACCTTTAGCTTTTGCGCTTTATAATAGAATAGATGAATGAGGTTACTTGGCTAGAATCACTTGGTCAATATGACAGCAAGATGTTGAGTTGGCACATCTAATTTAACTTGGTTTATTGCAAATATTTATTGAAACAAAAATCCGATTAATAAATTTTTTGTTATAACACCGATTGACTGTAATTAATAAAGTAATTATCATTGTGACTTGAATTAGAACATAATTAAAATTTTTCAGTATTAAATCATAAGTCAAATTAGTAATCAGTATTGAACTCAGTTGGAACTCACACCAACTTCCAACACCTCGTTGGGGAAAAAAACTTTAAGAGAGACTAAATTCTTAGAATGGTAAGACAGTTAATCAACTACGAAAGATCTTAGGCTAAAACAATATACTAGACAGAGACATGATGATCCATCAGCAAGCAAGAGGTTATTAATTAATTTGGATGTGTTGAATTTCTTCCCATGAAAGCCACTCCAAAGTCATTACTTTTTTGTTATTATTGATTGATTTGAATCTTTTGATATTCTTCTCACGAAAGCCACTACAACATTCCCATTTCTCCTGATTGCTTGCTAACAGAATTGATGAGACAAGCAAGCTACTCCCACTCTTTACATGGTCCTTTTCAAATCCTTCTTCTGAAATAAAAACTCATTGAAACTCATTATGAGGGAATTGATCCTAAATTTTAACTGTTTGGGATTTATTCTTTTTGCGTGGGAATTTGGCTTCACCATAATCTTCAGAATCTTACTAATTATGAGTGTATGCCTAACTCAGGTTTGATTTGCACTCTCATTAGTTTTAATATTAGCCTTCTAGTGTTCTTCTATATTCTTGTGTATGGTACAAATGCCTATAGGAAAAGGGACTAATCATCAAGTAGCACTTCCCCATGACTCCTCCTTTTATGTGTTTGTGAACGGATGTGAAGTGGAATATATTCAACTTTACAAGCAAAAGCTCATGAAAACTGATAATTTAAGTGATGTGCATTGAATAATTTTCACTTTTGGGAGTGACAGAAAGTGAAGTCCCAAATACAAAGCTAGGAAGTACCTCATTTCACAAGAATGTTAGAGGATTTGATTTATGGATTTTCTGTCTGATGAGCGTGTGCCTGAGTTTGGGTTGTGGTGACTGGTGAGGGTGACCCATATGGTGGATATTAACTCTCTCTTGATTCTCATTCAAATGGGAGAAAAGCTTGGGATATTTTTGGTGGGGTTGTGAGTAAAGCTGGCCCCAAAAAATTAAATTCTTTCTTTGCCTTTGGAACAATAGTAAAAGTGGCTTGCATGGCACATCTCAATTTTGGGTGATGGGTGCAACATAGAGCCAACTATGCATCTTCTGACATAATAAAAGCACAGATCTCTTTATGGATAGATATCCATTTGGGGTCTATTGTGGAGATCTTATGTGATCAATATTAGATGTTGTTTGTTTCTCTAGTAGGCCATTAATTAGTGAAGATTTTTAAGTGGATCTAGACCTAATGAAAATCTCATTAAAAGTGATCTTGGAATCAGATTCTTTAATTACCTCTAGAGTTTAAACTCGATAGTCCATGCATCTTGAATTATAAAATAATTAAGACTATTATTCTTTTATTTATAACTTTAAGAAATATTAGAAATTGGAAGTTATTTATATATTTGATAAAACCTGATTTAACATGTCGTTATGTAGATTAGATATTGTCCAAATAAGCTTTCAGATTCCAGTTACCTTCTATATCACTCTGTATATATATATATATATATATATATATATATATATATATATATATATATATATATAGACTTGCATGCATCCACACAAATACACGCACATGCACATGCACATGCACATGCACAACGGCACACACACATGGGCAGCTAGTAGCTACGCACACATATACATAAACAGAATATACACACGTATGTGCATGTATCTTTGTATGTATATATGTATTTGAAGGAGTAAGGAATATCCATTTCGATAAAATTGGCACAATAGCCGTGTTATACAACTTTTTGTGACATGGTTATCCTGTTAAGCGCTAAAGAAAGAAAAGCGATTGGGGAAAAATCTTAAATGGACCACATTAGCTACATGGATCAGACCACAAAAGGCAAAAACTAGTCATGATCTCTTTAGGTGTGACCTCCTGGCATAGAAAAGAGAAACATATGGAAGCAATGGATCACTGTTTGTTCAAAGAGAAAATGGATTTAAGAGGACCACTGTTGTACAAATGGTGCTTTTCTTCATTAGTAAGTGGAGGTAGGGCTGTAAACGGGTCGAATTCAGTACAGATTTGTAAAGATCTGAATCCAATCCGGTAAGAAATACTGATATCCGAATTCGAACTGATTATCCGACGAATCTTTTACATCTGATTCCGAATTCGATTTGAATTCAGGTCCAACCAATTATTCGATATCTGAATCCAATTACATAATATATGAAAAAAAAAGTAAGATATTATAAATCTCAAGTTAGTGGATCAAATAAGGAAGTATTAATTCAAATTTGTATCCATCGGATCGAATACAGTTACAAATTTTTTTTATTCGAATCTGATTCTTATAATGAAAACCCAAAATTGACCATAATAAGTTTCGTTTGGTTCAGTTTGCCAATGTTAACCGGTTCATTGCTAGCCCTACTTGTGCATTTCCAAATTTTAAAACTAAACTCCATGTTTTCATAGTTTTTCTAATATCTATACTATTAGTAAAGATATTCCCAAAAGATTCTGGCACTCCCTTGTTCTCTCTATAAATATCGTCCACAATACATAAAAACCTCAAATAAAATCACCATTTTAACCCACTTTCCAATTTTAATTAACCATCTACTTTCATGCTGCATGGTTATTACCAATAGAAATATAGTTATCTGTAAACAAAACTGTCGAAAGAGGTGTGACGGGTAATTGTAGACACCCCAAATTGCACGAACAATCATCAAAAATCATTATCTCCTGGAAAGCCAGTACAGAATTTGAAGAAAATAAACTTTTATCTGTATCCGGATACTCAATCCGGATACAAGTACCCTTTCCCGTATCCGGATACTCATACCCGATACATGTGAGCCTTAGTGTATCCGGTACCATGTACCGGATACCTTAAGGCCCTTTGTTATCCGGTCTGATATACCGGATACCTTAAGTTTGCTCAAAATTAGGGTTTTCCGAGAGCTTTTCACTTTTACCATCATGTCCCTCATTAAATGAGGGGAAATCGCGGAAATAACCTTAGGGTTTAGGTTGGAGGGGTTCTAGACATTAATTTGTGTCTACCAATGACCTTAGCCCTTGCCTATAAATAGGAGCCTCCTCCTTGAGCAAAACACACAACTCTTGTTTTGAATTCTTGCAAAGAATAACTCCAAGAGAAGAAGAAAACCGCTGCGGAATCGCCTCCAGAACTCAGGTAAGCCTCAACTTTTCTTTTTATTTTATGTCTTTACATTCCTAGATCTAGATCTCTTCTTCTACCTTTCTGTAGTGTAAAGCCTTGTTTGTATGTGTGGAAATCCTTCCCCGGCTCAAAGTATCTCAAGACTCCCCTAGCCGTAAAACGTTAAGGCGGATCTAGGAGAAACGAGACTGGGGATTGACCCTAGTGCTAGAACCTATGTAGCATAAGGCCTTTTTGATTGATTGTAAACCGTTCCATATTCAAAGTACCCTTGATTATCTTAAAGAGAACAGAGGGAAACGATAATGGAACGGAACCCTAGGCTATGCTAAAACCTATTTTATTGAATCTATATGCATGTTGTATTGATCTTGTTTGGGTTTTTACACTTGCACATACATATCACTATTTTGGCGGGATAGGTTCATATTTGGGGTTTATTGCATTTATTGTGATAAAACTCAAATATATGGCCTCAATCAAATTCTGGAGTGTTTTTAAATGTTTTTCAAAGGTTTTGGATTCATCTCACACGAATCACACACTTTTTGTCAATTTTCGGATTTGGTTTTCTTCAAAAGTGGCTTAGCTTGACAGCACCTGTACCCTTACTTCGGACGTCCATAACTTCATCATCCGGATGAATTTTGGGGTGATTTTAGAACCATGGGAAAGGTGAGGCTGTCTAGTTTATGTCCACCAAATTTCATGAATTTTCATCTAGCGGATTTTTGACACCTCTCTGTCGAAGTTAAGTGGACAGTTCAGGTCCAAGTACAGAACTTGTCACTTCGACGGACCGCCATGTGTTCGTTTTAAGTCCGATTCGAGTGGTGTTTATTTCTGAGTACTCCTTTTTGAGTCTATTTTCAAATCCAGTTGGTTTCATAATTTTTGGATTCCATTTGAATTATTGGTAGCCGATTTACTCAGAACTGTTCATTTGTACTTTTCTGGATAAATCTGTGATCTTCGGGGCCTGTTCGGGAGACCACCCAAGGCACATCCGAAGGGATTTTTGTATGAGGCTAGTTTCTATGAAAAGATGGCCATACAAACTTCAATCACACCAAATTTCGTGGACTTTTGTGTATTGGATTTTTCTAGAAATTTTCCAAAGTTGCCCGCTTACCACTTTTAAAAATCCCCAACAGCAACTTCAAAGGAGCATAACTCCTAGGATTTTTATCGGATTAACTTGAGATTTTGCATGAGCTCCTTATTTATCATAATCTTTCAAATAGAGTTGGTTTGAATCAATTTGAAATTGGATTTGAATGATTTCAAGACAAAGGACCTTACTTTTTACCAAAATTCCCGGATTTGCCTCAACTTGGTTTTGGCCACTTTTACTTTGATTTCCATCTTTTGAAATACTCCAGAAGTGATATTGACATAAGAGAGGATCTAAAATCCATTTAGATCTTCATTTGAAAATATCATACATTATTCCTTTTTCAAAGCTTTTTCATGATTTTTAGCAAGCTTTCTTATTTTCTTTTTAGCATGAACATACACTTGGCAACCACTTCGTGTGGATGAATGGGGGTGCCTAACACCTTCCCCCGTTCATAATCTAATCCCCTTACCCATCTCTGGATTTGATTTTCAAGAATGATTATTTTTATCCTAGAATACTTCTTTTTTTCACTGTTTGCTTATTTTGAACTCTTTGGTGTCCATTCTCACCCCAAAATCATGAATGGTGGCGACTCTCCCAATTTTTGCGTTGAGCCCGCGTGTTGACGGAGGGACGATCACTCCGGTGATTTTTTCCCATGTCTCACAACTGGCGACTCTGCTGGGGATTTGTGGATTTAAGCCATTTTGTGTATATTCATGCTTTTTCATCACTTTTGAATGCTTGCTATTTTGTTTACTTTATTGGTGTATATTGGTGTATTCTAAATCTGATTGGGATACTTTTAAATTTTACATTGAGGAAGGCATGTGTGTATGCTTGGATATGCTAAGGATCATGTTTAGGGCCTTACTTTGTTGTGCATGCCTACTTGTTTTTTTGTTTGCCTTGTGTTAGGAGGTTCTTAGTGCTATTATTTGAGCATGAAAACATTGAGCAAAAATCGGTAAATTCAGTAGCCATCATATGGGTTTTCAAGCATGTTTTTACCATCAAAACTCTCCTTATACCATGTCAAGTAGTTGATAAATGTTTGGGCATTAATTTGGGGTATAAGTGATGCACTTTTGAGCATGAGAAATCTGAAAATTTTAGTGCATATTTCTGGAGATTTTAAGCATGTTTTACCTCATTGAAACACTTTGGTATCATGTCAAGTAGTGCTAAAATTTTAGGCTCCAATTTGGGGTAGAAATGGTACACTTTGAGCAGGAAAAAGAGCATGAAATCTGGGATTTTAGGGAATGCTTTTGAGTTTCAAGCATGCTTACATGATTTAATGGTTGTTCGTACAAATGACATGTTTTGTATAACACTTTTTGGGCATGTAATATTTTTTGTGCATATTTAGTTATTTTGGTGCTTGCTTGCTTGTATTTGGCTTCATTATTTTTGTCATATGTACCTTGGCTTGAAATTGAATGCATGGCTACGAAAAAAGAGTGGCAAGGGGCTGGGACGTTGTGAATGTTACCACAATTTAAAATTGCACTTGAGCACTTGAAACAATTTGCACAGCCTACCCTTTACCTATTAGGAAGTTGAACCATGAATGTGTGTAGCTTGGCGCACCGAGGTCGTGACTTCGGAAAGCGAAAGTGAAAACATTTACCTTAGAATTTGAGTCAATGATGTGATGACAATGGGATCTGTGATTCGATTCCGGGCATCACTAGACTTGAGTTCTAAGTTGCCAATTAAGCCAAAACCCAAAAACCATACGCTTGAAGGTGGAGAAACACGTTTTCGGCTAAAAGCACACAATTGCGTTTGGGGAATTGGGTGTAAATGTGGGAAGGCCGTTTGCATGTTTTACAGGCCAAGGTATAATGTGAATACCATATTGAATGAAGGTAATACAAGGTGGCAAGGTAAAACCATGTTCTTTTCCCAAATTTAGGGAATTTTGCAAGTATGATGTCCAAGCCCAATTTGGGGCAAGTTTTGAAGGTCAAATTAAGGTGAACATCGATTGGAAATAAGAAAAAACTAATCGGGTGAAAAAATGAGTCAAAAAAGGCCATTTCGGCAATAACCGGTAACTCAGGCCGGTTAATAACAGCTCTAATCATATCCGGTACATATTTCCGGATACAAAGACATATGCGGATATCCGGTTAGGTTGACCGGATACAATAAGGCATATTCTTATCCGGTATATTATACCGGATACATTCAAAAATGCACAAATTGGCTTTTCAGCCCAAATTTTCAAAATAAAATGCCTAAAACACTGTGGATAATCCTTAGGCACCCCGAAAAGAACATAAGAAATGTTCCCAAAAATACAAAAAAAAGAAAAACAAAAAAGAATAAAATAAAATATTCTTTCAGGATTTAACCTAAGTTTGAAAATCAAAGAGGAAACCAAGGTGTCATATTTTTTGAAACCAACTCAACTCAAACATGTGTCAGTCAAACTTTTGAACTTGAAAACTGAGAAAATTCAGCAAAAATAAAAAAAGAAACCTTTGGTTGGTTATTTTTATCAATCAAATCAAAACATTTGTGGGATACTTGGAAGCCCTAGAATATTCCAAGACACCTTTGGTTGGTTATTTTTATCAATCAAATCAAAACATTTGTGGGATACTTGGAAGCCCTAGAATATTCCAAGACGCCTTTGATTGGTTATTTTTATCAATCAAATCAAAACATTTGTGGGATACTTGGAAGCCCTAGAATATTCCAAGACACCTTTGGTTGGTTATTTTTATCAATCAAATCAAAACATTTGTGGGATACTTGGAAGCCCTAGAATATTCCAAGACACCTTTGGTTGGTTATTTTTATCAATCAAATCAAAACATTTGTGGGATACTTGGAAGCCCTAGAATATTCCAAGACACCTTTGGTTGGTTATTTTTATCAATCAAATCAAAACATTTGTGGGATACTTGGAAGCCCTAGAATATTCCAAGACACCTTTGGTTGGTTATTTTTATCAATCAAATCAAAACATTTGTGGGATACTTGGAAGCCCTAGAATATTCCAAGACACCTTTGGTTGGTTATTTTTATCAATCAAATCAAAACATTTGTGGGACACGTGGAAGCCCTAGAATATTCCATGAAAACCTTGGTTGGTTATTTTTATCAATCAAATCAAAAAAAATTGGGACCCTTGGAAGCCCTAGAATATTCCATGAAAACCTTGGTTGGTTATTTTTATCAATCAAATAAAAAAAAAATTTGGGACCCTTGGAAGCCCTAGAATATTCCATGAAAACCTTGGTTGGTTATTTTTATCAATCAAATCAAAAAAAAAATTGGGACCCTTGGAAGCCCTAGAATATTCCATGAAAACCTTGGTTGGTTATTTTTATCAATCAAATCAAAAAAAAAATTTGGGATCCTTGGAAGCCCTAGAATATTCCATGAAAACCTTGGTTGGTTATTTTTATCAATCAAATCAAAAAAAAAATTTTTTTTGGGACCCTTGGAAGCCCTAGAATATTCCAACACAAAATCAAAACAACAAAAAAAGAAAAAAACAAAAAACAAAAAAATCTGGATTGGTGTTCACCTAACCTACTGGTTTACATATATAGGGGTGTGACTCAAGTTAAATGGAAGCTAACATGTTCTATTCATTTTTTCCTCAGGTACATTTACTTTCGACCCAGGTGCACTTATTTGCAGTCATTGCTCCCGTGACCAGATCCAAAGCAAGAGCCATGAACACTGAAGAGAACCAAGCCCAAGCTACTGTCCCCGCTCAGGACTTTACTCAGCTGCAGAAGCAAGTGGCCGGTCTGGCCAAAATGTTGGGAGACTTACTGGTGGCTCAAGCCCAGCAGGCCCAAGCCCAAAATCAGGCGTCGACTTCTCATCCGGCACCGCCACCTCAGGCCTATATTCCGCCTCCGGCTCAGCCCATGCCTGAGCCCATTTCTGAACCGGTCCCTGAACCCATTCCGATCAGGGAAAATACAGCTGATTCTGAGAAAGAGTTAGAAAAAGAAAAGGCCCGAGATGAGATGGAAAAGAAAATGCTGCTGAGGATAGAAAGAATCCAGGCAGAGCTGAAAGAGGTGAAGGGGGGAAGCAGCCATGCAGGCACCACCTTCGAAGACCTGTGCATGTATCCGGACGTCTGTCTACCGGCTAAGTTCAGGTGCCCAGACTTCGATAAATTTGATGGCACGGGCTGCCCATTGAGCCATCTGAAATTATACTACGGGGCCCTGTGCCAGTTTGGCCGGGATGATGGCATACTGATCCAACTCTTTCAAAGGAGTCTAACCGGGTCAGCCCTTCGGTGGTTCGGTATGGTGGACCATGGAAGAATCAGGAGATGGAAGGACCTAGCCGACGCTTTCCTGGACCAATATAAGTTCAACTCGGAGATCGTGCCGGACCGGTACGACATGATGAGGATGACCAAGGGCAAAGATGAACCGGTACGGCAGTACGCCAAGAGATGGAGAGAGGCCGCCTCCCAGGTCAGGCCACCTATGCAAGAGCCGGAGATGATCTCCACGTTTATGGGCACACTGGGGTAGCCCTTTTACAACCATCTGGTGGGCCAGATCACCACCAACTTTGCTGCCTTGGTACAAGTAGCGGACCGGATTGAGGAAGGGGTCAGGTCAGGAAGACTGATAGACTACTCTACTCTGACTGGGCAGTCTGATTTCTCTGCCTCCATGGCCCAGAAGAAAGGGGCCGGGTTTAAAAAGACGGGGGCCCGAAAAGAAGGGGAGGTGAACTTAGTCCAGGCTCCTCCAGCCAAGAAGCCACTTCACGTCAACATCTCTGCACCCCAACAGGTCCAGCAGGCCCAGCAGTCGTACAAGACCCCGCTGAATGTCAACTTCTCTCCCTCTGTGCCAGCTAACACAAGGAGGACCTTTACTAAGGAGGAGCGGGATGCCTGGTTCGCAGCAAGGAAGAACCGAGTCTTCACTCCTCTTCCGATATCTCTGTCCCAACTACTGCCGACCCTGCTGAAAGAGGAATACTTGACTCTGAAGGAGCCTAACCCAAATGCCCCGAAGGGGAGAAATTTTGACACATCGGTCACCTGTGATTTCCACATGGGTGCACCGGGGCATTCTACTGATAACTGCTGGGTATTGAAGCATGCGGTCCAGGACCTGTTGGACCAGAAGGCTTTGGTCTTTAACACTGCTGCACCCGCCCCGTCGGGAAATGATATTGGGCAGAACCCTCTGCCGTACCACAATGGGGCAGGCCCATCCAACTCCATCACTGCCATATCCACCACCAGAAGGGCCTTTGACCCATCACAGCTTATAGCACCAGTAGGGACCACTGTCCAGGTCCATTGTTTCACAGAGGAGGACGAAGAGGAGATCAACATGGTCTCCCAAAAAAATAATAATCTTGCTGCTGAGGACATAAGTTCCTCTCTAAACCGGGTCTCTTCACTCATGGCCCAGATGAATACTGCAAGGCCCACATTGGTCTTCAATTGCAGTCCGCTCACTTGTTCCCCATCCAAGCCGTCTAAGGCTCCACTGGTCATCAATCTTGACCCCACCACTGCTTCCATCACTTCTTCTGTCCCCACCAAATCCAAACTTCAACCCCTTGTTGTAAATGTGCAGCCAGCCCAAACTATCCCTAAACCGGCCCATACATCCCGGTCCAAACTCCAGCCACTAGTGGTTGACATCCCTAAATTAGCCTATTCAGAGGCCGCTGTACCATGGAACTACAGCGAGGGAATCACGGCTACAGTTCCAATGGTCAGGAACCAGAACCAGGAGGAGGTGAACCTTATGACGAGGTCGGGGAGATGTGCAGGGGGTGAAGAAAAAGAGAAAGAGACAGAAGTAGAAAAAGAAAAAGAAGAAAATGAAGAAAAAAGAAAACAGAAGGGAAAAAATAAAGTAGGAGAAGACACCCCCAGGGTGCAGAAAATGAGGTAGCAGACCTCATAAAAATAATAAAGAAAAGTGAATTTAATCTTGTGGATCAGCTGAACAAGGTCCCGGCCCAGATTTCAATACTGGGCCTTTTGCTGAATTCTGAAAAGCATAGGGATGCATTGTTAAGGGTGCTACAGAGTGCACACGTATCCCAGACAATTGATCCGGACCAGCTTGGTAAAATGGTTGGTCAAATCTTGTCACATAATGTGATAAGTTTCTCAGAGGGTGAGATCAGCCCAGGTGGGTGTTATCATGTGGACCCTTTGCACATCACTGTGCTTTGTAAGGGCTGCATGATTGCACGGGTTTTAATTGACAACGGGTTGGCGTTAAACGTCTGCCCGTTAATCACTTTTACCAAGCTGGGTCTGGACCAGTCAAGGATCAAAAGAAATGGGCGGATAGTAAGGGCTTTTGATAGCTCCAAGACCCACTCCCTAGGGGAGATTGAACTGCCGGTCACAATTGGGCCGAATATCTTTAACATCACATTTGAGGTGATGGATATACCCGCAGCCTTCAATCTGCTCCTAGGGAGGCCGTGGATACATTCGGCTAGGGCAATACCATCCACGCTCCACCAGAGGGTGAAATATATAAGAGGGCAAAGGGTGATAACAGTCCTAGCTGAAAACTTGGTACCCGCCCATCGTGTCACCTGATGTACCCTTGATCAATGTGGATCTAACTGTCGACAAGATTGCATTCCACTCATTCCAATTTGAGGCGGTCAATTACATACCTGGGGGGTGTGAGAAAAAGAAAGAAAATGGGACTACTGCAGAAAAAATGGTTAAGAAAGTGATGGAGAAATACCACTTTCACCCAGGGAAAGGCCTGGGGATCAATCTGCAGGGGATGGTGGAGCCAATCACGGCTAAGAAACTGATCCCCAAGGTAGGGTTGGGCTTCAAGCCCAGAGGCTGGAGAAGAATGAAACATGAAGAAGGGGAGAGCAGAAGCAAAGGAAAACTCCCTCATTTAAGGGAAAGTTTCCCTAAACCCGCTTATATAATCCAAATTTCTCCTCCTATGGACCAATCAAAACCTCCCTACTACAATGTCAACCCATTTCAAAAGCCTGTTGTTTCGGCCCTACAACCCTATAACCCATCTCCAATACTGGGAGCAGTGGACGGGCCTGGACCACAGCCCGAGCAGCAGGTGGACTTTTCTGAAGATGTTGGTGCATTCTTCGCCATGACTGAAGGCGAAAAGACAGGGGCAGACATGGAACTGCCATTTATTGACTGGGCCGCAGTAAAGGTTCCAGACAAGGTCATTTCTGAACTGGGCCCCGTAGCAGAAAAGGGCAGTACCCACCCGGTGATGATGGCATCGGATTCTGGGCTTGAGGAGCAGGCTTTCCCTATTTCCCCTGCTCCCAAAAATTTTGTATTAAACAATTGGGAGGAAACTCCTCTTACCTTTGAAGCAGCGTCTATGTGGCAAACTGACGCGGCTTCCAAAAAAAAACTCCAATAGTGGAATGCCATTTCCCTGAAGGTTCTAATGGGCCTTCGTCTTCAGGGGAATTATGTTTAGAAGGCCCACAAAAAAACCAAAAAGATTTTTCTATTTTTTCTAGAAAATTTAATTTTTTCAAAAAAGTCCAAACCACTTATGAACCATATAATCAGACCGAATTGGACCAGGTTGAATATGACTTCGACCTTGAGCTCGACTTTGATCTCATGGGGGTCGAAGAAGAGACCGAGGTCGAAGAAGAAGACGTTCCAAAAGAAATTGAATACCAATTGGAACGTCATGAAAAGGGGGTCCAACCTAATATTGAGGAGACCATATCCATAAATCTTGGGACCACAGAGGACCCAAAAATTGTGAAAATCGGGTCATGCTTGTCTGATGTGCAGAAAATTGAAATGTCACAATTCTTGGCAGACTACAAAGATGTGTTCGCTTGGTCATATCGGGACATGCCGGGGTTGGACACAGACATGGTGGTGCATAAGTTGCCGATTTTGCCAGGGGTTAAGCCAGTCAAGCAGAAGCTGAGAAGATTGAAACCTGAGTGGACCCTGAAGGTCAAGGATGAAGTGGTCAAACAGTTCCAAGCTGGATTTTTGGCAGTCTCTACGTACCCGGAGTGGCTCGCAAACATAGTACCAGTACCAAAGAAGGACGGGAAGGTCCGAATGTGCGTGGACTATAGAGACTTAAACAGGGCAAGCCCAAAGGACGATTTTCCACTTCCACACATCGACATTCTTGTCGATAATACTGCGGTACATAGCCTGTTTTCCTTCATGGATGGTTTCTCAGGATATAATCAGATCAAGATGGCTAAGGAAGATCAAGAGAAAACAGCATTTATCACACCTTGGGGCACATTCCACTACACGGTCATGCCGTTTGGGCTCAAGAACGCTGGGGCAACATACCAGCGGGCCATGACTGCACTATTCCATGACATGATCCACAAGGAGATGGAGGTCTATGTGGACAATATGATTGCCAATCCTGCAAAGAGGAGGACCACTTGATCAACCTGAAGAAAGTATTTGATCGGCTCAGGAAGTACAGTCTACGGCTTAACCCGGCTAAATGCGTCTTTGGGGCTACATCAGGGAAGTTACTGGGGTTTATAGTGAGCCGAAGAGGAATCGAAATTGACTCGGCAAAAGCCAAGGCTATAATTGAAATGCCAGCACCTAGAACTGAGAAGGAGGTTCGTGGTTTTCTCGGGAGGATTCAATACATAAGCCGGTTCATAGCACAGCTCACTGCTATCTGTGAACCGATTTTCAAGCTTCTAAGGAAGGATAACCCGACGGTCTGGAATGAGGACTGCCAGCAGGCATTTGACACAATAAAGAGGTATTTGCTGAACCCACCTGTGCTAGTGCCACCAACTCCAGGAAGACCGCTGATCCTGTACTTGTCAGTGTTGGAAACGTCAATGGGATGCGTCTTGGGGCAGCATGATGAGACTGGTAGAAAAGAAAGGGCAATTTACTATCTGAGTAAAAAATTCACAGAATATGAAGCCAAATACTCATCATTGGAAAAGACTTGCTGTGCTCTAGTGTGGGCCACTCAGAGGCTAAGGCATTATTTCCTTAGTCACTCCACACTATTGATATCCCGGATGGACCCGCTAAAGTATTTATTTGAGAAACCGGCACTGACTGGCAGGACGGCAAAATGGCAACTGCTACTGTTCGAGTTTGACCTCACGTACATCACCCAGAAGGCGATCAAGGGTCAAGCCATAGCTGATCACCTGGCTGCACATCCTCTGCCAGAATATCAACCCTTGAAGACCAACTTCCCAGATGAGGCAATTCTGTACACTGAAGAGGAGGACAGTGAGAGTTCTTGGCAGATGTTCTTCGATGGGGCCGCCAACATGAATGGGAACGGAATAGGGGCAGTCTTGGTTAAACCAGATGGTTCATGTTAGCACCTGATTTTCGCACCCCCAAAATAAAGAAAAAATGAAAAGTCAAACTAAAAGTCAAACCCTGAGGGGGTCAAAAATTGACTTTTTGATTCAAGTGAATTTGGCCATCAAACTTCATCTCATCGAAAAGAGCATTTCGACACGGTTCCAACGCAACTGGATTTGCTGGAATCAGAGTCTAGGTGAGAAAAATATGGCCCGGTCAAACTTTTGGGGAGCAAAAAGTTGACTTTTTGCTCAACCCCAATTCAACTACCAAACTTGACCCCAGTGGACAGGTGGTTCCAAGCTGGTTCCAACGACACTAAGTTTGTTGAAATCGGACACCGGATGAAGAAGTTACGAGCAGTGGAAGTTTCAGAAAAACTGCCTATGTGGCAAAAAGGCAGCAAAAATGGACTAAACCAATAAAATAAATAAGATAAAAGTGTTTAATAATATTTTAATAAAGGAATCTCGTTTATATAATAAAATAATCATAAAATCGAATATAAATCTTGCAGAAAACCAAATTGAATAAAGGTTTGAAATCCACACATTTTTAAAACGTGCGGGACCGTATTTGCATTACGGGCAAGGCATGCCCGTATTTAAAGTACGGGCACGCTTCTAGAAGCAGACACGCGTCGCTGTACGGCGGGACACGCGTCCCGTACGGCCGAATCTGCGATAATTGCAAATATTCGTTTTTCGCCCGTACTTGAATTACGGGCACGGGATTTTTGCCTATAAATAGAGAGGCCACCCCCCTTCATTTGAACAAGCCCTCTCCCCTTTGGCCTACCCCCTCTCCCTCCTGGTGTACTCCACGACCCCATGCTGCCCAACCACCACCACCCTTAGCCCAAACTTGTTTTATTCCTAAAATACCCTCACCTTGCATGAACTATGTCCTAATTCCCTCTTTCATCTTGTAAGTATAAACAACCCACTAAACCTCTGCTGAAATCCATCTAGAATTCCTCGGAGGACGCGGAAGCGCTGCCCAACTTTTCGAGATACCACAAAGTGCAAGAAAATCAAAAGCCTCATTGTAAGTATTTTCTTCATTTTATAAAGTATGACAAAATCAATTTTGATGTCTTCATATATTTTTTATTATCTCACTACTTCTAACCGGTTTGTTGCTTGTTTAAAGCCATGAAAGGGCTAAATTAAAGTGGTTATTTCATTAAAAGAGAGGATGTTATCCACCAATTAACATAGCCACTTTAAAACTAACTCACTTTGCTATGATGGATGATTTCTTTTAGAATTAATCCACCCCTGTAATCTCCCCTTTCCCTCCTGAAAAATAAATGTGATTGACCAAGAGAAAGAAGAAAAAAGAGAAGAAGTAAGCCCAAGATTACAAAGAACATGAAAAGAGAAGAAATGGCTTTATAAGCCAAATGAAGGAAATGTGGAACCTGGAATGAAATCAGAAGCTCGGTGGAAGTTACTAGAAGACCCAAAAAAGCCACGGAGCTGATCCAGATTGAAATCGGCGGTAAACATGCAAAACAGGTCGTGTCCGTAAACTCAGGCCGGTCCAGCCTGGACCGTGTCCAATTTACGGACAAGGGGGACCGGATTCCATTCACGGGCGTTGGTGGACCGTATGGAAAATACGGGCGATTGTAATGTAACTTAAAAAATGTAATTTCTCGGCCTGGTTGGATCAATTCCGGTCTAAACCGGCCTGAACCGACATCTGCAGCATTTTGGGCTTTCTTAAGCCCATTTTTGGACTTTGGGCCTAGATAGGCCCATCAAGACCTCCCTTTGGCCCACTAGTTGGGCCCACTTCTGACCAGCCCAAACCCGGCCCGTTTTTCATAAAACGGGCCCCAGGCCAATTGAATTAGGCTAATGGGCCAAATCCAAGCCCATTAAGCCCATGAAATATGTAAATAAATAAAATAACCAAATGGGTTACCCAATAACCCAACTGGGCCCAAGGCCCAACCATGGCAGCCCACGGGTCTTCCAACAGGACCCGGGTCCGACCCACTTCACTTAAATAAAAAGATAAAATCAAATAAAAAGGGACCCGAACCTTCAGAGGGCTCCGCCAGACTTAACAAGACAGCATGCTGGTCTAGGAAAAGGGTGAATTTGACTCAAGAACCAGGGAGACCTGAGGGACCCGTCAAACCGACGGGGCGGACCGGGGTGTCTTTAGGACTTCCCCGGATCGTAACCAAGGACTTAGCTAGAACTCTGAAAAGCCGCAGACCAGACTTAGACCCGATTAGGGCAAAACCGTGTCTGCCTGCACTCTCAGGCAGTGGCGACTCTGAATATCCCGAGGCACGCGCCCGGTGTGCGATCTAGGCCAGGTTTTAGGTGCGCACAGTTCACACATCCCAATTGCAGTAAAGCTGAGATTCCAGTGCACCAATAACATAGCAGAATATGAGGCATACATAATTGGATTGCAAGCAGCCATGGATCATGGAGTAGAGGAACTTGACGTATACGGGGATTCGAGTCTTATCATCTTCCAAACAACTGGTGAGTGGAAAACCAAGGATCACAAATTGATCCCCTATCACCAGTATTTGGAAGAAATAAGCACAAATTTCACTCGAATTTCCTTCAACTATATGCCAAGGGCCAAGAATCAGTTTGCGGATGCTCTAGCAACCTTGGCTTCAATGGTCAGCATATCAGAAGGAGTAGACATCAGACCGCTGGAAATTGAGGTTAGAGATGAACCGGCTTATTGTCTCGTTCTAGAGGGAGCACCAGAAGAAGAAACACCATGGTTTCAAGATATCAAGAATTTCTTGAATAATCGGAGTCTGCCAGAAAATGCCACTGCTACTGAGAAGAGGACAATACAGAGATTGGCTGGTCAATTTCTGCTAAGTGGTGGACATGTGTACAAGAGGTCACATAACGACATTCTGCTAAGATGTGTTGCCAAGGCTGAATCGGAAAGGCTGATTGAGACTGTACATGGAGGAGTCTGTGGGCCCCATATGAGTGGACACATGCTGGCTAAGAAGATCCTGAGGCTAGGATACTACTGGACGACCATGGAGCATGACTGTTGTATACATGTCAAGAGGTGCCACCAATGTCAGATATATGCAGATAATAAGCATGCACCCCCAGGTGAGCTGCACAACATGACATCACCCTGGCCCTTCTCTATGTGGGGCATAGATGTTATCGGCATGATCTCACCTAAGGCATCGAACGGACACAGATTCATCCTGGTGGCGATTGACTATTTCACTAAGTGGGTAGAAGCAGCTTCATATGCGAACATCACAAGCAACCATGTCATTAAATTTTTGAAGCACAATATCATTTGTCGCTATGGACTGCCAAGTGCCATAGTATCAGACAATGCTTCAAATATTAAGAACAAGGACATGAAGAAAATGTGTGAGCAGTTTCAGATCACCCACCATAAGTCAGCTCCGTACAGGCCAAAGATGAATGGGGCAGTAGAAGCAGCAAACAAGAACATAAAGAAAATCATTCAGAAGATGGTAGTGAGCTACAAGGATTGGCATGAAATGCTGCCACTTGCTCTGCATGCATACAGAACCTCGATCCGGACCTCAACTGGAGCAACCCCGTATTCCCTAGTCTATGGAATGGAAGCAGTCTTGCCAGTGGAAGTAGAGATCCCATCACTCCAAGTGCTCATGGAAGCAGAACTAGAAGAAGCCGAATGGGTCCAGTCGAGACATGATCAACTTAACCTGATAGAAGAAAAGCGATTGAAAGCGCTTTGCCATGGACAGTTGAACCAGAAGAGAATGGCCCGGGCTTACAATAAGAAAGTGAGGCCCAGAACTTTCCAAGAAGGAAACTTAGTGCTAAAGAAAATTCTACCATTTTTGGAAGACCCTCGTGGTAAGTTCAAGCCCAATTGGGAAGGCCCATATGTCGTCAAGAAAGTCTTTTCAGGGGGTGCACTCATCTTAGCAGGAATGGATGGGTCAGATTTTCCTGAGCCCATTAACTCTGATGCGGTAAAAAGGTATTTCCCTTGAGTGAATATGTCTAGGAAATGATCCGAGGCCATTTTTCTTTATTTCCTTCAAAAATTTTAATCCCTAGTCTAGCCAAGTTGAGCCGGTTCGTTTCTTTGATAAACCCAAACCGGATTTACAGTCAAATTGGGGCAAAGTAAGGGAAGAAAAAGAAAAAGAGAGGAAAAGCAATGAAAAATGGCAAATGAAAGCCAAGTGTGAAAAAAAGATGCAAAAAATGCAATTTGGGGAAAAATGGTTAAATTTATCATGACTGTAAATCCGGTTGACCTATCTCCACACTTGAAAATTTTTGGGCCTTTAATACCCTTTCTTTCATAAACTGAGCCTAGCCTTTATTTCGTCCTATTTTTAAGCCCTCGGTGATCTTAGCTTGTTCATTCAAATATCAGAGTAAGATGGATGATGACGGAATTCAGAAGCCGGCCCTAGTGAAAACCGTAACTGGCGCTAGGGGCAATATTGGCAAAAGGGCAAAAAGAAAAAAAAAGAAAAATGAAAGAAAATCAGAGGTTGAGTTGATCATGGGGATCTGAGCCTTAAGAAAAGTTGGCATGAGCAGAATGGGGCAGTTTTGGCAGTTGGGGATGACTCTAAAGGTCCTAAGATGGACGGTTCTGATCCCTCAGTATTTTGTGGACTACCCTTTTCATTATTTAACCTGGTTGTAATTCCTTTAATTATAGGTGATTAAGTGCATGGACCAAATTTCAAAAAAAAAAATAAATATAAAAAGGAAAAATTATACTTTGGCCAGTGATGAGAAATCAAATACTTTTCATAAAACCTTTGTTTTTACAAGCATCTGAGCATTCTGAGGCCAATAATATAAAAATTTTATTTTGAATTAAATCCTTTGTCTTTCCACTATTGGAGTTCAATTTTGTACAAAGGTATGAAAAATGTGCAGGAAATAAAGCTAGTCTCCTAGCCGCTCCTCAAGCTCCCGAATCCGAGCTGCCTGAGCTGCAATGACTCTTGAAGCCCCCTCTGCAGCGGGATCACTCAAGAAGGAAATGACCTCATCTGAAAGGGCCTGCTTAATCCTCATGCTCCTAAGGCTGGCCAAAGTAGCCTGGTACTTCTGCCGGATCATACGGACCTCAAAGCAACGAGCCTGCCTCTGCTCCTCCAGCTTTTCTTCCACGGTGATACGGCGTGAGATCTGCTCCTCAAGCTGCCTCTCCAGATAAGCGCCCTGTATCCTGAGCTCCTGGGCCTCCCATACCCATATCTGCTGAAGCCGCTTATGAGAAGCCCGCTCAGACTCTAGAATGTCCTCATAGGTGGGAGCCAGGACTACAGGAGGATCTTCGGGTACTGGGGCCTGAGTCTGTATCTGTTCCTTGATCCAGAAGAGATAATCCTTCACATGGGCTTCCGAGAAGACTGGACCATGCATAAAGCGGACATAAGACCACTCCTTCATCAACCAGGCATTCAGCTTCATAGAAAGAGGCCCAAGACGATCCTCATATCCACAAGGGATGATAATCCCCTGGGTCGCACGGAACTGACGAAGGACCCGCAGAGGAAGATAAAGCACTGCATGCCTCAGGCCAGCCAGAATCAGAAAGTTGCGGTCTCGGAAGCTAATCACTGTCTCCGCATTAGGCTGATAAGTACCAGGCCATCTCACCTGGTCATCCTGAAGCGAGCCCAAGAAAGTGAACCAGCCCTGTTTGCCCCCTGGAATATCAGGGCACCCCCTGTTGCTCATCAAGAGAGGGACTTTCAGACTTGGGAAGAAGTGTCGATTGATCTCTTCAATCTGGCTCAAATGATCAAGTAGCCAAAGCTGCAAAGGAAGAAAGATGTATCAGCACATTGTATATATATAAAAAAAAAAGAGCAAAAAAAAGGCAAAAAGAAAGCCAAAAAAGCAAGAAAAAAAGAAATAAAAAAAAATTTTTTTTACCTGCAGGATCTGGGCACATGCTAGGAAGCGTTTCGACTTCCTATTGTAGCAGTCGGTTAAGGCCTGATATATCCCAGCTAAAATCATAGGGGCCAACCTCTCCCGCTCCCTAACCTGGCATATCACGGAAATCAAGGCCAAGTCCACCTCGTCATCCTCCCGTGGGAAAAGCAACTGGTTGACCACTATCAGGGTCAACGCATTGAATCGGGCCTCCTTATCTTCTCCCCTCAAAAGCTTCTCAGTCAAAAAAGCCTTAGATAGGGTTAAAAGGGTGTCAGAATCCCCCAAGTCCTTCTTCCCTATGCCCAAAAAAGTAGAAGCTTCCTTCTTGTAACTGGGCCTAAGAGGTGGATTCACCACCTTCTCATCAAACCTCAGGCCCAGGATGGTTTCCACCTCTTCAATGGTTGGGGTCATCTCATGGGTCCCAAAACGGAACAAGTTGAGATCAGGAACCCAATGACCAATCATGGCCTCTATAATCTCCCACCTGAAGGGAACCTTGGGAATGAGCAGGGTATGGCCTAGATTAGTAGAACCCCATCTCCTCTCCTCATCTAGGGTCATAGAGTTAACCCACCTTGTGTAAAAGGAATCCACAGGGTTGTACCTAGTGAGATTTGGGGGTTTTGATCTAAAAGGCTGTTTTGCAGGGGAGGCAGTGTGGACAGACAATAATGGGGCAGAAGATGATCCGGATTCCATTGGATGTGACGGGAGCAAGCTAGAACTCAAGAGAAGGAAGAAAAAGGCGAAAAAGGAGGATCATCCCTACGACCTCTCCCTCGAAGCGCTCTGCCCCTAGAGTAGGCAAGAATACGCTCGGCTGCATGACGAGGATGCCGACCCACCACCTGCTGAAGCTGATACTCCAGGCAATACTCCTCGATGTCTGGGGGTAGAGCAGGAGCAGAATCTGGGGAAGAAACCTCTGGCTCAGCAAGTACGGGCTCAACTGGACCCTCAGCCATAGCAGGCTCTGCTCCCGCAGCTCCAGAAGGCCTGGCATCAGAAGAAGGCCAGGATCAGAAATATCTGTACCAAATGGGAAGAAATCAAGAAGTGGGATACTGAAATGAACAAAAAAGAAGAAGCTAAGAAAAGCATACCAGCAGGCACTACGGGATCTGGATCCACTGGGTCGGCAGCAAGGACCTCCTCTGGCTCAAGAACCATCACTGGAGCAAAACCTCCAATGTCAGGCTGAGAAATCACAAGAGAATGGGAAAAATCGAGCTAGGGCTCGACTGCGGCTGTCAAAGAGCAATCAGGAAGTCGCCGGAGCTACAGGATGTCGCCGGCAGCAAAATGAAGCACCGGAGTCGTCGGAGGCCGCCGGAGAATGATGAAGAGCCGTTGGGTGAAGAAGAAGAAGGTGTGTTGACCGGTATGAGTAATCGGAGCAAGAAGGAAAGAAATGAAAAGCCGCGGTCGCGCGCGACTTAAGTAAACCTGGGGGATCCGGATACTCAGGCCGGATACCCGCAAGCCCTCGATTATCCGGATACACTTACCGGATACCAAAAAAAAAAAAAAACAGGAAAAAATAGAGAAGAAAACAGAAAAGAATAGAAAAAAAGGAAATGAAAAGAAAAAAAAAAGAAGAAAAGGAAATGAAAAAAAGAGAAAAGAAAAAAAGAAAGAAAAAAAAAAAGAAAAGAAAAAAAAAGAGAAGGAAAAGGAAAGAGCAAAATTGTGCTACAATTTCTATTTTCTCAAAATCCTATTTTTGTCTTGAAATCCACCTCACAGCCACGAGAGCTCTGTGGAATTCGGGACAACTTTGGGAAATGTGCTTGGTCAAAAGGATGATATCCACTCAATTTTCAACTTGGTTTGATAAAAAATCAGTTTTTCAAAAAATCCTATTTTTGGGCTTAAAATCCACTTCACAGCCACAAAGGGCTCAGTGGAATTTAAGAACTCTTGGAGAGATGCCCCCCTTAAAGTGAGGGCTTTTTGGCAAATCTCCACTCAAAAATGGTTTTCTACAGAAATTGAATTGAACCGAGCAAATCATGCTCAAGGGAATGCAATTTGGGCTTGTCTACTCTTTGCAGCTCACTGCTTCATAGCTCCCGCAAAGAGGGGCAGTTGTAGACACCCCAAATTGCACGAACAATCATCAAAAATCATTATCTCCTGGAAAGCCAGCACAGAATTTGAAGAAAATAAACTTTTATCTGTATCCGGATACTCAATCCGGATACAAGTACCCTTTCCCGTATCCGGATACTCATACCCGATACATGTGAGCCTTAGTGTATCCGGTACCATGTACCGGATACCTTAAGGCCCTTTGTTATTCGGTCTGATATACCGGATACCTTAAGTTTGCTCAAAATTAGGGTTTTCCGAGAGCTTTTCACTTTTATCATCATGTCCCTCATTAAATGAGGGGAAATCGCGGAAATAACCTTAGGGTTTAGGTTGGAGGGGTTCTAGACATTAATTTGTGTCTACCAATGACCTTAGCCCTTGCCTATAAATAGGAGCCTCCTCCTTGAGCAAAACACACAACTCTTGTTTTGAATTCTCGCAAAGAATAACTCCAAGAGAAGAAGAAAACCGCTGCAGAATCGCCTCCAGAACTCAGGTAAGCCTCAACTTTTCTTTTTATTTTATGTCTTTACATTCCTAGATCTAGATCTCTTCTTCTACCTTTCTGTAGTGTAAAGCCTTGTTTGTATGTGTGGAAATCCTTCCCCGGCTCAAAGTATCTCAAGACTCCCCTAGCCGTAAAACGTGAAGGCGGATCTAGGAGAAACGAGACTGGGGATTGACCCTAGTGCTAGAACCTATGTAGCATAAGGCCTTTTTGATTGATTGTAAACCGTTCCATATTCAAAGTACCCTTGATTATCTTAAAGAGAACAGAGGGAAACGATAATGGAACGGAACCCTAGGCTATGCTAGAACCTATTTTATTGAATCTATATGCATGTTGTATTGATCTTGTTTGGGTTTTTACACTTGCACATACATATCACTATTTTGGCGGGATAGGTTCATATTTGGGGTTTATTGCATTTATTGTGATAAAACTCAAATATATGGCCTCAATCAAATTCTGGAGTGTTTTTAAATGTTTTTCAAAGGTTTTGGATTCATCTCACATGAATCACACACTTTTTGTCAATTTTCGGATTTGGTTTTCTTCAAAAGTGGCTTAGCTTGACAGCACCTGTACCCTTACTTCGGACGCCCATAACTTCATCATCCGGATGAATTTTGGGGTGATTTTAGAACCATGGGAAAGGTGAGGCTGTCTAGTTTATGTCCACCAAATTTCATGAATTTTCATCTAGCGGATTTTTGACACCTCTCTGTCGAAGTTAAGTGGACAGTTCAGGTCCAAGTACAGAACTTGTCACTTCGACGGACCGCCATGTGTTCGTTTTAAGTCCGATTGGAGTGGTGTTTATTTCTGAGTACTCCTTTTTGAGTCTATTTTCAAATTCAGTTGGTTTCATAATTTTTGGATTCCATTTGAATTATTGGTAGCCGATTTACTCAGAACTGTTCATTTGTACTTTTCTGGATAAATCTGTGATCTTCAGGGCCTGTTCGGGAGACCACCCAAGGCACATCCGAAGGGATTTTTGTATGAGGCTAGTTTCTATGAAAAGATGGCCATACAAACTTCAATCACACCAAATTTCGTGAACTTTTGTGTAGTGGATTTTTCTAGAAAATTTTTCAAAGTTGCCCGCTTACCACTTTTAAAAATCCCCAACAGCAACTTCAAAGGAGCATAACTCCTAGGATTTTTATCGGATTAACTTGAGATTTTGCATGAGCTCCTTATTTATCATAATCTTTCAAATAGAGTTGGTTTGAATCAATTTGAAAATGGATTTGAATGATTTCAAGACAAAGGACCTTACTTTTTACCAAAATTCCCGGATTTGCCTCAACTTGGTTTTGGCCACTTTTACTTTGATTTCCATCTTTTGAAATACTCCAGAAGTGATATTGACATAAGAGAGGATCTAAAATCCATTTAGATCTTCATGTGAAAATATCATACATTGTTCCTTTTTCAAGGCTTTTTCATGATTTTTAGCAAGCTTTCTTATTTTCTTTTTAGCATGAACATACACTTGGCAACCACTTCGTGTGGATGAATGGGGGTGCCTAACACCTTCCCCCGTTCATAATCTAATCCCCTTACCCATCTCTAGATTTGATTTTCAAGAAGGATTATTTTTATCCTAGAATACTTCTTTTTTTCACTTTTTGCTTATTTTGAACTCTTTGGTGTCCATTCTCACCCCAAAATCATGAATGGTGGCGACTCTCCCAATTTTTGCATTGAGCCCGCGTGTTGACGGAGGGATGATCACTCCGGTGATTTTTTGCCATGTCTCACAGTAATGGTACGTGCACGTACCTCTACTTGTAAAAAAAAAGAAGAAGAAGAAGAAGTAGCTCTTGATCTTATCCCAAATCATGGTCACCATTTCAATGCAAGGGAAACATTGACCAAGTCTCGAATCATGATCAGATATTTGGCAAGGGCCAACAAAGTAGCTCTTGATCTTATCCATTGAAGAAGTATACATGTGACGTGTAACGTAGAAAAGGGGCCTTATGGACAAGAGCCACCTGACACCTCCGTTGCCCTTCAACATGGGAAATGTCAAACCAACCCATGTGAAGTGCACGTTCAGTGCGTCCCACCAGTTGTGTTGGCCCCAACTGGAAATAGGGCCAACCTTACGCTGCTCACTTGTGTGTTGTCCGCTCTATGTTTGGCGAGATGGTGACCGCCGGTACAATGTGTCGACTGTCAAGTCCCGTTATCCCAAATCATGGGACCAGCCAAGGATTCTCCAAGTCAGCAGCAACACCCGTTCCCCCCAATGTGATTGGGAGTGGGGACTTTAAAATCCTAAGATTCTCTTTATCCCTCACCCACAGATGGTACGTGTGCCCCAAATCACACTCGTATGACATCTTTGTACCCTCTTATTTAAACCAAATGGAACCCACATGATCTAGATTCTATTCGCAAACAAGGCATAGAATCTTTCTTTAATTTATAGCTTGTCCAACTCCCAAAACGATATTCTCTTGCTTCTTTTGCTTTTTTTGTCTTAAGATCATCAACTCCTCACACTTCACACATATATAAACCCTTCCACCCTTCCCCCATCTCCCCATCATCCTTATTGTTCCATAAGAGCACTCCAAGCTACTCCCCTCTACCTGCTCCTTCATCATCACTCTTTGATTATTGTCATTCACAACCCCAAAAATCCAAACTAAAACAAACCAAGTACTAGAATTTAAGCAAGAATGACTGGGGTTTGGGTGTTTAAGGACGGAGTATTTCACCTCGAGAACCCAGTAGCTGAGACTACTGAAGGACGACAAGGGAGTGCTCGCCGGAAGGTGTTAGTCCATGTCCCCACCAATGATGTCATATCTTCTTACTCCTCATTGGAGGAAATCCTTTCTGGATTAAGTTGGGAGAGCTACTATGATAACCCAGATCTCTTTCAGTTCCACAAGAGTTCCTCAGTTGATCTCATCTCTCTACCTAGAGAATTCTCTAGGCTCATGCCCTTGCTCGCCCTTCATCGTCGGAAATGTCAAACCAACCCATGTGAAGTGCACGTTCAGTGCGTCCCACCAGTTGTGTTGGCACCAACTGGAAATAGGGCCCACCTTACACAGCTCACTTGCGTGTTGTCTGCTCTATGTTTGGCAGAGATGGTGACTACCGCTACAACGTGTCGGGTCCTGTTATCCCAAATTATGGGACCAGCCAAGGATTCTCCGAGTCAGCAGTGCCACCCCTTCCCGTATCTTCCAATCATTCTCCATACATCGATACCTTCTTTTCTATACAAGGGATAATATCTTGTGCTATGTTAGCCTCAATTGGTCCCCCTTTTTACCTAGTTATTGTTTTTTTATTATTTAAAATTTTCAAGTAGGCACCATATAAAGAAAAAAACAATGACTGTAAAATATTCCACATGGCAACATCTTATGATCAAAGCACGGACCAATTCTGAAGATTTCATTACTTATACATATACATGATTGCTCCAATCATAATATCATAGTACGAAATTAAGATAAGGACAAATCTTGGGTTCACTAGCTTGATTGGTCCATTCTTTCGAATTTTATTTATTTTGGTGTAATTTTTCATTAAATATTCTGATATTGTTATCAAAACTTGTATTAATTTTTTATAAATAATATATATAATAAGATGTTAAACAATTCTCTAAAAAGGTGTGGAGCATTTATATAGTAAAGGGGAAAAACCATTGACTAGTATTTTTACAGTTATTAGGGAATTCTCATATGGTATTACATGTAATGTAACCAAATGATAAATAACATTAGAAGTATTAGGAATATAAAATTCTTTATAAAATATTAAAGTGTATCTTTAGAAAAAGAATGTTGGACAAGAATCTCTCGACTTTCCCTTCACACAATAGTATAGATAAGTAAGCTCATAATTCAACTCAAATCTACTTATCAACATTCCAACAACTTAATTAAGAGGATCTGAACTCTAACATCCAAAAACTTAAAATGTCTTACTCCTCTTTTCCAATTCTTTCTACATATGTGCAATATTGCACGTGCACCCTGATATTATACATTAAAATTAGATAATAATGACTAATTGCCAATGGTTTATATAAATTTTTAACTATTAAAAGTTAGTTTTTTTTCATACTAATCTTTGCCAAGATTGAAACAAAATGTAAAATCCCTAATTTTAATAAAATTAAAATTAGTTATTTTTAGAAATTAATTATGGTTAATTGATGAAAGTTTTTCAGATTCGGTAATCAGAAAGGTTCGACCGGAGTACTGGGTGAACCATCTTGAGAAATTTTAATTATTAAGGTGAGGGAAAATTTATTTAATAGTTTATTTGAGGTCAAAGTTGGTTTGATGATGTGGCAAATGGTGTATTAAGCTAAATTAGGCTGTTGGTGTAGAGTTTCGGTGGAGTGTCGTCGCGGGGGATCATGATTCAAGTTGCCCGAAGGCGGCAACTATAAAAGGGTGGAAAATTTCATTTATTGGTTTTGTTTGGCATTCGAGCAATCGGAGAAGAGATCTCAGACAGAAGAGAAGGTGGAAGCTAGGGTTTGGAGTTAGATTGGAGAAATTCTAGTGTTCAGAGAACTTTTGTGCTGGCCGGTTGTGTTCTGTTCATGAGAATTGGAGAGTTCCTAGCGGCAGCACTACAATCTGATCAGAACTGAAATTCTAAGTCAAATTGAGTTCGAATTCAGGTAAGTCTAGCTAATTAGATTCAATTTAGTTGAATTCGATCAAGAGTAATTTAGATTTAAAGAGATCTGACCTAAAATTGAAATTCAACAAAGATCTGCTCATTCTTCCATTTCTGGAATCAGTAGGTCAGATTTTGTTTGAGTAATTGAGGAGGTCTCCAGCGAGAAATTGCTTCTATCAAGTAAGTAGCATCATTTATTCTGGTTTTGAATGATCTATTTGAGGTTTGAGTTGTTATAATTGAATGCTAAATCGGAACCGTGTTCTAGCATGGAAATAGCGGTTGATTTAGTCGAGAATGTTTTCATGTGTTAATTCAATTCGAATACGTGTTAAATTAAAGTTTAAAGGTTGAGGATCATGTTGGAACTGGTTTGGAGGAGATTAGTTAGATCAGCCAAGAAGTTTTAATCTAGTCACAATCGTGCTGGAGGAAAAAGGGATCTGGCGCTAAGCTCATTTGGTTGGCGCCAACCTCTTCAGAGGTCAGTGCCAGCACTATTTTTCTACAGCCATATGCGGCTGTTAGGAATGGTTAATCTTTTGGTGAAAATCAGTGATATTAGTTTAGTTTCTCTTATTTAAATGCTTGTTATTCAGTGTGAAAAATGGTTTGTTAGCTGGCTGTGTTACTGAAGAAGTGGAGCATGCGCTGGGTGCTACCTACCTTCTCAGAGGTTGGTGCCCAGCTCTTGCTCAGGATTTTCTTAACTGTTTTAAGCCTATTTGTGGGAATTAATTAAGGAGTTAACCAGGAGTATTAAGGGACTGTTGGGACATAAGAGAGGCTGGATTGGAGAATAATTTGCAGGTGCTAAGGTTTGAAAAATCAGCAAATGGTCTAAGTTTAATAGGTAGATGGCATGTGATGCTGAGTGTGGCTAGGTGGTGCCTACCTCCCCAAAGTTTGGCACCAACTTGTTCCATTAGTTTACTTAAAGTGTCATAAAAGCTAATTGGGGAATTCATTTAAGAGATTAACTTAGTAGTAATTGGGGTTTAATAAGGGGTGTGAAAGGGATGCTAAATTGGGAGCATGCTGGGGGGGTCCAAATAGGGTAATCACAATTCTGTTAAGAAATAATAATCAGGTTTCTTTTTGAGTGCTGAAATATTTCCAGCACTTGCAAGTTTTTCATTTGTAAAATTCAAATGGTGGAATTATCTACAGGTTTTTTATAGAAATGATAAAAGGGAAGTAGAGTTAACTGAAGTTACTAAAGGGGAAGCATATCTTGAAATTTAATTATTGAAAACAGAATTTCTTAAGTAAGGAAGTGGTGAGTTTAGGGAAGTGAAGTGAAGCAAGTCTAAGCTATATCAATTTAGTTAAGGTGTAGATCATATGAACTTAAAAAGGGATATGTTCTAAGGTTTGTGATGAAATATGGTATGCTGTATTAAGTTTGTAAATGAAATCAATGTGGGGTTTTTAGATGAAATAAGAGTACTAAGGAAGGAATTGAGGATTTAGGCTAAATAAGGGTAATATGAGTATAAATTCTACATGTAAGCTACTGTTTGGGATTAAAGCAAGTAATACAAGTCTGATTTCAATAATGAAGTTAAATTCTGGTTTTAACACTCGGTTTTGACGATTTAACCGTGATTGAGCAGTTTTGCTAACTTTTGACTAAAAATGAAATTTTCTGCAATATTTTGGTAAAAGGACTTAAAAATAAATTATTTTGGATAAATATGATTGTTGGGAATTTTCTATGTACTTGAAGGATGTTTTTGGGATTTTTGATGGATTGATGGTTATCTTACCTCCGTGTACTCCGGGATGCCCATGTACTTGGGATGTTGATTCCTCTGTGTACTCAGAGATGCCCCGTGTACTCGGGGATGATGTGTAGGAGTTTTGAACAAGTTGAGATTATCGAGATTTCTGTTTTGGCTTTAGCTCAAGTCTAGATGGCATAGCTAGGTGTGGATCCACTTTTGTCAAGTAAGAGCTAGGTAGTGGAATAGATTGTTTCCTTGCTAGCTGTAATACATTGTTCACGCACGCGTTTCCACCGTGTACTCGGTGAGGCCTAATCGTGTACTCGACTGGCTGCGACTATCCCTCATTTTATCGTGTACTCGACTGGCTGCGGTTTATTTATCTAACACCTCAAGTACGAGTTTGGTTCCACTACATAACCCGGATTCGGGCGTTACACAAAATGTGTAAACATGCTTGTTCAACCCAGTAATTAGCACTTAAATTTACTAGCACAAGAAAATTTAGTCAAAATTGAACTTAAACAAGCGAAATGGACTAGTTCCACCAATTTTAATTTGGTCAAAATCATATCAAAATGCACGAAAAAGAAGAAATCATTTTGTTTTCCTTTACATTTACCTACACGAGCAAAAATTTCATTTTCATATCAGTAAATTTAGAGGGAAAGCAAATTGCACATTGAAATCTGGTGGGTTTTGTGTTCAAATCTACAAGCATGAGCGAAATTTTAGTGGCATGAGCAAAAAATTTCGTCCACACAACAAACCATGAATGAATCAAGTGTTTCTAATGTCCATAATGACCTTTAAAAAACAAAAAGAAAAAAATCTACCTAGGGTAAATTCTATTCTTGCTTATATATATACTAAGTGAATGCAGCAAATTTGAAAGCGAATTGAAGGCGTTTTAGGTATTAAAATGTTAGGCATTTAGTTATTGATACACGTGGCATTAACAAATGGGTGTAGGAGTTAATTTGATAAAAAGTGGAGAGTGTTTTTGGTATTAAATGTCAGCCACCAGAAAGTTCACTTTATAATAGTAATAGATATAGTGGTATATGTTAGTTTAATCCTTCAATTTAACATATTAATTAATTGCTAAGTCATACAAAGCCATGCAATTAACTAGAAAAAAAAACACCAACCTTAAAGTTGGACGGTTGATGAACCTCAACCCAAACATAATTGATGAACTAAAAGCACCAACTCCCATTGCCCAAACTCCAACCCTATTCAGGTTTCCGGGTCAATTTTTCCTCCTATAAGGCTCCGATCACCAGACCTATTGTTCTAAAGCCATGGAAGCAACCCTAAACTTCGAATAAGGTGACTCGATATGTTTTGATGGGTTGACATGTAAAGTTGAGTAAATAAACAATCACGCCAAGATTCCTCCCAATGTGATTGGCAGTGGGGACTTTAAAATCCTAAGATTCTCCTTAACCCACACCCACAGATGGTACGTGTACCCCAAATCACACTCGTATGGCATCCTTGTACCCTCTTATTTAAACCAAATGGAATCCACATTATCTAGATTCTATTCTAAAGGCAAACAAGGCATAGAATCCTTCTTTATAGCTTGCCAAACTCCCAAAAGGATTTTCTCTTACTTCTTTTGTCTTAAGCTCATCAACTCCTCACACTTCACACATATATAAACCCTTACACCCTTCCCCCATCTCACCATCATCCTTCACTCACTATTCCGTTAGAGCACTCCAAGCTACTCCCCTCTACTTTCTCCTTTGTGATTACTGTCATTTACAACCCCAAAAAACCAAACTAAAACAAATCAAACTACCAGAATTTAAGCAAGAGTGGCTGGGATTTGGGTGTTCTAGGATGGAGTATTCCGCCTCGAGAACCCAAAAGCCGAGACTACCGAAGGACGACAAGGGAGCGCTCGCCGGAAGTTGTTAGTCCATGTCTCCACCAATGAAGTCATATCTTCTTACTCCTCATTTGAGGAAATCCTTTCTGGATGAGGTTGGGAGAGATACTATAATGACCTAGATCTCTTCCAGTTCCACAAGAGTTCCTCAGTTTATCTCATCTCTCTGCCTATAGACTTCTCCAAGCTCTAGTCCTTTCACATGTATGATATCGTCGTTAAGATTCCTAATACTTTCCATGTCCATGAGGCGTAAACTTGCACAAGGATATGTACTAGTAATGTCTTCTTTCTCTTAGCTTCTTCTCTACCAAGTAATTTTGCATTCTAATCTAAAGAAGACTACTTTATGTGTCTTTTACCCTTCCATCTCCTCTAATATCTTTTGGTTGCTTTCCTGTTCATTTTTGGGTCTTGTAAGTTTGTGGGTTTTTGTTCCCCCCTCACATGTAATATAATGAAAGCCACTGTTAAGTTTTTTTTTAGTTCATGAGATGTCAAGTTTCATGGCTTCTCTAATATTTGATAGCATGTATGTACCAATTCAGATCCCCACTTTAATGCATATCATATTCATCATCATGCATGCATCCTGCTTACATGGAAGCATTAGAAGGGTTCTTATTGATCCCCACTTCAATGAGCACATTCACATCAAGTGAGCAGTGATCCATCAGATAATTGGGCTATTTCATGGACATATTATCCATACGTGAACTTTAGAAACAAACTACTATTACTAAAATCTTTAAGAAAAAAAATTAAACTTAGACCCCTCATATTTGAAAGTGAACACTAACACCCCTTGAGATTACAAAAATGTGCATATAACCCTTAGCTGTTAAGGGCCAAGCAGACCGGAAGAAGGCAAAAGCCATGTTTGTCTCTTTACATATCTTTAAAGAACAAGAATACTAGCGGCTATGTTGTCTCTTTATAGAACTGTAAATTTGAATCCGAATTCCATTTATTTATTTACTCAAAACAACCCAGTTCTTTTCTTGAGACCTACAAAAATGTGCTTCCCCTTTTCTTCAATTTTCCACTTGATATATCGAATAGATCTTCTTCACTCACATGACCTAATGGATCCAAAAACTGTAAACTCACGAACTGGATCCACAATTTGTAATTCCCTTCTTTGTCGGATCTAAAATAGACAATCCCTTTTTACTTAGATGCTACTTAACAAAAGATACTTTCGTCATTTAACAATGGCATCCAATCGTGAGTGGAAATTGTTAATTTAATAGACCATGCTGCCTAAGTGAGATGTTACCGCGTCCAATATCTCATGGTTACTGTTTTTCACATTGAAAAAACATGAAAAACTCTTTTAAAATGAAAAAACAATAACCGTGAGATACTACACGTTACAGTCTCTAACTTAAGTGGACGGGTTTACTACAAGTAGTTGCAGCAAACACTTTTCCTTAACGTCGTTGTAAGAGACGTAACGGCCAAGGGTTGTGTACATAATTTCGCAACCTCGAGAGGTTGTTAATGTTCACTTTTAAACCTGTGGAGGGGTATAATTCTCTGCACACCAAACCTAATGAATCAAAATGTAATTTTCCCAATTCTTTAAATATGTAAAACTAACGGCTTAAAAAGAGGGGGCAACTTACAAAGTTGGTGGACTGTGGCATGACATTTTTGTCTCTAGTCGATAAAAAGTCTTGGCCGATAGGGTCATAGACTTTGATTGGGTATGATTGAAGTGGGCCCAAGTGAAGCGGATGCCCATGAGGTTGCACGTGAAGTGGATGCTGGGAGCTGGCATATAAATGCCACGTGGATCGTAAGGGCGTGCAAACGCATCTCCTGTTCATTGCTTGAACAGTGGGAGCATGAGAGCACGTGCACGTTGTCTCTCCGACTGTCTCTTTTGACTGAAATAAAGAGACGATGGTGACGCCTGAAAAAGACACCGCTTTAGCCTCAGTGGTAGTTCGTACTTCGTAGAAAATTAGATCCATGCATATGCAATTTTTTCTTTTTTTTTTGTAGGAGATCCATGCATATACATACATGAAAGTGTGGTCCACCTGCTCATAAATGCTGATGGGCTACTTGACGATCAAGATTAAGTGGCTTCCTCCTACAAGAGACCATCATGCCGTTTGACTGAGATGCTACCCGCCAAAACCTGTCCACGTTGATAAAATGTGAAGATTTTTCTTATTGAGAAAACACATTTTTCAAGATTTTTTTTATACAACAAAATATTTTGGCTTCCTAAATCACATTTTCCAAGATTTTTAGACAAATAAATTCAGATATAACCTTCCTTTTTTTTTCTTCTTCTTTTTTTCAAAAAGATATAGACTTGCCCCTTCTTTTTATTTCCTTACATATAAGAAGAGAAAAAAAAAAAAGAAAGAAAACCATTCCGTCAATAAAGAATGAAGCATTAGTTTGCACGTGAGGGCCAAGTACATACATATGAGCAGTACAAGGTCGATCAAATCACAAAACACTCTAAAAATTATAAAACCAGTTTTTTTTTTTTAATAAAGACTTATTATGGAAGACCCAAAAATAAGAATCACACAAATTGGATTTCAAATGAGCCATTGGGGCTCAGTTGAAGTGACAGATTTTGCAATTAGAGTGTAATTATAGACCTGTTGAATTTAAACCAAAAGTGGAGAATAAACGGCTCCATACAAATTCTTCAAAATTTAGGAGATTAAAATATACTCTCATGCATTTCACATGCAACTTTAGTTTGGTTTTTGGTTCGGTTAATTCGAGCCTTCAACCCAAAACCAAACCAAACAAATTCAGTTCTCTATTTTTAGAACCAAAACCTACCCAAAGACTATATAACCCAAACCAAACCGACCAAAAGTCGAATTGGACCAGTTCAGTTTTGATTTTAACCGACCCAAGTTGCAGCCCTAGTGCGAACCCATTTGGGGACCCAGATTGAGAATGAATGCCAAATGATGTCTTACTAATTTATTAAGCGGATATTGAAGTCTTTAAAAATTGCTAAAGGGACATTCCAAGGAGAAGGAAATGTAGGCTAGAACCTCTAACTTTTGCTTTATAATAGAATAGATGAGTAAGATTAATTGGCTAAAATCATTTGATCAATGTGACAGGAAGATGTTGAGTTGGCCGGCGCATATAATTTAACGTGGTTTATTTTCATATATTTGTTCAAACAAAAATTTGATTAATAAATTTTGTGTTATAACATCGCTTGACTATAATTAATAAAGTAATTATTTGTGACTTAGAATTAGAACATAACTAAATTTTTTTTAGTATTAAATAAATTATAATTCTAATTACTAATCTTGTTACTTCATCTTGAAGAATTGTACAAGTGTAAGAAAATATATTTAAGGTTGAAATAAGTAAAAACATAGTTTTTCAATGGGAGAATTGGCTTTTAGTGATATTTTTTGAAATAATTCAGGTTCAGTCATCATATTCTTGTTAATTGAGAAATAGTGATACTTTCTTAAAAGAATTGGGAATTAGTGTTGTTTGACTGTTCTTAAAGAATTTCTTTCGAAACTACCTTCAAAAACCTTTTTACTCATTTTGTACGAGTGAAGTTTGCAAGTCTTTTGGAAGAAATGAATAGTAAAATGATATTGATTTTCAATTATTTTAAAAAGTATCACTAATTGTCAATTAACAAGAATTTGATAACTGAATCTGAAATATGTAGAAAAATATAACTGCAAGCCAATTTTCCTGTTTTTCAATTCAGAACCATTTGGGTATTTGTTTAAGCCCATTAATGCTCTGGAGAATATGGAAAAGTTCAGCCCAAATTGTTCTAGAACCCTTTTATATTATTCCAGAAAGAGGGAAAAAAAAAAAAAGCTATACTAGACAGAGGCGATGATCCATCAGCAAGTAACAAAGTTATTAATTAATGCTTGCCATCAAAAAACAAAGTTATTAATTAATTTAAATGTGTTGAAATCCTTCCCATGAAAGCCACTCCAAAGTCATTACTTAATTGTTATCATTGATTGTTTTGAATCTTTTGATATTCTTCCCATGAAAGCCACTACAACATTCCCTTTTCTCCTGATTGCTTGCTAACAGAATTGATGAGACAAGCAAGCTACTCCCACTCTTTACATGGTCCTTTTCAAATCTTTCTTCTGAAATAAAAACTCACTGAAGCTCATTATGAGGGAATTGATCCTAAATTCTAACTGTTTGGGATTTATTCTTTTTGCATGGGAATTTGGCTTCACCATAATCTTCAGAATCTTACTAATTATGAGTGTATGCCTAACTTAGGTTTGATTTGCATTCTCATTAGTTTTAATATTAGCCTTGTGGTGTTCTTCTATATTCTTGTGTATGGTATAAATGCCTATAGGAAAAGGGACTAATCATCAAGTAGCACTTCCCCATGACTCCTCCTTTTATTTGTTTGTGAACGGATGTGAAGTGGAATATATTCAACTTTACAAGCAAAAGCTCATGAAAACTGATAATTTAAGTGATGTGCATTGAATAATTTTCACTTTTGGGAGTGACAGAAAGTGAAGTCCCAAATACAAAGCTAGGAAGTAGCTCATTTCACAAGAACGTTAGAGGATTTGATTTATGGATTTTCTGTCTGATGAGCATGTGCCTGAGTTTGGGTTGTGGTGCGGGTGACCCATATAGTGGATATTAACTCTCTCTCTTGATTCTCATCAAATGGGAGAAAAGCTTGGGATATTTTTGGTGGGGTTGTGAGTAAAGCTGGCCCCAACAAATTAAATTCTTTCTTTACCTTTGGAACAATAGTAAAAGTGGCTTGCCATGGCACATCTCAATTTTGGGTGATGGGTGCATCATAGAGCCAACTATGCATCTTCTGACATAATAAAAGCACAGATCTCTTTATGGATAGATATCCATTTGGAGTCTATTGTGGAGACACATGATGATATGATGATCCATCAGCAAGCAAAAGTTTATTAATTAATTTGGATGTGTTGAAATTCTTCCCATGAAAGCCACTCCAAAGTCATTACTTAATAGTTATCATTGATTGATGTGAATCTTTTGATATTCTTCCCATGAAAGCCCACTACAACATTCCCTTTTCTCCTGATTGCTTGCTAACAGAATTGATGAGACAAGCAAGCTACTCCCACTCTTTACATGGTCCTTTTCAAATCCTCTTCTGAAATAAGAACTTATTGAAGCTCATTGTGAGGGAATTGATCCTAAATTCTAACTGTTTGGGATTTATTCTTTTTGCATGGGAATTTGGCTTCACCATAATCTTCAGAATTTTACTAATTATGAGTATGACTAACTTAGGTTTGATTTGCACTCTCATTATTTTTAATATCAGCCTTCTAGTGTTCTTATGTATTCTTGTGTATGGTACAAATTCCTGTAGGAGAGGGGACTAATCATCAAGATGCACTTCCCCATGACTCCCTCCCTAGATATGTTTGTGAATGGATGTGAAGTGGAATATATTCAACTTTACAAGCAAAAGCTCAAGAAAATTGATAATTTTAAGTGATCTGCATTGAATAATTTTTACTTTTGGGAGTGACAGAAAGTGGTGAGGGTGACCAAAATAGTGGACATTAACTTTCTCTCTTCATTCTCATTGAAATGGGACAAAAGCTTGGGATGTTTTTTGTGGGGTTGCCAGTAAAGCTAGCGCCAAAAAATTAAATTCTTTCTTTACCTTTGGAACAATAGTAAAAGTGGCTTGCCATGGTACATCTCAGGAAAATTAAATCCCTGGAAAAGTTGGGCCGGTGATGGATACATCATAGTAAAAACACAGATCACTTTATGGATAGATATCCAGTTAGAGTCTATTGTGGAGATCTTATGTGATCAATATTAGATGTTGTTTGTTTCTCTGTGAGGCCATTAATTAGTGAAGATTTTTAAGTGGATCTATTGTTGGGCAAAATGGTTGAGTCTAGACATAATGAAAATCTCATTAAAAGTGATTTTGGAATCAGATTCTTTAATTACCTCTAGAGTTTAAACTATATAGTCCATGCATCTTGAATTATAAAATAATTAAAATCAGAATCACATTCTACAATCCCATCCAAACTTCACTTCATGAAATAAATTGATTGCTTAAGACTATTATTCTTTCATTTAAAACTTAAGAAATATTAAAAATTGGAAGCTATTTATATATTTGATAAAACCTGATTTAACATGTCGTTATATAGATTAAGATATTGTCCAAATAAGCTTTCAGATTCCAGTTACCTTTTATATCACTCTATATATATACACACATATATGCACACACACTTACACATTCACATGCACAAGGGTGCACGCGAATGGGAAGGCGCACACATATATACATACACAAAGAATATACGTATGTGCATGTATCTTTTTATGTATGTATTTGAAGGAGTAGGGAATATCCATTTTGATAAAATTGGCACAATAGCCACCTAGTGCAACTTTTTGTGACATGGTTATCCAGTTACGCCCTAAAGAAATGAAAGATATTGGGAAAAATTCTTAAATGGACCACCTTAGCTACGTGGGTCAAATCACAAAAGGCAAAAACTAGTGTGGCCTTGTTTGGTCTCTTTTGGTGTGATCTCATGGCATAGAAAAAAAGAAACATATGGGAAGCAAGGGATCACTGTTTGTTCAAAGAGAAAGTGGAGTTAAGAGGACCACTGATGTATAAATTTTGCTTTTCTTCACTATTAAGTGGAGGAGAGATTTGACCAGGAAAAAAGAAAAGAAAAAATAGAAGTACAAAAAATAACTTGGATGAAGTCGGCTAAACAAAGTTTCATGTTGCTTTTGGGATTACTTAATTAAGCATTTAATTTCAACTTATGACTTATCAAAGCAATTTTTTTTATATAAGTAGTTATAGCTTGATTCAACATACCGGCATGGTGGAATGAAGGAATAAAATTTAATTTGCTACTAGCATCATACATGTAACGTATAAAATATAGTATAATTCTATGTATGATTATTTAAAAATAAATAAATACCGTAGATATATAATATTATTTATACTACATGAGTATAAGTATATGTGTGTGTATATATATATAGGAGTGTCAATTGGTTCGGTATAAACCAAAATCCGATTGAACCAAACTGAAAAATTTAGGATTGGTTTGGTTTTATTCTTAGTTTGGTTCGATTTTGGTTTGAAAAAGTACAAACCGAATTAATTTGGTTGGATTTACTGTTTAGGTGGTTGAATAACCGAACCGAACCAAACCAAAAACCGAACTATGTTATTGTACATATAATAACATTGGCCAAATCTCGAATTGTGACGAGATTTTATCATAAAAAAAAGAAGAATTGTGACGAGATTTTTGACAACAGAATAATTCCTGATCTTATCCATGGAAGACGTATACATGTGACGTGTAATGTAGAAAGGCGGCTTTATGGACAAGAGCCACCTGACACCTCGCTCGCCCTTCATCGTCGGAAATGTCAAACCAACCCGTGTGAAGTCACGTTCAGTGCGTCCTACCAGTTGTGTTGGCACCAACTGGAAATAGGGCCCACCAAACGAGGCTCCCTTGTGTGTTGTCCTCTCTATGTTTGGCAGAGACGGTGACCGCCGATACAACGTGTCGAGTCCTGTTATCCCAAATCATGGGACCAGCCAAGGATTCTCCGAGTCAGCAGCAACACCCATTCCCGTATCGTCCAATCATTCACCATATATAGATACCTTCCTTTGTATAAAAGGGTTGAAATGTTAAGATTCTCTTTATCCCTCACCCACAAATGATACGTATGCCCCACACTTCACGCATATATAAACCCTTCCACCCTTCCCCTATCTCTCTTATCATCCTTACTGTTCCATAAGAGCATTCCAAGCTACTCCCCTCTACCTGTTCCTTCATCATTACTCTTTGATTACTATGCTTCACAACCCCAAAGATCCAAACTAAAACAAACCAAGTACCAGAATTTAAGCAAGAATGACTGGGGTTTGGGTGTTCAAGGACGGAGTAATGCGCCTCGAGAACCCAGCAACCGAGACTACCGAAGGACGACAAGGGAGCGCTCGCCGGAAGGTGTTAGTCCACGTCCCCACAAACGAAATCATATCTTCCTACTCCTCATTGGAGGAAATCCTTTCTGGATTAGGTTGGGAGAGATATCATGCCGACCCAAATCTCTTTCAATTCCACAAAAGTTCATCAGTTGATCTCATCTCTCTACCTAAAGAATTCTCCAGGCTTAGGCCCTTTCATATGTATGACATTGTTGTGAAGAATCCTAATACTTTCCATGTCCGTGACGCGTAAACTTGCACAATGATATGTACTGGTAATGTCTTCTTTCTCATAGCTTCTTCTACTACTACCAAGTAATTTTTCATTCCAATTTGAATAAGACTACTTTATGTGTCTTTTACCCTTCCATCTCCTCCAATATCTGTGAAGTAATTTGGCATCTTTTTCATCTATTTCAACAGCCTGCTCTAGCCTTTTTGCTGAAGCTGAAGCTGCCTTGGAAGCAGTTCGTTTAGCGCTGCAGTGTAATTTCTCCCACATAATACTTGAAGGGGATTCTCAAATCGTCATCAATCTTCTCTCTGCTCCCTCTCCTGTTCTTCCTTGGGCCATCAGATCGATTATGTCATCCATCAAGCAGTTGTGCAGCAGGCTCACCTCAGTCACTTTCTCCCACACGGTTCGGGAGGATAACAAAGTTGCAAGCTAATCATGCTCACTTGAGTCACTTTCTCCCACATGGTTCGGGAGGATAACAAAATTGCAAACCTTTTAGCTAATCATGCTTTGGACAATTTCACTTGTTTTTGGAGGAATTCAAACACCACCACCACCACCACCACCCCCACCCCCCCCCCCCCCCCCCCCCCCCCAAATATCTTTTCTCTCAAACTTGTTGTTTGACTAGGCTAGGGATGTATCTTACTTTCGGCATATATAAAATATTCTCCTCTGATTACCAAAAAAAGAAAAGAGATGTCAAGTTTCACGGCTTCTCTAATATTTGATAGCATGTATCTACCAATTCAAATCCCCGCCTTAATGCATATCATATTCATCATCATGCATGCATCCTGCTTACGTGTGAAGTATCAGAATGTTTCTTATGGATCCCCACTTCAATGAGCACATACACATCAAGTGAGCAGTGATCCATCAGATGATTGGGCTAGCTATTTCATGGTCGTATTATCCATACGTGAACATGAGAAACAAACTACTATTACTAAAATCTTTAAGAAAAAAAATTACATTTAGGCCCCTCATATTTGAAAGTGAACACTAACACCCTTAAGATTACAAAAATGTGCATATAACCCTTTGCTGTTAACGGCCAAGCATACTGGAAGAAGCTGAAGAAAAAGTTGATGCCCAACGCCATGTTCATCTCTTTATAGATCTTTAAATGTGAATCCGAATTCCATTTACTTCTCTCCATACAATTAATCCGCTTCTCTTTATTTACTCAAAACAACCTAGTTCGTTTCTTGATCGACAAAAAATGTGCTTCACCTTTTCTTCAATTTTCCACTTGATCAAATAGATCTTCTTCCTTCACTTGATTTGAATTTTCCACGTACAACATCTCACATCTATTATTTTTTTAAATTGAAAGAACATAAAAAGCCTTTTTAAGATAATAAAAATAAAAAAATAAAGAAAAAAGTAGCCGTGGGATGCTATACATGGCAACATCTCACTTAAACTGTGGAGTCTACTGCAAATAGTTGTAACAGAGACAATTCTCTTCAACGTGTTTGTAACAGCCAAGGGTTCATTTATATATTTTCACAACCTCGAGAGATGTTAGTGTTAATTTTCAAACCTGAGGGGGTCTAATTCTCTCCACACCAAACCTAATGAATCAAAATGTAATTTTCCCAATTCTTTAAATATCTAAAACTAACGACTTAAAAATAGGGAGCAAGTTACAAAGTTGGTGGACTGTGGCATGACATTTTTGTCTCTAGTCGATAAAAAGTCTTGGCCGATGGGGTCATAGATTTTGATTGGGTATGATTGAAGTGGGCCCAAGCGAAGCCGATGCCCATGCGGTTGCACGTGAAGCCGATGCTGGGAGTTGGCCTTTAAATGCCACGTGGACCGTAAGGGCGTGCAAACGCATCTACTGTTCATTGCTTTGAGCGGTGGGAGCATGAGAGCACGTGTACGTTGTCTCCCCGACTGTCTCTTTTGATTGAAATACAGAGACGATGGTGACACCTGAAAAAGACTCCACTTTAGCCTCAATGATAGTTCGTAGAAAATCAGATCCATGCATATACTTTTTTTTTTTTTTTTTTGGTAACAAATCCATGCATATAAATACATGAAAGTGTGGTCCGCCCGCTCATAAATGCTTTTTTTGGTAGTCGCCCGCTCATAAATGCTGATGGGCTACCTGACCATCATCAAATTTAAGTGGCTTCCTCCTGCAAGAGACCGTGATGCCGTTTCAGTGAGATGCTACCGGCTAAAACCTGTTGATGTTGAAAAAATGTGAAGATTTTTCTTATTGAGAAAACATATTTTTCAAGATTTCTTTTTTTTTTTTTTTTTTTTGGATACAACAAAATATTTTGGCTTTCTAAATCGCATTTTCTAAATATTTTGGCTTTCTAAACATAACCTTCCTTTTTTTTTTAAAGAAAATATATCAAATATCTTCCACTTACCCTTTCTTTTTATTTCCTTTCCCCCTTTTTCTTTTTTTTTAATATATATATATATATATATATATATATATATATGTACTAGTGAGAGAGCATCGTGCGTTGCACGTGGAGACATTTCAAGTCATTTTGCAAAACTAGAAGAGAGTTCCTCAATCTAAAAAACTACTTGTTAAAGCAAGCATCCACAATCATAACTAAAATAGCAAAAAAAAAAACAAAATTACAGGAAAAGAATAGAATAGAACGAACCTCACGGTGACAGTGATGAACAATAAAAGTGGAAGATAACAACGAATAAAAACCACGACTCACGATAGGGGCGATGATGACGACGTGGATGACAATGCACACTACAGCAGCCGCGATGACAGGGTAATATATAATAGAGCCTATCGTCTTAAATTGTTCAACGTGGATGCTAATCCTTCTCACATTCCTCATCCCTATCTACTATCAATTTGATTCCTTACAAAAGCTGGCTCCGATTGGTTCGATGAATTGGAATTAGAATTTAGAATTCTAATTCCAATTCCAATTCATAATAAATTGGAATTGGATGAAATTAAAATTCTTGTGATTGGATGACTAAAGAATTGAAATTTATAATTAGAATTTCATGAAGAATTGATTTAAATTCCAATTCTATTGATTGGTTAAACTAATAAATTTCTTTTTTTTTTAGTGGGGATTAAACAATAAATTTCAATAGACTAGTTTTCACGCATGATGGTCATGAAGACTCAGCACCAAGCTCGAACCTCAATGTGCATGGAGATTGCGGAATTGTGCTGGCCATTAATTTCACCACCAACTCACAAACACCTGACATTTTTCCAAGAAATTTTAATCCTAAAACGCCACATGCTTCATTAGGATCAAGAAGAGAGTTCAACCAATATGAAAAAAAAAATTGAAAGAATCGTGGTTTTGTTTGCAGTGTGAGAAAAAAACGGTGGTTTTGTTTACACAATAGGGAAAATGAAAAGAGAGAGATAGAGAGCTAAAAAATTAGAAAACAACATGGGAAGAAGGCTCCCACATGAAAAAAGAGGGTTCAACAACAGGGAAAAAATGAAAAAAAAAAAACACATACGGCAGTCCAAAAACGAAGAACAAACAAAGGGGAAGATGAAAAGGAAAAAAAAACTATCACATTGCATCAATGTGAAAGAAAGATCGAGTAAAGGAAAACAAGGGATAGAGAAAAAAAGAAAGAGAAGAAGAAAAAAAAAGGATAGAGAAAAAGAGGAAGAGAGAATACATACTCGTGGGGTTTTGAAGGTATTGTTTGTAGCAAAGACAAAGGAAGGGGAGAGAAAGGTTGCTGCGAAAAAAATACAAAACAATTGAGAGAGAGAAAGGACAGGTAGAGAGAGAAGGGGGAAGGGAGTTGCCTTCGGTTTGATCATGTGCTGCTAACCCCAAAAGATTGAGAGGTGAAAAGCAGCAGCAACCAAGCAATCGAAAACGATTGAGAAATGAAAACCAGCAATCCAACAACCCAGAAAAAACGATAGATGTAGAAAGAGTGAGGGAGAGAAAAGGGGGAGTGGAGAATACATACCAGCTGGAGAACAAAGATGGACGAAGGCATGATAGGTTCTTTTATTTTTTTATTATCGAGTTGCGAATTCTCGGTGATGTATCCTCAATTCCCCTCAAATATGTGGGGAATTAGGTAATCTAAAATATAGCTTAAACCTAATTCTACGGAATTGGGTTATAATTCTAATTCTAATTCTAATTTTGAAAATTCCAACCAATCTGGAGAATTGGAATTGATCTCCCAATTCCAATTCTTGCCCTCAATTTCAGCCCCAATTCCCTGAACCAATCGAGGCCTTAGCGTCTCTTGTTGTTCAATCCTAGAATCTTAACGTCTGTTGTTGATTGATCTAAGATCAAAAACCCTAACATCTCTTGCTTTAAAATCTAATGTTGTAACCCATATTTTAACGTTAATCCTATTTTAACATTAATCCTATTTTATTAATGATTTTGGGTTAAAATAGTTAATGATTTTGTTAGTTAATTATTTTATTGACGATGTAATATACTTTTATATTGTTGTTATTAACATCAATCCTATTTTATTTAGTTACAGGTAAGAACACATCTCTATTGTTTAGTTATTAATGATATATATGTAATCCTATTTTAATAGTAATTTATCCTATTTTAATGATTTTGGGTATGGTTCTAATTTATTTAGTTAAAGATTAATGATATAGAACAGAGAAATTATACTTATAAAATAATAGTTTAATAGGATTTACACTTATCTATTTTGGTAATTAATATAAATTTAATAGGATTTTAATATAGGTTTAGTAATTAATGATATATACTTATCTAGTGAGATTAATTAACGATGTATATGTTATTTTATTAATTAATATAAATTTAGTAGGACTTTAATCCATATTTATTAACGTCTCTCTTATTAGTTTATAAATGTACACTAATTTTTTAATCATTTATTTAATTAAATAAAATAAAATTTTTAGATAGTATTCTAGAAAAGTAATGAAATTTTATTATGAGTAGAAAGTTATAAGATAAGCAAACATAATAATAATCCTATTTGTTTTTTCTTTCATTCTAAAGGATAAAGATTATTTTTAATATAAATAATGTAAAATAAAAAGCTATATATAATTCTAGATTGATTTGACGTATATTTTGTAGATCTACTAAATTTATTAGATATAAATAGAATAAAATATTTAGTAGATCTATGAAATTTTTAACATGTACTTATAAGCATATGTACGTGCTTTAGTTGGATCATAACTTGGTACCCTATAAAAATCATTGTTAAAAAGTAAACATCTAATTGATGTGTATCTTGTTTACTTATTTGATTTTGACCTCCCTATCTTGTTTAGTTAATTTAAGTCTCTTATTGATTTATTAATATACATCTAATTTAAATAGAGGAATATGTGAAATTAAATATTACACAGAACATTTTAAGTATGTGAAAATAAAAAACACTTAAGGTAGTTTGTACTTTTAATAGTATTATAGATTTGAAAACTATTTGTAAATATTAAACATTAAATATTTAAGCCACATTTTGTGGATTCGTGTTTATGAATATTTAATATACGTTTTGTCAATTGTTGGAGAAGCGTTAGAATGTGATAGAACTTTATTATAGAAAGACTCTACATGTGAAATTAAATATTATAGGGAATGACATTTTAGGTATGTGAAAATTGAAACACTTAAGATAGTTCGTACTTCTAGTGACAGTATAGATATAAATATATATATAAAGAACTAGCACCTTAAGAATCGCACCATCCAAAATGTGCAAGTTTCCAAAACAGCCCTTACATATCATTGTGAAGATTCATTAATAAAAGGATACAATAATTAAAACTGCCTTAATTATTTAAAAACTTAATAATTAGGTGCTATTCATCCCTTCTACCTCTTTCTTCATGCGTGCACTATTAAACATGCACCCGGCTGGTATATCCTATACCTATATAAAAAGAAAGTTGATCTTTCAAGCTGCACTTCTATAGTCCTGCTTCACCGCTTCTTTCTCCGGTCCCACCACCGCTAACCGCTCTTAACAAAAAAGTAAAATTTAGTTGTTATGATTTCTCTCAAAATAATCATTGTCCAGTTATAAAATTATTGGTAATTGAAAATTAATGATATTTTGTAAAATAATAATGAATCAGTGTCGTTTTAATGTTTATAAAGGGTTTTTTTTCTAAAAATGTCCTCAATATACTTGTAAAATAATCTGTTTGTTATAATATTTTAATGAGGTTATCAAGTGTTTTGAGGGTATTTTTGGAATATGTTTTATGTTAACATTAAAATAGCATTAATTCTCAATTAGTTGTAAGAAGTGTCACTAATTTTTAATTACCAATCACTAATTTCTAATTACCAAGAATTTAATGACTAAATAAGAATTATTTAAAAAAATAAAGGCTAAAAGCAGATTTCTTCGGCAGAAAGCAACAGTGCTTCTTCCTTCCATATATGCCCTTTAAAATAATAATATTTTTTTAAAAACAAATGAAACGTGGTTTATAAGGGATGGAATCGTCTACCGCATGAAAATGCCGCAGACGATACCGCCCCCATGTGAACCGTGAGATGGGGTGAGATGCTCCCATCTCACGGTTCACATTTTTCATATTTTTTTATTTGAAAAAACAGCTGTGAGGGGCGGTATCGTCTGCCGCACCTTCATGTGTTAGACGATTTCAGCCCGGTTTATAAGCCTTTTAAATGGTATTTTACGAAAAATAATTGCTTTTAAAGGGTATTATCTCAGCATGATAATATTATTTTAAAGGTATTATTTCAAAGTTTCCCTTAATTTTTAAAATGTATTTTAAATAACTATAAATTACAAATGCATTTCTGTTTTAAAAAGCATTTAAAAGTATATTTCAAATAACTGTAAAATACAAATGCATTTAAAAAATACAATTTTTTAAAAAGTAAATGAATTATAATTCTATATTATGGATAATGAACCTTATTTAAAAAATTATACATATAGTCATGACTTAAATGAATTATAAGTTATATGTTTTAACTAAATATTCAGTATAATGTATCTTATTTAATTATTAACATTTTAATCAAATTTCTCTACATATACACAAATTATAATTTTCATATTAAAATGAATATAGCTTTTGCAATTTTTTTAAATAATTGAGAATAAGTCTCCTTATTCACGAAAGATTTATTCCAAAAATACTGTTAAAAGACATTTATCTATTTTATAAAAAAAAATTTTTTAAGTGTTGAGAGCATATTTTGAAATAGGTCAAGAACAGTTATTTGAAACTTTTTTCCAATTATTTAAAAAAAGTATTACTATTTTCTAATTAGTGATTGAATCTACATTGTTTTAAAATGTAACACTAAAAAATCAATTTATCCACTTTAACAGGGGCATTTGCCAACATCTTCACTGGATCGATGAAACAATTCCTATTATTCAATCTTCACAATACGAGCTTTCCTCTAGAGATAATTCCTACCAACTGCGATAGAGCTATGGAGTTATTCAATAGGGATGTTATTAATATGGGATTAATATAAAGATAAGTATCACAACTAAACAAAAAAATACAATACTTATTAAATTTTCTTATTAAAAATATTAATAAAATATAGTTGAATTATAAGCTAATGCAATCCAAATGAATTATAGTTGAGCTTTATATGCTCATTCAATCCATGGAACTTGGTTTTAAATTATACGAATTCTAAATTTTCATTTCTTTTGTCATTCAATTATTAAAATTTCATTAGAAATTTTGGATAAAGTTATATTTATTTTAAAATTTTGAAATTTGTAAGCAGCCTTCTCACCTAAGGCTGACGACAAAACATGGCCATGTGCAAAGCACATGCCATAAAACTACTTAAATTAAAAAAGAAAAAAGAAAAGAAAGAGAGAAACTAAAGCCGTCCATTAACAGTAAGCATTCGTTTGTCCGTGAAGGCTAAGCACCTGCAAACCTCATGGACAACTGCCTCAGCCTGTAAGCATTTATGACGCAGGCCTATGACGCAAACAAGACGAGGCGTGTCGGTATATGTCTATACATGCATGCACTTATCCATCTATCAATCCATGCACATTTTTATTTTTTTTATTTTAAATTTAAAACTTTCAATGGTTGAATCCGACAATGCACGCCTTTTTGAAGACCGCGAACGCCACCACCTCTCCAAGAGAGGAGTTAAATCCAAGGTTCGGGATCACGGGCCACAGAGAGAGAAGGAACCACATAAAGGGGGCAGAAAAGGACGAAGAAGAAAACAGGGTCCTAGGCATAGAGACCAAAAGAGGGAACAGCAGGAAGCTTTTAACCGTCTGATATGTTATTCAATCTTTAAGCATACCAATATATGGCTTAACATAATATATAGAATGATTCAGGTGCAAGGAAATCACACATTCTGCTTGTCTAAGACAAGAAGAATTGGATAGGAGGTTAAACAGAAGCTTCACACTACCAAAATTGCTGGAAAATTAATTAGTTACCATTGGACAAACTTCTGGTAGCATTTTGACCATCAACCGTTTATGTCTGAGCAAGACCAGAATAGTTGTCCAAATGCTCAGCCTAGTCTTGTTCTGCTTCTTCAATCTCTTCATCTTCTGGTACCCCACGAAGATAGAGGACATTGTTACATCTGCAGAGGCAATAGTAGAAGATGATGAAACATTAGTTCTTCCTCTGGAAATTGATCAAACTTACAATTCTCCCTACATAGCATGCCGGTCTTCTAGATCACATAGAAACCATAAATGTGCAATTTGCGCCATGAAATGTTTACTTGTTTATATAAATAAATGATGTCCCAAGAGATGAATGTCCAAGTTTCATTGCAACAAATGCATAGCTATCAAAGAAAGATTACAATCCAATCCTGTGCAACAGCTATGGCATCAGAGACACATGATGTCTGTGTGTGTGTGTGTCTTATTTAGAACCCCCAGAAGTTTTAATTGCAATTTCAAGAATTTAGCGTAACTTCCCTACAAGCCAAAGAACTTTTCACAAAATATTCCTTCATGCCAGCAAAATTTTGCTAGGCCTGATCTGCAAAATGTTAGGCAAAATTAAAATGTACAACTTTGATTTAGAAAATTCCACTTATCCATGTGTCTAAATGTAATTACAGTCAGCCCTTTCACAAACCAATTTTTAGTCCTAATTTTCCACATGGCAAAAATTATTTTCCAAAATCTAATTTCTTTCCTTTCTAAACTTCAATACTACTAAAAGATTTGATATGCAACACAGCAAAATCTCTCAGACAATATATCAGAGTTTGCAGAGACTGAAATGTCATTGAAAAGGCCTATCCAAATGGCCCCCTGTCAGGTGATGATCTAGACTCTGCATATCATAGCTCCATAAGGCAGAAAAATCCATGCCTCACAAGGAAATTAAACCTGGTGAGGCAGACCATATTGCCTTCTGCCTTTTTGTAATTCCTTCACTATCAATGCATATGCATATATGTCAAAAGATTTTACAGCTTATGTTACAACACTCAAAAAAATCTGTTGGACTGAAGTCACTGAACATTAGAGTTTAGAAGGATTGAAATATCGTTCATGGCCAATCCAGAAAACCCCCTATCAGCTGGATGACTTAAATTGGGCACAGCATTACTCCCCATGTGGCAGAAAAAGCATGTCTCACTAGGTAATTAAACCAGTTGAGGCAGACAAGATTGCCTATTGGCTTTCCCTTTTTTAATTTCTTCAATATCAATGCATGTGCATTTTATGTTTCACTAGGGGCATTTCTTAAAATTCCAAAAGTCCTATAATGTATTCGTTGAGTGTGAATCCAAGTGCCCAAAATGTAAAGCAAGAGCCAGAGTTTGAATGCCAAATTTCAAAATACCCCAAACTTTAGATAGTCTTGCAGCATGTATTAATGTTCACAAATTATCTATAATGAGTTGTCAATAATATTATGCATTATAAATATTAAGGGTTATTTAACCTGTGCTAAACATAATTTTACTTGAAATAACAGAAAGTTCAAATATGGCAGTAAAAATTCACATTATTTGACAAGAGAGAGAAAAAGATTAATGTAAAGAGAAATTCACCCCGGAAAAGAAACAAAATTCTATTAAGAAGAGATCCCACTTAATGTGATAGAAAGAGATGGGTTGGTGTCATGAATTTTGATATTAATTCAGTATTTCTAATTTCAACATATCACTTAATTTAATGTACTATTAGAGGAAATTTGAAGTAAAATCTCAAAAGAAAAGTATTTTTTTTTTTTTAAGTTTATAATCAAGACAAAGATAACATATGGAGACATGCTCCACAAATTGTGCATAATCCATGCTCTAAAAATTGGAATTTATGATATGTGACTATGGATTTTCAACATTGTTTTTCAAGTGCACCAATTCTTAAAGCAGGTGCCCCACTCAAGATAGATTAGGAAAATTAGGTTTCAAAATGTGTCCATTCTCCAAAGAAATCAACATAAATTGGACCCATGTTCGAACCATGGTATACAATTTTGGTGGCATTCCACTAAAATTTCCCAATATCCCACCTAGTGGCACAAAATTGGGGGGAAGATTCATATTTCCCCATTTTTTCTAGGATTTCAGAGAAATTTCTGACGTGCCACCAAAATTTTGCTCGGACCCCAAGAAAATCTCACATGGTGAGCGACATATGCAAGGTTTCAATTGAAATGTCACACACCATAGGTAACATTTCAACATAAACACTTCTTCCCCCCATGTCTTTGTCTGTGTATTGAGTTTTTTACTTCAAAATCTTTGTTAAAGCTCATAAAAAAAAAATGTTCATTTGTGAGTGTTTCACAAATCCACAAGCTTTATAGTTGGATTTGTCAAAGATTTGACATATATATGTATTTCCTTTTTGAATTTCTTTCACTTGGGTCAATGATCTCTTGCCATATACATAGATTTTCACATATTGATTTATTTCTTTGTCATTATCTCTTATGTGGACACCTACAAAATTTCATACTATAAATGCATCCATTAGGCATAATTTCCCTATGTTTCTCTCACCCGGTATATAATCTTACTTGCTTATATATATGTAAATGACCATGTAGGGTTGCTTATTGAGCCGGGCCGACACGGGCACGGAACAGCCCAGCACGCTTAAAGCGTGCCCATGCCCGACACGGCACGGCCCAGCACCTATTAGCGGGCTATGCCATGCCTAGGGGCGCTAGGCCTGCCAGGCACGATGGCCCAGCGCGCCGTGGCCAGCGAAGCAGGCAGGTAGCATGGCCGCTTTAAGCTTGCCATATCGTGCCTGCGTGCTGGCCCACGGGCTTGCATTAAAAGGAATGGGGTTTTTTTGTCTTTCTTGAGGTTTTTTTTACCTTTTTTAAAACAATTTTGGGGAAAATGTATCCCAATATATGTAAAAAATGCGTGTGAATAATAAATATTTTTTTTTAGAATTTTCTGTATTTTTATTTATTTTTTCCTTTTTTTCTATTTTTCTGAATTTTTAAATGCATTTATTATGTGGCTCGTGGCCAGCCCGCTAGCCCGCGTGCCACGGGCTGGGCCGTGCCTGGGGTATTGGGTTGCTGGCCAGGCACGAGCTAAATGTGCCCGTGTCGTGCCGGGCTGGCCTGTTAAGCAACCCTATGACCATGTAAGTGTATTTCTTTTGAATTTTCAGGCTTTTAGGTTTTCTTAATCACATTTAAACACACAAGAAATTACAAATCAAAATTCCCTAATTTTGCCATTATTTTACATTCGGAGAAACTTGGTGAAATTTTCCAGTATGTTGGTGAAATTTCGATAAGCACAAGACAAAAAACGTCAGCGGCTAGAAATTTATGTTACATCATGGTGGAGATTCCTTAGAAAGACTCAAACTACAAAAAGACATACCAGATAGTGGAAACTCAGCCATCAGATCAGATCTAACCATCAACTTAATAATAGAAAAAAAGAGTTGAGAATAGTAACTCACAGATGTATGATACAGTATTCTTATATACTAATTTTCAAGAAGATAAGCATCAACATATAGTGGAAATTACCTGATCAGAATCTCCCCAAGATTTCCTGTAAATTGTCCATCAATGTATTCTTCAGTGTTGGCCAGCTGCAAGAATGGATTATTAAAGCTAATCTTAATCTGTATATGATAATGGAAAAACAAGTGATGGAAATCACTTCAGGCTTTAGACAGTCAACCATTCTACATGTGTTGTTTGAGCTGTTTGTTGGGTCTTTATTTGTTGCGTAAGTTAAAAAGGTTCAATAACGCATTGCAGGATACATGGTCACATACTATGGAAGCTATTCAGAGTGGTAGTGTATAAGTAACTGAATCAGACAACATAAAATAAAACAAAAGCCATCTAATATGATATATCCTTGACCTAAAAGGCAGAAGAGAACTCTACCAATTGTTTGAAGGTCTTTGGGTTGGTGCAACCACAAAATATATTGCTTATGTCAACAAGGTTTCAACACAAGAACCTGCAGGACACAGTACATACACCACAAGTCTATTTTCCAACAGCTCATAATATACAAAATCAGGTCACAATTAGCATGTCCTTGTGAATGAAGAAATGGAAATTAAAATAGTACCTGCAAGTTCATGTATGAATCCACTGAAACAAGGTAACCTGAAAAAGAATTATAAGAATTGGTGTAAAACAAAGGTAATAAACAAATAAATAAATAAATACTAGGACTTCCTAAATGTGATCTGTAACCAGAAGAATTCTTTTAACAAATCCATTCCCCCACCCAAAAACCAAACCCCAGTGCAGAAAATAATAACAATATCTGTATAAGCTGTTTATACCAATAGAGCCACCTTATGCCAATAGAACCAAAGTACCTTTGTATTCCATTCCCCACTTAAGCTTCACAATCACAGGCTTTCCAGTCAGATTGTTCAAGAAAGGTTTGGGATTAACTGGTACAGTCTGTGACATCAGATAAAGGATATCAAAACATGCAAAAATTTGCTAAATTATGCAACATACGAAATGCAATCTTGCAGAAAACAGATATATCTAGAAATATGTAAATAAATAGGAATAAGATGTTCATTTGTTTTATGAAGCATTAGACCAAATCATCAACCGAAAAGTATCATAGATAATATTTTGCAAGTTAACTAGGCAACATGCAAGCTAATTAAATAGTGCACACATGTTTTCCTCTCTGCTTTATATATGATTCAGATCCTCTACTAAATATAGAAGTGGCAGAGATCATCAATAACAATTCGTGGGATCCATGCTACAACTTTCTTACATGTGGAGCAAACTGGGAAATCTGCCCAAACTGAACAATGAATTGCCAGATACCATAGTTTGGACAGTGTCTAAATCTCTCGTTTATAATATCAGAGACACATGAAATTTTAGCAGCCAATTCTCCTGCTGTATACTGGTATAGACTGCTTTGGTATTCTGCTATCTTATCCAACATGGATTCACTATTTGACTTGCTCACCATCTTAAGCTGCTTAATCAAGACCACGTGGTATGTTTTCAAATTATCGACGAGTCTGGATGCTCTTTTTGCCACTCAAATCAAGAGTCTTTCAACCATATCATCTTTGAGTGCACATTTATAATCAAAACATGGAATGGGCTTCTAAGGTCGGACAGAAAGAACAACAGGGTGTTCAAAAGCCTTTTTCAAGGAGGACAATATTTCATTGAAGACATCATCCATTAAATCAGGATGTGGCTTAGTAACCAAAATGGCAGAGCACCTGATAATCCAATTACTGGAGACTTCTTTGATAGTTGGAATTTCAATCCGGTATACTCATGTTAAGGGGCTCCCTTGCTTTTTGAGACAACTTGTGAGATAAGAGACTCTACTCCCAATGTTGCCCTTTTTCGCTGCATGTTCTTGATTACTAGACTGTTTTTATGAGCTTAGGCTTTTCCCAGCTCTTTTGAAGCTTTATCATGTTCACTATACTAATAAAATTTGTTTTACCTTCCAAAAAAAATAAAATTGAGAGTTTAAAAATGGTTTGAGAACATAAAAGCAAATAAAGAGAACAGTATTGTGAGAAAATATGAGGCATGTTGTCGTTACTGATGATGTTGTTGCCATAGATAATTCACTTGACTCAGACATCCAATTGATTCCAATTCAGTAATGAAAGTATTCAGGATAAGCAAGAGTCTTAAAAATGTAATCAAAAACTCCTCAGTTGACCAAATATTTGGCCATAACTCAAGCATTATGAGCCTTCAATAGTAAGGAAGCTATTAAGATATATGTTTGATGGAAAAGACTGCCAGCAACATCAATTACCCTAGTTCCAATACCCTTAGTCTGACTAATTCATTATTGGCTAAAACTTAAAAATTAAAGTAAATGTGTCTATACAAGAATCCTAAGGGAGCACCATGAAGGTCAAAAAAATCTACCCTAAAAGTAACTTTACATGTACTCTATCCTTGCAATATGAACACTGATTACAAACACTATGAATATACACATAATTTAAGCGGAAAATCCTTTAATACCAATCCCCAAAAAAAAGGATCCAAAAAAAAAATTTGTAAACCACTGTTTTTTCTTCTGATCTTTTTTTTTTTTTCTCATTATACAAATGAAGATCTTGGATTCAAGGCCCCACCCAAACGATTTTTCCCAACAAATTTTACAACCAAAAATTGTTAACTTCAAACTTTTAGCGGAGTGAGTAATAATGGGCATGAAACATGCAAAACCCCAAACCCAGTTGAAATTATACCAAAGTTTAGGAGACAAAAACCATTCTAGTGAACATTATATTATGGAAAAATTAAATAACAATGTAAAAAGACCTCCAAGATGATTCAGAAACCACTTTTCCCATTAGGGTAGACTTGAACACAATCAACACATTAACTCCTGGTTGTAGTAAAGTTCACCCCAAAAAAAAAAACTGAGCAGCCAAGTCAACCATAATTTACAAAAACCCAATATGTCGCGTATCTCAAATAGATTTTTATAGTTCCATAAAAATAAAAAAAATAGATTTTTATAGAAACAACATTTTAAAACAGATCTAAAACAACGAATAGCCAACAAACAATCTAACTCTCTACGTATCATATTTTCATAAACCGAAAAAAAAACTAGATTTACATAAAATTAGATTATGTAAAAATCTCTAAGAAGTCATGGAAGGAACTGCATATTTTCAATAGGAAGAGGAAATGAACAATAAACGAAGGCATTCAAAAGGAAGGGAGAACAAAAGCAAATGGGAAGTACTCACAGCCATTGGAGACTTTGCAGCGGGAAACCTTCAGCGACGGTTGAATTAGGGTTTGCGTTCTAGAGCGGGAAAACACGAAGGAAAGTAGGCTGACAAGGGGTTAAAATGGATCAGAAATGAGTCGAACAAAGAAGGAAACCATCTGAGTCAAATGGGTCCCAGCCGTGGTAAATCTAGCCCGGACCACCCAAAGCCCGCCCAACCCAACTCGAATAAGAGCCATAAGTGAGCATTGAGTTTGAATTTGGATTTGGGTTTGGATTGGGTTTCATTTCTAACCCGAAGTTGAATTTGGGTTGGGCTTGGGTTCAAGCTATATAACCCGAAAAGCCCGAAATCAATATTGACTTTATATACATGCTTTCATATAGATATATGTATAAAACTCCACCAAATATATATATATATATATATATAAGTGAATATTTATTTGTATATATATGTATCATTGTTTTCTTTTCCTTTTATATTGTCATTGTATTTATGCAATCAACTATTAAACATATATTATTAACATGTGATAATAAGTTTATAAATTTGTATCAAATAAATTATTTTATACTCACATACATATACATATATGTTACAATGACTGTGATATTTGGGAGCACATACTCTACAAGAAAGATTGTGCAAAAGCCACAAATATAGTGAGCTAGTATTATATTTTAAAATTTTTAAAGAAAGAAATTAATGAAGTGTTTTTTTCCCAAATTCAAGGGACAAATCAAGAGGAATTTGTAATATTTGCATTTATAACAAACAAACATAAAAGCATGTTGATAGACGATTTAATGAATGATATTCCAACATTTTGTAATTATAAAAAAATTGTGAAAAAATTCAAAATCTTACATTTTGTTTGGGCCAACCCAAACTCAACCTGAAGTCAAACAATAATGTTTGGGTTGGGTTTGGGTTGGGTTAGGGCAAGTCAACGACGAGTTTGAGCTAGTAAATCCTAGATTGGGTTGAGCCCGAACTCTCATAACCCGACCCAACCCACCCTACTTACACCTCTAATTAGAGTTCAGTCCAAGCCCAGCTAATCTAACCACAGAGGCCTCCATCGTCAATTAACTAAAAATACAAAGAGAACTAATTGGACCCGTGTGGTTTAATTTCTTCCTAGTAATATATAACATGTGGAAACCTACTTAAGAAGAATCTACTCCTAACAATTTGATATATTTTTTTTTACTTTTCTAACTTTCATTCAATTCAAATAATAATTTATTAATCTCTAATTAAGCTGGAAAATGGCACAACTAAAAATATGAATTAATAACTCCCTAAAATTTAAAAAAAACATATAAACAAAAGTAGTATAGTCTAATAAAGGTAAGAATTTTCTCTTAAAAATAATAAAACACAAAATTATGCTTTCATAGGCTTTAATTTATGGAATTAGAAAAAATAGATCATCATGCAAAAAAAGAAAACAAACCATAATAAAATGCTTATGCTAGAACTGTAAGAAATGCCCTCTAACTATGAATTGTAATTCCCATGAACCAGTGGAATTAGATACACTTTTGTCCACTTAAATTAGATTTCTTATGAAAATTGGTCAATCAAAACACAAGATTAGAAAATTATACTTGCCAATCCAAATTCCTGCCTTTGAATTCTCATGGTCCAAGCGTATGGAGACATTTTTTTTTCTTACTTTATGATTTATTTAGAGGTTGTTTGGTATAACTTTTCAAAGTTACTTTTTAAACTTTTTAGAATTCCATAACCTTTCTATTTGAAGAGTTTAAATAACTTCAAAAAGTTATACCGAACAGCCACTTAAGGATTCTCTTTATAAATCTTCTTATAAGTAAATTAATTTGTGATATAAATTTGAGTTGATCCATGAACCAACCTAAAGTTTCCTAATATTTGGGTGGAATAAGGTTTTATTTTTTATTATTTTTAATTTTTTGTTAGTGGTTAACAACAAACACTAGTTGATATTTAGTTTCTTTACCAATTGGCAAGTTGGGTTTGGATTCAACCAAATAGTTATTAATGGAAAAGTGATACTATGTTTTTTTTTCTCAATTTTGTTTGTCCACATCATATTTTAGTAACCTAATAGAGTGAAATAGTTGTACTAGTAGGAGACTTTAGTAGCCTTTAAATTTGTAAAATATAAAAAATGGAATTAAAAAAATAAAGACTAAAATTTAAGATAAGCAAAATGCAACCTTGCTCATAAGTGCGAACAACAACCCAAACGTTCTAACCTAATAATAGTTTTCTTTTTAAAATAAGCCACATAATCACCTAATACTACTCATCTTCTAAAATAAATTTCAAAAAATTCATGGTTCACATAAAACTTTGAATATGAAAATTATGAAAATAAAACTCACAAATATAAACCTAACTCTTAATCCCTTTCAAACTATTTACTAGTCAGATGCACGTGCAATACTGCATGTATGAAGAAAGCGAGGAACAGTTTTGCAACTGATTATTAAGTTTTAAAATTGAGACAGTTTTAACTATTGTACACTTTTATTAATGAATCTTCACAATGATGTGTAAGGTCTATTTTGGAAACTTGCACATTTTAGTTGGCACAATTCCCAAGGGGTGCCTCTGGTTATATATATTATAGATAAGGTGAAGAAATATTCTATAGGTAAAGAAACATAAAAGCTTAATTTCTACTTAAAAGCCATCAATTTCCTTTCTTTTAAGCAAAAATCCTGGGATTGACATGAAATTTTTAATCCATTAGGGTGAGTTAAATCAAGTAAGGTACTACTACATACCCAAATATAATAACATAAACCATTCAAGGAACTTGGATTTTTTTTTTTTTTTTTTGGTTTTTGTCCTCTCCTGGAGTTTTGTAGTTCAACAACAATATTGGAGGCATTGCACTTGCCTCAAATCTGGTATTCCCTACTTGGACTAAACATATCAAGGTGGATTATCATTTCATAATTGAGAAATCTGAGAATCAAGATATAAAGGTGAACTATGTCTACTCAAGACCAGGTATCTTAGACTTATTCACCAAAGGGCATTCAACAACAAGGTTCCAGTATTTGAGGCACAAACTGATGGTTTTACTGCTACTCATCAAATCGCAAAGGAGTGTTTGTAGACACCCCAAATTGCACAACATATTAGAAGAATAGATGGATGAATATATATTGAGGAGCAAATAAAGTTATAATTAAAATATAGGTTTATCGTGAATCCATATTGACTATTTTAGTAACTCTTGTTTACCGATATTGAATATTAGTCAAACCGATTTTTTTTATGACTAATATTGAATATTGGTCAAATTGATATTTCTTCATAACCGAAATTCAGTATCGGTCACGCTAATATTTCTTCATGATCGATATTGAATATCGGTCACATTGACATTTCTTCAAGACCGATATTAAATATCGGCCACATTGATAATTCTTCATGACCTATCTGAGTTATCAAGTATTTTCAAAAAAGCTCAATTTGAAAATTCCCGCGAGTTTTCTCATATTTACATTGAAACCTCTTTTTGGAAGGCTTGAATTGCCTAAATTAGCCTCCAAAATTACCTCCAATGCAAGCCATGGTCTTCAATTGGAAGGATCTAGACACACTTTTGTGTCTACCCTTGGGACTCCTCTACCCTCACTTGTGCCTATAAATATGAGGTCTCTCCTCATGCAAAGGGCTAGAATTTTGAAAATCAAGAGCTTTGCTAGAGGAGAGGAAACTCTGTCCAAGTGAAGACCCAAGTATCCAAGCGTCTCCAAGGCTCACAAGGTATAATTCTAGCCATTTCCTTTTCAATTGAAGCTCTCTCATCTTCTACCTTTCTGTAGAGTAAGGCTTGAGTGTGTACGAAACTCCAAACCATAGTTTAAAGTACCTTAAGCCACCTCTTTAGCCGTAAAATGTGAAGAGAGAGCTAGGGGAAACTAGCTATGGGATGGATCCTTAAGCTTAGAACCTAATCGCTATATTTCTTTCGATTGATTGTTGTTTTTGAATGTTTATGCTTCAAAGTAAGAGTAACTCCATTGATCTATGCTGTTTTATAGCATTTGCTCTCAATTCTCTACATATATTTGATTTTCTACACGCTTTTGTGCACACAATCACTAGTTTTCTTCATTTTAGGCATGAATCTTAAGTCTACCATGTTCAATATGGTAGGTCTGAAATTTGAGCCTTAGATTAATGTCTTTGGACTTTTTGATCTCTATTTTAATAGTTTTGATCTTCTAGAGGAGACCTTATGGTCTAATCTCTTTCTTTATTGGTAAATCTCAAGCAAACATAAGTAGATTTGGTTCTCACTCTCCATATAATGAGAGATTTGAACTAAATCCATGCCCTACATGTTTTTGAATCATTCTTATCCTATTTCAAGAGTTTTTAAATCAGATCTAAAGAGCTATATGCAAATACTCATGATTTTGACTTGATTTTACTCTTATTTTCCAAATCTGGATAGAACCTGTAGCTCAACTTGTTTCATTCATTACTTGGTCCTCCGAAGGAATTTTTGAATGAAACTAGTTGTGTTTGAAAGACGAGGAAGTCTATTTTAATCTTGTAAAGTTTCATAAGTTTTCTCTTAGCCGATTGCTTACACCATTTGATTGAAGTTAACAAGTCAGTTTTGCACAATTTGTTGTACTTGTCACTTCAATTGAACACCAAAGGCTCATTTTAATTCCGTTTTGATTGATTATTGGTTCTGAGTCTTTTTTTTATGAGTCTATTTTCAAATCCAAGTAGTTTCATGATTTTTAAATAAGAATTGGATTCTTTATACTTGATTAACCTTGTACTGCTCAGTAACAGTTAACAGCGCAATCTGTGATTGAGTTGACATGTTCACGAGTGCACAAAAACTTCATATGGATGAAGTAAGGGTTAAGGCCTATGCCATTCAAAATATATTATTTCATACTTCATTCATACCAATTTTCATGGATTTATATGGAGCCAAACTCCGCAAATAGGCTTGCGAAGTAAGCCTAGTCACCACTATTACTGTGACAGACTAGCAATTTTGAACAAGCATATCTCTCTTGATTTTGATAGATTTAAATGAAACTTTTACTGAGATTTCTACTCTATATAAGCTTGCAAATGGCTTGGTTTCACTCAATTTGAGTTTGAAATGAATGAGTTATGGTTAATTGAAGATGCATAGCTCAAATAGCTCTTGAATGCACTAATTTTCCAGTTTTGACTTGATCCTCTTTTCTTTAACTTTTGTCTTGATTTTTGCTATGATCATGATGTCCTAAGAATGATGAATCCACAAAGAAAATCCAAAATTAATTGGACAACTCATGTGAAGAATCACACACTTGTTTGTTCCTTTTTGCTTTCTTTTGAATGATTCATGTATGCGCAAGCAATCCTAGCATGATAAGCATGTGACAATAATCTTGTATGGATAATTAGGGGTGTCGAACACCTTCCCCTACTTATAATCTAACCGCATTACCCTATCTCTGGAATAGACCATGACTTGAGCTACTTTTGGGCTCATTTTTATTCTTTTTATGCACACATTGATGTCCATCCACACCAAGACTCATGGATGGTGGTGACTAAGGCTGTCAATGCGATCATGACACATTTACCACCCGTTTCCAATTAAATAATTGGATTTGATCGGATTTTTTATTGTTTAAATATCCGTTGGGTTAGATTCGTATATGAAAAATCAAATCCGTTTATAATCAAATTCGGATTCGGATGAAGACCATATCCGCCTAATTATCCGATTAAATTATATATATGCTTATAATTTTTTTAGACTAAGGATGCTTAAGTAATTTTAATATTCTTCTTTTAAAATAGTATATATATCATCTTAAATATGAACCTAAGATATATATTTTAAGATTATTTGAAGTATTATTCAATATAATTATAGTACACAAAGCCTATTTAATTGGATTTTTTAAATTCAAACATTTAATCGAATTCGGATACGGATTCTATAACTATATTCGGATTCGAATTCAGTAACAAGTATGAAGGATCTGTTGGATATTTAATCGGATACGAATATCGTATAACCTAATCGGATTTGGATCTTGGTGGATCAGGTCCAAATCTGACCTATTTACACCCCAAGTGGTGACTCCCGTGTGGTATTTAGGAGGTCCATAGGCGATTTCCATGGTCCCATAGTGTTAAAGTATCAAGTATATAATTATCCATAAAAGTTGATAACTGTGTCTCTATTTACACCTGCCATAGCCCGGTGAATGAAAGCATGACACGTAGTAAACACATAGAGTTTATAAATAAAGACATATAAGCATTCACATGAGCAAATTAAGATGAAGGAATAAATTTCACACATGCAAATGCTGACGTCACAAACCAACCAGGTAAACCAAAAACTACTTTAACAGATACGTAGTTCATAGCAAAACTTGGTGCGCAAGTAGCTTAATCACTGTAACAAATAATGGTGAAATAGGCAGTTGGCTGACTAAGTTGTTACAAACGGTCGCCCGATTGTAGTGTAATGAGAAGCTGATAATAGCACTAACGGTCATGAAGATCATGGCAAAGTGGGTCGTTGCACAATCGTCAAGGTTCAGTAATAAAAAGTATTGTCGCAAAATAAACCAGGACAACATCCACCTAACCGCAACCGGTTATTCTAATTTTATCCTGATCATCTGTGATCAACTATCCATCAACCTACACAAACCCTGCAGCGAGAAAATAACTTAGGACTTCTCTTACTTCTTCCTATCATAGTGACACACCAGGCTATTGCTTATTTTGTTTGACGTGAAGATCCTGCCACCAGCAAGGAAGTCAAGGCCGCCCTTGTCATCTTCTCTCTATACTCTGGCAATAGCTATAGAGCAAGAGCGGCCGGTACCAAGACTACCTTTAGTCAAGCCAGGAGAGTAGCCGAGTGATGGCTAAGTAATAATCCTGGGTGAATCCCCGAATTAATTTCATTACCAGACGGCCCCTGTATTTTTACTCTATAATCCAATAACGGCTATAGAATAATGGAAGGTCAATACTGCTAGCTTAGTTGATATTCTTTGCCTTTGTTTCTTTTCATTTTGTTTGTAGGTTTGTAATTTGTAGTAAACGGTTATTAATTCAATGACCGATACTAAAATATATTTCGTTGTTTCATTGTTGCCATTTACCCTTTTAAACATGAATAAGAGCCCAAAAGAAGATCGAACCCCTAGTCTTCATTCTTTCGTCTAACCAATTATTCTTACAAGTGACTTGTAGTACGGCTGGACCGATCTTGGTTTAGATTCGAAACATGTGCTCGAGGTCAAGACCCAACCCAAATTATGTATCCATAGGTACTGGCACGCCCGCATATAGACACATCATCCCTTTCGCCACATGTCGACCAAAGCCAAATCTGGGAGGAACAACCAAGAGAAACTATCCTTTATTTTTTCTCCAATTGTGTTACACCTTTCAAATGTAAATCTGCTTTTTATTTAAACATTGTATTGTTATTGCAAATCCTACGAAAACTCCACAAATTTCTAAGTTCAGTTACATCATACCTCTATAAGTTTACCATTCAATATACAAATGCTTATTAATTGCACTGATATATTAAAAAGGGTATTTTGGGTGAGAGGCAATTTCAAGGCTATCTCAGGGAGATTTGGGTGTAGATCTCGAGGTGGTTTGTAATTCTTGTCCAGCGGTTTAGCTACCCAGTTTTTGGTTTTAGACTGCCCCATCCCCTTCTCTATTCTCTCATGTTTTGGTGGTTTGGGGAAACAGTTTTGGATTTTCTTCAGCTATCGCCTGGCTGATTTAGTTTGGTTTTCATGCTATCCTCTCCGCTCATGAGCATCCTATCCAGATTTTCATCTTTTGATCGTCAAAAAATATCATCTTCTCTGTTCTTTGGTTGTTTGTTTCATCTTGTCTTGTGCAAATTTTGTATCTCTTTGGTTTCCAACTCCTGGTGGTTTATCTCCCTCTGTTTTGTTTTTGATTTACCTATTTTGTTTCCTCCTTTTTCTTAGCAAATTTTGTTGTGGTTTAGTCTTTAATTTCTCAAGATGAACTAATTTCTTTTTGTCTTCCCTGTAAGGTATATGTTTTCTAGGTTTGATTTCCTTGTCGGCATGGAGGACATGGTGGAGAAATTTCAGAGTCTACTCATCCCTCCTAGGTCAAGTAAGGTGTTCACACTAAGAGAAGAGGAAAGAGCTTGGTTAGCTACTAAGAAGCAGTATCTTCTTCTTCACTCAATGCCATTAAAAACTTCGTTAATCGATTGTGGAAAACTATTGGTATTGTTGATATATTGCAAATCTCTCCTAATCATTTCATCCTTGCTTTTGATAATGGTGATGATCTTCAAGCTATCCTTTAGAGTAGACCTTGGTTCATCAACGGGGATTTCACCTTGATGGAAACAATCAACTCCCTAGAGTCTGCGACTGGGTTCCAAATTTCAAAGTTTTTTGTTTGGTCCCATCTTCTCAATCTTCCCTGAACTCTCATGGATTCTCAACTGATCAGTAGGTTGAGCAACGAGTTCGGCTTGGTCATTGAGGTTGAAATTCCTAACTCAGCTGAATCGGCTTGTGCTGTGCTTAAATGGGAGTTGGAGATTTCAAAACCCCTTCCGCCTAGTATCTTTGTAGAAGACCTTCGGGGTATAAAACTTAGGTTACCTTTGCTTTTGAAGGTATACCTGAGTTTTGTTTTTTGTGTGGACTCCTAGGTCACTCTCTAAACACATATATCAATCTTTCATTGGGTAAGAGCTTTGTCCTCCCTTCGAACAATGAAGCTATGCAGTATTCGAAGTCAAATCGCATTGAAAGCAGAAAAAGAAGAAGCCCTGCATTACAAACCTTGGTCGAGATGATGAAGAAAAAGCAAAATGCAATCCCTAATCCGCCTGAGTCACTCCGGGTGGAAGGAGCACCAAGTTCAACCCACCTCGTCTCCTTTGGTAGTGGGTCGCATTCTCATCAAACCTCCCTTGATATTAGGCCTTTGGGCCTTGTGTCTAAAGTGAATAGGCCTGGTATTGACAAGCTGACTATGGGTTATGTGGATCAAGGTTCTGATGTTTAATCTCCACGTTTTGGATCAGGCTTTTCGTTTTCACAAGATTGCCCATTTACTTTCGTTGCTGCATGCAACATCAATGGCGCCAATAAGGGCCCTACTTTTAATTTCTTAATGACTAATTTTTTTTCCTTAATCTTGGCAGAACAGAGATAAGCTTAAGGACGTTCAATTATCAGCCTCACCTCATCTTGCCATTTCAGAGAAATCGGTTGAGCCTATCCTAAATCATTGTGGCCATTGAGGGAGAATTGGGAAGAAGATGACCAATAAATGTCCACTGTCGACCAAGGAAATAAACAAGGAAAACAGTCCAACCGGGGATGATTCCAAATTCAAGAAAAAGAGAAAACTCTCCTTCGAAGATTTATCTTCCCCCCTTTTGAATCGGTGCCTATTGACTCCTTAAGGAGTCTATCATGATGAAAATCTCTTTTGGAATGTCCATGGTCTTGGTCAGACCATGACACAAGAACATTTGAGAGACCAAATTGGGAAGCACTACCCAAGTATCATTTTGTTGTCTGAAACGTTTGCCCAGAATTCGCTTGCTAAGAAAGTTGCAAGAAGGAATGGCTTTGGTATAAATTGTTTTGTAATTCCCTCCATTAATCGGAGTGAGGGTTTTTTGATTATGTGGAGACATGAATGTTGTATTACTATGGTTTCTTATTCATCATGGTTAATTGTCCTTCAAACTTATTGTAAAGGTCGAACATGGCTGATTGTGTTTGTGCATGCAAATTCTAATGCTGATATTCAGGTGGAACAATGGAATTTTATAGAGAACACTGCGGCCACTTTTTCATCCCCTTGGATGTTGCTTGGTGACTTCAACGCCATGATTGAGAATTTGGAAAAGATAGATCAGAGTTTTTTTGTGTACTAATGCTTTTGATTTGTTTATATTCCCAACAATTGTTGCATCTGACCATTATCCTCTTATTTAGAATTGGAAATGGGTCGGGTTCGGGCAGGTTTGGTTCAAGTTGGTGCAGGGGGTTAACTAGTGAAGGGTCAACCCGAACCCACCCATTTAATAAACGGGTTGGGATATCCCAACCCGCTCTAACCCATCAACCCATTTAAACCCAATTTTTTTCTTTCAGCTATCCAAAGATTCCAAAACGTCATCCAAAAAGGTTAGTAACACTGTAACAGCAAGGATGGAGAAAAGAACAAGCTATTTAGCTATGCAACGATGAAGACTACGGCCATAGTATTTGACGGCAAGAGAGGCACCACCACCATGAAATCATTTTGGAGTTTTCTGAAGAGTGAAGACTTGAAGAATCAACCGTGAGATTTGAAGGAGATGCAGGCACTTGATGAGTTGATTGGCTTGAGGCTTGACGGCTGGAGAGTTAAGACTATCAACTTGAGTCAAAAGAATCTCACGATCAAACAAGAAAACCCTTCTTGATCAACAAGGAAAACCTCAAAACCCCTCTTGATTGTGAGATTACTTATAACCACTCGATTAGTTGATCGTGAGTTTGAATCAAGAGAAGACTCACAAGAGGGGTTTTCTAATTATGATCATGAAATTCTTTTTTTGTGGGAATGCAGTGATTGCTTTAGTTGGGGGTTTTTTAGGTTTCTTTCATACACATGGTACATTAGGGTTTTTGTTTAAAGTTTTTTTATATACCTTAATAACTCGTCGGGTTGAAGGGTTAAACCCGAACCAAACCCGTTTAACTACGGGTTGATTTTTTCAAACCCGAACGCAACCCACGGGTTGAAATACTCAACCCTGACTCACATTAGAGTGGGTGGGTTCGGGCATGTTGGCGGTCACGGGTCATAATTGCCAGCTCTACTCTTATTGTTGACTTATTGCATGAAACACAAGAGAAAGAATCAGCCTTTCTGATTCTAAGCTTTCTGGATATAAGAAAGAAGATGTCATGAAGTCATTAGCAATGCATGGTTTGGTGGGGGGGGGGGCGCAAGGTGTTCATTTTCCTTTTAAAACAAAGATAAACTGGCTACGACGGGAACTGTGTCAATGGAATGAGGAAGAAGTTCGCAACATCCATATGATAAAACAAATGATCTATGATGAAATCGCCAAAATTCAGGAAGCAATCTCTTTATCTCCTTCAGAAGTTTTGGAAATTAAGGAAAAGGAATTGCAAGCCGAGTATGCTCAACTCTTAAAATAGCAAGAGACTCTTTCGAACCAAATGTAAAAGATTAAATGGTTGAAGGATGGTGATCAGAACACTGCATTTTTCCACAAGTCTACTCTTATTCAAAGGCAAAGGAATTTCATTCAGTCTCTCAATAAGGATAATAATGAGGAGACTACATCAACCAGGGAATTAAATCATCTTGTTGTTTCCTACTTTGAAGACCTTTATAAGGCTTCCCCTTCCACATCTAACTTTGAACTTATTGGTCTTATTATGCAGGGTATAACAACCAAGCAAAATGATGAAATTACGAGAATTCCATCTGTTGAGGAAATCTGGAAGGTGGTTAAAGAGATAACGCCATACAAATGCCCCAGTCCAAATGGATATCAAGGGGTTTTCTACTATGAATTTTGGGATATCGTCAAGCCTGATGTGGTAACTCTTGTTCAGAATCTTTTCAATACTACTACTATGCCTATGGGTCTCAACGATTCAACCATACCTTCACTACCCTTATCCCTAAAATCTTACACCCGAGGAGAATAACTAAGTTTAGGCCCATTAGCCTTTGTAATTGTGTGTACAAAATTATTTCAAAAAATTCGGTGTTGCAATTGAGACATTTTCTGAATGCTCTCATCTCTCCAAACCAAAATGCTTTCATCACTGTGGGACCATCAAAATCACCTACAGGACCTCCTAAACACCACAAGGGCTTCAAACAAAACATGAAGTCGCCACCATCCAAAGTCTTGGTGTGGATGGACACCAAAGTGAGCATAAAAGAGCAAAATATAGCCAAAGTAGCTCTAATTCAAGGTTTAGTCAAGAGATAGGGTAAAGGGTAAGGTTATCAGTAGGGGAAGGTGTTAGGCACCCCTACTCATCCATACAAGATGGTTGCCATATGCTTTTTCATGTTACCTGCTTGCTTGCATACAAAAATTACTTAAAAACAAGTAAATGTAAACAAGCACATATGTGATTCTCCATATGAGTTGTCCAATAGATTCTGGACTCTATTTGTGAAAGTATCATCCTCAGGACTTCATGATTCAATTAAAAATCCAGACCAAAATTGAAGAAAAGGGATTAAACCAAATATGTAAAAATCAATTCAAAAATAAGCTATTTGAGCTGTGCATCTTCAATCAACCATAAATCATTCATTTCACATTAAAATTGAGTAAAACCAAGCCATTTGCAAGCTTATAAGATGTAGAAAACTCAGCAAAAATTTCGTTTAAATCCAATTAAAAATGAGAGAGATACGCTTGCTACAACTTGCTGGTTTACCACAGTGATAATGGTGACAGGCCTACTTCACAAGTCTATTCATGGAGATTGGCTGCATTTAAATCCTTGAAAATTGGTACAGAGTAATTATGAAACACCATCTTTCGAATGGCATATGCCTCAGTCCATAGTTCATCCATATGAAGTCCATGTGTGCTTGCAAACACAACAACTCATTCACAGATTAACCCTGTTAACTACTAAGAAGCAGTACAAGGTCAATCAAGCATATACACCTTAATTATGATTAAAAAATCATGAAACTAATTGGATTTGAAATTAGACTTATAAAAGAAGACTCAAAAATTAAAATCACTTAAATCGGAGTTGAAATGAGCCTTTGGTGCTCAATTAAAGTGACAAGTACCGCAAACTATTTAAGTCTGATTTATAAACTTCAATCAAATAGTGTGAGCAATCGGCTCCATATAAATTGCTCAAAATTTACAGGATTAAACTAGACTTCCTCAGCTTTCATATGCCATAAGAATCATTCAAAACTTCATCCACATGATGAAGTTATGAATAACACAAGATAAGGCACATGTTCTGTAACGCCCCGGATTCGGGTTACGTGAAATAAACCGTAACTCGTCTCCGAAGAGTTAACTTTCCACACCGGATCGCTATATCAGAGTGAATGAAACACATGAAATAAATAATAAATATATAATCAGAGTCAACTATATCCCCAACTCATCTGAACCAAGCATATACCCGGTAACGTCGTTTCTGAGATTTGAAAACAAAACAAAACAAACAGTGTGAGATACGAATATCTCAGCAAGTAGCACATTCATGCTCAAATACATTTTATTCAGTTCTAAAACATGGATGATTTGCAAACATATAAGTTTACCGAGAAACACGAATAATCCGAATAATCCGACTAATCCGACAAAACAATATCAAACCACGTAGTATGGTGGGACTCGTGAAATTTGACCATTGTATAAGGTTTAATTCTAGCTCCAAACAGTCCAGTCTAAGAACCTCTGCCAAAACTGATTCCTCTTCATAATCTGATGCTTCTACAAAATCTGATGCCTCTGCAAAATCTGATTCCAATATCATCGTCTCTCGGTGGAAATCACAAGACCTCACCCTCTCTAGGGTGGAAACGGATAACAATCCAGTCTGAAAACCACTGTTGTATCTGATGCTAAAATTAGACCTCACCCCTTCTGGGATGGAAACGGAACTACTGCAGCACTTCCCTCATGGAAGGCCTCTCTATCCTGAAGGAAATGCACTAGGGTAATTTGATTTGCAGCACATCCCTCATGGAAGGCCTCTCCAGATAGAGGAAACGCACGAAAGAGACTAGACTTAAACCAAACAAGATAGACAGACCTCACCTACTAGCTAAATTATGGATCCATAACGAACTAAGCACTAAATAGCTTAAATAAACCAACAAGTGAAACAAAAGCTTCGATTTAAGTCAAAAAGTATTCCGACGTGTAGAACAACATATAACCTGGTGCAATCAAACATAACATGGCCACTCAAGACCAACTTACTCCCTCATAGAGTTTCCCAGATACTTTCTTAAATACCAATTCTCAAGAATAGAACGCATGCATTTCCAATACCCACTTTTGGATATAAGAACAATAATCAAATAACTCATTCGAGAACAATCAATGTATTCAAATCTATACCAAATAGGAAATTAAATAAATTCCAGCAAAAGCAAAAAGTAATTCAAATAATAAGTTTTCAGATGGTAAATACATGTTCCAAAACCACAACAATATGAAAAATCCTTCAATTAGGCATAATTCAGAAGACAGATTTCCTGTTGGGCAAAACCGCCGATGGATATACACTTTTTATTCTGTAATTTAATCCCTAATAAACTTCTAACAGCTCCTGGATATCAATTAACTCTTGAATAACTCAGATAAAATAATACCTTAGGTTAGAACACCATAATTTACTCAAAAGACAATCTACCGCACATGACTGATATTACATCTTTGCTGAAACTAGAACCCAACCAGATTATCTACTGGTGGTTTCCCCCCATATTAATTTAGTAGAAGGAATTCACTTAAAGGCCCCTACAACACCTTTCTAGGGTTTATTGAGATTATACAAATAGTATTTAAGGATTTCAATTACAAAAAACTTCACCTGTAAAATTAGCCGCCCACATCTGTAGATGTTGATTTCCACAATTAATTTCTCAGCTTGACACTTTAACTATCTCACATCATAGTGGTATGAATTTCTCAACTAACATCATTACATAACCTTATTAACCTCTAATTAACTCTCACAGGATAGTTTTTAAACTTTAAAACAAGGAATTATATCTTCCCTGAAATCAGCCGCGCATGGCTGTATTTTTTTAGCTGAGTGCCTACCTCACATAGGTGAGCAATGGTTGGTGCCCCTAAGCATTCTCCAGAAAATACACCAGCGCCTACCTCAGTCAGGTGAGCAAATGGTTGAAAATCCTGGGCGCCCATACCAAATTTGCTATGATGAATGCAGCAATTGCAAATATACTAAACTGATCAATATTATTCTTCCATTCCACTTCTAACACATTCTTATCAATGTAAACAACCAATTTATACACATTTGGATTTAAATCAAATGAGTAATCAACCTAAACAAATGTAGGCGCCATTTCATACTAAAAACACAGATTTCGGTAAAACAGTGACACAAAACTCTTCCTAATTTAATTCGATCATCTAAAACAAAATCTGAGGTGCTACTTGCCTGGCTTTGCTGGAGAATCCAAACTCATTAGAGAAAAATAGCCGATCTGAATTCTAAACGCTCAAAATTTCCCTCTGACAAACTGCAATTTCGCATAAGACTAATTTTAACACTTGATTTCATATCTCTGCTAAAAACTTGATAAAACCTAACTAGTACAAGCTAAATCTAATACTTAACTGATCTTTACCTGATTAGGAATGAAATCTGAACAAAAACTCAGTCGGCTGGAATCAAGCTCCTTTCCTCATCGAACAGAGCTTTTCTTCACAAAAATTCTTTTAGAATCGATTGATTAAACTTTCCTCCAAGGATCTGGATTTCTCTCCTCAAGTACTCTAATCCAGAGTTCTAATGCTTCAAATTCCCAAGCGGCCAAATGAAATTCTAATCACTCGCGTTGCAATTTATAACACGTTCCAGAAACTCTTCAACTTCTTCCTTCATGATCCGCTGAAACGCCACTCCACCGAAAATCCTACACCTTCACTTTATTAGTCTTGAACAGCTGATTTGCCACCCAGCTAAATATATATTACCACTTAATATCATATATCAAATTTTCTTACCTTCTTTATTTAATTATTACAATATGACATGACTATCACTTACCCAAATTATCATAATCTCCAATTTGTTCTGAAATTCCCAAATTGCCCTTGCGACACTCCACAAATCCCCTAAATCCAATTTTTAATATTATTAAAAATTCGAGGTTTTACATGTTCTGTCTAGATCTGTAAAAATTGAATGAAATCAAGCCAAAACCATGGGTGTGTGCATATGATTCTATAGACCTGAAAACATTTGAAATAGCATGAAATTGATTCAAAAAAACATATAGGGCAAGGATTTGGCTCTGATCTCTCATTATTTGGAGAGTGAGAACCAAATCTACCTATATTGTTACGAAATTAACTCAAATTGGAAGAGAATAGACCATGAGGTCTTCTCTAGAAGATTAAAACCATTAAAAATCAAAGATCAAGAGTCCTGAGATGTTGATCTAAGGCTTCTAATCTCAGATCTACCATATTAAGCAAGATAGATCTAAGATCTATGCCTAGATTAAAGAGATGAAGTGATTGTGTGCATAAAGTGTATAAGAAATCAAATTTGTAGAGAGAATTGAGATCAAATGCTATCAAACAACATAGATCTATGAAATTACTCTCAAATTGAAGCAAAAATGCACACAAGCAACAATCACAAGCAAACATAAGCAAATCATGCATATATCATATCTAAAGGGTTCTAGATCTAAAGGATCCATTCCATAGCTTATTTCTCCTAGCTCTCTCTTCATGTTTTACGGCTAGAGAAGTGGCTTAAGATACTTTAAACCATGATTTGGGGTTTCAAACACACCCAAGCCTTACACTACAGAAAGGTAGAAGATGAGAGAGTGTTTGAATTGAAAGAAAATGTAAAAGAAGAGTTAGAGAATTAACTTGGATGCCTTGGAAGCTTGAAAGGAGAATTGGGCAGAGTTTTCCTTCTCCTTCAACAGCTCTCAGGCACAAAATTTTAGCCCTTTGCTAGAGGAAACACCCTCTATTTATAGGCAAACTTGAGGGTATAAAAGTCCCAATAGGGTAGACACAAAAATGTGTCTAGATCCTTCCAATTCAAGCTTAAAACATGAATTGAGGGGAATTTGACCAATTTCGGAGGTCAATTTAGGGAATTCAAAGTTCCCAGAGAGAGGTTTAAAGGTAAATAAGGGAAAGCTCGCAGGAACTTTCAATTTGAATTAATTTGTTCATGACCGAAAACTCAGGTCGGCTACAAATAATAACATATATATCCGAAATATAATTTCTGTCATTCATAATATATATATAACAGAAATCTAAGTTCGAATCAAATTCAGTTACAGCCCATATGTGTTTGCTGATGTGGCATAACTATCAAAGATTTGAAATTCTAGCTCATTAATTTGATCCGACATATAATTTCAACTAAAAATATATTTTTTATGACCGAAATACAATTTCGGCTACACTATAAAACTTTATGACCGAATTGTTACTTCGGTTACACATAAAACCTTTATATCCAAAATATAATTTCGGTCAGTCACAAATGAATTCTTCGAATACATATTTATTCTTTGGTTTATAAAGTGCAATTTGGGGTGTCTACAATCTCTGGAAGGTCTATAGGAGATATATAATGTTGAATCATGAGATTTTCCACCGTTTAGGGAAACAAAAGAAGGCTAGCAGATCCAAACTCAACCATCTTAATGATCGTGGTATGTATGCTTTAAAGTTGGACTTTTCCAAAGCCTATGATAAGTTGACTTGGCAGTTCTTGAAGAAAGTTATAGCAACCTTTGGTTTTAGTGATAAAGCGTAGAATTTGATTATGAACGGTGTATCATATGTTACTTATAGTGTTTTAATCAATGGTTCTCCTTCATGACACATTCAAGCAGAAAGTGGTCTTCGACAAGGAGACCCCTTTATCCCCTTATTTGTTTATTTTGTATCAGCAGGCCTTGTCCTTGGCTATAGGGCTGAGTTTGATGGAAGATTTCAAAGTTTTGCTCTTAAGCGTGGAGGTTTTAATTTGTCTCACCTTATGTATGCAAACAACATCAATATTTATGGTTTTACAAAGGAAAGGGAAGTTCATTGCATGATCCGGCTTCTCCACAATCATTGCGCTGAGTCAGGCCAGGAAATTAATGGTAGGAAATCAGCTATATTTTTCAATAGGAACACAACCAGGGAGCGAAGAGTATCAATTAGGAAGATGTTTGATGCGGTATGAAAACAAAGTGGGAGAAAGTATCTCGGAGTTCCTATGTTGGGGTCTAGGCCTAAAGCTAGTGATTACTTTAGACACCCCAAAAGTGCACGATTTTTGATAAATCTTGAAGATTGGAATTTTCAATTCTTTGCATTGGGTTTGAAATCCTTAACCCATTTGAATCTAAAACCGCAAAGGAAAAGGCCCGAATTCAATCTTTTGTGCAAAGTCAAACTTTTTCCAGTTGAATTTTGTTGACTTTTGACCCTAGAAAATGAAATATTTTTTAAAGCAAGATTTCAAGATAATTTTTCCCGGTAATCAGGTTTTTAGCAATGTTATTGCATAAATGAATTTTTTTAGATTTTAAATCTTGACGAATACCTTGGTATTAACATGTTGAATCTTTTTACCGGACCTGAAAAATCGGAATTTAGCCTTGAACTAGAAAGTTGACTTTTTATTCACTTAGAATTTGGGTCTGGAACTATTTTTAATGGATTCAAATTGGGGGGGGGGGGGGGGTGTTTGCTTATTTACATGTAATATCTTAAGTAAATAGAGATTAAAAAATACAAGGACATTTACTTAAATGATATTACATATAAATAAATATTGCTTATGCAAGCAAGGGTCAGTGCCATGCAAAAGCTGTGCAGAGAAGCTTTTTCTTTGTATTCGACATTATATGTCGAATACAAGCCTTTTGCTTTGTATTTGAAATTTTATGTCGGATACAAAGATCTTTGTTTGTATCCGACTTGAGTTGTCAGATACAAGGGTTTTGTTCAAAATTGGAAAATTACAAGAGTTTTCACTTTTTTACTGTTTTACACATCTCTATGAGTGGGAATTCCCGGAAATAGCCTTAGGGTTTAAGTTGGTGGATTCTAGACATCATTTTGTGTCTACCATTAGGGTTCCCCCTAACCCTAGCCATTGCCTATAAATAGGAAGCCTCTCCTCAAGCAAATGGCCAAGAGTTAGAGATTGAAGAGCTCCAAGTGAAGAAGGGAAACCTTTGCCCCATTGCTTTCAGCACCCCAGGTAAGCCTAAATCCCCTTTTCTTTTATGTTCTTAAATTCTAGAAATAGTTCTTTTCTTCTACTTTTCTGTAGAATAATGGCCTACTGTTTGTGCTTGAAACCCCTCTCCCTACTCAAAATACCTCGAGACTCTCTCTAGCCGTAAAACGTGAAGAGAGATGTTGTGAGACATGGGAAAAATCACCGGGATGATTTCCCCTCCGTCAACACACGGGGCTCAACGTAAAGTGGGAGAGTCGCCACTATTCAGATTTTTGGGGTGTGAATGGACACCAAAAGATTCAAAAATAATCAAAAAGAGCTAAAAGGCAAATACTAGAGTAAAAATAACTCTACTTGAAAATAAAATCCAAAGATGGGTAAGGGGATTAGATTATGAACAGGGGAAGGTGTTAGGCACCCCCATCCACCCACACAAGGTGGTTGCCAAGTGTTGTTCATGCTAAAAAAATAAGAAAACTTGCTAAAAATCATTAAAAACCATGAAAAAGGACAAATGTATGATATCTTCACATGAAAATCCAAATGAATTCCAGATCTTCTTTTATGTCAATATCACTTCTGGAATATCACCAAAGGATGGAAATCAAAGCAAAAGTGGCACAAAACCAAGTTGAACTAAATCCAGGAAATTCGGTAAAAGCAAGAACCTTTTGTCTTGAAATCAATCAAATCAAATTTTAAATTGACTCAAACCAAATCCATTTGAAAGATTATGGTAAATAAAAGACTCATGCAAAATTTCAACTAAATCCGGTTGAAATCCTAGGAGTTATGCTCCTTTAAAATCTACTGCTGGAGATGATTAAAAGTGATAAGTGGGCAAATTTGGAAAATCACTTCGAAAAATCGGCTCCATATAAATCCATGAAATTTGGTGTGAGTGAAGCCTGTATGGCCATCTTTCAATTGAAACTAGCCTCATACAAAAACTCATTCGGATGTGCCTTGGGTGGTCTCCCGAACAGGCCACGAAGATCACAGATTTACCCAGAAAAGTGCTGTTGAACAGCTCTGAGTAAATTTGTTGCTCATGACACAAATGGAGTCAAAAAATTATGAAACAAATTGGATTTAAAACTAGACTTCCATAGGAAAACTCAAAAACAAGAATCACTTGAATCGGACTTAAAACGAACACATGGCGCTCAGTCGAAGTGACAAGTTCTGTATTCAAATCAGAACTGACCTATCAAGTTCGACAGAGAGGTGTCAAAAATCCGCTTGATAGAAATTCATGACATTTTACAGGCATAAACTAGACAGCCCCACCTTTCCCATAGCTCTAGAATCACCCCAAAATTCATCCGGACGATGAAGTTACGAGTGTCTGAAGTTGGGGTACAGTTGCTGTCAAGTTAAGCCTTTTTTGAATAAAAATAACTCAAAACAGTGATAAAAGGTGTGTGATCCGTGCAAGATGAATCAAAATCTTTTGAAAATCATTTCAAAACATCTCAAAATTGCTTGGGGATATTTATTTTAGATTTATCACAATAAATGCAATAAATCCGAAATATTAGCCCATCCCGCCAAAATCACGTGCTATGTATGTGTAGGTGTAAGAATCATTCCAACAACATAGCAAAGATAGCATGCATTTATATCAATCAAAATAGGGTTCTAAAAACAACCTAGGGTTCCGTTCCATTATCGTTTCCCTTAGTTCTCTCTCCCCGTTAAACACGGTTCTTCAAGATAAACTTGGGGGTACTTTGAATATGGAACGGTTTTCATAGAATCACAAGGCTTATTTCATAATAGCATGCATTTAGATCAACAAAAAAGGGTTCTAGAACAACCTAGGGTTCCGTTCCATTATCGTTTCCCTTAGTTCTCTCTCCCCGTTAAACACGGTTCTTCAAGATAATCTTGGAGTACTTTGAATATAGAACGATTTTCATAGAATCACAAAGCTTATTCAAATAGGTTCTAACTCTAAGGTCAATCCTCAGTCTCGTTTCACCTAGATCCCGCCTTCACATTTTACGACTAGGGGGAGTCTTGAGATACTTTGAGTAGAGGAAGGGTTTTCATATACACATCATAGGCCTTAATCTACAGAAAGGTAGAAGAAGAGAACTAGACCTAGAATGTAAAAAACATAAAAGTAAAGAGAGGTTTGAGGCTTACCTGGGCTTCTGGAAGCAAGACTACAGCGGTTCCCCTTTTCACTCGGAGCTCTTTGATCTCAAGAGTTAATGACAAGAATTAATGACCATTTGCTTAAGGAGGAGCCTCCTATTTATAGGCAAAGGCTAGGGTTAGGGTTGGTGGGATGATAGACACAAACTAATGTCTAAAGCCCACCAACCTTAACCCTAAGGCTATTTCCGAGATTTTCACTCATTTAATGAAAGATATGATGGTAAAAAGTGAAAACTCTCAGAAAACCCTAATTTTGAGCAAAAATCATGTATCCGACATATCAGTATCATGTATCCGACATATCAGTTCGGATACACAAGCATCTGTATGTATCCGACATATGATGTCAGATACATTAAGGTTTTCTTATATCCGACAACTTATGTCGGATACGAAGAGGTATGCTTGTATCCGACCTAAGTTGTCGGATACGAGGAAAAATGCACATTTCTCAAATTTTGTGCTGGTTTCAAAGGAAATAATGATTTTTGCCAATTATTCTTCATTTTTACTGTGCAATTTGGGGTGTCTACAGATGTAAGGGAAACGAGAATGGGAGTCGACCCTTAGTCATAGAACCCTCTTGAATGGCCTATGATTGTGTAAAACCCCATTCCCTACTCAAAGTACCCCAAGATTATTTCTAACCGAAAAAGGCGAAGAGAGAACTAAGGGAAACGAAAACGGGAATGGAACCCTAATTATAGAACCCCCATTTGATTAATGTACTTTGAATGCTATATGTTGTGATGTATGTATTTAAAGAGATGGTTTTTACAAATGCACACATAGCACTCGTTTTGTCGAAATCGGCTTGTATTTTGGATCTATCGTATTCATTATGATAGATCTGAAATAAATGGCCCCAAGCATTTCTGGGATATTGTTTAATGATTTTCAAAATGATACAAACAAGTTTATCTTGAGTATTGAAGATCTCTTGGTCTAACCTCTCGATTTTGGGCATTTTTGCTCCATTTTAGGGTTTTTGGAATATTATCTTCAATCGAAGAGAATGGTGAGCCAAATTCGTGCCCTATTTCCTCCTGGAGGTTTTTCAATACTTTTTCAAATGATTTTCGTTTGGATTGCACGGATTACACACACTTAATCATTGTTTTGGGTTGATTTTACTTAAAAATGTCAAAACTGGACAGTATCTGTACCCTAACTTCTAACACTCATAACTTCATCATCCGGATAAATTTTGGAATGATTCTAAAGGCATGTAAAAGGTGAGACTGTCTAGTTCTTGTCTGTAAAATTTCATCAATTTTATGAAGTGGATTTTTGACACCATTCAATCAAAGTCGACAGGTCAGTTCAGGCGAGATTGCTGATCCTGTCACTTTGAATGAGCACCATCTGCTCGATTTAAGTCCGATGTGAGTAAATTTGGTTTCTGTGTCTTCCTTTGTGAGTCTACTTTCAAATCCAGTTGGTCTCACAATTTTTTGATTTCATTTGTGTCTTGTGTGACTAATTTACTCAGAACTGTCCTATAGCACAATTCTATGCTGATCTGTGATTCTCTAGGCATGTTCGTGAGGTCACACAAGTCACATCGGAATGGAGTTGGGTGTGAGGCCTATTTCATTTGAAAGATGGCACTACATACTTCATTCGTGCAAATTTTCATGGATTTATATGGAGCCAATTTCCCCAAATGGATTTCCAAAGTTGCCCACTTGTTACTTTTATCGATTTACAACAGCAGATTTCAAATGAGCATAACTCTTAGGGTTTTAACCGGATTTAACTAAAAATTTTCATGAGTATTCTATTTATCATAATCTTTCAAATGGATTTGGTTTGATTCAATTTGAATTTGATTTGAATGGTTTATGGTCAAATGGCTCCATCTTTTACCGAATTTTCCGGATTTGTTTTAACTTGTTTGTGTTCAATTTTTACTTTGATTTCCATTGAAATGGTGATGTCCCAGAAGTGATACTTCCATAAAAGAAAGTCTAAGATTCATTGGACTTCTCATGTGGAGGGATCATACATGTGTTTAATCCTTTTTCAAGTTTTTTTGATTATTTTAATTAGCAAGCTTTCTTTATTTTGAGCATAAACAACACTTGGCAACCACCTTGTGTGGGTGAATGGGGGTGCCTAACACCTTTCCCATTCATAATCTAATCCCCTTACCCATCTCTAGATTTTATTTTTAAGTAGAGTTATTTTTACTCTAGTTTTGCCTTTTGTGCTTATTTTGATGATTTTGGTGTCCATTCACACATTAAAAGAATGGTGGCGACTCTCCCATTTTTATGAATCCCGTGTGATAACCGGAAAGCCACGAAATTGATTTTTCTCCATGTCTCACAATTACTCTAAGATGCTTGAAAGAGTCTCCTTGTGAATAGCTGGTTGGAAAGCTATCCTTGTATCACAAATGGGCTGACTATTGTTGATGTGCTTTCCTCCTTACCACTCCATCTGATGAACTATTTTTTGTTACCATAGGAAGTTTTGAATAAAGTAGATAAGCATGCACGTACTTTCTTTTGGAGGAAAAGAAGTGAGGGACAGAGTGTTCATACTATTTACCGGGAAAGGATTACTCAACAGAAAAGAAGTGGTGGTCTCGATGTTAAACATCCTCATCAGATGAATAAAGCCTTGATTTTGAAGGCGGCGTGGCAATTACTAAAGAACGACGGAGGCATATGGTCAACCTTCATGAAAAACACATACTTTCCTAACCATAATTTTATTGAGGCTTCATTCAGGAACAATCAGTCGTTTGGATGGAAACAAATGTACTACATGAAGGATTGGCTTGTTCAAGGCAGTACATGGTGTAGACACCCCAAAATTGCACGATTTTTGATAAATCATGAAGGAGAGAAATATCTTATTGGAATTTTCAATTCTTAGCATTGGGTTTGGGATACTTAACCCATTTGAATCCAAAACCGTAAAGGAAAAGGCCCGAATTCAATCTTTTGTGCAAAGTCAAACTTTTTCCGGTTGAATTTCGTTGACTTTTAACCCCAGAAAATGAAATATTTTTTAAAACCAGATTTCAAGATAATTTTTCCCAGTAATCAGGTTTTTAGCCATGTTATTGCATAAAAGAATTTTTTGAGATTTTAAATCTTGACGAATACCTTGGTTTTAACATGTTGAATCTTTTTACCGGACCTGAAAAATCGAAATTTTGCCTAGAACTTGAAAGTTGACTTTTTATTCACTTGGAATTTGGGTCTGTAACTATTTTTAATGGATTCAAATGGGGGGGGGTGTTTGCTTATTTACATATAATATCTTAAGTAAATGGAAATTAAAAAATACAAGGACATTTACTTAAACGATATTACATGTAAATAAGTATTGCCTGTGTTAAAATTCGGATAAAAGCTTCTTCTTTTTGTATCCGACAGATAATGTCGGATACAAAACATCTTTATTGTATCCGACAGATAATCTCGGATACAAAGGATCTTTATTGTATCCGACAGATAATGTCGGATACAAAGAGAATTGCTTGTATCCGACCTGACATGTCGAATACAAGCTTTTTGCTCAAAATTAGGGTTTTCCGAGAGTTTTCACTTTTTACCATTATATCCTTCATTAAAGGAGTGGAAATCTCTGAAATAGCCTTAGGGTTAAGGTTGGTGGGCTCTAGACATTATTTTGTGTCTACCATCATACAAACCCTAACCCTAACCTTTGCCTATAAATAGGAGGCTCCTCCTTAAGCAAATGGCCATTAACTCTCTTGCCATTAATTCTTGCCAAGAACTTTTGCCAAGAAGATCTCCAAAAGAAGAGGGAAACCGCTGCGGAAGTGCTTTCAGAACCCAGGTAAGCCTCAAACCTCTTTTTAATTTTTGTTTTTATATTTCTAGATCTAGATCTCTTCTTCTACCTTTCTGTAGAATAAGGCCTTGATGTGTGTATGAAAATCCTTCCCCGGCTCAAAGTATCTCAAGACTCCCCCTAGCAGTAAAACGTGAAGGCGGAATCTAGGAGAAACGAGACTGGGGATTGATCCTAGTACTAGAACCTCTTTTGAATAAGCCTTTTGATTCCATGAAAACCGTTCCATATTCAAAGTACCCCAAGATTATCTTGAATAACCGTGTTTAACGGGGAGAGAGAACTAAGGGAAACGATAATGGAATAGAACCCTAGGTTGTTCTAGAACCTCCTTTTTTATTGATCTAAATGCATGCTATAAGCCTTGTGATTCTATGGAAACCGTTTCATATTCAAAGTACCCCAAGATTATCTTGAAGAACCGTCTTTAACGGGGAGAGAGAACTAAGGGAAACGATAATGAAACGGAACCCTAGGTTGTTTTAGAACCCTATTTTGATTGATATAAATACATGATATCTTTGTTATGTTGTTGGAATGGTTTTTACACCTACACATACATAGCACATGATTTTGGTGGGATAGGCTCATATTTTGGATTTATTGCGTTTATTGTGATAAATCTGAAATAAATAGCCTCAATCAATTCTGGAATGTTTTCAAATGAATTTTAAAGGATTTTGATTAATCCTGCACGGATCACACACACTTTATCACTATTTGGAGTTGGTTTTCATAAAAAATGGCTTAACTTGACAGCAACTGTACCCCGACTTCGGGCACTCGTAACTTCATCGTCCGGATGAATTTTGGAGTGCTTCCAGAACCATGGAAAAGGTGAGGCTGTCTAGTTTATGCCTGTAAAATTTCATACATTTCTATCAAGCAGATTTTTGACACCTCTCTGTCGAAGTTGATAGGTCAGTTCTGATCTGAATACGGAACTTGTCACTTCGACTGAGCGCCATGTGTTCGTTTTAAGTCCGATTTGAGTGATTCTTGTTTCTGAGTTTTCCTTTGTGAGTCTAGTTTCAAATCCAGTTAGTTTCATAATTTTTTAACTCCATTTGTGTCGTGAGAAACAGATTTACTCAGAACTGCTCATCAGCACTTTTCTGGGTAAATCTGTGATCTTCGAGGCCTGTTCGAGAGACCACCCAAGGCACATCCGAATGAATTTTTGTATGAGGCTAGTTTCATTTAAAATATGGCCATACAGACTTCAATCACACCAAATTTCATAAATTTATATGGAGCCGATTTTTCTAAATGATTTTCCAAAGTTGCCCACTTATCACTTTTAATTATCTCCAACAGCAACTTTAAAGGAGTCATAACTTCTAGGATTTCAACCGGATTCAATTGAAATTTTGCATGAGTCTCTTATTTATCATAATCTTTCAAATGGATTTGGTTTGATTCAATTTAAAATTGGATTTGAATGATTTCAAGACAAATGGCATTATCTTTTACCGAATTTTCCGGATTTGACTCAACTTGGTTTTGTGCAATCTTTGCTTTGATTTCCATTTATTGTTGATATTCCAGAAATGATATTGACATAAAAAAGGATCTGAAATCCATTTGGATCTTCATGTGAAGATATCATACATTTGCCATTTTTCAAGGTTTTTAATAATTTTTAGCAAGCTTTCTTATCTTTTTTTCATGAACAAACACTTGGCAACCACCTTGTGTGGGTGAATGGGGGTGCCTAACACCTTCCCCCGTTCATAATCTAATCCCCTTACCCATCTCTGGATTTGATTTTCAAGTAGAGTTATTTTTACTCTAGAATTTGCCTTTAGGCTCTTTTTGCTTATTTTGAATCTTTTGGTGTCCATTCACATCCCAAAAATCTGAATGGTGGCGACTCTCCCATTTTTACGTTGAGCCCGTGTAGTGACGGAGGAGGAAATCATTCCGGTGATTTTTCCCATGTCTCACACATGGTCAGTGGCTAATGGAAGGAGTATTGACATCATTAAGGACTGATGGATGGGAGCTGAGGAGAACCTGGTCGTTTAGAAAAATCAAGAGCTATTCAATTTGACTAAGTTTAGTCAACTTATCAATCCAGATACTGGGCAATGGGATTTTCACCTTCTATCCCAATTCTGGAACCGTGAGATGGTTCAAAAAATTTCGTCAATCCCAATTTCCCAATCTCTGTTATCAGATAGAAGGCACTTGAAATATACAACCTCCGGCAATATCTCGATCTCCCCCAGCTTACAGAATGTTATTGGGTAGTTAAGTCCAGGTCGAAAGCAAGGTTTGGTTGAAATTTTGGCATTTGAAATGCCAATCAAGAGTGAAATTCTTTTTTTGGAAATGTATCTCCCGGGGTCTCCCCACCGCTCAATTGCTTGCCTATAGATTGCGAAACATAGAAAATGTATGTGTTTTCTATAATTTTGAACAGGAGTCAACGGAACACACATATGGCTTCACTACTCTTTTTCGAGAGCGGTTTGGTTAAACTGTTTTTGAGGAACCATGCAGACGTCTGGGCCCCAAAATTATCTGTCTTCCGAATTGGTTTTCTTATATTTTTTTTCCTTGAAAATGCCTCTCATGGATGCTAAAATTATTGATTTTGTATCTCAAGTGGCAAATTTTGGCTGGGTAAAGTGTAAGAAAACGTAATTGAATACTGTACCATGGATAAGAGGCTTCGATGGAGGAGGTTTGTATGGAAATTCAGAGGATCCAAAATGAATCTCTAAATATTTTGTCTTCACCTCAGCGCAATGGAATCACTAAAACCCCTAGAAAAGTGCGATGGACCAAGCCGCCTCTTTCTTTAAGATAAATTTCGACGGGGCTTTCCGCAGTTCCATGAAGCATGCGGCTATTGGCGGTGTTCTCAGGGACTATGAGGGTAATTTCAAAGGAGGATTTGTTGCTGAAATTAATTCACCATCGGCCTTAGTAGCTAAAGCACTTGCAGCTCTAGAGGGTATTAAGTTGGTTGCTGCATCTCATTGTTCCAACATCATCCTGGAAGGCGACTGACACACACTGATTCATCTCTTGAAAAACCCGTTCTCTGTTCCTCCATGGAGCATTCTGGGTGTTTTCTATCAAGTTAGATCTCTTTGCTCTTCTTTTGAAACTATTTTTTTCTCCCATACTCTAAGGGAGGGTAATCAAGTAGCCGATGTTTTGGCTAAGTTCGCTTTGGATAGGTATTCCTATACTTGGATATGGTCCCCTCCTTCCTTCCTATGCATCTTCCTTTTGGATGATATGAGAGGGTGTTGTTTTCTCAAAAATTAATATATGACATTCTTTGTTCTTTACCAAAAAAATACATATTAAAAAGGGATAATTATAGTTTACCCGTTGAGGTTTTAGAGAATCCCACTTCCCCCTTGAGGGTTTTGAAATACTAGTTTATCACCTTGAAGTTTGTTGTTTGCAACATTCTCCCTTTATAAAAGTTTGATCGTTAAAATTTTAATCGTGTTGATGAGTTAGCAAGAATATGTATTGACAATTTTACCCCTCATATTCTAATTATTTAAAAGTACATACCAAGTTACCCCTTCATGGGCTAATTCAATGTTTACAAAACATTAGGTCAAATTAAAAAATAGTTCTCATTCACATCTTCACTGAGGGCATTTTTAATACTCAAGATATAAATAAAGCTTTTTGCTTTTAGATGTAGATAACAAGGAGCAAATTTATCAATTAACATTTTCTCACTCATGGTAATTTTAACGGTTAAATTTAAAAGGAAATAATTATTATATAAATAAAATTTCAAAGTGGTAAATTGATATTTTAGAAACCTCGGGGGTAAACTGGAACTTTTGGAAACCTCAAGGGGTAAACTATATGTATCCCTATTAAAAAAAAATCTACCACATCATCTTTATTTTCAATTATGAAGTGGTAATTTCTTCTTCTCTAAATTATTTCTCACATGTTACATGACAAACAAAAGGGGCAATTTTTCAACCAGGCATCAAGGAATCAAGGAGCTCTATAAGTCAGTTCAAAAGTCAAGAAATTTTAGGTCTCTAGATGTCTTTTTTACAGACTTGTCTCTTATAAGACAAGAATTTAGAAGGCTGCTACCCTTTGGTCGTTTAAGTAGCTTCCGTCACATAGTTTCCCACATAGGAAAGATTTCTTGTACGACCTTTTTGTCAAACAGCTAAGACAGTCTATTTTAACTATGTCCCTTGGTTCGACAGTCTATTTTAACTATGTCCATTGGTACTAGTGACACTCTTCTTCATTGAATATACAAGTTTCTTCCCACCAAAACAGTTCATCATCACCAGCTAGGATTTGTCTCAATATTCAGCAACCCACACTAGTATAGCTGTATAGACCTATTTGCATGACCCCGGTTGGATTGGTTGAACCCCATGTCATTAGATCAGTCAAATTGACTAACTGATGATTGGACCAATCAACTTGATTTGGGTCAACCTACATCAATCCAATGGTCCAACGTGACCAGCTAGCCCATAACCGAGATGGTTCAACGGTCGAAACCGAGCTCTACAAAGATGGTTTTGTGCATACCTGGTCTATTGACCCAGTGGTTTACAGAACCAGATTCAGGACTTGCCCATACCTACCAACTTAACTGGGTTGGCTCAGGCTCATATGAACGTGGCTGGGTCTGTATCAAGCTTTTCTCAATCGTCTTGGTTTTAGATTTTTCTCGCACAAGCATCAGAGATCATGGGGTTGGCAGATCCCAAGAGGAGGTGACGTAGGGTTCCGACCATCTGAGCGTCCAAATGGCGAGGCGTTCGGCGACCGTAGCGCGGTCGTCACCACTGCCCATGCAATTCCAGTTCACAAGATTTTACTTAAAATTTCCTTTGGCTTGCTTTTTCTTCACGCGTTTCATCACCATCCCCAAAAATATCATTAAAGAATTCCTTCAAATCCCATTAAAATTTCCAAAAAATAAAACAAAATTTGACACCCTCTTTTGCTCTCTCAAGCAAACATCCTCTCTCTAGATCTCTATCTCTCTCTCTAGACTCTCTCTTGTATCTCTGTGGATATAATAGTGTACCCACCGATACTTTTGCAGAGTACTCTTGTGTATGTTTTGATGAGTAACTCATCAACCAGCCCCATCTCTTTGTGTCTCTTTGTGCTTTAATTTGTTCTTTTGTTCGATTTTAATAAATGAGAAGAGGTTAAAGAAGATCGTAGAGAGAGAGGGAGGGGTTGGAGGAGCAGAAGCAGCAGAGATGTCCTTTTAGGTGAAGTGCTCTGGAACATGGAGTGAGTAATCACTCAATCACAGTCGGAGACTCAGAGAGCCATTAATGTCTTTGAAAATTAAAGGAAAAGGAAAACACGAGGTAAGGCCGTAAGGGCGTTTGTAGACAACAGCCTGACTCTCTTCCGACATTTGTGCTCTCTCATTTATATTTCACCATAACAACAGCAACACAACACACCCCACCAATTAATTTGCATCTCTCTCTCTCTCTCCTCTCCCTCTCTCTCTCTCTATCTCTATCTCCTCTCCCTCTCTCTCTCTATGTTCCTCTGGTCAAGCCTCAGTATCATAACCCACCAAACCCCTTTCAGTTTCTTTGCTATATTTTCTTCAGTCTCATCACCATTTACCACCAACTCTTTCTAGTCAAGCCTCAGCATCAAACCCATCTATCTTTCAGATCTCTTTCTCTCTCTAAACAATCCTCAGTATCCAACCCCACCAAACATTTTCAGTTTATTTGCTGAATCTTCCTTTACATCATCACACCTCGGGCCATCACCACCACAACGACTTTCTTCGCCGTCATCGATCAATTAAAGATATCCACAGAGGAGGAGAAGAAGAAGAAGAAAGAGACAGGAGACAATGAATGGTTTTGATTCTCAACATCCAGACACCTTGAAGAGGAGATGGCAAGAAAAGAGACTAGCAACCATGGACCACCACACCTTTCGCCGGAACTCACCAGGTTTCTACGCCAAACTCGTCGGTGCAACACCAGCTTCCACCACTCTCTTGGGCCATCACAACCTTTATGGCTTCCCAGTAATGGAAGATGACCCAGTATCCACTCTAGTCCCACCAGTTACAGTTGTGCTTGAAGGCCGGTCCATCTGCCAAAGGATCAGCCTCCATAAACACAACAGCTACCAAAGCCTAGCTAAGGCTCTTCGTCAAATGTTCGTCGACACTGGAGATAACGCAGGAGTTTCTTCAGATAATGATCTTAATCTTTCCAACGCCATTCCTGGTCACCTCATCGCCTATGAAGACATGGAAGACGACCTCCTCCTTGTCGGTGATCTCAACTGGAAGTAAGAAATATAACTAAATAAATATGTGTGTGTATATATATTTATACTCATTTTTCTCCTTGTTTTTGAATTTTGTATGTGTATGTATGTAGGGATTTTGTTCGTGTGGCCAAGAGAATTCGGATATTACCGGTAAAGGCAAACTCAAGGAAGGGAAGAGAAGGGGCTTAGCTGCTGCTGCTTTGACATTAGTGTAGCTTTAGAAGTTGTATCTTTAGCTTTGCTAATTAATACCAGTAAGGAAAGCAAGGAACTATATCTATAGAAATATCCATGTCCCATGGAACATGAAATATTGAGGCTTTTTGGCTAGAAATTTATATTTGGTTGTTGCCATGTGTGAAGTTGCTTGTTTTGTAAGATGAATGGGATTGAATGAAAAGGGGTCTATTCATCTTCCTTTTTCCTGAAGGGAAAGGCAGATTAGATTAGGAGGATTATGCATGTAATGTGTTTTTTGGTTTCACCTTATTAAGTACTTGGCATATCACCTAGTATGCACAACTCTCTTCTTCAATATAAAGAGAAGAAGAAACAAAAGAAAAAAACTCTCGTCAAGAAACTTAACCTTTTTTTTTCTCTTTTGAAACAAAATTAGCATAGTTCCAATTTTTGGGGTTTTTTTTTCAGAAATTGGTACTTTTTGGGTTTAGGAATTGCTTAAAATTTTATAATTATCAACTTAATAATTAATAAAGGTTTAAAAAAAATAACAAAAATGATAGAACTAAATTTAATTAATTAAAAGAAAACAAGAAGATCCCAAATTAATGTAATAAAATATATATACACGCACATTAGGGATAGGACCAAACGATGCTGCTCTTTTGGTTAGCTTCTGTCAAGGGTTAAGTCTAAGTGACGCCTGAATGACGACTAAAATGTTGAAACAAGAGAGCGCTTGTGCCGTATATAGTGCAAATTCCTTTTGACATCTAGTTTTCACATCTATATTGATGATGAGTTCACATTCTCTGCGATGTGAGCCTACAATCTCTTGAAAGCCTATCAATACACAAGTTTTAAGTCCACATAAAAATTGGTCATAGCTTACAAATTGCTGTCTCTATGGACATGATGCCATAAGAAATATCACAATGTAGAGAGATTTCGTGCAGTTAATGGCGATTTACAATTTTGATAAATAGTAATTGATATGACTACCATGTAATTTTTCTTGTCGGCATTTAATCAAGGTATCTATACTATTACTTAAGCAAACCTTGGGGAATATTCCCTAGGATTCTGGCCGGCCAACCAGTTTTGTTGCCACTAATAGTCTTTCAAAATTCTTTAAAATATTTTATCATCCGAGAGAAAACTACCTCATATCTTATCAATAACTACCCCATATATACAACCGTAAAAAAACTGCGACCCAAAAGTCCCATGTCAACTATTGGATAGTGCACATGCCTCCTCTAATGTATTATAAAACGAAGTATAAGCCTAGCCAGCTCTTTTGTGGAGCAAAATGTTGGTCAATACATATATAGAATTAATAAACATAACAAAGATGAAGAGATGAATGGCAAGCCTTAGAAGGAAACATTATGTTCAAGGGTCTAAAAAGTCGGTTTAAAATGATATTTGACAAGCTTTGCTTGGCCTAATTTATCCACCTACCCCAATTCAACTACTATTATGTATTTAGAAGGCCTTACTCATGCTCAAATCAAATAGACATGTTTTCCGCTATTATATATGAAAATAAATATAGTCCAAATCAAATGACAAAATGGATATGACTACAAGCTTATCTCTTCATTATATGGTTAGTCTGATTATGGGACCCTTCAATTATATTTGGTATCGATGAATTCCTAACCTTCTTCCCACTTTTAAATTTTCATTCATTTCTTTATGCTTGCTTCTTAGTTCTTACTTACAGTTTGAGTTGTCTACAAGCCTAAATAATAAAAAAAATTGGTCACAAATTCACCCTAGAAGAGAATGCGTTTATGATAATTTAATATATTATTCTCTTAAGGATTAGAGGAAAAAAAACCATGTACTCTCACCAATAAAGCCTTTAGCCTGAAATCAAATCCAAAACTTTTTAGGTTCAGGAGTGGACTTGGATAGACCCAAATAAAATACATATAATGCATGATACTCGTGATTTTTAACTTACATATATTGTTGCATATAAGGGTTTTTTTTTTTTCCTTTCATTTTAATGTTTGCTTAGCCTATAATTTAGAGGGTTCTTTAATGTAAGTCAAAATAATACGAATTGCTTCATTAAAAACCAACAACTCACATACCCTTGAAGCAAAAATTAAATAGTATAACATTTATTATATATATGTATCTTAAGTCAACTGGCATGGGTCAGGTTTTCGAACCAAAAACTCATTTGGAACCCTAAAACTAAATTCAAACGGAACACAAACTCTATCAAATTTGTTCCATCCTAACTCCTTATTGCTGGGGTCTTAATATGCTAGGTTTCTTCTAGTTTCTTTAATTTTCATGGCACATGCACTACTATATTCTAAGTACATAGGTAGTTGGGTAGTAATGTAGGAGTCTTTGTGAGGATAGTTTTACTCGTGATACTTGAGTAACTTAGTGATATGGGAGTTTTTTATGGATAGTTTTTAACAAGATATAAGAGTCTTCAAGAAATTTTAAAAGATTTTTTTTTATAACTGAAAAATGCGGTGGATACATTTTTCTTTTCCAAGATATATATAGGAGTCTTCTGAGAATTTTTAAAGATCTTTATAACTAACTAAAAAAGCTAGTTAGAATCTTGAGGATAAGTAAAACAGGATGTTAGTTAGTCTTAATAGTTTTATTTTTTTTTTAGAACCCAAGGTATCCGGGCCCGTTTACGCTTAACCGACTAATCCCTGAGGGCCCATGTAAGATCCTGTAACCTATACATGGTCCGATTAAGTCTAAGGCCCATAGACCTTATACAGGTAACCCCAAAGAATTGATAATACTTAAGAGGTTTTTGAACCTAAGACCACTAGTCTTAATAGTTATCAATTAGAACACCAAAAGTCTTAAAATATTATAAAAGTTATTCTTTACAACAACAAAAAGAGGCAAAAAGCAGCAAAAAAAAGAGCTTTAAAAAATTATAAACGTCACTCTCTCTCAAAAAGAAAGCATATTGAAACTGTCTACAACCATTTCATGTACAACATACTTTTGATTGGTCTTTGGGAAAAAAATGGAACTTATTAATTTATTGTTTTAAAAATTATTTTTAAACTAGAGTGATCCAATCAGAGGCTCATTGGATGTGTGGTTTCAGAATCCCCGTGTGCGCCCATATAAAAGAGGTTTTCTAGAAAATAAAATATATTTTCTTGATTTAAATAATATAGTAAAATATGGAAATCGAAAGCTTCTCAAGTCAAGAGTGTCACTTTACAAACTCACGTGTGATTTCCCGCAATGACCGGCACTTGCCACCACTTGCCACAAACTCATCTGCTTTTTGAGAAAGCGTTCCCTCTATGGTCAAAATCAGGTGATTCCGTGAAACCATTATCTAGAATGAAGTTTAAATGTGTGAGACCCCCTCCTAACATGAGCATTCATCCGTGCATTTTACACTGGGATCATTGAGTGGAACCAGATAAAACGCTCTTGCTTTTTTGTTGTTCAAAAAGATCACATTAGAGTACTTCAGAGAGCATACATTTTAATTTGTGTTCCTCAGCTGCTATGGGTTGATAACACTGTGGGCCCGCATCGTAAAATCCTACAACCTGGACTGATGTTGTGATAAATTACACTTACCTCCCTTGAGGTATACTATAATTACACTTACCTCCCTTGAGGTTTCTGAAATAACATTTTCCCCCCTTGAGATTTGTGTATGGGTCAAAATAACACTCTTTCATTGAAGTTTCCGTCAAAACAATAGTGATAGTTAGTAAAATAATTTTAACTGGACAAGATTACCCCCATTTAAAGATGAGAACAAAAATTTTAATGGCCTAAGACATAACTATCATTTAATTTAAACGGGGGTAATCTTGTCCAGTTAAAATTATTTTACTATCACTACTGTTTTGACGGAAACTTCAATGAAAAGTATTATATTGTGACCTATACACAAATCTCAAGGGGGAAAGTGTTATTTCAGGAATCTCAAGGAAGGTAAGTGTAATTATAACATACCTCAAAGGAGGTAAGTGTAATTTACCCTTTGATTTTATTTTTTATATCCAATAAGATTTTCGCCCATAGGTGATATTCTAAATTAAACGCCACATGAGGAAAAGTGAGATTCAACACACGTGCATCATTGCTTGTGGCGGACGAGTCGTGTTTCTTGCGGGAGGGTTTCCAACGCCACTTTGTTGAAACGGCTGTCATTGGTTTTGTTGGTGTCTGCGCTACACAAGCACGTACCAGCGGACAGCCCGTGCATCATAATTTAATAATATGCTAGGTACCTCACTTTTAAACAGAGAACTGGACCTATTAGTTAGTAAGATAATTATAAATTAATAAGAAAAAGATAATTAGTTTTATATAATAAAATTCATAATATTATATTACAATTATAATAATTACCTTATAAAATTTAATTATATTATTGGTTAGTAACATAGTTCGAAATCAATAGGAAAAATATAATTAATTTTAGATTTAAAATTTTATTATATAATAGAATTCAATATAATATTATAATTATTTATTTATAATTATATTATATTATAAAGTGGTATCGTAAGAAGAAAGGAATTGACACGTGTGATTATAACTTTGGGGCGTGTGTCATGGACCATACTATAACATAGCCATGACGTTTTCCAAAAATAGAAACATTCTCGACGGAGGACTACCACGTATCCTTAATTGTCAACAGGCACATTTGAAATTTGGGAAAAATAGTTTTTCTTTCTAATTGGGACAGGCATATTAGGGACTCGCATTCCTTGCAGCATACGCTACATACACCCCCTTACATTTAGTGGTGGTGGGGGGCCCACCATTTATTTGTGGGTCCCACTATTCATTTGGGGGGCCCCACACCATTCATATGAGGGGCTCTCTACAACGTATGCTATAGATGATGCCCATTTATATATTAGGGATGGTCATCCCGAATGACAGTTAAAAGCGTGCAAACGTACAAGCACGCGAGGCTATCACTTCACACACCACCATCCTCCCGCTTAATATAATAGATTATGATATATCTGTATGTTTATCAAGTAAAAGTGGGCCCCACTAAGGTATCGTTTGGTAAAGCTTTTCAGAAGTACTTTTTTTGCTTTTGAAAGCAAAAAATTGCTTTTGAAAGCAAAAAATTGCTTTCGAAAGCAAAAGTGTTGTTTGATTATGCACACATGAAGCAATTTATAAGAAGCAAAAAAACAATTTCATTGCTTTTCAAAAGAAGCATAGAAATGTTGCTTCTCACTTTAACCATAAATTTACTTTCTTGCTTCTAAAACCCTTGACACAAAATTAGACCGGGAAAAAATTGACCCATCATGTCCAATCCAACCCGAATAAATGGGTTCGGGTTGACCCGTGTAATAGTTGGGTCGACTTCGGGTCAGGGATTTAGTAACTCATTCGTATTCGGATCAACCCAAATCTAGCCCAATAATGATCCATTTAACCTGATAATGACCTATTTAACAGGATAATGATCCATTTAACCCGATAATGATCCACTTAACCCAATAATGATTCGTTCAACCCGATAATAACCCGTTTAACACAATAATAGCCCGTTTAACCTGATAATGACCTGTTTAACCTGATAATGACCTGCTTAACCCAATAATGATCCGTTTAATCCGATAATGACCTGTTTAACTCAATAATGACCCGTTTAACTCAATAATGACCCATTTAACCCTAAATTGTATCACTAATTCACGTTATTTTCTATTGGTGTATTTTTTTTTTTTTAAATTTAATCGGGTTGGTGAGTTGAACCCAATTATTGGCAAACTGATTTTGGGTTTTCCCAACCCACCAATAAACAGATTCAACTTGAACAACCCGATTATTGCTCAACCCGTTACAATATACGTCAAGTATATTTTTAAGTAGAATGCATCAACTATTTACAGTAGTCTTATATGATAGTATAAAAGCAATTTATATGCTACTGTAGTTACTAAACATGTTTTTTTTTGCTTCGTAGCAGCAAAGCAAAAGTTTACCAAACAGCTTTGCTTCAACAAAAGATCTTCTGAAAAGCAAAAAAGTACTTTTTTGCTTTCTTTCTTTTGAAAACAAAAAAGCAAAAGCGTTACCAAACAGAGCTTAAGGGTGGCAATTGTTTACAAATTTAGAGTAGGGATGGCAATAGGCAGGTTAAATGGATAACCCGCTTCGCCGCCGCCCATAATAGTTAGGGTTTGGCATTTATAAAATCAAGTTAGCTCACCCCGAACCCTAACCGCAAGTTTATTAAAATATGATTTTTATATGTTTAAAATATTATTCTAACATATACTAGCAAGGTGCACGTGCAGTATTATTGCACATAGAAAGAGGGAACAGTTTTGCAATTGTCCAAATTTTAAACAAATAGATAGAGTTTTGACTATTTTAGCCTTACATTAATTATGCCTTAACAACAAAGGATAAGGGATTTTTGGAGAAGTTTTTATACCCAAAATTTTTTTTGGGGAAGTAGTACATAGTTGTGGCACACTTGCCAAGAGGCTTATTCTCGTTATATATAGTATAGATAGATTATCTATTAAAATATTTATTTAATTAATAAATATGTTATTTAAAAACACATTGTTTTAACATTTTGTAATGCAGCCTAGTCAACCCCAACCCGCCCATTTATCAACCCGGTAAGAGCAAGTTCGTGTTTGGTATTGGCCAAACCCTTGTAAGGGCAGGTTTCAAGTTTACCAAACCCTCCCATTGCCATCCCTAATTTGAAGAGTAATTTAACAAACTCATAGAAGTTACTCGTACGAGTTACCTGAATGAGTTGAGTTTGCTGCATAACTTGCCCATACTAACTTGCCAGTACGACACATATCCGCCTGTATTAACTAAAAAAATCCAATTTTAACCCTGAACTCACACTTAGCGATGGGGCAACAGGATGAGTTAACGGGTAACGGACCCCACCCCCAATGGGATGGGTTTGATATTGCCAAACTCAAATTAGAGGGCGGGTTAGCGTTTAGCGCGACCCCGCCCCAACTCTACCCTTGATTTATTAAAATACTATTTAAAGTTTAAAATATTATTTTTACATAAAAATACATGTTATGTTAATAAATATATTATTAAAAAACATTTTTTTTATTTCTTTAATATAACCAGGGCAACCTAGACCAGACCCATTACCAACCCAATAGGGGCGCGTTAGGGTTTGGTATTAGTTAAAACCTGGACGGGGCAGACTCAGGTTCACTAAAACTCGCATCGAACCTACCCTATTGCCATCCCTACCTACACTACACCATTCCTTTTTAATATTTAATTGGGATATTTACAATGTATCCCTTGAGATTTTAAAAAATCTCACTTTCCCCTTGAGGTTTTTAAAATACTAGTTTACCACATTGAGGTTTATTGTATGTAACAATCTCCCCCTTCTAGGGGTTTAACCATTAAAATTTTGAACGGGTGGCAAGAAATAAAACATATATTGATAATTTTGCTATTTAAAATTAAATAACAAGATTATCTTTTAATGGGTTGGTTTAAATGTTTAATGTTTACAACACTAGTTCAAATGAAAAACACCAAACTTGGTTCACATCAACCTTGAGTGTATTTTGGTAGCCTAAATGAAGCTTTCTTACTTTTAGATGTAAATAAAAAGGGCAAATTTGCCAATTAACATTTTCTAAGTTATACTTTTAACCGTCAAACGTTAAAGGAGAGACTGTTACACAAAAAAAAAACCTCAATGTGGTAAATTGGTATTTTAGAAACCTCAAGGGGAAAGTGGAATTATTACAGACCTAAAGGGGGTAAAGAGTAAATATCCCTGTTAAATATATCATCTCATTTCATCTCTCATCAAAATAATAATAATAATAAATAAATACCATATTTTGCCAGTTTCAATAGGAACACCTGCCAATACATGGAGTATCCACCCAAAAAAAATAAAGGTTAGAGGTTACATGAGTGTCTCCAGAGGCATTGAATCCTAAACATCAAAGATGACACTTCTTTTCCCCATAATCTGTCATCTAGCAGATGGTTCTATAGTAAAACCCACAAGGCCTCATTAGACATGAGAACAGTTCATACCAATGAGGCTTACATGCCTTGGGGAGGGTGAATTGTCTAGATAGATGACACCACCGACCCATATGGCAAAAAAACCACCATTTCACCAGAAAAATAAATCTGGAGAAAAGGTGTAGAAATCACTTTCCTTACTTTTGCCAAGTGGTAATTTTGAAGAATTTTTTGTTTTAGCACCATTGTATTTATTTGCAGGCATTGGAGTCTGCAACTGATAGTGTCTTCAGAAGAGCAACCTCTTCACCATTCCATTAGGTTGCTACCTTGCCTGAATTCAAAATGTTCTTTCAACTTCGGGAAATGGTTGCAGAGCTCTAAACTCTTTCCAGTTTGTAATTTCTTTGGTCTGGTCTAGCTCTGCCAAGAAGAAACCTGGCCCTTTTTCTTTCCTTAATGCAATCTTTGAAATCCAGGAAACTTACACTCCTTTAAAATCCAATGATCATTTGAAATCCATCCAGAAGTCATCAAAGTTTAACTTCTGTTTCTTTTTTATTAATAATTGAAATCGGTTCAGTTTCTTATAATGCAGCATACAAGGAATTATATTTTATAAAAATCAATTTCGGAAAAAGGTGCGCCAACAAATTTTCAATTCAACTACTGCAAAAGGTGCGCCAACAAATTCCTACCAGAATATTCAAGGTTTAACTTGCATCATCATGGAAAGGAGGCAAGCTCCAATCTCCCGGGTTGAAATCCAAAAGGGAGCTTAGAATTTGATCCGCTCCTTGGTGAAAAGAAGCATCCAATCTTGAATCCGGAACCATAACCACATGCCTGCAAGGAAATGAATCCAAAATAAGCAACAGTTCAGGCATCCAACAGGTACTTGAATACTTTGCTTCTCGGGAAAGAAAAATGAGTCTCTAAGAACTGTAAAGCAAGCACTTCCAAGTCCAAAAACCATAAATCACAAGAAATATCAAAATTTTAATTTCCGCTAGTTGACAATCAAATGAAATAAATTAGAAAACTACAAATAGAAGATAGTTCTACGCAAGATCCCTCAAGAACAACAAATCAAATTTCTCTTTTGGTTGAACTGTGCCAAATTAATCCTCTTTTTGGGGCACCAATGCCACACAAAAAACAATACTCTGCTATAAATATGCCAAAAGAAATCAAATCATAATCACAAATTAACTATCAATAATGGCTGATAGTCAATTCAATTATATTCTAAAACCAGGCTTGGTGGTCTTAGTTCTCGCTATGGTAGCAGTAACATCACCAAATCCATACATAGCATCCCTAAATAGTTTCTCTTCTAATAGAAAGCCATTGTCAATGTTTTTGAATAATTTACACTCAAACCACAACTTCTCTAGAAGGCGAACACTCTTTAACTTACCCGCACTTTCCTCTTAAAAATGGAGGCATACTACTGAATACTCTAGTAAACGATCAGCATCCCAGTCATGTCCAAATAACAAAAATTGCAACAAAGTCAGTGTCACTCGGTATCATGAGTCACTTTTCAGGATAGATGATCCTAGGGAGAAAGAATAGAAGAATCTTCATTGAATGTAACCAGTAGAATCAATCTGATAAAACAGGATTAGACAACAAATTATATTCTGCTCATATAACTTAATGTAATTAAATAAATTAAAACAAAGCCACAAGATATACTTGACCAGCAGTAGAGATGTCATGGAGGAGCTGGTTGTTCTATATCTTGTCATTGATAGCACAATGCCTCTAGTACTTTCAAGGGTGCTGCACATGTTGTAAGCTTATATTTTCTTACTTCATATACCTAGCCCATCATAATTTGCTTACTATCGATCCATGGCTCTAATGCATTTACAAAAGGGTTGTGTACCTCTGCAATCATGCATTTGTCCCGAAAGTTATTGGGGAATTTTTTTCTTTTTTTGGGGGAATTTTTAGCCCTTGGGCTTGTTTAGTACATAAATAATCTTGAAAAATCATATAATAAACATAAATAAGCTTGAAATAATACTCATTAATCACTAATTTATAAATTAAAAATACTTTCATTGAAACAAAAACCAATAAAAGTCAATAAAAATACAAATAAAAATAAATATAGATAGGAAAATGCTAACCACATAATTCACATCCACAGAGTGTTTGCCTAGCTCTATGTCATCATAATTTTTCTTGCTCTGCTCCTGCTAAGCACACAATAACCCTCAACGTGCTAGGCATACTACTCTCAGGTCATGAGGTAGTGGTATATGGACTCAAACTCCTAAATGTGTCTCTCATACTCCTCACTACTGTTGTAACTACACATCCTATACCATGGACAGCGAGAATCTGATGGCTGTGGTGGCCCTAGTGGTGAGCATCCATGTGTAGGGTAAGCACTAAAATCCTCCATAAATCCCCATCAACCTCTATACGATGTTGCTGTATCGTAGTTGTACCCTCCTCCATATCGTTGTGAATGATCCAAATCCAAGGATCCAAAACTGTATGATATGGAACTCTGCTAATCTGCATCCTTGGCCTCTTTTCTCTTTCCCCTCTGCTGGTATTGCCTTTGTGACCATGAAGGCTAATCCCCTGCCAACCACCATGGTCTCTATCCTAGGTGGCACGATCAAACTAAGACTGTAGAGTACCCATAAGGGGTGCCTCCCCCTCCCTATGTCTCACCATCATCCCTATCATCATCATCATCATCATCACCATAACCATCGTCATCATCACCAAACTCACCACCAACATCCCCATCATCATCACCAGAACCATCATCGTCATCACTAGACTCACCGCCGCCATCCTCATTATCATCACTGCCACGATGAACACCATCATCATCCTCATCGTCTGAGTCATGCAATAGCTCCAGCTATTCTATAAACATTTAGAGTATTAAAAAATCAGCTTGTTCTATAAATATTTAGAGTATTAAAACAAAAAAAAAGGGTTTACCTCAAAAAAGAAATCTTTGGGTCCACCAAGGGTAGGAAGCTTCAAATTGCTGTTTGCGAGGTCTCCCATGTAGACTACGCAAGAATATTGAAGATTTAGTGTGAAAACATGGAGCATGATAGTGCAAAATCACATGCTGGGGGAATTTCGAGCGAAATGGGTTCAAATTCCTTCTCCCCCACCCCCCCCCCCCCCCCCCCCCCCCCCCCCCAAAACCAACCAAAAAAATTCCCCTTTCAACAGCTTAAGGCACGTGGGCCACATGCCTCACTTTCCCTCACTTGGTGGCATGCGAGGGAAAAACAAGGAAAAATGCTCCTGTTTTCATTTTTCTCCCCTGCTAGATCAAAATTACGGTGGCATGCAGACAAAATTGTAAGCATTGGTAAGAACTAGACTGTTTTATCAGTCATTTGAATAATAATATCCTCTTCTAGTATGCCTTATATGTAACCATGCTGTTAATAATAATGAAATTTGTTGCAAGAAGTTTGATGCCAAGCCTCAGAAATTCCACTGTGGTACCTCTGCAATCAAGCATCTCAGCAATAACCTGCAATGCTTTTAAAATACAGTCCTTTATCTCTGCAATAAATCATGCATTACTCCAAAAGTAATTGCTAAAGGTGATCTCTTCTACTCTCTTCCTTCCCCACTAACTACAATTTTGTCACCCATTTGATTAAGAACCTCCTCTTCCATCCTGTCTTCTATATAACTATGCTATTAATAATGACAAAATTTGTGGCAAGGACTGTAATGTCAAGCCTCAGCAATTCCACTGTGGTACAATGTCTCATTAAGTTTAGTGTCTAATTATTGTTACAAATGAAATGGGTCACGTTCTATCACTTTTCCAATCACATCCTTGCCCAAAACCATGCAAAATCAAATTAATGTAATGAGTTGTGCATTGGGTCAAAAATAGGTGCTTCTGGCATTAACATCCCCCCAGAATTCTTGAACAAAAATTATTTGACAATTTGAACAACATAATTCTCTCCATTTCTTCTAAAACTTTTATAACAATAACTCCCTTGTTTCTTGAAATCTGAAGAATATAATTGTTCCAATCAGTTCTATATCATCGTCAACCAGACTAGGAATACACCAGTGATCATTGACCTTATCAGAGGAATTTAATGACTTATGAAAATTTTCTTCACATCACAATACATTAGTAAGATAATAATAAAGGGTCCAGTGGTCCCATCCAACCATCTTTAGTGACATTATATTGATCTCGCTTCTTGAATGACTCAATAAAAAGCTTGAATCCCCTCCATTTTTGCATCTTATGTGATCTCATATAGTGTGTTTCGAGTCCCAATATTAGAAATCTTGTCAATCATCACCTAATAATATAGATTATTTGCTACGTTGTGTGAGACATTGTTGTTCTCTTGCTTCACTGCTTTTACTCATTTCCTTAGATGCCAAAGAACCTTCAATCTATGTTGTTTGGACTCTATTTCTGTATATGGAGGGTTAATCCTCTCTATAATTGGTTATTTGGCCTTCTTCATAGGATTCTTGTACTTGAAAACTTTATCACATACTTCTTGGATACTAGTTCTACAAATCAAACTACAACTACTAGCACAAGCACGAACCCTACCAAGCATACAAACAATATTAACCACATCTTGCCTACTCCCTCTCTCTCTTCAATTTCGTCAATGAATTGCATGCATCTAACTAGTTTCTCTCAAGATTCTCCTCATTTCTTTCAGCATCCCAATACCAACATCTAGGGTTGCTTATTAGACCGTGCCTAGGGTACTGGGCACTAGGCTCGTCAAGGCACGGCCCACCAGGCACGATGGCCTAGCGAGCTGTGGCACGCGAAGCCTGCGGGCAGCACAACATGCATTAAAATGAATGGGGTTTTTTGTATTTTTTTTTAGGTTTTTTTACCTTTTTGTTTTTACAGTTTTGGGGAAAATTATATCCTATATATGTAAAAAATGTGTGTGAATAAAAAATATATTTTTTTAGAATTTTCTGTATTATTTATTTATTTTTTCCCTTTTTTATTTTTTTAAAAATTTTTAATGCATTTATTATGCGGCCCATGGGCAGCCCGCATGCCACGGCCCGGCACGGCACGGCACAACCCAACCTTAGCCGTGCCACTAGCTGGGCCATGCCTGGGTGTTGAGTTACAGGCCAGGCCAGGCCAGCACAGCCCGTCTCCCAGGTGGGCCGTGCCGTGCCTGACCTGCGGTGCCAGGCACGGGCTAAACGTGCACGTTTCGAGTCGGCCCCGTTAAGCAACCTACCAGCATCATTCTCTACCTGCACACTTTTCCCTCTAACCCTCAATCTCAATGATCTACCACTCACCAATGTCTATCTAATTGCTTATTTCTTTGCAACAATTACCTCTCCCTTTTCAAACCCTAAGATGCTTCTTCACAGCCCTTGAAATTTAATCCAGGAAATTCAAATGCTCCCATTAAGGAATTCACAAGAAAGATGGTGCTTCAATCTTAGTATGTCTCCCCACATTTCTATCATAGTATTCACAAATGCTCCATTACTTATCTCCATAAAAAGGCTTTCCATGTCCCACCCTATATCAATTTTTTTCCTCTAAATCCTTTCAGGCACCAATTTTTTTTTCTTGACAAGTGATGAAATTCCATTCAATAAAAAGGAATAAGATACAAAGATAAAATAGAAACTAAAAGCTACATAAGAAAATTAGGTGCCAAATGCCTCAAGGCACCACTGGGACGAAAACAATCTAAATATCTAAACAAGAAGAAATATCTCCAAAAGTAGGGAATGGCCAATAGCTCCAGCCTTTGCTAAACTCTCTGCAACATCATTAGTAACCCTTGGTACATGATTGAATGAGATGTTCAAACACCACACAGGATTTTTCTAGTCTGATCAACTCAAAGTATCTCCATGATCCCGAATCCTCTCTACTCATCCATCTCAAGACGTGGAAACATCCCCCTCAACAAGTAACAACCTCCATAAGACCCAAAGTGCGAATATGTCGTAACCCTGTGATAAGTGTCAAGAGCTCAACCTACGTGGAATCTGCCTCTCCTATAGGCTCGCAACACGTAGAAATAACCTCACCCAAATAATTCCTAAAAACTCCTCCAACACCCGCCCTGCAAGGATTTCCCAATGAACATCTATCAAAATCCAACTTGATGGTCCCTGCCTCTGGTGGCATCCAAGTACAAAAAGATACTGTCACCACCGAAGATGAGAAGAAAACTGTAACAAAAACACCAGGGGAAAAACACTTAAACCTAAGCACATAGACTTTAAATAAAGGAGTTTGTTATGCAGCAACAAAAAATAGAAACTAGCAAAAAAAAAAAAGGACTTGCATTTTTTAAAAACGATGCTTAGGTTCATGTATTTGGAATTAGCTTTGAAATCAATAGAACAAAAATTAACACACTTGAAATCCCTGAATTTAAGACTCCAATGTTCAGAAAAATAATTGGATAAAAAGATTTGAAATTAAGGATTTAAGGTTTGAGTAAGGGAGTTGTTGTCTAGAGTAACACTCTTGACATAGTTAATTGATGCAATATCTAACTCCCACAAAAAAGCTTATGCAGACAACGTTGCTTCTCCACACGCATTGTAAACCAATTAATAAATTTTGTATGTGGCATCAAATCACTAATGTTTACCTTTTTATAAAATTGAGAAACGCATGTTTGTTGATGTTTATATAGGTTAATATGTCGCACACGTGGCTAATACAATGGGTTCCATATTAAATGGGCAGTATATATTGGCCAAATCATTCATTCACATGGCAAAACTGTTCTTTACAAAGCAGCCAACTAAAGCTTTGCCAGTTGGCTAATGCATCATAAATAAATATGTTCCTGGGACTTTACATTAACATGGTAAATTTACGTGGGTATGATATTACATGCAACCTGATCAAATCCATACGGGACATATCTGATCATAAAAGCTAGTAAATTAATTATGAAAAAGAGAGATCGAAGGCATGCAATGCTTATTAGCAATAGGCAATGGTTATGGTGGTAGTGGTAGGTGGTGGATTGTGATATATAGTGGTTGATGTTTATTGTATTTGGTGGTTGACAATGACATGTGACAGTTATGGTATGCGACGGTTGGTGGCAGTAGACAGTGGCTGCATTAGTAACTCATCGATGGTGGTGACTGTAATCAAGGGTTGGTGATGAAGGTGGTATTAATATTAAATTAGCAATAGTCATTGACAAATGGTTGGCTGGTGATGGTATGTGACAATTGCTATGATAGTTGACCACCAAAGGTGATGAGGTGGATATTGGATACCGGTGGTAATTGATAATTGTAGTATACAATGATTAGTGGTGGTAGATAGTTGATGATGGGTGGTGAGAGGTGGTGGTTGTAAGTATTGGATAGTAGTAGGTAAATGATGGTGGTTATGGACAGTTATGGCAATTTATGGATTTTTTTTTTTTTTTTGTGAGTAATGAAAAGATGGAAGGTACGAAAGAAGTATGCAGGTGCGTGACATACCTGCTCCATACAACCCAACCCCTCACACAAGTAGATCCCACAGTATACCCCTAAACCCAACAAAACTCTATGCACCTATAGGAAAAAATATTTACCCAAAAGGATATGTAACCTTAATGACAGGTAATGGGAGAGATAAGTGGTGCCGATGGTGGATGGTGATAGGCAATGATGGTAAGCTGTGGCCATAAATAATGGATGATAGTTATCAAGTTATGGTATACAATGGTTGATGATGTTGGTTAATATTTATGGCATGCAATGGGTTGCAATGACCATGGGTGATGGGAATACATGTCAATTTGTGGCAATAGTTTAATGTGTGCTGATGGTGTTAGGTAGTGGTGCTGGTTGATGGGAGTAATGGTGATGGGTGATGACAATAGGTGGTGATTGGCAGCGGGGGGTGGCAAATGAATATGTTATGATGTCAGTAATGATGGGCAGTACTGGTGAATTCTGGTGGTAGTAAGCTGTATGCCATGATTGTTGATGGTGACTGGTGCTGGTGGTGGATCACAGTGATATACAATTTGACAGGTAGTGTAGGTATGGTGTGTAATAAAGGATGGCATGTGAAGGTGGAGGAAATTATGATTTGAAGAAGTTTCTTCTCTGAGTTGTGGCAAACAATAAGTGAAATCCTTAATGAGGCAGATTTCTAAAATACCAAGCCTATGAGCTTACAAATACTTGGATTTTGGATTCAAATCTTTGCTTTTCAACAATATCTTGATTTAAATGACAGTTTAGTCCTGCGTAGGATTTTTGCATAGTTTAAAATGTATTTTTCATTTTGCTTTTTATACATTAAAAAATTCAATGTGCATCCCACACATGCATTAAACAACCCATATGTTCACTGCCTTACTATGTGAAGCAGAAAACACCAGAAGCAACAGAAATTCTCACCATGAAGCAAAGAAAGATGGGTTATGAAGTCAGATAAAGGGAAATATAGATAGGTTATGAAGCAGAAAACCTCCCTCCCTCGCACTCGCTCGCTTGCTCTCTCCCTCTCCCTCCCTCCCACCCTCGTTCTCGCTCTCCCTCTCGCTTTCACTCTCCCTTTCGCTCTCTCTCAATGAGGAGAAGAGGAGGCAGTTGCTCGGGTATGCCCACCTCCCTCCCTTCTCACTCTCCCTCTCATTCTCTCTCTGTCTTTCTATTTCATCCTCTTCCATTTGGCTCTAACTTTTTTTCAAGGAACGAAGAGGCAGCAAACTCAGGTCTGCCTGCCCCCTCCCTTCGCTCTCTCTCAACTGCATGTGCATTTTCTTTAACAGATTCCATACGGCGCACACAGTGTGTGGTGCGGAATACAGCCATTTCGCCAGCACATAGGTTGTCTAAATCCTAATGGAATCCACAACTACGGGCTGAAATGGAATAGATGGGTTCAAACAATATCCTTTTAAAAGAATTTTTAGGAAAAAAATAATAATAGTTTTTTGTAAATTTCAAAAATGCTTAGAAACATGTTTCTTCAAATGAAAAAGCACCTAAACTCCCATAGATTTATGTAAGAAAACCCTGAATCATGAACAGAAAGTCAAAAAAAAAAAATTACTTTGAACTCAAAAATAATAAAAGTGAAGAAATATGATCTAAAACTTAAAAAGTAACAAATTAAAGCATACCTTATAATGGTGCAAGCAATGAGAAAATATCTGATTGATCTTTAATTATTAGGTGTTTTAAACCTATGACTCAAGATTTTCATCTGTCTTTGAATGATTTCAAATGGGTTCCAATAATTTTTCGAAGACAATTTTCTTTTGGGAGCAAAGAAATGCCAAAAAATGATTTTTTAATGTTAATGATGCATTTTTGCATAGAGAACAGCACCTTTTATATATATCAACTACTAAATTATGTTTTACCTTTTTTTTCTTTCTTATGTTCACTGTCTTACAATTACATATCATGCCAATACAATTGATTTGAGACAATTGTTTGAACCTTGCCAAGAAATCACTACGAGGGATTCATGATCTATTTCATAAGAACTTGTAAACATAGATGCTCAATCCATGGTTCTTGCAACCTTTTCAAATGGTTGCTGTTGAAGAATGAAAATCATTAAAATTCTGAGAAAAGAAATTTTTCCAGATGGAACCCAAAGGAAAGTTAATTAAATTTGCTACCTACAAATGTATTATGTTTAATATCAAAATAGCTTTAAAATAGATTCTATCAGAATTTTGCGAAATTATCTATCATTTGTTAACATCAAGTATTGATGTCACATTTCTCCTAATATACTTCTCATGCTTCCAGAGGACAAAAGGAATATCCAAAAACCATTAAAATCAAAAGATAGATAACAATATGTCCGAAGTATTCAGATAAAACAACATACATTCCAGCAGTCTTTGCAGCTGCAACACCTGAAGGAGCATCTTCAAACACGAGAATCTTATGAGGATCCACATTACCACCCTAAATGCCCCACAAATTGCAGTAGAATATTAGAATCCTGTTCTTGATTAAACAAGCACTTTCACAAATAATAAACACAAGTTCAGGAATAAGACAAATTTAAGCAATTCAAGCCATCATTTTGCAAAATTCAGGAAATAAAAACACCTCAAATTTTTTCGCCGCAGCAAGGAATATATCTGGAGACGGCTTGCCATGTTTGACTTCTGGATCATCACCACGAACCACATGATGCATCAACGAGACAATTTCACTATGTCTTTGTGTTTTCAAATCGAAATGCCGTTTATGAGAACTGTTACATATATATTCAGATGAATGAGGATTCCTAGAATCATGTATCTCTACAAATAAGCAGAATATAGCTTAGGGTACAAAGAACAGTGAGCATCTTAAAGCTTGCAATAGGTTCAGAATACTATGACAATGGCAAAAGTATTTTGGTAGATATTTGCTAAATCTAGAGGAGAGTAATAAGGTTCAAGCATGTGCTGCGTACCCAGTTGCAATGCACATTGGTATTCCATTTGCATGCAGATGTTTAATCAAACGGGCAGCTCCTATACATGAACAGATATCACTTGTTAAGTTTGTTAATCATAAAAACTTAAAAACAAATAGGTAACAAACTCTTAAGATCTTAACAAATGATTAGAAATACTACAATATCAATCTGACAGAAGTTAGGTTGCAAGCACATAAGTAATACTCATACATTCTCACAACTGCCTTCACAGGTCTTTGCTTCACATGCCCAAACCAACTTACCTACTCTCGTTCATCTAATCTCCTATTTGGATAACACCTAGATAGTCTCGGATATGTTTATTTTTCACCTTAATCTTTCTAGTCTTCCCAGATACATAAACAAATTGAAAAAAAAAAAAAAGAATTAATAAAGATGGTTCCATGAATCAAACTCCCTCACTAAGAATCCACTAAGCTTCAGGAGAAAATCAAAGTCTGATTAGAAAATTTTGACGCACTAAAAGGTCGTGCAATCACGTCCAACCTATCACCTTCTCAACTTCTGGCAGCAAACAATCAACAACTAAGAGGCCGTTTGGTAACGTTTTTTTTAAAAACAGTTTGAAAACTAAAAACAGTTGAAATTGTTTTTGGGTTTTTGAAAACAAGTGACAAGAAACCTGTTTGATGACAATCACTGTTTTTTGGGTTTTTGAAAACAGGAGACAAGAAACCCGTTTGGTAACAATTGATAAAAAAACGATTCGACTCCAAGGCTAGCAACTCCAGTAGTCGTGTCGTTGCTAGTCGGCACGGGATCCAAATCCGTCCATGGCCTCATCCGAATCCTGTTGAGGTGATAAAAGCGCATCGCATCATTGATAGAGTTCAGAAAGAACAGAGACTTCAGTACGGGATCAAGAACCCTAAATCTCTGATCGTTGTCACTCCGACTTACGTCCGGACCATCCAAACCCTCCATCTGACCAGCCTTATGCACTCTCTTATGCTTGTTCCCTACGATCTCACCTGGATCATTGTTGAAGCCAGAGGAACCTCTAATGAAACCGCTGCTCTTATTGCTAAATCCGCCCTTTGTATTTTCCACATAGGATTCAACGAACGAATGCCGATTTCGTGGGAGGAACGTCATTGAATGGAAGCTCGGATGCAGTTCCGTGCCTTGAGGTGATTTTGTGGCTGTCTTCATCTACAGTTGTTCCCTCTTGTTTAAAATTTGTTAGAATTCAAATTGATTTACTCCATGTGTTGGGAAGCAAAATTGTGAGAGAGCAGAGACTTGATGGAATTGTGATTTTCGCAGACGATAGTAATATGCAAAGCATGGAGTTGTTAGATGAGGTTCAGTCCACAAAATGGATTGGTGCGGCCTCAGTTGGAATTCTCGCTCACTTGCAGATTGGTCATCTTCATCATCTCATACGCAGGAAATTCAGGGAAAACAACCAAATGGCCGTCTGTGCGAAGAAGAGAGACGAGACTTGTATCGAATTGAAAAGAAATAATTTATTACAAAAATGCCATCCAGTAAAAAACGGTTCATCGTTTTTAGAAACCGAAATTTTCGGTTTCTAAAAACCGGGTTATTTTCCAACCGTTTTTCTAAAAAATGGTTTGAAATTTTTTTCAACCAAACAGGTTTTCAGTTTTCCGTGTTTAAAAACCGAAAAACAGTTTCTGAACACATTACCAAACGCCCTCTAAGACACCCTTAAACCCCTCAATTTCTCTGATGCTACAAACTTCTGCGAGTGTATCTCCCAGATCTAAAACCAAAGTAATCCGTTTCCTCTCCTCTGCTCCCACAAACATACTCATACAGTGAATCGCCCTTAACAGCAGATTTGAACATTCAGCAGAGGACACAAAATCTTTAGGACTGGTGGAATGGGATTTTTCAGAGCCTCAGCTACTTTATAGTAGCTATAACAAACTCTTAGAAGATCCATTTCCACTTACTATTTTTATGATAATGTTAGCCTCTGAATCCCCAATTACTTAAGCCATTTTTTGAAAAGAAAGCTCCAGCCATCTAGATTTGTGCCCTTTCCACTCTAATTCCAGCAACCAAATCTGAGAAAGCTTTCTTTCCTGATCCAGCATCTATTCAGGTTGCTTAATGTTCTGATCTCAAGATCATTGGTCTAAACAGTATGATAATCCAAGGATAATAGCCATCAACAATAATAGAATGTCAAGGAACATGACCTAAAAGAAAAGAAACTCCTAGACAGTACAGATGTCTTTCTAGCAGGATACATCTAATAGAAATCCTCATGTAGAAAAACAACCACTAGAATTATTTGAACTTTAAACCATTGGATGAATATGGTGAAGATAGAATCAATTTAGCAAGAAGCTCCCAGACGGTATAGATGTTTTTCTAGCAGGATACATCTCATATCAACCCTCATGTAGAAAAACAACCACTAGCATTATTTGAACTTTATAACCTTGGATGAATATGGTGGAGGTAGAATCAATTTTTCAGAATTAAACTATCATTGGAAGAATTTTAAGACCATGAAGATTAATCATAAGAAATTTTGACTTTCTTTAGTCTAGAGGAAGTTAGGGCCATGTAGTGTATGCTTAGGATCTCCAACAAGAAAAGTTATAAGTCTATTAAGGGTTTCAAGTAGTAGAAGTTACGGGTTTCCAATGAAGCAGGTCAAGGTCCATGAAGCTATAGATGGGTTTTATTGGTTTCTGTTGGAGTCACTTTCGAAAGAATACTGCATGCAGAAGCTAGATATATTTTTAAAGCCATTACCTTTCATGGTTCATCATTTCTTGCTATAGCCGAAAACTTATCATTACAAGTTGAGGTTTGGATCATTTCTTATGTAGTACAAATTCCAGCACCTGCAGAAAAATAATTGCAGAGATTTATGTCTTTAGTAGTGACATGCTGTATAACCCGATAATCAATTTACTTGTTCTTTGCTTATTCATTTCCATATATGACAATTACCATGGCCAAATTTACTGCGACTCTTCCCTACATCAGTATTGATTAGCTACTTTTGTTTTATGATTATTATATCCTGGTTTTTCCTTGAGATAATGACAGTCCAACATAATAGCAATATCCTGGTTTTTTCTTGAGAGAATGACAATCCAATATAATAGCAAGATTGCCTACAAATGTGTGATATAGTTGTTAGCTTTAGGTTTTAAATTGTAACAGCAACAACACCAAAAATAAAGTTAAATAAAATAGAAATAAAACACTAAACACAACTTTCAGGAGAAGAAAAGCACAATTAAAAATAATAATAACCATAAATTCAACACCTTGCTTACAGTACCTGGCATGACCTCACATGTTGGAAACAAGTTCTGCAGCATTTCCTCTCTTTCCACAAGAAACTCCTCAGCTGAAAGAGAGCCACTTATTCCAGTTTCTTCAACAAACACCTTCGCAGATTCTATTGCTTTCATCCCCATCATTTTCGCCTTGAGAGACCAATCAAAAGTCTTATTGAATCTAGCAAGTATAATTTCCTGGACCTCAGTGTAAAATTTCTCCGTGTCTGTATGATTAAAAAACCCACTATATTTTTATTATTTCTTGATTTCTCCATCAAGATGGTCAAAAAAAAATATTTTCTTCTCTAATATAGTAATAGAAGAAAGATAAGTATCAAATGAATAATCTTCAAGAAATTGGAGAAAACAAAAAATAATAATACAACATCAATATCATACTATGAATTACTAGCACAAGATTGAAAACTGCGAAGAATAATTAGACAAAAATTTTGGGTATATCAACGTGCGCTGATTATCTTCCTATTGCCACCTAGATACTACTCTATAAATAAGCTTGGACAGAAATACCAAAACAGTGCTATGTACCTAGGACCCACAACACAGCACCCCATGTGGGGAGATGGTATTAGGAGCAACACCATGAAAGGGAAGGTGGAGGATAAATCACCCCAATATTTTGTTCTCAGAATAGTGACGAAACATTTGCCTGTGTATCAATTGTAGGCAGGCCCTGTTACTGTAACTTTAGCCAACCTCATGGAAACCCTTTGAAACATCCATGATTATGAGGTGAAATAGAACAAGACCTCCATATCACTAAGACACTGACAACGACATTACATGTGGAACCAACCCGGATCAAGGTAATGTCCAAAAAAATGGAAATTTGCAATATATTAAGAAGAAAAATGAGCTTTTAAATTAATCCCTTGCAAATTAACAGCTCGAGAGCCTAATGCATATCCACCATAAGCATATCAATCAAATAATTGGTTCAATATTCGCTATAAAAGCAGAAAATTGTGAATTTCATCGTATCCACTGCATCTCAACTTGCTCATTGCCGTTCAGAAAAGAAAAATATTCACTCGTATATAATTTTATACTCTCTTCTCTCTCCATTAACTAAACAACAGAGAAAAGGTCAACAAGAAAAAGAAAGAGAGAGAGAGAGAGACATAGAGATGAAACTTAAATTATACTAACACATTTCTCTCGAATTTCTGTAGTACTTAAGCACATTAGCTAGAATTAGAGCTGATATATCAGAAACAATCTGGGGAAATTAAAGTTAGAGAAACATCTGCGAAAAAGAGAAACAGCGCACCGTTCCAGGTAAGTGAGAAGATTACCTAGTAAGAGACCGTCCATGTCGAAGATTACATGAGTAATAGGTCCTCTGTTTGAGATCTCGCCGGAAGGTTTCGCCATTGAGATGGATCGCCTGCGAGATATTTGAGGACGATCTAACTAAAAAGAGAGGTTTTGGAAGGATTTTGCACTGGCTGTGCGAGTGGGACTCTGAGCACAATACCCAAAAACCACTTTTCTCATATGTTCAGCCTACGCTTGAAACACAAGCGATACGCGCGAGTGTGAAAAAAACGAACCACTGGCCAGAGAGATCTAGTAGTGGCTAGTGTGGCAAATGTTGATTGGCAAATATTGCTTTGAGATGGGTGGGGTCCGTCTTTACATGAAGTGACACGTGGATGGATACTTACGTGGACAAATAATGTCTCTCTATAGCCTCTAATCTATGAGCTGATTTAAAATCGCATTTTAAGGAATAATAATGTGTGCGTAGGGTTGTTCATGGGTGGGTTATCCGTCCGGCTCGAAACCATAAGGCTACGCTTAGGGATGGCAACTATTCACTTAAAACCGATAAACCAAACTTTTTTTTTTTTATCGAAACACAAGAGCTGATAATTTATTCCACAACAGAAGACGTAGGGACAACTATACAGGTTGAGCGACCCAAGAAGTCATCAACAGCAACCTGCCGCAAACAGTGGGGAATGGAACCCTTCCAAAAACAAGAAAAGCAGTCAATGGCGAAATTTGCCAGGGCATCCGCAAGCATGTTGCCTTCTCTGTAGGCATGCAAAATATGACAAGAAATAAAAAAGACATCAAGTGCTTAGCCTCCTCCAATTCCACGGCAACAGACCAAGGGAACACATCTTTCTGAGTGAGACAATTGGCAATCGTTCTAGAGTCAGTCTCCAAGATGATCCTAGTGCAACCTTCTGCCAAGGCTAATTTCAGCCCTTCCAGTGCGGCTTTAGCTTTCGCCTTAATGGCCGTCGTGCTCTCCAGCCGTTGGGCAATGGCACCCAAAACTTTGCCTTCATCATTCCTGAGGACAACACCCAATGCTGCCCAACCTTGAGCTCCACTTCTAGCGGCTCCATCAACGTTAACCTTCATACATCCGGATCTAGGATTCTTCCACTGAACAAACTGCTCCGTCCTTGCCGAAATATTAGCTTTGTCTTTGTAATCCCTAATGGTAGCTGAGTCACGTTGCAGGAGTTGAAAGAAATTCATAGAAAGAGCTAAGCTTGGCCTAATGTTATCGAAAATACACCTGTTTCTGATAAACCAAACTTATTAAAGCGGTTTTGGGTTTGCATTAATCAGTTACAATTCGGTTTTGGTCTTGTACCTAAAAATCCAAGGCAGTTTTAGTTCGATTTTGGTTTTGTGTATACTAGTAACTGCGAACGTGCGTTGCACTTTGACAATTATTTCATGATTTTGGATTTTTTTAGCAATTGATTTTGAATATTAAATTAAAAATATTTCTTATTTTTTGAATTATTTTAAAAATTACAAGGTGCCTTATTCTATTATAAAATTATAGATTACACATTTGATTTGATTTTTAACATTAAGTTAAAAACTATTTTTGTTTCTTGAATTATTTTAAAAATTATAAGGTATCTTATATTATTATAAAGTCATAGATTATATACTTCATTCTTTTGAGTACGCTTCTGTTATGCAGTAAGATTTCTAAATCTCAGGCCCTTTCTCTATGAATCTTGAGTACAATCTATTAACAAAACAGTAAGACAACACAAGAATTATACGAGGAAACCCTAGACTTCCATCTAGGTAAAACCTTGGATCTTTTTAGGGAGACCAAGCCTAAGAAACCAATTCACTTTAAACAGATGAATACAAGAAATCACTTCAAACATAAATCTCACTCTTAGTCGATTCCATGACGCATCAATTCATATCTCTTGATTTCTCCAACCATCTTGAAGCCTTCAAGAATCCACAAGCATACCTTGAATTGTTTCAAGTTGTGTTTTCATATCAACTCCAGATCTGAATTTTTGCCTTCCAATGCTTCAATCAGATCTTAAAGCATCAACCAGCTTTCCTTCACCTTTTTGATCAATCGATCTCTCTCTCTCTAGAAAGACTTCCTTGTTCAGTCACCTTTCCTCAATTCTCCAGATCTACTTTTTATCTCAGAATAACAAAATCTCTAACTAACTGAAAGACTCTCTAACCGAAAGTCAAACCAACTAACAGAAACATAACAGAGGTTGTTTTAAACCCAGATTCTGTTACAAGTGTAGCTACAACAGCTTACCGCTAAACCTGTTTGTAGCATCCTTAAGAAAACTTCATGTCCAGATTTCTCTTATTCAAATCATGAATTTTTCTTCACTTGCTTGCTACACAATACTTCAAAGAAATTCACTAGTACTAATGATATTTTGTCATCCAATTGTCATAAGGGCAAAAGAAATTTTCCCAACATACAGTTATACTTCATCTCTTGATTATTTATGTAAATTATTTCATTTCAAAATTTTATTTGATTTATAATTGATTTTTTTGTTCCTGAGGATTCATTATGTAAATTAATTCATTTCGAAATTTTATTTGATTTATAATTGATTTTTTTGTTCTTGAGTATTCATTATGTAAATTAATTCATTTCGAAATTTTATTTGATTTATAATTGATTTTTTGTTCCTGAGGATTCATTCCACTGAATTGGAACTCTAATTAGTATTTGTTTCTGTTAATAGTTAGTTCTTTATGGTGTTTATATTATTTATTTATTTATTAATATAGAAAATATTTTCTTAACAATAATTCTTAATTTAAACACTTTCTTAAATTTATATCGTACTACAGTGTATTATATTATAGTAACATAATACAACATAATATGATAATAAGCATCATTAATATGATTCCATTACAATTATAGTATATATCATGGGTAGACAGTAATATTAATATTATATTTTAAAAACGTTTTTAATTTAATGACATATTCTACTAATATTTTACATAAACCTTTATCAAAATTTGAGCTATTAATTACTCTAAATTTTTTTTCTATAGTATAATGATATGAGCTCCTACTAAAACTCAAACATTAAAAATTATTTTAATTGTAATTTTAAAGGTTATTTTAAGGCCCTATTTCTGTACATATAATTTTCAAATGAACATATATTATATTTTATTAAATTATAAGGTATTTATAATTTAGAGTCCTACATTATCTGATAATCCACATTATAAGTTCCAAATCCTTATCTAATAAAATCAAAATAAGCATATCCCAAAAAAAAAAAAAAAAAAAGAAACGAAATTGGAGATTCCTACTAAAATTGGAAGTCTCTTCTAACTAATAAGAAATTATTTAGATTATTAATTAAGAATGTATGAGGATAACTTTTCTTTTGTTCTTATTTTATCAATACTAATAGCCTATTATCCTTTTTTCAAAATTTTAATTTATTTTTTATTTTACATTTTTATTTAAAAATAGTTTAGCCTTTTTAGAGTGCTATATTATTTATGCTTAAAAAAAAGAGTTTCCTAGAATTATACATAACGTTCTATTTTATATTATTTATAACAAAAAATCTTTATATTTTGGGGTGAAAGAAAAAACAAATAGGACAATTTGTGCTTATCTTATATTTTTAATCTTATCTTACATATAACCTTTTCTTTTAATCTTATATATAATGTTTTATTTTTTTAATATTTATATTATTTGTGAAAATTAACATAATATTTTATAAATATATTCATTACTCGTATTTTATCTAATCATCTATTCATTCTTTTTTCAATATACATATAATGAATTTAGTAAATATGTTACTTAATTTCATTAGTAAATAAAAGTGTTTTATTATGTTTTTTTTTGTTCGCAACATATATTTAAATGCAATGATGTTAAGAAAAAATATTTGAAAATTCTATTGTAAATACTGAGTAGTTTTTTTAGTGAGATTTATTGTATTCAAATTAAAGATAAGTAAATAAGTATTAGAGAAAAATAAAAAGAAGAAGAAGAATGATTTAGTTTTGTTCTTCTAGTGATTGTCTATAATATATTTATTAATAAAAAAGAAAAATTAAATAGGTTACGATTTTATTAAAATTATTTTTTAAGTAGATAAGTATTAGAGAAAGAAAATATAATTCACTTTTAATTTTTTATTAAAATTCTTTTAAGTATGTAAGTAGTTTAGAAGATAATGATAAACATGTAATGTTATGAGATTAATAAATTACTTTTATGTTTTTACTAAAGTTTTTTTAAAGTAGTTAAATATGTGAAATTAATCACGAGAAGGATATGGCTGAAACGTGCAGGTCTTTAGTTTGAATTATTTTGTAGCTAAATTTTAGGGATATGCAGTAAGTAAAAGTTGTTTTATTATAATTGTAATATGGCTAAAATGTGTAGGTCTTGAGTTTGAATTATTTTGTATCTAAATTTTAGGGATATGCAAGCCCAATACATTTTGTTGGAGAAGAGTTGTAATGTGGTAGATGTTTAATTAATGTTAAATATATGGAATTAAAGATTACAAGGAAAGACATTTTAGGTATGTAAAAATTGAAAACACTTAAAGTTAGTGTGCTTTTAATAGTAGTATAGATTTAATTGGGATAATTACACTTAGACCCCTGAGGTTTGTCGCTTATGCACATAAACCCCCTTAAATTTGAAAAATAGAAATGGCCTCCCTTAACATTTACACAAATGGTTACAAAGTCCCCTTTTGTTAGTTCAAGAATATTTAAAAGACTAAACTAACCCTTAAGATTAAATTTATTTAAAAGCCAATGTAATCCCAAAAATATCAAACTAAATTTAAAGACTTAATACAGCTAAATAAGTCTTAATAAAAACAAAATTCTAACTTTCACTAGTGAGCATTCTCCAAAAGTTTTCCTTATCAATCTACAAATAATAGTAATTTTGTAATTTAGCATATAAGGTAAGGTATTTTATTAAAACATAAAGGTTATTTTCGGTATAAAATCTATAGAGGGGGCCTTTGTGACCATTTGTGTAAATGTCAAGGGAGGTTATTGCTATTTTCCAAATGTTAGGGGTCTATGTGCATAAGTGACAAACCTTAAGGGGTCTAAATGTAATTATCCCTATTTAAGGGATTTGTTCGGTTTCGGTTTTCTTCAAAACCGAACCGTTGCCATCCCTAGTCGGGCTAGGATTGCTTTTGAAGAGCCAAAAATAAGCTCGGACGAGCATGGTTATCTATAAGAAACATTGGGTAGGCCCAGCCCCAACCCGATGTTATATACATAAGTTAAAATTTTAATGGTGTTTTGCTATTAATTTTTCAATCCCTTCTATCTAATCTCTCTTTTTCTAATTCCCTCCCTTCCGTGTTTCTCTTGTCCCAATCTAGAGAAGGAAAAAAAATTCTCTTCTTTCCGTCCCTTTCTCTATCTTATCAATCAATCCCATCTATTATATTAAGCGGGAGGAGGGTGGCAGTTGACGTGTCAGCCTCCTGTGCTTTTGGGTTGATGTGCCAGGCTTGTACGGTTTGGGCGTGGTTCGGGATGACCATACCTAATATGCTTTCTAAGTTGCAACATGTGGAGAAGGTGTAGACACCCCAAATTGTACTACAAGATGAGAAAATAAAGAAAAATATTTAATTGGGATTTGAAACAGATCAAAAAAGGTGCAAAATTGGTCAAACCTATGCTGTCCGCATTTGGTATGCGGACGAGCCTTGACTACATTTGATCTGCGAACATTACGTGACCACATTGAAAATGCGGACAAGGCGTGTCCGCAATTCAAATGCGGTCACGTGTATGTTTGGGCGTTTTCGTAAAAATTCATTTTTTAAGCCTTGTTACTATTTTTTACCTCTCTCTAGGAGTAGGAGGTGCATCCTCCCCGTTTTGCCCTCCTTTGGTTCTCAAATTTACCCCAACTCAAGTTTTAGAACTGAATTGGAAAATTCTAGAACCTATTTTTGGTCTGCCCTTGGGACCCCCCTTTGCCCTAGCTCTTGCCTATAAATAGAGGGCCTCTCCTCAAGCAAATGCCCAAAAATTGAAGATTGGAAGAGCTCCAAGTGAAGAAGAGAACCCCTGCCTCTTTGCTTTCTCAAGTCCAGGTAAGCTTCTCCCCCCCCCCCCCCCCCCCCCCTTTATTTTCTAGTTTTAATTCCTAGGATTATTCTAATCTTCTCCTTTTCTGTAGAATAAGGCCTGTGTGTGATTGTAACCCCAAACCTAAATCCAAGTACCTCAAGTATCTTCTCTAGCCGTAAAACGTGAAGAGAGTTCTAGGGGAAAGGAGGACAGGAATGGATCCGTAGGGCAGACCCCCATATGTTGTAATCTTATAAATGTGTAGTTTTAATATCTTGTTTAAGTTGTGTGATTGCTTATTAATGAAATATGGAGGAATACTATGGATCTATGCTGTTCATAGCATTAGATCTCATTTTTCTCCTAGATTTTTATTTTTCATATTGTTTTCTCCATTTTTATGTTTTTTTTATGTTTTTAATCATTAGGCTAAGATCTTAGATCTGCCATGGTCAATATGGTAGATCTAGAATCAAAAGCCTTAAAGTAACCTCTAGGGTTTCATGAGGTGATTTTTGAATTATTTTTTATTTTTGAGAGAAGACCCTATGATCTAAACTCTCCTTTTTTTTATGTTTTTCATCAATATGGATGAATCTAGTTTAAATCTCTTAATTAACAAGAAACATGGACCAGATCTGTACCCTAGATGGTTTTGAATTATTCTTCAATATTAGGTGATGATTTTGGAATTGTTTTGATTTTTGAGAGAAGACCCTATGGTCTAAACTCTCCCATTTTGATGTTTTTCATCAATATGGGTGAATCTGGTTCAAATCTCTTTATTAATGAGAAATCTGGACCAAATCTGTACCCTAGATGGTTTTGATTTATTCTTCAATATTACAAGGTGATTTTTGGTTTATTTTCAATTTTGAGAGAAGACCCTATGGTCTAAACTTTCCTCTTTTGATGTTTTTCATCAACATGGGTGTATTTGGTATTAGATTTTTTAATTAATGAGAAATCTGGGCCAGATCTGTAACCTAGATTGTTCGGATTCAATTCTTCAATATTTTGTAAAAATAATTTTTTTTTCTAGATTTCAAGGATTTAACTTATAGCTAATTTTTGAAGTTTCTTTATCTTGATTTTAGTCAATCATGAAGCCCAAGAAATGGTATATTCATGAGAAGGATCCAGAATTAATTGGGTCATTCATATGGAAAAGCCATACATTTTTTCTTATACTTTTGTTTTTACTTTTGATTTGATTTTTATTAGCAAGCCTTTTTAAAACATGAAGAACACTTGGCAACCACTTTGTGTGGATGAGTAGGGGTGCATAACACCTTCCCCTATTCATAACCTAATCTCATTACCCATCTCTGGTTTATTTTTTAATTAGAGTTATTTTTACTCTAATTTTGTTTTTTAATTATTTATTTTATTTGATTATTTTGGTGTCCATTCACACCTAAAAGGAATGGTGGCGACTCCATGATTTTTTATTGAGCCTGTGTGATGATTTAGGAAAGTCATTGAATTGATTTTTCCCATGTCTCACAGAAGGAGAAGAAAGAGAATAGTTTCTTCTCGAGAAAGCTTTCTTCTGCAGAAGAAGAATACTGATTGTTTTCTCTTGCAGAAGAAGAACACTGACTCTTTTCTCTTTTGTTGGATTAACATTGACTCTTTTGTTGGGTTGATCAAAGAAGAGGAACATCGACTCTTTTTTCTTTTGTGGGTTAATACCGTCTCTTTTGCTGGGTTGATCGAAGAAGAACACCGACTTTTTTTGTCTTTTGTTGGGTTGATCGAAGAAGAAAAACTCTATATTTGGTTTCGGGCTTTTTCCGAGCTAAGTAACTCCAGTTTTTTCTTTGAATAGATTTCATGTGAAGGCTTACGTGAGAAGGCGAATTTGATTTACATCAAAGACATCCAACGGTTGAAAGACTAGAATATCATTTGGAAAATCATCAAGTCATCATATTTAGCGATACCAAGGATCTCCATCATCTTGTCTCAAGACCAAACATTGAAAAAACAATGCTAACTCAATGGTTTAAAGCAAATAGAGTATATTCGGATGCTCGAAACTTAACATATGTCAAATTTCCTAGATTTTGGGTTTGGAATAAGAAAATTAAATAATGGACAAGACGACAATCTCATGATATGATAGGAAGATTATATTTTGCTCATCCTACATCCGGTGAACGATATTATCTGCGCATGCTATTGCAAATTATTCGTGGAGCTACTTCCTATAACAATATATGAATAGTCAATGGCATTGAATATCCAACCTTCAAAGCTGCCTGCATTGCACTTGGCTTCTCAATGATGATAATGAATGGAATGAAGCTCTTTTTAAAGCTAACACATGGGCATCTTCATATTAATTTCGTCATATGTTTGCATCAATGCTCATGTTTTGTGAAATCTCTAATCCACGTGAATTGTGGAATACTCATTTGGAAAAATTTATAGATGATTTCCTTTTACAAACAAGGCGACAAGCATGTAACCCATCATTTGACTTGCCATTTGACAAGTTACAAAATATTGCTTTGCATGAAATTGAAAAAATCTTCATGGTATTTTGTAAGATCCTGGATTTTTAAGTAATTCTAATTAAGAGTAAATAGAAATTAACAGATTTCAATAGAGGTTAAAGGATCTAATGAGATTAATTAAACCAAATTTAAAGACTTAATTGGTTTGGTTTGGTTCGGATTGGTTTACTTTAAGTGAACCAGTTAAGTGATTTGAGATCGAATTAGTTGGTTTAGGTGTAAATTGGGTTAATCGGTTTGCTTTAGTTGGATTATTTTACTTGAGGAAAAGAATTATTTTATTTGGGTTTGGCTTATTTAATTGACTTAGTGGTTGAATGGTTTAGTTGATTAATTGATTTAGTGGTTTAGTGGCTTAGTTGGGTTTGATTAATTTAGTGGTTTAATGGGTTAATCAATTAATTGATGTAGGTTTTGTTGGTTGGGTCGGTTCATTTTTAATGAACTGATTTATTAGTTTCTTGGTTCAAATGAAATAGGTGGTTTGGTTTATTGGTTTAAGTGGATCGGTTTAGTTGATTTAGTTGGTTTAGGTGTAATTGATTTAATTGAAGAAAGAATTATTTTAGTTGGGTTCGGTTTAGTAGGTTTAGTTGGATTCGGTTTAATTGGGTTTAGTTGGGTTTGGTTTATTCAATATTGGTTTAATCGGTTTATTTGTTAAATTGGTTTAGGTATATATATATATGTATATATGTATATATGTATATGTATTTCAAAGAAAGAATCCGAGGGTTCTTTCATTCTGCTCGTGAGGGTTAGAGAAGAACGAAGGCGAGAAAGAAGGAGAAGAAGGGAAGAAGGGAAGAAGAGAGAGAGAGAGAGAGAGAGAGAGATAAAGAGAGAGCTTTGGGCGTTGGATTGCGCGTCTCCAGTTAAGTAGCACCTTTCGAACTATTTTTGCGAAGAAATTTCAGTTTAAAAACGAAAATCCATGCTTATTTGGTTTCGTGCGAGGATTTGGCATTTCTGTTGTTTGATTTGGATTGCGGATGTTATAGGGTTTAAAACTTGTTTGATTTTGATCTTAGAGTGTTTAGGATGTTATTTGATGTGTTTGATATGAAGAAAAACGAGTTTTGTAGTTGGATTTGAAAGAAAATGAAAAATCGGAATGAACTGCGTTTAAAATCGTGCAGATTTTTTTAAGGGTGCCCAGGGGGTCAGGTAGGCGCCCATTGTACAGAAAAAAATTTGGGTAGGTGCCCAGCTAGAGCGCTTAGGCGCCCAGACCCAGAAAAATTTCGTTTTCAACATTTTAAGCAGTTTTTCACCGTGGAACTAGTTTTTATTGATTTTAAATGATGCATGAACAATTTTAGGAGTTCAGAAACATCTTCTGCTTGGTTTACCTCGACATTTGATATAATTTGACTACGGTTAAGTTTCTACGCAAATTGATGTTGATTTGTTATTTAAAGTTGAACCTGCTAAATTGTTTTATTGGTTTTACCTAAACTGTTTTATTGGTTTAACATTGGTTTGTGTTGAGTCTAGTGGGCCTAGAGATGGTTATGGATCCATGGTCAATCTAGTTAATATATTAGTGATGGCTTGTCGAGTTAACACTCAGGGCCATATTCGCATCCCACCGTGTGGGATTGATAAGGCTTTCTTGTAGGATAGAGGGCTACGGCAACCCAACCATCATGTGGGATCGGCGGGGTCTTCGTGTGTGTGAGTACGCGTGCGTCAGTTGTTTTTTGCCAGCCCATGCGTGGGTGCTCCACTCCGGGCGATGACCGTGAGTCGTGAGGTGGCAAACCGGCCGAGGGTGGTTATCTCGATTTATAGAATCACTAATCCACGAGTTTTGTACATACACTTTATGCTGACATCGTAGTTTGGATTAATCTGATTTTTACTGCATATTACTAGTATTGTTTAAATGATAATGAACTACTTCTTTATACTTGAACTGTTTCTTCGCATGATTTTGATAGAGTTTGATCGTATGATATGTTAGCATGTTATTTTGTTATCTGAAGGTTGCATAAACTGTTTTATGTCATGCATTGTGCTACTTACTAGGACGTTAGTCTCACGCGTGTTTTGTTTTTATCGGTTTTGTTTCCAAATCCTGCTAGTGAGCTGCGTATTGGGGCAGAGTGTCAAGGTGATCCAAAGTATAGGTAAGAGAGTTATTACTATCCTGGCTAGGGCTAGAGGAAGCATTCTTTTTGGTAGTTGTATATCTTTTTGGATATTGTACATATTGTATATAGAGAGAGTGTGTGTGAAACTTAGTGAAACTGTATTTGTCGATCTTTCTTTTTGGAAATGTATATACAGGTTTAGATTTTTGTCACCATTTACATCCACAGTTATGCTCATTTTAGTTTGTTCAATTATTACCGTACTCTAATATAAAATGATCAATCAGGTTTAAGTAGTGCTACTAGGACCTTACCTGATGTCACGGAACCGACATATATCTTTAATGAACATGTCCAGGTCCGGGGCGTCACATTTGCCGTTGCCTATTTTGAAGGTAACATTCTCCTTGAAAATAGGCTTATTCTTGAAGAATTAAATTATGATGCAGTACTATTAAAAGATCAATTTGACCAAATGCATCAACAATTGAATCCTGAGCAAAAATTGGTTTTTAACACCATTATGAATGCATGTACAAGCATGTCAGGTGTTATATTTCCTGTATGGCAGTGGTGGAACAGAAAAAAAAACATTTTTATGGAAAACAATCATTGCTAAACTATGAAGCGAAAGAAAAATTGTACTTGCTGTTGCATCTTTTGGAATCGTTTCACTGTTACTACCTGGTGGAAGAACAATGCATTCCCGTTTCAGAATTCCACTACCCACTACGATCACATGAAGCATCAACTTGCGCAATCAGCCAACAAACACATTTGGCAGAGCTGATACAAAAAACACATTTAATAATTTAGAACGAAGCACCAATGATGCATCGCCATGTTTTTGAAGCTGTAGATCGAACACTTAAAGACTTGATGAAAGTAACAAACCCAAATGAAATAAATCTACCTTTTGGTGGGAAGCCAGTCCTTCTTGGAGGAGATTTTAGACAAATCTTACCAGTAATACAAAAGAAAAGACAATTTCCATCAGGTTTAGATTTTCCCTTTACCTTGAAGAGAAGACAATTTCCTATTTGCCTTGCCTTCTCAATGACAATTAACAAAAGTCAAGGGCAAAGTTTCAAAAATGTTGGCATATTTTTTCCAAATCTAGTATTTACACATGGCCAACTTTATGTTGCAATATCACGTACTACATCACGGAACAAATTAAAAATACTGATTACAAATAAGAACAAATTGGATGGGTACACAAGAAATGTCGTTTTCAAAGAAGTTCTTCATGAAATTCAAGGTCAACATCAACCATAGGAATGCTGATTAACTAAGGCACAACAAAACAGGTTTAAACACCTTAACAATTCATGTTTCCATTTCTCTGCTGCCTGAAACTGCATCTCCTTTCATTTATATATGTTTCTTCTATTTCATTTCATATTTCTTTTATTTATGCATATTTCTTTCTTTTATCACTTCACTACTTTGCTTCATTCATTTACATTACACTTTCAAACTAGAATTACTTCTACTCTTATTTGTTTATATCTATTTTATCTACTTTTAATATACATCACAGAATTATCTAAAACAACTAATCAACACAAACAAATGAACATAATTAAGAAAATAGATAAATCGATTAAATGATATTACGATGACTTAAAAATTGTCCTATATGGTACAGCAAAATAGCTAATCTAATTTATAAATTCTGCTGGATACAAATTACATTCAACTAAAGAAGATCCAAGACAATAGCTGATTCAACAACATAAACAATGAATAGAATGCAGGTAATCATAACACTTAGTTACTTTCTTCAATTTAAACCATATAATCTATTTCATATAATTTAGTATAATGATTATTTTACGTTTTCAATAAAACAAATGCCAAAAATAGTTCGTCTGCACTTTAGGATGGCCTATCTCAATCAACATACTTGTGACACAATTCAAGAGGCTGATTAGACCAGAAGTGAATGAAATATTCACAAAAAAAAAAGTATTATAACCTCATACTCCAAATAAAATATGTACTATTACAATGATTAAGATGTTTAAAAATCCATCCTTCTTACCATTACTACTCATTCAACTTTAATATATCATTACAATTCAATACCTGACAAGCTAACATTTTACATATGTTATCTTACCAAACATTTATCCATAAACCAAAAATTCAAGTTAATTAAGTAATACAAGTATACAACCTCTAGATAATGCAAATATTAAATGTTTTTTTTTTTTGGAATCCTATCATTTATTCCATCTTATGATGTATACTTCTTTCATCTATCTAAACATGCAGGATGGCTACTCAGAACTACACACCATTCCATTATCTACACCAGTATCAACTGCAATAGAAGATCAAAGCACGAGCATTCGTATCTTCCCAACTCACACATTCAGCAAATGCAATCAACCATCAAGAGTTCAAAAAATTCTCTTCATGGATCAAGATGTAAGTTTACAGTTTATCAAACTTATAGACTGCATTATTGTGAGACATGGAAAATCAATTTAATGACTTCCTAATCATCACACGGGATTTATTAAAACAAGGAGTTGCCACCATTCTGTTTAGGTGTGAATGGACACCAAAATATCAAATCAAATAAAGGAGACAACAATTAGAGTAAAATGACTCTATTTTAAAATACAAAACAAAAACAACCAGAGATGAGTAAGGGGATTAGGTTATGAACAGGGGAAGGTGTTAGACACCCCTATTCATCCACACAAGGTGGTTGCCAGGTATTGTTCATGTTAAAAATAAAGAAAGCTTGTTTAAATAAAAAAAAATCATAAAAAGTAACAAAAGTGTATGGTTTTTTTATATGAATATCCTAATTAATTCAAAACTTTCAATATGATTACCGTTCTAAGGGTTTCATGACTGAAATAAAATTGAGATAAAATCAAAGAAAACCAATCTAAAGTATAACCTGAAAAACTAGCTTTAGGCTAAATCATTAAAAGGTTGAAAAACCAGATCGAAATCTCTTGATTAAAACATTGAAGAGTAAAGTTCTTTAGGGTAAAGATCTGATCCAAATCTCTCTTTCAACCCATGTTGATAAAAAACATCAAAAGGGGGAGTTTAGACCATAGAATCCTCTCTCAAAGATTAAAACAACATCAAAATCATATCATGAAACCCTATAGGTTACTTTCAGGCTCTTGGTTTTAGATCTACCATATAGATCATGGTAGATCCAGAATCCTAGCCAAATATCACCAAAATCAAGAAAACAGTGATGTAGGTACAATGGTGTGAAAAATCCAAACTATAGGAGGCAGTGGGGATCTCATGCTGTAAACAACCTGGATCCATAGAATTCTTCCAGATTCAGAATAAAACACTTACATAACATCCACAGAGTAATAAAAACCACATATAACAGATTATAGCACATGGGGGTCTACCTTACGGATCCACCTATTCTCTTTTCCCCTAGCTCTCTCTTCACGTTTTACGGCAAGAGAAGAGTCTTGAGAGACTTGGAGGTAGGTTTGGGGATACAAACACAAATAAGAGGCCATATTCTAAAAAAAAGAGAAGAACAGATTATAGGGTTCTATTCTAAGAATCCACCTGTTCCCCTTTCCCCTAGCTCTCTCTTCACGTTTTATGGCTAGAGAGGAGTCTTGAGGTACTCGAAGGCAGGTTTGGGGATATAAACATAAGAAGGCCTTATTCTACAGAAATGAAGAAGATCTAACTATCTCTAGAATTAAAAACAGAAAATAAAAGAGAAAGGGACTTACATGGATTGAGAAAGCAGAAAAGCAGGGGCCTTTCTTCACTTGGAGCTCTTCAGGCTTCAAATTTTTTTTGGCCCTTTGCTTGAGGAGAGACCCTCTATTTATAAGCAAACCCAGGGGCATGGTTGGTTCAAAGGGATATGCCAAAATCTTCCAATTGAGTTTAAAAAGGATTTAATGTAAATCCATTAAACCACAAAGGATAAACAAGAGGATTCAAATGGATAAACAAGAGGATTCGAATCTCCCAAAGAGATATTTGAATGCAGATAAGGCTCAGAAATCAAAAAATGATAAATTCGCACAAAAAAATCCGCGCCCGTATATATAATACGGTCGTGCCGTGCCCGTATTATTAATACGGTCACGGCATGACCGTATATCAATTACGGGCACGACCAAACCGCAGATAAAATACGGGTGTGATTTAAACTAACTACAAATATTTTACAAATGTGATTGGAATTGTCATCTATGTTTCCACAATTCAACTGAGTCAGACACAGGGAAACTCAAGTACCATAAAGAGAGATATTATCCTTCTAGACATGAGGTATCAAACCGCTTATTTGCATATCTTTTTTGCTTTAAATAAACTTTGCCCAAACATAATTTACTTTGTCATACACATCCAGAATTAACTTCGCTTTTATCTTTTTACTCAACACAGCCTCCATCCAGTAACCTTAATACTATGGAATGATTTTGCTTCAAACGAAGGAAAAGAGCTTGAAGATAATGTACAAAACAAGCCAATCCTCCTTTCCCTTTGGATTACAGTAACGACTTATCGAGGTAAAGCCCTTACCCACAAAATCAGTATTCCATTTGATTATTACTCTATACCTTATAACTTCCTTTTTATTTTCCTTAAAACAAAAACACCATAAGAATCCAACTCTCAAGCACAAGATATTCAAGATTCATCATTAAGCTTGGCCTTCCCGAAGCAAACATTTTTATCATCATGGTAATTTCTTATCTCCAAAACTTACAACCTATCCCCATTGTAATACTATTGATACAAATAACTATGTGTTAGTTCTCTGATTTCAGGCTTTCCTCAAATCAGACTGCAAAGATTTTTGTCAACTGGATTCAAAGTTCAGACAAATCACAACAATGGCCAATCATGTTCGCAAAATAAAAAAAAGTTTAAACAATAGATTTGAACTTCCACATCAATGCCGAATCATCTCAAGTATTGATCATTTCATTATAAAACTTTTATACAAACTAAAAATTCTCATATCCTTATGTTAACTTATTCCCAGGTATACTACTACCATATATTGGCCCATGTTACACACATATACACAAACAGGGCTCTGTGGTATAGTGCTTGCAACCAATGCAACAAAAAATTGCACTTCTTAGAATCAATCTATCAGTGCTATTCTTGCAACAGTGAAAATCCACATCCATTACTCAGGTAACTCATTAGAATAATATCACTTTATTACAACAAACAACATCATCTCTAACATTCTTTTACGACATAACTGTATGTGTATCATGCGTATAATAATACAAGACTCTTTTGGAAAAGTAACATTGACACTGTTTGATAAGGTATTAGAATTTGTATTGGGACGACAAGGGAGCTAAGCAAGTTGTCATCTGAGGTTAGAACTATTATTACCATACTTATATTTCATTTCTTGCATTAACACTTCTATCACTCTAAATAAAAGCACCCACAAGAAGATTCCATTGACAAATTGGAACAACACAGCAACTCAATTATAGAAGTCCTATACTTTCATCATTGCTTCAACTAGCTGCCAAACTTCATCAAGCAATCAACCTTCCTTTGTTCCATGTGGAATTCTAGAGCCAAACTACTCCCATGAAAGTCTGGAACTATTAAGACAATATGACCAAATGGTATGTACTACGATATAAACACAATCAATATTAAAATTTCTTATCTCACCTCTATGCTTAATTTCCATACAACAAAAACTTTTACGTATTACTATTGCCATCTAATTCTAATTTCCAAATGTAGACTACTGAAACGCAAAACAGAATGGCTCCTATTATCCAAGATGCAAATGAGTAAACTTCATCCTCCGGGTTGAAAATGGAATAAAGTTTTCATCTGGACAAGCTCATTTTTAGCATTTCTTGGTAAGAAATTCCTTTTATCTTATTGTAAAGCAACAATTTTTTTTTCAACTACTTCAACTCTAAAACAAAGTTTTCATCCTCTGCGTTGAATATGTAAACATTTTCGTAGAAGTGAACTTCTCTTCATAATTTAGAAGACAAATAACTCTATTTCATTTTGGTTTCTCTTTAATTTACATATGTTGACATTTTATAGGCATGTTCCTGTTAATTATTTTTATAATTGAATGTCTGGCATGCACATTTATGTTTATATGATATTACATCTCATTTGATTTGCAGAAAATAAACATGAGTTTCCCAATAACAAGTGTAATAGCAATCTTTAGAAGCTCTATTTCATTCTAGCTAACAAATATGCTGTTAACTTTTGCAGGCACATTTTGGCTTTTGGTTCTAATGTTGTTAAATTGGACTTCCTATGTTTTTCTTAAGTGATGCTAAGTTTATTAATATGATATGAAGCTGTTGCTTTCATATGAAGTTAACTTTGTTATTCTTTTCAATTTTATACAAAATTGTTGTTTTCTTATGATTTAAAACACATCTAGCTCTATTTCATTTTGGTTTGTCTTTAATTTACATAAGTTAACATTTTGTAGCCTTGCTCCTATAAATTATTTTTACAATTAAATGCGTCGCTTGCAAATTTATGTTTATATGATATTACATCCCATGTGATTTGCAAACACTAAATAAGAGTTTTGCAAGAACACGTGTAACAGCAACCTTTAGAAAGCTTTATTTAATTTTGGCTAACAAATATGTAGTTAAATTTTCTAGACACATTTTGGCTTTTGCTTCTAATGTTGTTAAATTGGACTTGGTGTATTTTTGGTAAGTGATGCTATGCTTATTCATATGATATGAAGTTCTTCATTTCATATGAAGTTGACTTTCTTATTGTTTTCAATTTTGAATTTCCTGCTTTCTGACGAACCATTCAACTATTTCTTTAGATGTTACACACACACACACACACACACACACACACATATATATATATATTTCTAATGCAAATAGTTAAAACTTTTTCACCAAAAAAATTAAATTCTTTTTAATAAAAGTAATATTGTAATTACTTGCACATCTTTCACTGCATTCATACACTTTTTGATTTCAATTGTCAAACAGATCTGCCACTCCTATGACTTCACATATTGCTCTCTAACAAGAAGCTCAAAATTCAACGTTCACAATTTATGAAATTATAAGATCTCCTTTCAATAAACAACATGTTTAATTTTTATTAGCAATGATATATCTTTTAGTTTCACTTTATTCTTATTCTATTTCATTTTTGTTCCAGGACTTCTGCACCTGTTTCATGGAACTTCCAATGTTTTTATAACAGAATGTTTAGATCTCCACTCAATGACAATTTTCAAGTTTACTATAGATACTACTAATGGATCTATTTATATACTTATTTTCAAGTTCATGTAACTAATATGAGGTCAGTCATGCTAGCTTTAATTAAAAGTTTTTATAAGACAGCCATTTACAAAGTTTATAAACTTAGGAAACTAGTTACAAAGGAATCAATAGTTACAAGTATTCAATTCTAGATACATAAATCTACTACAGACTCCACAATCCAATAGGTAGGATCTCAAAACAGATCTACAAATCCAACCGTTTATTGTACAAATAGAATGAAGGACAAAATAGCAGCTATCTTCTCGTGAGAAATAAATACATATTTACTATAATTAGATTAAACTTAATCTTCTCACCTTAAACACTCGGCATCAACAAATCCTTCAAAAACAATAGTATCACCTCAAATCTCCTACCATGAAGACGACAGCAGACTCGTAGGCCTGCAAATTACTCCTAATTAAAAAACCAAACGAGGGAAAACAATCGGCTGAAAGAGCTACTAACACCTCCTTATCTTAGCAACCCTTACAGAACCTGCAATTAAGCGTACAAATCAAGTATCTAGTGCCTATACATAATTTAACTTCACGTCCTAAGTTGCACCATGGTATTCTTAAGCACTTACATAAATTAAGTAATACAACTACAACGCCCGTGCATCACACGGGCTGCCTTCTAGTCTATTATATTAAGGGAAAATGGGGTGGAGTTTGATGTGGCAGGTTCATGTGCTTTGGGGCTGAGGTGTCACGCTCTGATGGTTTGGGGTTGGTTCAGGATGAGGTGTCAACGTGGATTGAAAGAACAAACACCAACAACGACTCCTCTACTTTTGGCTGCCACCTGCACGCGCTTTTTAAGAGCTAAGTGATACTCCATAAAAATAATTAAGTAATAAGAGGATATTTTTTAAATAATTAAACTTTGGTCATATTTAATAAAATATATAAATAATAGTGATCTCTTAACATTAAAAGAAAACTGTTTTATTTTCTAAAAGTAAAAATAGTTTTCTCAAATAAAGTTGGTCATAATAACGAAAAAATAAAAAATTAAGTACATTTTTAGAAAATATTTAAAAGTAGTTTCTTTTATTGTTAAGAGATCACTTTTCTTTATATATTTTATGAAATATGACCATATTTTAATTATTTTAAAAATCCTCTTTTTACTTAATTATTTTAATGGAGTATCAGTTAGACCTAATTTTGCCAACATCCTGATGTTAGCACCTGATTTTTGCACCCCTAAAATAAAGAAAAATGAAAAGTCAAACTAAAAGTCAAACCCTGAGGGGGTCAAAAAATTGACTTTTTGATTCACGTGAATTTGGCCATCAAACTTCATCTCATTAAAAAGAGCACTTCGACATGGTTCCAACGCAATTGAGTTTGCTGGAATCGGAGTCCAAATGAGGAAGTTATGAACCAGTCAAACTTTTGGGGAGTGAAAAGTTGACTTTTTGCTTGACCCCAATTCAGCTGTCCAAAGTGATCCCAATGGATAGGTGGTTCTGAGCTGATTCTAACGATACTAAGTTTGCTGAAATCGGACACCAGACGAAGAAGTTATGGGCAGTTGAAGTTTCAAGAAAACTGCCCGTTTGGGAGAATAACAGCAAAAAAAGCAAAATGAATTAATAAAATCAATAAAAAACATTTAATAAAACATATCTTAATATTTTAACATTTAATAAAAAGTGTCTTAATATTTTAATAATATAATAATAAAGAATCGTAGATTTTTTAATAAAATATTAAGAAAATCGGATAAAAATCTTTAATTAAATCAAATTGAATAAAAGATTTCAAATCCGGCATTTAAAAAACGTGCGTAACCGCACTTGAAGTACAGTTTAGTCTGAACCGCACTTCAAATACGGTTTTGATCTTCTAGAAGGTGGACGCGTATCCTGTACGGCGACAGCTGGTAGATTCGCACGTTTTTAATGCCAACCGCACTTAAAGTGCGGTTTTTGCATTTTTAGTGTAATTTGGCAGGACCGCACTTGAAGTGCGGTTGTGACCAAACCGCACTTAAAGTGCGGTTTCGGCCAATTTTTGCCTATAAAAGGGGGGCCAGCCCCTCATTTGGAGCAAGCTGGCCCCTTTGGTCCCCACTCTCCCCCTCTGTTTTCTGCTAATCCGAAAACCTGCCCAGACCCTGTCTCTCTCAATACCCATACACCAAATACCCAAAATACCCCTTGTTAGTCCAAACCTTGCCTAAACTCTGCCCTTTTAGCATAAGAACCCAACAAACCTCTTTTCAAAAACCCAATTTGGAAATTCAAGGAGACGCGGAAGCGCTGCCGAATTCAATCGGACTTGTCATCCAAAGCCAGCTAGAGGTTACACTGTAAGCATCTTTACAAGTTTAAACAATCACTTTTGCTATCTTCTCGAATTCCTTTTTGTTTTGATTTTGTTATATAATTTCTAACGTGTTTTTTGACTACTTTATATTACGAGAAACATGATCCCAAATGTAGAACCACGAAGGCACTGGAACCACCACAGAGGTCGCCGGAGCACCCAAGGAACACGCCAGAGAGGTCCCAGCCAGAATCAGAACCAAGAAGCAAAATAATGTAAAAACCGCATACTTAGAGCGGTTTAGGCATGACCGCAGTTACTCTGCGGTCAGGTCTAAATCGCAGTACATCTGCGGTTTCGACCAAACCGCAGCGTAAGTGCGATCGTCTCTTGAAAATGACTAAAAAATTAGTTTTTTGACCCGGTTGGATTTGTTCCGACCCGAAAACTTAAAACCCGATCCAATAAGTAACTTGGACTTCTTTAAGTCCATTTTTGGACTATGGGCCCACCAAGACCACATTGGGCCCACCTTTGATTGACCCAAACCGGGCCCGTTTTCAACAAACGGGCCCAAGGCCATCTAACTCCTAGGCTAGTGGGCCAAATCCAAGCCCACTAAGCCTAAACAAATGTAAATAAATAAATCTAATAAATAAACCAAAAAGGGTTACCCAATAACCCTACTGGGCTCAAGCCCAATCTTGGCAACCCACGGGCCTTCCAATAGGGCCCGTACTCGACCCATCAAACTGAAATAAATAGATAAAATCAAATAAAAGGGACCCACCCTCCAGAGGGTCCCGCCAGACCAAACCAAGTGGCATGCTGATCTAGGAAAAGGGTGAACTTGACTCAAAAACTAGGGAGACCCGAGGGACCCGTCAGACCGACGGGGCGGGCCGAGGTGTCTTCGGACTTCTCCAGACGTAACTGAGGACTTAGCCAGATCGCTAGAAAAGCTGCAGACCAGACTTAGACCCGGATAGGGCAAACCCGTGTCTGCCTGCACCTTTCAGGCAGTGGCGACTCCGAAAGTCCCGAGGCACGCACAAACCCACATGCGCCCCATGTGCAATCTAGTCATTTTTAGGTGCGCACACCTGAGTATGGAAAAGAAAAAAAGAAATGCGTCATGCAGGCGATGGCTAAAATTGCAGCCGTCTACAACAACCACAATCATCATCAAAGGGGCGGTGATAGGGCCTTCACCCTCTGCAACAAAAGTCGCAGTCTTCTCAAGCCATGGTCCAAACCATCTAATAGCAAAAATCCTCAAATTGGACGCAATAGCTTCAAAGGTTAACATTTTAGCTACACAAATTGGGTCTACTGGACCAACCGATTTGAAAATCAACCCGAGAATCTTGTTATACAGATATAGGTAGTGACCAATATATTGGAATGCACATTGCTTGAGAGGCTAGATGTGGCAATGGTTTGGGTTGGGTATGGTGTGAGCAGGATGTAGATGGGTTGAGCCTTAAATGGATTGGGCAGGGTTCAACCCGTTTACCAACGGGTTCAAAAATCATGGAACCAAACCCAACCCACAAATAAACTGGTTGAACCGACCCAACCTTGTTTCTTTTTTTTTACTTAACTTTTTTTAAAGAAAATTCTTCTCAATTTAGCATTTTTTAAGAGAATTTAGAAATAATGGAGATGTGGACCATTGTTTTTTCTTAACATAAATGTTTTAAAATTTTTTAACTTGGAATTATATGTTTATTTTTTGAAAATTGAGAAAATAAAGATCATGAAACATTTTTTCCTTAAATGTACTATCCTCATTAATAAATTACATAATATAGAGTAGATCAGCAAACACTGAGGATTAATTATATTTCCTATGTTTTCTTATTATCTTAACCAACAAGAAGCCATCTGATTGAAAAATGAAAACCTGGGAGTTGAAGAAGGTACAAATCTATTCACATGTTGAGCAAGGGTATATTTCTTTTTAGGTCTCTATTTCTTTTACTAAATTATTTCTTTTTAGGTTTCTATTTATGTGCAAGTTTGATTAGTGGTTTGTAATACATATACAGAAAAAAAAAACTATGGTATATTGTCAGATACCCAAAAGGTTGATGGGTTTGGTTCGAGTTGACCCATTTTTAAACGGGTTGGGAAAACCTCAACCCAAGTAATAAATGGATCAATTTGAACTCATTTATTCGGGTTGGGTTCAAGCAAGTTGATGCGCTGGTTAAAAAATTACCAGTTGCAAAGATATGGGTGGAGAAGCCCATGGATGGCATGCCTGTAGCTGTAAAGAATCTTGGTAGAGTGAGGAGAGAGAGAGAGAGAGAGAGAGAGGTTGGAGGATCGAGGCATACCAATGATGGTGAGTGGCAAAGATGGTTGGCTTGTTTGATCTCAACACGTGGATGACGTAATTTCTTGGTTCATCATAGGAGAATGCGGAATGGATCAAGCACAAAACGAGAAGGATGAAGGCAATGCTCATAAATGGCACCGCCATGGCTTTCTTCTTCCCTATCAAAATTAAAGTTTGCAACAAGTTGTAATAGAAGTTAGTTTAATTAAGATGTAAATTAAGATACTAATTAAATTTTAAATATAACTTTATTATATTATCATTATAATGAAGTTATATTTAAAAATTGATATAATTAATGGTAATATAATATTCTTAATTGATTATAATGAATTTATATCTTAATTAATTAAGGTATTGAATTTTAAGTATTATAATATAATATAATAATTATTATTATATTATAATGAATTTTATTATAGAATTAAATTCCTAATTCATCTTTTCCTTATTAATTTATAATTATCTTACTAACTAATAGGTCCACTTTCCGATTTGAGATACCTGGCATATTAAATTCTATAGGGAAAATTTCGAATACGGGTGTCTTTTGAAAAGTAAATACAAAAACATCCGTTGAAAATTCTTTCCTACCGAAGCATGCAAGTTTTGAAAACTATTTACCAAGTAGTCCAAAAACACTGTAGCATAAGTCGCATACCCCATTTTGCCCTTCCTTCTTCGTTCGAAAAAAGCCAAGCCCTGTCGTTCTCAAAGAACGATTAAGCGCGAAACCGTTTGGAACTTTGAAGGCTTCCCTGAGCGACGGCGACCCATCATCCCGGCGTGAGAATCGACCATTGGCGCTTGCGATTGAGAAGGTTTGAAAGCCATTGTAACCCCTCTCATCTGTACCATCTCACGGATTCATCTGGTTCGTTTGGGGCTTGCTTCTGTCGAGCGAAGAAGAAAACGGCCGTGGAGGGTTTCAATCTAGAGGTTTGTCGCAGCACATTGATTTCGTGGAGGAATCACTGCAAGGTATGAACCGAACCGATTTTCCCTAAGCATAATCTTGTGTCAATCGTTTTTCTCCTAATCCGTGAGTGATGGATGTATTTGGGTTTCCTACACCATGTGAAAGTGACGAAGAACATTGTGGATTACATTCATTGGAATCGCCTGAAGCTCATCGGTTTAATTGATCGATGTGTTCAATAGAAGGCGATTAATCGAACAATGAACACATTGTTCATCCAATAAATCGATTACAAGTCGATTAATCTATTAATGAACTTATTTGGTGTGTTTACATTCATTGGAATCGCCTGAAGCTCATCGGTTTAATTGATCGATGTGTTCAACAGAAGGCGATTAATCGAACAATGAACACATTGTTCATCCAATAAATCGAGTACACGTCGATTAATCGATTAATGAACTTATTGTTCAATGTCATTTGGTGTGTTTACATTCATTGGAATCGCCTGAAGCTCATCGGTTTAATTGATCGATGTGTTCAACAGAAGGCGATTAATCGAACAATGAACACATTGTTCATCCAATAAATCGATTACAAGTCGATTAATCGATTAATGAACTTATTTGGTGTGTTTTTCGTAAATGCTGTGTTTAGTATAAAGATGTTTGTGGGTAGCATTTGGATTACATTCGTTTTAGTCTCTGAATCGATGCCTTCGAAATGGGGTTGCTCAATAGTTCGATTAATCGAAATATGAGCAATCATCTCAATTTTCAATATGCTGTTTGTATTGCTCTTGAAATTTCAAAATTTTGAGTCCCTTGAATGGTTGAGTCAACACGCCTATTTTATCTGTATTGTTATATGACAGGTGTTTAATTTTGCTGCATTTGCCATTATATTTAATACTCCGGAAATAACATTTCTTCAAAAAAGAGAAACAGCCAAGGAAATTATGTCGTAGCATAAGAATTTGAATGCAATTTGATCAAATGGAAAATATCTCTAGGTGTAAAATTCCAATGCAAGTTATGCATTAAGAAGTAAAAAAATGCAGGAAAACAAGTGTAGAGCTTAGAGTTTGACGACATTTCTAAATATCTTGGGCATAGGGAAGATCATGAAATTGTGGTGAAATTTCCTAAATTCATGGAAGCTACTACCTATGTGTTGATGAATTTTTGAGAATGTTCTGTGTTTTGGCAATATACATCATTGTCAAATATGAAGGACTAGAGTTCTTCTTGAATTATTGCTTAGAAGAAATTAGAAAAAACATTGTTTCTTCTCATTTTGTCAAACGTTTGCATTCCTCTCTGTTTCCTCATTGTCACCCTAGCAAAATAAGGTGTTTTACTTTGTTGCATTTGCCATTATATTTATTACTCTGGAAATAACACATTTCTAGAGCTTCATGGAATTGGGTTTACATGTTCACCGCCTTATCGAAGTTGATTAAGGTGCGCATGATATAGGTTTATATGGGTAGATAATTGATAGCGTAAGTTGTTATTTTGAGTAGTTTATATTAATCATGCATTCGTTCACCTTGTTAACATGTTGTCTGGAGTGCAGTATGGCTCCTTGTTAACATGTTGTCTGGAGTGCAGTATGGCTCAACCACCCCCGGAGAAGTCGTTGTTTTGCTACTTGCATCTAGGTAGAGAGATAGTTATAGAGCAAGATAAGTCTGTATCATATGAAGGGGGTCGTTTAGATGGTTTGAATATAAGTGGTAATACACAGTACGATGAATTTATAAGTGATGTCTGTAGTAAATTTGGGATATCTTCAGTGGGTTTGTCTATGAAGTACTCTCTTATGTACGATAAGAGTGCTTTACTTCCACTTAATGATCAAGCGGGGTTAGTTAACATTATCACCCACAACGAACGTTCTGCGAATGTGTACTTATTTGACAGTGAAGGGCAAGTGCAAAGCGTTCAGTCTTCCAGAAGGTGATTATCACATTTTTGACTTACAAAGTCGTAGTGTTTGTTATCATACTAGTGTTTTAATACTTAAACTATTTTATTTTCTAGGACGACTAGTTTAAGAAGTAGTGAACCGTTGGTTGAACCAGTTGTGATCACATTTGTTGATCGGGGGAGTACAGTTGTTGGGAGTTGTATTGAACACAATAGGGCACCACTTGTGTCTAGTATGTGGCAATCAGAAATTGTTGGTGAAGGTCAGGTTTTTAGGAGTGGTGATGAATTCAGGCAAGCCGTCTACAAGCATGCCATTGGCAACAGATTCCGTTATGTGTTTAAGAAAAATAGTCGAGAATATATCACTGCTAGATGTTCTGTCGACGATTGTCCTTGGAAAGTTAACGTAAGTCGTGTGAAACATACGGACTGCATGATGGTCCACAAGTTTGTGAATACACACAAACACTCGGCGCAAGATGAAGTCTCAATAAAGCCGATTGTGCGATCGAAGTGGATAGCTGGTGTTATTGAGAAAACAATAGAGAGACACCGAATTACTTGCCACGACAAATTTCCAAGGACTTTCATAATGATCATGCGATGAATTTAACATACCAGCAATGTTGGAGGAGCAAGGAGAAAGTGAAGAGGAAGATGGATGGAAATGTGGAGGACTCGTACAAACTTATTCCATGGATGTGTCAACGCTTGATGGAGTCCAATCCAGGGACGGTGGCTTGGTGTACATCGAGTGATGAGGGGAAGTTTAAGCAGTTGTTCATTGCATACTCTTGTTCGTTGAGAGGGTTTGCAGTGGGATGTAGACCCTTACTTTTCATTGACGGGACCCACCTTAGCGAACCATATCAAGGAACGTTATTGTCTGCTACAGCTCTCGATGCTGATGATGGTATGTACCCAATAGCTTATGCAATTGTGACTGCTGAGAATAACGAGGATTGGCTATGGTTCCTCGAACGGGTAAAGTATGCAATTGGAGGTCGAGCCGATGTTGTGATTGTGAGTGATAGGCATCAGAGTATTATCAATGCTGTGGGTAGCACATTTGGGTTTCAAAATCATGCCCATTGCTATCGGCATGTAAAACATTAACTATTAATTAGGAGGAGAAGCCCAATCTAAACATGTGATTGGAAGAACTTGCAAAAATTACTGAGAGAAGAACATTATAAGACAACATGTTTTTTATTTCCATAAAAAAACATACTTAATTTACCATTTCACATTCACAGAGGAGAAACCCAATTGTTTTCAGAGAGAAGTACTTCTTATACATCGTATCAATCTCCTCTTTGCCGTTTATGATTATATCCTATGATTTACAATAGAATTAGAAACGCATGTGCATACCTTATTACACAAATTTAAAGCAAGCTATAATAGTCAAATATGCTTACAGTGACAACGGGAGAACAATAATGCTTTTTGACTCCTGATGAATATAAACCTTGTCGGTTGATAAGGCAAATAGCATATGCTGCTATTACCTATATTACATAATACATAATAGATATAACCGTTAATATGATTGTGGAATTAACTAGCTATACAACGAGATAAAACTAACATACCATGCTGCCGACCCAACATCCATCTGCCAAGCAAAGCATCTCTTCCACTGTAACATGCATTCCAATGTAATCCACAACAACCAAGCTACACAATAATAAGAAATTCATGTCACAATCGAAACACTACATCGAGGGAAAACTAATTGTGTTTTCCGTCGATCTGGCACACAAATATAAGCATCTCCACACATTAACTTCATGTTCTCTCAGAAACAATATATATAAAGAATTACTTACTTTGTTGGACGCAATTCATTTACATATTCGACAACCCGCTTTTCATCAGGCTTCAACGGAGGGAATTTGTGTTGGACAACGAACGGAGAACACAAATTTTTGGGTTTCTTAATCATTCGCTTGAATTTACTTGAAGAAACAACCTTCGGTTTTGGTGACGCAATCTCCTCAGCAACTTGCACTGGTGACCCTTGCTCATCAGCAACGGCTTCAACCGGTGATGGTGATCGTCTCAACTCATGGGATGAACACCAATCATGGGCTGAATCCGGCTGTTCACCATGGGTTGTTGTGTCTCCGCGTCTCTGGAGGTACAACTTCAATTCCGTGCAATGACGCTGCATCTCTTGAGCAGCAGCTGCCATCCGGTCCATTTGTTCCTCTAATATCTGTATCAATAATCAAGTGTTAAAATTAGATTCAAGTGTGAATATAGAATACTAGTTAACCACCTCACAACTTTGTGCTTTCTCCCACCTGAGATAGATTGCCAGGCAATCTGTCATTTCCTCCACTTGCCATATGTGTATTGGATAACTCCGTCTTCCTTAAGGCTTATCTACATTTCATTCACCAATTTCAAAAATTTGTTTTCCTCAATATTCAGAATAGAGCACCACATCGCACTAATAATAGATAAAATAGCCGTGTCGAGTTAACCATTCAAAGCACTTAAACTTTTTATAAATATTTCATAATTATGAACAACACACCAAATAACATTGAACAATAGGTTAATTAACCCATTAATGGAACTATTACAATCTTATTTTACAATGACCAACTTGACCATTTCATTGTTAGATAAAGCCTAAATTACCTAGCCATGATATTTGTTAAATAACCCTACAATTATATTTCTCTTAAATGACATATACTTTAATATTTCCAATTTCTAGGCTTTTGTCAGCTAAAGTGGCCTTGTTATGCCTTCTAACTCATAAATTTTAAACAAATGTATTTAATTTTTTTTTAAACTTCGACATCATCTCTCTTACCCATTAAGAGTCAACATGCTACCCACAAACATCTTTAAACTAAACACACCAAATGACATTGAACAATAAGTTCATTAATCGATTAATCGACGTGTACTCGATTTATTGGATGAACAATGTGTTCATTGTTCGATTAATCGCCTTCTGTTGAACACATCGATCAATTAAACCGATGAGCTTCAGGCGATTCCAATGAATGTAAACACACCAAATAAGTTCATTAATAGATTAATCGACTTGTAATCGATTTATTGGATGAACAATGTGTTCATTGTTCGATTAATCGCCTTCTATTGAACACATCGATCAATTAAACCGATGAGCTTCAGGCGATTCCAATGAATGTAATCCACAATGTTCTTCGTCACTTTCACATGGTGTAGGAAACCCAAATACATCCATCACTCACGGATTAGGAGAAAAACGATTGACACAAGATTATGCTTAGGGAAAATCGGTTCGGTTCATACCTTGCAGTGATTCCTCCACGAAATCAATGTGCTGCGACAAACCTCTAGATTGAAACCCTCCACGGCCGTTTTCTTCTTCGCTCGACAGAAGCAAGCCCCAAACGAACCAGATGAATCCGTGAGATGGTACAGATGAGAGGGGTTACAATGGCTTTCAAACCTTCTCAATCGCAAGCGCCAATGGTCGATTCTCACGCCAGGATGATGGGTCGCCGTCGCTCAGGGAAGCCTTCAAAGTTCCAAACGGTTTCGCGCTTAATCGTTCTTTGAGAACGACAGGGCTTGGCTTTTTTCGAACGAAGAAGGAAGGGCAAAATGGGGTATGCGACTTATGCTACAGTGTTTTTGGACTACTTGGTAAATAGTTTTCAAAACTTGCATGCTTCGGTAGGAAAGAATTTTCAACGGATGTTTTTGTATTTACTTTTCAAAAGACACCCGTATTCGAAATTTTCCCAACTCTATATGTGTTGCACGGGCTATTTGTAAGTTCGATTGATATATGATCCTCAAGAGGTTCAAGTTTTGGTAACGTATAAATAAAGCTTTTTATTTTTAAATGTAAATAAAAGGGAGCAAATAAATTATGATTTTAACAATCAAATCTTTTGGAAGGAGAAGTACATATACAAAACTTTAAGATAATAAATTAGTATTTTAGATACCTTAGAGGAGAAAGTGAAACTTTTAATATCACATTTTTTTGTTAAAAAAAAGAAAGAAACCCATAAAAGTCCTCATCCGTGCCATAACACTACCCGCCAATCAGAATGACTTATTGAAGACACACGGATCGACAAACATAGAAGAACCACACCAAGCGTCCTAATCCAACGGTAGATTATAAACTGCACTATCAAATCAAAAGGACTCAAAAATGTGCTTGCCATAAATAGCTTCGTCCCTCCGTTTGAGTTGTCTTGTAGAACTCCCATCCAAAAGAAGAAAACTGAAGAAAAGAGAGAGAGAGAGAGAGAGAGAGAGAGTTGTCGAGATGTCAGGGAGAGGTAAAGGAGGAAAGGGTTTGGGGAAGGGTGGAGCGAAGAGGCATCGGAAGGTGTTGAGAGACAACATTCAGGGCATAACGAAGCCTGCAATTCGAAGATTGGCGAGGCGTGGTGGGGTGAAACGAATCAGTGGGCTCATCTACGAGGAGACCAGAGGGGTTCTCAAGATCTTCCTTGAGAACGTCATTCGTGATGCCGTTACCTACACCGAGCACGCTCGCCGGAAGACCGTGACGGCCATGGACGTTGTTTATGCTCTCAAGAGACAGGGCAGGACCCTCTATGGATTTGGGGGTTAGAATTAGGGTTTCGTTAATGGTAGTTTTAGAGTTGTAATTACTTATGGATTAGGTTTTTCCTTTTTGGTTGTTGTTGCCCTTTTTGGGTGTGTTCGGTTATGATTTGTGATGATTTTATCGTTTGTAATTTTGATCATTTTAGTGAGATGAATAGTTTTTTATATTTCGCTTGGAAAATTATGGTCTCAATCCAAGTTCATTGATTTGGTTTTGAGTTCGGCAAAAATGGGGGATGGATCAATCAGACCAAACCAAATCTCACAATAAATATGCAGCAGAAATCCCAAACGAAACAACACAATTGCAGATTTTTGAACAAGCAGTTTTGTTGTTGAAATTTACACATTGTCAGCCACATAACTGCTTGTTCACATTGTCAACAACACATTGAAATTTACACAATTACAGAATTCTTGAAATTTACACATTGTCAACAAAATAACTGCTTGTTCAAAAATCTGCAATTGTGTTGTAGACAATGTGTAAATTTCAAGAATTCTGTAATGAGTTACTTGGTGAATTCCTACCAGAGAAAAAGCTTTTACACCTGTTCTCTTGAACATATCTATTTTTAGACAGCTTCTGTATGGATTTATTAAATCATGGATTCTTTACTAATGAAAGAGTCGAGAGATGCAGTAAAACTAGTATTTTCTCTGCATCCATTTAAAAATAAAGAAAATGTATGATTCTTTGTTAGGAATGAGTAGTGATCATCCTGAAATTTTGTGTTTCATTAATTATGGTATATAAATGCAGAAGGTATTATATTTTGTCACATCCAACAGCTTTAGTTTGTTGTTGTGAAAATGAAATAAGTAAACTACAAAAATCAACCTTTATAATTGGTGAAATTATTACAAAAAGCTCTTTTGTTTTCAAAATGACACATTCACTTCAAATTTTGTTAGTTATAAAACTTGAAATATTTAAAAAAAATGATAGCCAAAATGTTTTAATCATGTTTGTTAAATTTTCATCGATATTTTACTCTCATAAAGTTAATTGTTTAAATAAATATTATCTTTTTATTCCCATATAATATTAATAATTAATTTTTATTAGTTTTCAATTAATAAACAAACATTGGAATAATATTCTTCTTTCCTAACTAAGGAAGGAGAAAAGGTGGGATTTCATTAATCTTTTGATATTAATTCTTCATAGTCCTAGATCATGACTAGTATTATTGTGACATCTCAATCTTACATCGAAAATGGATAAAAGCTCGATAAGGTATAAGAGTCAAAAGGAGCGTTTGATCTAGTGAGACGCCTTTTGGGAGAACTGTGCGGACTTAGGTCTAAAATGGATAATATCTTACTGGATTGGATTGTTACAAATGGTATCAGAACTAAATCTGGATCTAGTACTCGATGATTGTTGTGGGTCCTGGTGTTGCCCGTAAGTGATTGTTGGATTGATGAGGGTGAGCTTGGTGATGGCTGGTAGGCTCTAGGTTAGTGATCTACTGCACGAGGACGTGCAGCCTTAAAGGAGAGAGATTGTGACATCTCGATTCAACATTAGAAATGGATGAAAGTTTGATAAGGTATAAAAGTCAGGAAAAACGCTTAACCTAGTAAGACATCTTTTGGGGACAAAACCATGCAGGTGTAGGCCCAAAGCATTGCTTGTTCATTGAATACAAATGAACAACTAAATTTTTTAAACATGAGTAGGTGGCATGTATAGTAGGCACATACATAAGTATAAATTGTGCAAAAGTGTATGAAAACATCTAAAATCTCATTTCTGTATCATATACAGAACATATTTTTCAACAACTGCATCCTTTCTATTTCACGCCTAGCATGGATTTACAAAATTGAGAAAACCACGCCAAAACAGGTTGGGCTTTGGCTTGTAATTTAATTTTTGGGCTGGGCTTGTTTTTGAATACTGAGCCCAAAAACCATAAGTCAACCTTCGCCATGCATAAGAATGGTCCAGGTCAAAAAACTGATGCAACATTCTGGGGGATAAAAAGAGCAAAGAACTGTCTAGCTTGCTTTGCTCAATAACTTTCAAGCAAAGCTTTGACTTGTTAAGATTTTTTGGCTCATGCACAACCCATATATTACTGGTCCTGGGGACCCAAAGGCAACATTTAGATGTAAAGAAATTGGATTGGAAATGCAAATCACGACAGTTCCATGCACATTCTAACCTCGATCAAGATTGCAATGTTGCTTTAGCCATTTTTTCTTGTGATAAGAAACTAGAGTGGGTCCATATTGTTTCTCACTATCCAAATTAGCAAATTGCATGAGCAGTATAGCACATCTCTACTATATATAAAGCGAGGTGCCCCCTTGGGAAGCGTGCTGAGAAAAAATGTTTATTTGTCCACAATAGCCCTTACATATCCACTGCCAATACTTACCAATAAAAGGGTACAATGGTAAAAAAAATGTCCCAAATCTCTCAAAACCTAACAAACTGTTTTAAAACTGCTCCCTCCCTTTTTTATGTGTGTGCAGTACTGCACATGGACCCTGCTAGTGTGTAAAAAAATAAAAGAGGGAATAGTTGTAAAACTAAAACCGCTCAAGTTTGGTTTTAAAGGAATTAGGCCGTTATGACTATTATACCCTTTTATTTAAGAATCTTAACTATAAGAATGATTTGTAAAGGTTTTTTTAGGAAAGGTACACATTAAGATAGGCACGATTCCCAAGAGGCCTCTTCTCATTGTATATAGTATACATAACCAGAGGATATATGTGAAATCATGGAATCTCACATAAATCAAGAGTAGAAAGTGAAGGTCCATATATTTAGGCTTGTGACTCCCTTAAGTAAGTAAAACCAATAACAAAATTGTGAGGCTTAATGGGCCAAAGCAGACAATATCATTGTTGGTGAGATCAAGGCATTAGAGAATGATATCATAACTTGACCCATATTGGAAATTGTGGGACCTTGACATTGCTTTGCACATGTAAGCTGCCTTGGATTAATTCGCTAACAGGCTACTGCATGGGGGTGTGAAGCCCTTAAGGGTTAGATTGTGAGGATCCCAGAACCCAACATTTCTTGACGGAGGAGAAAGCGAAAGTTCATATATGTAGGCTTATGACTTCTGCAAGCAACGAGACCATTTGATAAACCCAAGAGTAAAACCATAAGGATCAATGGGCGAAAGTGGACAATATTGTTGTTGGTAAGATTGAGGGTGTCACAACATATTTAAATAGTTGCACCAATTCATGTAAACATAGCAGAAGATCTCGTTTCATCCAAAAGACACCATTACTCAGCTAAAAGGAAATAAGAATAAAACATTAGTTCGGTTGTCTTTGAGGCGGTTCAATTTCGTCGTGTGTCGAGTGGTCCGGTTTAACGCTGTGTCAACCGGTCCCTTCCGCGTTTCAAAAGTCAAAACAGTATTTTAAACTCGACCTTTGAATTCGTTTAACCAATATGAAAACAGAAGAAAAACTTTGAAGTCATCGTTCATAGCCTACGTTTAAAAAATCTAATATGGATTCAAACCTTTTTAACTGAGATAAGAAATTTGGTCGCCATCTCTCGCCATTACCGTCGGCTTCGAGTTCATTACCGGGCGACAACCAGGTACCTACAGATCCTCTTTTGCCCCCTTTTATCCTTATTTACCTCGATTAGGGCTTAGAATTGCTTGATCAGGTTATATAAATCTCTGAATTAGATTTGTTGGAGTTCCATTTGGTTTTGACTTTTGGTTAGGACAATTGGATTACATTAGGGATTTGATTGAGTTCATTTAAGGGTTCTGGTTTATTTTGATGACGAATTCGATTTTCAGGAAACTATTGTGACCGACACTTTCTGTTTCTTTTTTTCTTTCTTTTTAATTAATTAATTGATTTTTACTTTTTTTACTAAACGAGATTTTTCTTCTCGGATACGATTGATAAAATTCTAAACTGAAAGTCTGCATTCTATGAAGAGGTTGAATAACCAAGTTTGGAAGATATTTTCCCCCTTGCTTGAGTTGGTTGAGCTTGTCTATATTCGGGACCTTTTATCTGGGAAGTATTTGTTTAGGCATTGATCTTGTATAAAGGCAATACATATGTCAGTTCAGTCTCATTGATTTAGATAACCGATGTGGTAGCCATTTGTGACATGGGTATGATTCATTTTGTACCATATTCATGGATCATTTGGAGAATCAGTTATTCCAAGATGGAAAGTTACCAGCAGGTGAAACATTTGCAAATTGGTGATGTATGCTTCAAATGTTGTGATATCTTCCTGTGAAGAAGAACTAGGCATGGGTTATGGCTTTGCTTATCAACTTGGTATTTCATGCCATGAGAGGTGATTTGTTATTAACTGATAGACTTTAAAACAAATCTGTGTGTATAATTCATGGAAATCTTTTGAGTTTTTTTTTATGTGATTAAGTTGATTCATTTTATTTGGTTAAACCATTGGGATGATATGGTGTCAACAGCCCAGTTCCTTGTACCTTTCTCTAACTTGATTTCTGGTATAGTTATAAATACAAGTTGCACATTTTCTAGAGCTATTAATAACATTAACTATTAGATTTTTGTCCAATGCTTAGGTTAGGCTTTGTGCAGGTTTATGAACTTAATGAAATGGCTGAATGTTTTAGTCAGCAGGCTGATGAATGCAGGAGATATTTTTATTGTCTCCTGCTTGCTCGGAATAGATAATCTGATGATCTACTTCTGCAAAACCCCTTATACATTTTGTGTATTAATGAAATGAGCGTTTGTTGACAAGTTTCAAAATCCTGATTTTTCCACAGAAGGCTTATTTAAGGTCTTTATTGCTATTCTTTTCTGTTTTCCCTTTCTGTATTTCATTCTGGATTTGATGGTTGATAAAAGTTCACTCCAATCTCATTATTCGCTAGAAATCATCCCTATCAAATATTTGCATCAATATTGTGTTTAGGGTGTGCTAGGTCTGATATAGACTTTAAATGTATATTTCGATATGATCATAATACCACAACCAAGCATAAAATGTTAAAGTACTTGAGCTTTATATGATAAAATGTTAAAGTACTTGAGCTTCATATGTATTGGCTATCAAAATGATTTTTGATGTATTTTTACTATTATTATAAGTTTTATAACCTATAAATTGGAAGTTTAAAATACAAGGAAAAGGGTGGGTTGTGAGGTCTTTGAAAACAAGAAGGGAAGAGATAAAAGGAGATCCGACTCTATTTGATCAGCTAAAAAGGTTGTCGTTGTGGATTAGGATTGGATTGACCAGTGGAAGAATAGCATAAACTCTTGTTTGGTAGGAAGATTTGGGGATAATTACTAGAAATTAAGAGGGCCGTAAACCAGGCAAAGGAAACTTGGATATGTTGGGGCCCTTTGAAGTTAAGAAGCTATGAAATAAAAATTTGTTTTTGAACTCCCTTTTGCATTTGAAGCCCATGAAATCTTGTGAGGAATAAGGTTCATAACTCATTATACTTAAATATTTGGTGTACAGTAGAAGGTTGATTAAAGATTGAAATTTATGTGGATTGATGTCCTTGGGTTCCTGTTGATTATTAGTCCAAGAAAATCTTCTTTTCAATGATGAGGCATGTTTGCGTTTTTGAGTTATGATTAGAAAATGGAGGGAAAGGACTAAAACTTAATTGTGCCAATTAATTGTTAGTTGTTAATGGAGGTCATTTTCTTAATGTTACTTGAAAAGGAAAATTTGAGCTATTTGGATGGAAAATTTGGAAATAGCTTTAACTAAGGTACTTTGCTTTTCAAAGGATTGTCAAACTGTCATAGGAATGTAGTGTGGCGGATAGATGCTTTCTGTTCTATAATTTAGCCAAGCTGGTGGTTGGAGTTGATTGCCCAAGGAACCCATAGAACTCTAAGCCAACAAAATTGATGCTTTTTCTAGGTGGTCATGTGGGTTTGTATGCCAAAAAAGACAAAGTCGACCTTTATTTGGAATGTGACGAAGGGTTGACATGCCAAAGAGTGGGGGGGGGGGGGGGGGGGGGGGGGGGGGGTGCGGCGGCGGTTGGGGAAGGCTGAAAATTTTGCTTTTGTTTTATGTCAGGGGGTTAGAGATGGCAGAGTTCTGTGGGTTTTTGGGCAGGAGTTGAGTTCCAAAGAAGAGGAAAGGAAGGTGGCAGAAGTTTCTGTCTTTCTTTTTCGTTCTTTCTTTTTTTTTTTTTTAAATCTTTATTTTCCTCTTTTGGTGGTTTTTTTTATTGTTGTTTGGGGTGGGGTTTGGAATGTTGTTTCAGTGTTAGGATCTTGTTGTTGTTATTTGGAAGGGTCGGGGAGGTAGTGTTGGAAAAGAGGATTTTAGAAACATTAGAAGTGGGGCTCTCATTTTAGGTGAATCAGTGTTGTTCATTTTACTATAAAATTGGGTGATTTGGTGGATGGGTTGCTGAATTCCATGAAGAAACGATGAAGGTTATCAGTTGACCTGATGGCTCAAGAATCTTCAGGTAAAGCTGTGGTAGATTGGCTAGAAGAGAATTAGAGCTTAAAAAGGAAGGAGAGATGGATCATGGAATGTGTTAGAAAAATTATATCTCCTAGTAGTTTATTGAGGTTCTCATGCATCAAATTTATGAAGAGCAAGTTATGGATTTGTTTTATGGAATTGCTGAATTGCAAAGGAACATGGATGAGTGGTTGGTTTAAGGAATTCAACTGAGGGAACGTGAGAATCTGGTGCAGAATATGTCTACCAGGGTTAAGGGTGCCAACATTAGGAGTAATATTAAAAGACAAAAGGAAGGGTTCTATGTTTATTGTAATGAAGCTAAAACTCATATATTGGAATGCAAGAGGCCATAAATCTTTGTATGAAGGGATGCAAGAATCTATGTTCTTTGGATGTGATTTTCAAACTATAAGCGAAAATGGAGCTCCTATCTGGGAGCAAAATAAGGAATGTTTATCAGGGAGATGGGCTGGGAGGTGCTTTTGGTGATGCGAGTAGCTTGTGAAATCACAATGGGGTTGAAGAGAAGGGGTTTTGAAGTGGTGCATGTGTTTTTGGACTTTTGTGACTATGAGGGCATTGGGGGCCTTGATATTTATTTATTTTCTAGTGTATAGTCCAGCTGATAGATATTGAAATTTGGAAATTTGGGAGGAATTGAAGGAAGCTAGAAGGCAATGGTAGGGTCCATGGTGTTGTTGGGGGTGACTTTAACTTGGGCAAATAATGAAAAAGATACTTCTTGGTTTACTATACGTTTTGGTGGTTACTAGTTGGAAATAGTAGTTTAGTAGCATGAAGGTCGTTTCTTGCATAGACTGGTTTTAGATCACATTTTGAGTCTGTGGTAGTGTTTTTGATGATCTTCTGAGGCCGTCCTTTTTTAATTTGAATGTGGTTGGAAGACGACCTTTGTGATAAAGGTTGGAGTATAGTGGTTAGATTATAGTTTTCTAAGTGACAAAAGTTGGTGGGTAGCAGGCAGTTGATTCTCTAGATAATCCATGCTACGTTTTACATTCTTTTCGAGAAGTTCTTTGCTGTTAAAATGGTCATTATGGAGTGAAGCCTGGAATTTTTTGGAGGATTGATGTTATATTTAGGATATGATAAGAGAATTTGGATTTGAAAGAGGAGCATCCTCGTTGATAGTCAAAGTAGATTAGGTGGATAAGGAGAATTTGAAAAGTATATAGGTAAATGTAAAGCAAATAATATGAAGGCAGGACTTTATGGCTGAAGATTGGGATAATAATACTATATTCCATAAGATATAAATACATGTAAGGTGAGCTCATTGAACAAATTGGAATTAGATAAGTTTTAGTGGCAAGGAAGTAAGGGTGGCAAATTTATGTCATATCCGAGCACACTGCAGTATTTATGGCATTTGATTATACCGGATTTGGCAAGGCAAGGAGAAAACTTAAATGAACATGGATTTAGTTTATTAGAATAGATACAAATACCATTAGGCTAACTGAAGATATGATCTTGGATAGATTAAAATGGAAAAGCATGGTTTACGTTTCTGTTATCAAATAGTTGGGATAAGGCATTTGGCTTCAATTGATTGTTTTATAATGCATACTTGCATATATTATTTTGAATACATTCCCATCAATTGTAGAAGACTTAAGAATGTATTCAATTTCATACTTCCTACGTGCTCTAGCCTTTTGGGATGCTTACTCCTGGATACTTGCTTCTTTTGATTGCCTCCATTTTAATGTAATGAGCTGCATAGAGGAGAGAAAAAAACACAGGATATGATTATTTCAGGGCAATTTTGTTTTTGGATTCGCTCAAATAAAGGTCCAGTGCAAAGACAGCGTTGTAGTATTTATATAATCCATTTTTGCACGTCCACTGAACAAAAGATATCTCAACAATTCAAAAGAAAACTACAGTTAAGATCATCACAGGTTTTCTTAAAGTCTGTCAAGCTCGAAGATGGACTTAGTTTTTCCCTTTAGGTTTAAGGGAAAATGGCCTTTTACATTCTCAAATGCTGGTACCAAATATCTGGTACCAAATACCAGATATGTTTAAGGGAAAATGGACTTAGTTTTTCCCTTTAGGTTTAAGGGAAAATGGCCTTTTACATTCTCATATCTGGTACCAAAAACTAGATATGATACTGGTATTTGGTACCATTTTACATTCTCAAATGCTGGTGAGACTGCAAATGGCCTTAAACTCCTCGGCAGAAACTTGTACATTGATGCACTAAGGTTCATACTTGAAGTCTTAGTATTTTCAGTTTGGTTTTTTAAGGCTAAATTTATGGACTCTTCATATTGCAGGCATGCAGAGCCAGTTGGTGTGCAATGGGTGTAGAAGTGTTCTTCTTTATCCTAGAGGAGCTTCAAATGTCTGTTGTGCAATATGCAACACAGTTACCTCTGTCCCGCCTCCAGGTAGTATTTTTCCACTTTTCCTTTAAGAAATATTTCTAGTAATTGGTGTCTGTATGCATGAAGGCTTTCTTTATATCTTACTGACATAATGTAAGAAAATAGCTCCACAAGAACTAATTTTTAGGAGAAAGTCAATTTACAGGTGTTTTATGGTATTTAATATCTAGTGATCTAGAAGGTGCTGTCTGTTCTAACGGTTAAGTCTCAGGATGTCACTCCTGTGACCTGGGTTTAAACCCTTCTTCAAATCCACTCTTGACATGCCTAGGGTAGGTTGTCTCCCTTCCCAAAGGAGAAAAAACATGAATGCCTAGTTATCTAGCTTATCTAGCTTGATCACGTTTTTTTTAATAGTATTATTTAAAGTCAGAACCTTTTTCTTGTATATGATTATCAAAGCCGGAATTTTGTGAGAAATTGACCGTGAGAACTGATCATGTGCATGGCTTCTTAAGGATATGAATGATTCCTTGATTTCTAAAACAGGCTTCCTATACCGCTATGACAGTTTTCTGGTGATAACATATACTTCATCATGAAAACATTTAAATTCTAGTTTGGAATAGAGAAGTCGATTGTATGAGGTTCTGTTTCCTTCTGTTGTCTTTTCTCTGGTTAGCACAGTTCATTATCCTGTCTTTCGTCTGCACAATTCATCTACCTTTTGTTAGAAATGTAACTCCTGTTGCCTTTTTATTTTCATTACAGTGCTGCTGTTTCTCTGGCAGATTGTAAACATGCTTAACTTCATCATTTGTTCATAAAATAACAGAATTTAATTGATTTCACTACTCGTGGAATGTGAAATCCAATTCGACTCTATCAAGATCTCAGCTTGATAAGAAATTGCAAGAAGCTCCTAGACTGTCCCAATATGAGTAGTCAAGGAATTTTATGTTGTAACTAGCATACTAATGGAATTCAATCAAGTATTGATACCTAAAAATTTATAAGAGAGCGAAGATTTTAAGGAAAATAAAAGGTTAAGATCTAGTTTAATTTGAAGAAATTTATGATGTGTATGGAAAACTACCCTGATTATGTGTTTGTAATGATGGATTTGTGTTGGATAACTGGAGAAAATAAAGAAAAAGATAGCAAATCACCACATAAATGATTTACATGGTTGCCAAAACGGGGTTAGATTCATGGGATACCATTCCACAAAATGAGCTCCAGAGCCAAAATCTAAATAGAACACTCCATCAGATCCTAAACTTAAAAAAAGCCAAAGAACTACTCCTTATAACAAAAATAAAACAGCAAATCTTTATTTTTAGTGTTACTATATTTTCCTAAAATTTTTAATGAATTGTTGTATTTTTCTATTTTTGAGTAAAATAATTCAAATAAATATTAATTTTAATCGAAAATTGGAAGTGATGACACCCATTGGTAGATTGAGTGTCGCTACATCTTATATATAGAAGTGAACTAATTCTAAAAAGATTAGAGCCTTTAAAATGAAAAAAATACACATTTTACCTTCAATGGACATGGATGAGATCGAACTTCAAGTCTGCTCTAAAACAGGTCTATATTACTTCTATATTATAGATTTGAACAGTTACTGTGAGTTATGGGTGATTTGGGGGAGAAATCAAAGAAATTGAGTTTGGGGAGAGAACAACTCAATTTGGGGAGAAGTCACTTGATTTGGGCCACATTTCGTGCAAATTTAGAATTTAAATAAAGGCTTTTCGCGTGCATGTGCAATTTGCATGTGTGCATGGCAAAAATTAAAAGAAAAAAATGTGCTGCTTGAAATGTAGCAAAGTTTCTCTGTGTTTTGGCAGCACTTCGGCGAAAAATTTCTTGAATTTTGAAGGAATGGAAAAAAGTGGCTTTTAGGACAAAGATTCCGAGGGAATTTTATACTGTAGTACCCAGAAGGCATTTTGTTAATCAAGTAGAAGGCTGTGATAACAGCTTGAGGTAGAAGAACCGATGCCTGTTTTTCTGTTCAAAAATACCATTTTGTTCTGTATAACTCTGAAGTTATTTTTCTGAGGACTTTACACAATTCATTACCAGGGAAGCAACCCACATTCCCTACCCCTTGCCGCCCCCCTCCTTTCCCACATGGAGGAAAAAAAAGGGTAATGAAGAAATAAGAATTGAAATATGGATTATGAATGTGAATGGGAGTTAAGTTTGCATAATCTAATGAGATCTTTTATTGATGGAGGAACCTGATTTCTAGCCTTTATAAGATCTACCAGTTCTATTATAGTTATCAAGAAATGAAACAAAACGATGATACTCAAAGTAATTGGACCATGAATATGTGAGTGCACAATTTGAGAAATACTACTACTTTTGTTGTCACTTAATGGGTAATAAAGTTTAACAAACTGAGGATTATTTTGAATTGAATCTGTGATTTTCATATGAATTAATATTTATTTGCCCTTGCCAAACTATATGTGGTGCAGGAATGGAAATGGCTCAAATTATATGTGGAGGTTGCCGGACATTGTTGATGTATACACGTGGTGCAACAAGTGTAAGATGCTCCTGCTGTCATACAATTAACCTTACAAGACAAGGTATATGGTCTTTCATATCATTGTGCTATAGCTTATAAATACCAATCTCCATGTTGGTAGTTATTCTAAATATTTTATGGCTGCTTTCATCATGTTGTGAATCTTGTGATTGTGAATTACTTTGTGTTTTGTGTCACTCTTCGAAATCGTTTATGTTGTAGTTTCCTGGTCATAATATTATTTGGGAATAAAAGGATAAAGCTGTCCTCACTGCCTCTTCCATTCACATGGAAGATGTTCTGGTTGCTTGGTTATCATTTTCTCATGAGTATCACCAAGAACTTCTCAAGTTAAAACTTCTTTTCATTGGAATTTTGAATGAGCATGATTATCAGTTTGGTTTGTTGGCGCTTTCTTGCCAGAAATGAACCTATTGTTGGTTCTCCCTCGGCCCTGCATGTAATATATGATGGCACATTTGTTCTGCTCTTCCTTGGAATTTAAATCAAAAATCTCAAATCTAGTTTTCTGTAATGAAAAACAATATCTGCAGTTTCCATATTTGCATTTAGTTTAAACTTCTGTTGCAATTCAGTCATATTGAACCCGCCAAAAACGTATGTAACTGGGGAGTTCCTATCATTGAGGAGACCATGTTTTGAGGTTCCAAAGAAGCTGAACTTTAGACTTAATGATTATTGAGGTGGGTTAATGGATATCACACATTTAAGTTTTTTGTCCCTTATTCTCAAAGCAAGTCATGGAAATATGAGGCATGGGGCCAAGCTAGGGTGGGCCTTGCACACTAGTAGGTGGCCCCTAACATCCGGACTTGAGTGTAAGTACAACCTAGCCTAAGGACTGTTTTTTTTCCCACATTTAAAACTACTGAGTTTTGAAGGGTATATCCATGGCACAAACACATAATACAGACACACACTTTACCATCACTTTGTGTCATGTTAATAGGTTCAAGACCCCATAGCAATGCGTACTGTAGGGTAAAAATTGTGAGATTGTGTTTCTGGTGATTTTTAGTGACACGCTGCAAAATGTAGCAGTGTGCTGAGCGAAATAGAGTGAAACGGGGGGGAACACAAATTTTTTGGGAAAAAAGACTATTTTCTGGGCTGCATGAAGTGAAATTTGCTTGATTTGGGGGAAATTTTGCTCGATTTGGGCAAAATTTTCCCAAATCCAAAAAACCCCATTCCTTTGTTCCTTTTAATTTTCCAGTCGTCGAAATTCCGTTTCATGCCCTGGGCGGCACGCTTAGCGGCACTGAAACGTTAAACCTTGATCCACTTTGCTTCAAAATGCTAAAGGTTAGGTCAGTTGCTAGTCCACCCCTCTTAGGACCTAGCTTTGATGGGCCATATGCCTTATTATGGTCTCTAAGTATTAGCTTAAGTTTTGAAATACTTTGTATTTTGTGCATAAAATCATGCATATATTTCTTATGGAAAGTAACAAATCTTACGCATGAATGTGTTCACATTATTTAAAAATTGAAATAAATGGATATATAATGTTATTGGGGAGGCCAGTTTGGATTTCATTTGTCATGCCTGCAACTTGATTGGACTGGTTGAATAATATATAGTCTTTGGGTCCACAGATGTTGCCAAGGATCATGGGCTCAGTTCTAAGCTTTTACTATATTTGGACTGGCTCGGGTCTTCCTCAGCCAAGATATTATGGGAACCCATCTGAATATTATGTTAAATAATAGATGTTTAATAAATAAATAATTAGTACTCAACATATAAATCTTAAATTTTTCTGTAATTGAAAAGGCATACACTTCAGCTTCTTTCTTTCAAACAATCATGCTTTTCATGTAAAAATACAGTCTTTCTTGGATCCAATTAAATTTCCATTAACAAAGCATTATATTTAATAAGGATTTTTAATTTAACTAGCTAAAGGAAAAAAAAATGAGAGGAATGATTGAAAATAACTATACTCTTAGAGGGCATTTGGTGGGCACTCTAGATTCTGGATTTTGGATTATAATCTGGATTTTGAAAATCTAAATCCTCATTGCTAATTTTCAAAATCCAGAATCCTGTTTGGATACCCCCAGAATTTAATTTTGGCAACCAAAATCTAGAATCTTGTTTGGATACCCTAGATTTTAGAATTTGATTCTGGCATATTCGCTGTATTCTGTTTTACTGCTAACCAGTTGAAGATAAAATTGGAAGAAAAGAGATCTTTATCGGACTGAAAAGATGAAAAAGTGGGAAAAAGATATAGGTCGTAAAAAAAGGTCGAATTTCATAGTACTAGAACTTTGGAAGCATACAGGAATGTGCCTCAGGATGTTCTTCAAGCAAACAAGAAACTTCATATTTCTTTCAAAGAACTTCAAATATCCACCTTTACAGAATCACTGGAAAATATTTGTAAACGTTGATAGACAACTATTTGAAACACATTTTTAAGGTCTCTGAACTAAGTATCATCTAGTTTAAATTATTCAAACACAGTTAAGATTGTTGAAAAATGGTTTGCCAAGTTAGATAGAAATGGCAGATTATAACTGTATGATCAAATGACCATAAGTGACATTGCAGCATAAGCAATTTTTCTGGTAGACAATGTTTAAAAAGAGAAGTTTTTCTCTTTGGGAAATAGCAACAATTAAACACAAGAAAGATTATTTTTAGATTTAAACTGAAGTTAAATAACGTTAGAAGTTAAAAACTGAGGGAAAAAGAACATACAAAGCTGTCAAAAGTCATGTATGTAATCACTCCTAAAAAATTGAGATTGAGAAAAAATAATAAATAAATTAAGCTCCGGATGCTAGAAATGTGGAAAAACACTGAAAGCCTAAAACGGGAACGCTTTTATAACCCTTGAACCTCAAAAAATAACAGACTTAATATTGAAAGAAAATGGTTAGAATAAATACACAATTAGAAATTTATAGAGCTCCTAAAGGGTTTAATTTGCCACAGTCGCTGCTACAATTGTTGGTGTAATTTTGGTTGCGGCTATTGCTGGCAATTTAGTCATCGTCTGCAAGATCTGGGAATAGTGAAATTCACACTGCAGACGACAGTGAAATGGTGTTGGTTTCATCAACCCCTCCTTGATATAAACCTGAAATTCCTTGATAGGGATTGTAGCCAAAAAGCTGTTGATGTACTCTTTTGAGTTTATAGATAAAATGAAGAGGAAGAGAAGAAATAATAGAAAATTATCAAGGAAAATGAAACTTCAGGGCTGAGTCCTATTATATGTTATTTATAACATTATATAAAAAAATATTAAAATGTCATTGTTTATAAATTTTGTTTACGTGACTCTCCCTCAAGCTGGGGGTATATGTCAATCATGTCTAGCTTTAATAAGACATTGCCCTCTTATCTATTTTTTTAAGGATCATTTGCTGAGGACATCAGCTAGCTGTTTATCAGTAGGACAAATGGTTAAAGAACTTAATTTTGAGTCTACATACTCCTCAATGTAGTTTTAATCAACTTCATTAGGTTTGGTCATATTATCTCGAATGGGATCATGTGCAATGTTGGTTGGTGCGTTATTGTAAAAAATATAGTTTGATAGGCATTTCAACCCCAACTACAAGGAAGGATCCTTTGATATAACAACTCAATTATCCAATGTGCTATAGCTGTATATTCTGCGTTTGCACTGGATCCTGCTACTAGAGGCTATTTTTGCTTCTCCAAGTGATTAAAGGACCCTAAAAAAATGTGCATACCCATTAGTAGAACTCCAATCATCAATAGCATAAGTCCAGTCAACATCCATATGGATTCCTAGATGCAGTTGACCATTCTTTGAATTGATAGTTCTTCTTTAGGATGTAGCTCCTCAGTATGACTAGTCTGCTTGATATAAGTTATAGGAATATTAGTAGTTTACTCAGGAGGATTGAGTCAAGACTAAGACGAAATAGGAACAGGAATAGGCAGAGACATATTTTCTTCCAACCTACACTGCTCCTCTTCAAGAGAGGTGGATTGAAAAGGAAAGAAAACAGTTTTAAAGAAAGTGTCGTCCATCATAACAAATTTCCTCAATCATGATCATGAAACATACCTTTTTTAAGTTTGACTTGGTTACCTTTGGATCCAATTAGGTATTATTCAGATCCAAGATAGCAGTAAAACACAGACAACCGAGTGTAGGAGGAATGGAGATTGATTTGGAATAAGTGCTGATTTTAAATAGATTTTTTAAAATAGGTCTTACAGGGCACGAATTATCTATAAGATAGAAGGGGGAAAAACTGCATTATATTGGTCCCTAATAAAAATCTTAATTAAGCCATTTAAGTAAATTTCCTAAATATTTGCTGGCAAAATTACTTAAATGTACAAGTTAAAAAGTCTATCATCCAAAATGCGCTATAACAATACTTCGTTGCAATAGTAAGGTTCTCATGTCAAAGTGAACAGATTTGAGTATGGAAGCTAGTATGAGAGAGCTGGATTCATCTAGCTACAATATGAGGATTCTGAGTGAGAAGACGTTAGATTTAGTAGAGGTAATGGAAAGAAGGAAACTAATGTGACATGCGTCATACATGAGAGTGAATGAAAAAGTGAGAAGGCCGGAAAGGTTGATGAATATAAACTTTGGTATATGGGAAATGGTAACAATAGAATTATGTAAGAATAATGGTACATAAGGTTACGAAGTATTATGTTCTAGATTTTAGGATAATTATTCATAGGTTAGTAGTAGTTATATTAGTCTTGAGGTAAGATAAGATTAACTAGTGCCTTTGCACATCAAGCAGAGTTCGAAGAAAACATTACAAAATGATATTAGAAAGAATTAATGATTTAGTCTAAGATAAGTGGGGAGAGGGTATTTATAGGTGGGAATCTAGATGTTTATTTTGGAGAGGAGAGCACTTACATGGTAGAATAAGTTTAAAATAAGGCTTTAGACATAGGACTGAGATAGGGAAAGTATTCCTTGAGTTTGTAGTGGCTTATAATTGTGCATTTGAAAATCCTTCCTTAGTACGCAGTGGCTTACAATTGTCCATTAGCATATACTTCCTTTGTAAAAAAAGAAAAAAAAAAGAATCTAGCATATAATAACATTCAAAAGCCGGAAAAAACTGAGTAAATTGTATCTCCTTATAAACAGAAATGAGCTAGAGATTTTTGAAGTTGCTTCACAATTTATTTAATGGCGATTGATGTTTGTATTAGCAATTGGAACAGAGGAATATACATTAAAATTATCTAAAAATTAAAATAATGGAACATAAGAAAAAGCAAAATTAGTGACTTCTAATGACAAAATAATGAATGAGGGAACAAGGGATCTACAAAAGATACTATCAAATATATGATGAAACAGTCAATTGAGTTAAAGGAGTAGGAAGGGAAGTTTTGGAAATTGAGTTAAAGGAGTAGGAAGGGAAGTTTTGGAAAGTCTAAAGATCAATCCCACAAAGGAAGTTGGTGATGGAGCAATGTGTTAAAAAAGGCTGATAAAGTGGACGCTTTCTTTTAGGATGTGGCAAAGAAATAAGAACCGGGAGAACAAAAAAAAAATACATGTTAAAAAGGAAACCTCACTGATAACAAGTGAAGAAAAGGAGAAAAAAAAGAAGGGGGGAGAAAAATTAATAAAAAAAAAGAGAAGTATATGGCTCATAGAGCTTTGACTACCATTATGTCTATGGGATTAAGATTTGATAAATAAAGGGAGCTTTAACCAATATGAAAATAATGAATTCCATATGGAATTATGGTATTATAGTTGAATACTGAAATTCATAAGGGACACTGGTGCATTGTAGTTGACCAAATTATTTGATTGAGTCTTGGGAAAGAGGAAAGTGCTAAATGGTTAGAAGAGAAGCAAGGTGTTACCTGTATAGAAGAATGAAGGAGATGTCCAGAATGGCAATGATGATAATGGAATTAAGCTTCTGTGTCACATCATGAAACTGTAGGAAAGAGTGGTAGAGCAAAGGTTAAGAATAATAACCGTTGTAATAAAATCAGCTCAACTTTGTGCCAAGGAGGTATACTAGTGAGGCCATCTTTTTACAGAGGTAATTGATGGATAGAGAAAGAATAATATTGAGTTCTGAGAGGGTAATTTGATGGATTTTAGGTTAAAGTGTCAATTATATACATTGTGATCCATAAATACATGTATGAGGGACTGCTAATTGCTAACTAGAGGGAGAGTGGTGGATAGTGAGTCAAATGCGTATGCTTTGGTAGTAAGTTTACATCAAGGGTCAGATATAATTCTTATCCTTATGCTTTAATTACGGATGAGGTGGTAGCGTATATTCAAGGGAAGATGTTTTTTGTCGAGGGAGCCAATGCATCATCATCATAATTATCATCAACAGCATAATCAGTTCCCACCAAAGTGGGGTCGGCGACACGAATCTTATCTCTCCATCCCATTCTATCAAAAATCATATCTTTAGTTAATTTATGTTTATGTAAGTCTTGTTTTATTAGCTCCATCCATATCCTTTTTGGTCTTCCTCTTGATCTCTTAGGCTTTTCAATATGAATCCTTTCATGCCTTCTTAGAAGTGCATCTCTAGGTGTCACATCTCGGACCCAGAATTAACTAGAAACTCCAAAATCATCAAGGCACGAACCGTTAGTATCAAAACGAACCAAATAATGGACTTAAATTAAAAAAGATTCAGATATGCTTAAATTAAACTTTATTACTAATAACATCCAAAGCATTCATGTATCCATAACTACTCAATTTCAAACTAACTCTAACAAAAGGTCAACTCCAAGACTCATAAAAACTCATAATTTCCTATCTGAAGTAAAATATAAGGTAATCCTGACACTAATCCTCAAATAGCATATGAAAGATAAAGACTTCCTACATAAGACAATTTGGAACCTCAATCACTTTAGTAGTCTCTTCTAAATCCTGAGTATAATCTACTCCTTCAATAGTGTCCTCTCCAATGAAATCTGAAAACAAAACATTTGAAAACAATTTTTGTGATATTAAGTCCTAGTAAGCAACAACATGCATACTCTTCTAATTCTAAAACAATAGAATTTAATATGAAACCATGATGCGTTCATAATCCAAAGCAAAGGCAAAACAAAACAGTTTGATAGTTTACAATAGAACAATTTATAAAAAAAAATGTTGTAACACAAATAAGTCTTATTTTGTAAAAATCAATACATCATGGAACTCATGAATATAGGACTGCTTTGCAATATCGGACCCGTGTCCATTGGGTTTGTCACCTCACGACTAATGTGCGAAGCTAGCCACCTACACGCTCAGACTAGGGCTGGCAATGGGTCGGATATATATCCGAATTCGATCCGAAATTGGCGAATCCGATCTGAAATCTAAGATCCGTGGTTCGAATACGGATCTGAAATCTAAGATCCGAAAAAATTCGAATTCAAATACGAATATACATATATCCGATCCGAATAAGATCCGACCGAAATCATATATATCTTATACATAAACCCAGGGCAGACATTGGTTAGAATGTAAACCATTTATAAACTACAGTTGAACCATCATAACTAAAACCAAAAACCTTTTGAGAACAATTTGCCCTAAATCTAAACTTTCTATCCTCTTTGTCGCTGTCACCCTCTGGCGATTGGTACCTGCAAACCTACTTAAAGAACCAATTACAAAAACAAAACCCCCTATTTTGAAACATTTTTTGCTCTGAAATTCCATTGTCCAAAACAGGCCGGTTGTTCTAAGTTCCGGGGTACGATTTTTTTTGTCAGTCGCTCAATATCCATTGTTGCGTGGTGCTTCAAATTTGAAGTTCAAATCCATTTCTCATTTAAATCCCTCTCTGAGTAGGGCTAGCAATGAGTGGGATATATATCCGAATTCGATCCGAATCCGAAATTGGCGAATTCAAATATAGGATTTAGATCCGTGGTTCGAATACGGATCCGAAATCTAAGATCCGATAAAATTCGGATTTAAATACGAATATACATATATCCGATCCGTATTCGACCGATTGCCACCCCTAACTCAGACATTGACTTATTGCGGAGTTCCCCTCACCCATACAGGGGAAGTGGCAAGAAACTCTCCCTACGGAGGAAGCTAATAACCCATAGCATTTCTGCATATGGAGTATCAAATAAAGCATCAACCAATACTGGCAGGGCCTCCCCAAATACTTGGAGGTAAAACAAAAAGGAACCCTGGGCTACATCAGAACAAAGAACAAATCCTTACTCACTGCCTAGTTGACATATGCTACCACATCCAACTATGCCCAATTAACAAGTAAGCAAAACCAAGTATGTGTAGAAACAATCATTAGTTCATAACCCATTTTATCACATTTTAACAATTCCATTCCAAAAGGACCAAAACATATGAAGATATAACATACTTTCCAAGGCAATCATAGGCTCAGATATCATGAATGAATAGTAAAACATCTCTATATAAGTTTAGAATACCTTGCACTCACTCAGAATTCGATTTATTTTGGGAAATACTAAAAGAATGGAATTATGCACTCTTCGACATATTGACCATATATATTCAACATATCAAACACCCATATTCTATATCGAGGACTGCATCAAGCTATGTTGAAAACTGAGATGAAGTTGGATATATCAAAGGTCTGTTTGGCATATTGAATGGGCGTGTCGAAAGTTACAGGGCATCTCGATGATTATATTGAACGAAAGGTACAAAAAAACAAGTTGCTGGAATTTGTGTCGAAGGTCTCTTCGACATATCAAGAATTTATGTCGAAGAAAACCCTGATAAAGTAGGTCTCAGGTTTTTCTGCTGAAGGATGCTCGGCAAATAATGACATATCGAACGATCAAATTTTGGTATATCAATATATGTTGACAGGCACATCGAAGGCTCGGTTACACCAAATATGAGGGATTTCTGGATTCTGGGTTGTTCTAAGGTTGTTTGACACCAAATCAAAGCCATGTACATCTTCTAATACTTAATAGAAACAAACCCATGTTAAAAAAAGTTAACTTTTGGATTAGAAAATGTTAATACCCAACGGAAATCCATGAAGAACTCAATTGTTTCCAACAATCTTATATAGATCTATACAAACCATAACAAAACAACTGGAAAACATACAGAGATCAAAGACACAAATCCCAAAACATCCAGAATCTGCCAAAACATATATTTTTGGCTAAATACAAAATCATGTAAGTTTTCAATGTGTAAAGGCTGTTACCTTCAAACACAATCCTCTCTTTCTCTCTCTCTCTCTCTCTCTCTCTCTTAACTCTTTATCTTCCTACTCTAAACAAATCTCTCTTGCTTGCTCACCTCTGCAACAAATCGTTGATGGAAACCGAAATCTCTTGCTTGCTAACCTCTGCACCAAATCGTTGATGGAAACCCCAACCTTTCGTCTCCTTTGTTAGTCTCCAAATTCTCCAAAAACCGCTCCTAATAAAAACCTACGTATGCAAGATACTTATTCTGTTTATATTTACACAATAAATAAAGGTAACACACACAAACACACATAATCATAATCCTATACATCAATTTCCTACAATAATTCAATACAACAACCAATTGGATTCAAAAGATTAATTTAAAATCACCTTACTCCAATAGATTTCATCCAACCGTCAGATTTCTGACAAAATCTAGATTTCAAACCTCCAAGCCATCTGCAACACATCAATGATCTTAAATTAAATATTGCTATACCCAAAATACTTGAATAATAATAATATTTATATGCTAGGGAATTTATAGGAAACTATATTAGGTCTCCGCATTGTATAAACCACCTTAACCTACTCTCCTCAATTGTATCCCTAATGAATGCTACGCATAACCACTTTCAAATATATTTATTTCTTACTTTGTCTTTTCTATTATTGCCACATGTCCATCTTAGCATCCTCATCTTGGAAATACTCATCTTTTGAAGATGTTTTTTTTGCTACCTAACATTTTGTACCATACAACATAGTTAGTCTAATTGGTGTCTTATAAAGCTTGACCTTTAGTTTAAGTAAAACATGCTTATCATATAATATCCTAGATAAACTTATGGAATGATACTTTGGAAAGGTTATAAAATGAGTCATTACTGCATTTGTATATAGTTAATAGGTTTATATCACAACTGATAGTAAAGATGAAGCAGTGATAATAATTAAGAATGAAGAAATTCCTGGAGGGAATTACCTTGTTATCTTGGATTAGTTATTTATAAAGAAATTACTGATAAGGATGTTGCCAATAGACATAGAGCTGTTTGACTTATGTGCAAAGGTGGTTTGGAGGATTACGTGATCAACACTTTCCATTCAAGGTAAAAAGGGCTTTTAAGCTTGCTATGAAGTATGGATCAGAATTTTTGACTACAAAGAAGGAACATATTCATCAGATGAGCAATGCTGGGATGAGGATATTGAGATATATGTTTTGGAAGATTGGAAAAGAAAAGGTGAGAAATGAGCACATTCGGGAATCTACATGTTGCTTATAGATGTGAAGAGGTGCATACTGAAGAATCCAAGAGGCATGGAGAAGGCAAAAAAGAACCTAAAGGAAATAAATTTGAAAGGATTTGGATGTACATAATTTGATTGAAGGTATGTTTTTTGATAGATTTGGATGGATGAATAGGGTTCACATTGCTAATCAAAATTGGTGGCCCAAGCAAAGGAGGAGGTTTGTGTAACTTTTGCTGAATCTCATATTAGAAGAATCTTGAACAAATAATTTCATTAACATGAGAAAGTGAGAAAATGTCAACTAAGGCATCCTGTAGACATGACGTGCCATGATAATGCCCCCTTCCAGTAGCAAGTAGGCAAGGGTTGTGTTGAATGGGTAAGCGTGAATAAAGAAGCTGATTCAAGGAATTTAATTTTGCCTAGCTACTTAGAATGTAGGAACATGTATAGGTTGGAGGCTAGAGCATTAGATGTGATGTAAAGAAGTAAAATTTAATATAATGCATCTACAGGTGATTAAATGGAAGGCATGACATGATGACACGGGGTTGGTGAATTTGGACTCTGATAAACATGGAAAGATAGCAATATCAATGGTGTAGGAATAATGATAGGCAAGGATGTGAAGGATAATTTTGTTGGTCTTAAAATAGTTAGCTATAGGTCAATGGTGCCTAAATTTGTCTTAAGGTGAGATTCTTAACATTGTTATTGCCTACGAACCTGAAGCAGGAGAAGAAAACATTACAAAAAATTAATTTTGAGAAGACGGAGTTAGTTAATGGGAAGAGGACATACGTAAGTAGGGATCTAAAGATAGTGAAACATATGATAAAAGTACATGTGGGATGGAACTTTTAATTGATGAATGAGACATGTGAAACAATTCTTTAGTTTGAAATGGCTTATGATGCTGCTTTTGTGAGCACTTCCTTCCAAAGAGAATGGAACATCTGCCAAGCTTCAAAAGCGAGAAAAAACTAAAATCAAATTAAAAAATAAGCTAGTAAGTTAAAAGAGACTGCAAAGTCATTGAAGGAGAAAGTCTTGCTTCACAGCATAGGTTGTTATTGATAAATGTTTGTATTAGCAGGTGAAAGAGAAGAAGATATTATATATGATAAAAATAAAATAGTGGTGGAACCTAAAGGATAACCATTAGTTATTTCAAATATAAACTAATGGAGGGAGTGTGGAATTCAAAAATTATTATATGGTGAAGTTATGTAGGAACTCATTCTGGGAATAAAATGTAGTTATTAGAGAACCAAGAAAACTTTGTTGTGTTCGTAGGATTGGAGCCCCTAAATTGAAGTGGGCTTTAACTAAAATGAAAGCAAGAAAGGCCTTGGGATTATATGGTATTTTGAAGTTTGGAACTACATGGGAGAGACTAGTATAATGTGGTTGACCAAATTATTTGAAGGAATTTTGAGGATTGCACTTGTTATTGTGGAATCAAGCTTACGAGTTATGCTATAAAATCCAGAATTGCTCTTGTTATTGTGGAATCAAGCTTACGAGTCATGCTATAAAATCCAGAATTGCTCTTGTTATTGTGGAATCAAGCCTATGAGTCATACTATAAAATTATGAGAAAGAAGCTAGAAAAAAGGCCAAGAAAAATAACTTTAGTGTTAGAAAATCAGTTTAGTTTAATGCAAATCACCAATGAGGTAATATTGTTACTTTATATAAATTAGTAGAGAAGTTTAGAGAAGAGAGACCTTCATATGGTTTTTATTGACCTAGAAAAAGCATATGATAGAGTCCCAAGGGAGATGACAAAAAATTGTGTAAATTTTATGTGATTAACCTTAAGTCGTATAGGGAAGTTTTAGGAAAGTGTGATGGAGTAAAGTTTAAGAAGAATAATCAATGTATTGAAAAATTAGTTTGCCTTTATAGCAAGAAGGTACCATTAAAGTGATCTTTTTACATATGAGTAGGAACCTGATCTACCCTAATGGTTAGTGTTTGGTATTTCATGAACTAGGTGAGGGTTCAGCCCAACCAACCCTGAGCCCAAACTTAATCCATTTGAATAATTTTTTTGCATATATTCCATGTAAAATTCATCTTTTTATATATAAATATTTGAATAATTAATGTTTTAGCTTTTTATAGTACAGTCAAGTCGACTTCACCCACCCCATTACTAACCCAAGAGGGTTATGAGTGGGTTTGTTATAGGCTAAAAACTTATAGGGGCGGGTTAAGGCTTGCTAAAACCCAACGTGGCATGCCTGGCGGCCTGTGCCTTGACGGACCTAGTGCCCAATACCCAAGGCACGGCATGGCCTGCTAATAGGTGCTGAACCATGCCGTGCGGGGCACGCTTTAAGCGTTATGGGCCGTGACTTGCCTGTGCTGGCCTGGCCCAGCCCAACCAGCCCAATAAGCAACCCTACTTAGGACAATTCTTTTGTTATTTTTGTCGTTAGATTTAGTTTTGTTAATCAGATTCCAAGTTTTGAAACAAATAGGAAAGAAGCCAGCCTAATATATATTTGATTCTGATTTACATAAAACCTTATCAAGCTCCATATATTGGAAAACTTAATTGTCATTTGGATAGTGCTTAAGCATATTATGATGATGTTGTATGAATGGTATTTTTTATTCAAATAAATATAAATAGGATAGCTCAGGCTTCTCAACTTGCTTTGCATATCGTGACAGTGAATTTTGAAAAATTGCACATAAAAGAGATATTCTGGAAAGCTTGTATGTTTTTTGCTATTATTAATTCCATCTTAGTTGTATCAGTAAGTTTTCATAATTTTTTTCTTCTCGAATCTCCTTTTTGGATTGGTTTGGTTGAAATGTTTGTTTGTTCTATGTGAAGGATCTAATCAAGTCGCCTACGTGAATTGCGGTCAGTGCCATACAATGCTCATGTATCCATATGGTGCGCCATCAGTCAAGTGTGCACTGTGTCAATATACAACAAACATTGGTGTAAGTATTAATGATGCTCTTATTCTCTCTCCTCCATCCTTTATGTGATTGACTTGATATACATTTATGGTGAAGAAGTGAGTGTGCAATGTTAAAATGACGGGAATGTTCAGTTACTTCAGTTTATTGGCCATGGTGCAATGTTTGCAAGTTCTGAAGCATGGTCATTGGTGGTGTAATCTTCGAGTCATTGTAATTGCAGTGATGCAAATCATGATCTCAATTTATCATCGACCATTGGTGTTCATGAACCAAGCCAATGACTTGGTTCTTCACAAAGATTTGGTTTTTGTAAGGTTTGGGTCAAATTCTATGTGGCGGTGTGTGGTTAGGCCAACCTACTTGCATTCTAGTTGTGGGGTTAAAGGCATTTTGGAGCCTGGAAAGTGTGAACCTTTTGTAGTCAGTTGTGATGAAGCTTGATTTGTTTAATGTTCAGGTTGCATCTGGTTAATCTTAGTCAATTTCAATATCACTTGTGGCCCCAACCCCGTCTATTTGAACCCAACCTCAGAAAGTTGAAAATTTCCAAATGCCATTAGTTTGGCCACTGAAAATGATGGTTCTCACTGGTAGTCAATGGGCCCATATATGATGTTTATAGCAGTTTCTCCTGATACAAGCTGATTATTTTACGGTTTGATAATAAATAAGTCATACGGTGTGCTTCTTGGTATGTTCTTGTTATTTGTTGGAGGTCAAATAGTTCACATGATGTGCCCCTTTGTCTTTGTTGGCATACACTAAAGGTGATGGTAGCTTTTTATTTGTTTTCTTTTATTTTATCTTAGATCTTTTAGTCTGCAAATTGAGGTCTGTAAGTTATGCTTAATTTTGCTTTTGCAGGGTAACGTGAGGGTGCCAATAACTATGCATAGGCCCAACGGGGCTGGCATGCCTCCATCCATGCCTTCTACTTCGACAGTAAGTTCTGGAAAATTTCTTCACTTCGGATTTTCTGAAAGTCATAATGTTGATTCCTTGCTTCCATTGCAGTCAATGCCATATTCCCAGAGCCAAACTGTAGTGGTGGAAAACCCAATGTCGGTGGACGAAAGTGGCAAACTGGTAATCTTCTCTGTCCTAACCAGACTAATCTGATCCATCCTGCTTTCATTTCCTCGGTGTAAAATTTATGTACTGATGAAATTCTGACTGGCTAGGTGAGCAACGTTGTTGTTGGAGTTACCACTGAGAAAAAATGAGAACACAAGCCAACGTCCTGCAGTAGCTCACGTTAGAAGATGGAGGCAAATATTGCCACTTCTACAGAAGCATTTGCAGTTTGGGTTTTACTGAAATTGAATATGTTCCATAGGTATTGTATCTTTCATATTTGATATTTTTCACATTGAACCTCTGTGTGCTGCAGCCTTATATCTTCTTGTACAAACTCACTCCCAAAATACTATCCTCCAAAATGAATTTTATTGTTTATATACATTATCATTACTATTGTTTTAGTATTGGAGTCATAATCATATTGTAAGCCCATTCATACTTTGTATTGAAGTTTTATGATGTGTAATAAGCCCCCTTGAACCTTTTCAAGACTTTCAGCTGCAAAGAAGCTTGTTTCTTAATGGGACCCATTGGTTTCATGCCATTAATTTCCTCATCTTAATCGAAATTCAAATAGAATAAATAAAATCTTAGAAACCCAATCCAAGAGGAGATACATTCACCCATGCCCACCATTTACCCCCTGTTTTTTTTGGTAAACATCCAAGCTAAGCCCTTTCATTAACAAATAACAGCATTACAAGAGCATAGGTCAGAAGCCATGGATAATACAAAGACTAAACACGAACACAGAAAAAGAGAAGATGCAGGATAACCATAACATCCATAAGCCCAAACAGTATTGCAATTCTTAACTAAATGTTAGACTTGTTGCCGAAGCCACATAAAACCACCTGAAAAACAGGGGTAAAGTCTAACGGAGGGTCCGTATAAAAACGGATTGAAAGTCCCATTAAGAGGGATAGAATCATCCTCGTCAAAGACGTGATGAGAGGTGGGAGAGTACTCGGCAAACCGGTACTCGTCCTAGAGAAGAACGGCAACATGTAGAGAGCATAGAAGATGCTACGGAAACCCGCATCATTCTTTGATAGAACCAACCAACTAAACCAATAGAAAACAAAAAGAACGACAACATGTAGAGAGCATAGAAGATGCCACGGAAACCCGCATCATTCTTCTACAGAACCAACTAAACCAATAGAAAACGAAGACAAAAATAAATAATAGATAACTTGCTTTACTGGCAAGGAGCTGCAACATTGCAAACCACCATTTACCCCACTTGAAGAACTTGACTGTATAAAGTTGAATGTCAGTGGCTTAAGTTGAGAAACAATGCATTACGTAACTTCTTTCAACAGCTTTAAATGCTAGGTCATCAACAAGAGATGCATTAGGATGCTCCGCCCCGTTTTAGCTTTAGCTTCCCAACAGTCACTTTGGAAATTACATTAACTTCAAATTCCCCCATCAATAATACCACCAGCTAATCTACCACCTCAATTGACTCTTGTTCACAAGATGTAGGGTATCTCAGTTTCGTGGAGTTGTTTCAAGAGAGGTGCATAATTCATGTAGGAATACAGAGTTTAAACGCTAGTAGATATATTGCCTCTTTTACTACCCACACACAACAACTGCTACCAATGTTTAGATTTTGAAAAACTAGATTTTCAATGCTGAATTTCAGAATCCAAAATCTTGTTTGGATTCTTTAGATTTTAGCTTCTTTGTCTTTAAGTGAAACCCATAACCATGAATAGCTCCTTAAAACCTGGGTTTTATTCTTTTAACAGTATATAGAAATCCATAAAAGTGGATTATGGTTTTTATCAGATTTTAACATCTGATTTGAAAATCCAACTTTCAAAAACCCTACAAAAAAGATTGTGTTAAAGCGATGGAAGAATTGGGTAACTCAATTTTCTGATCACCATGACCTCCCAATATCTCTGAATGTATGAAATGATCGCACGGTGCAATTGCAAAGGATGTTTTATAGAGGATCACAGAGCTTCAAGCTCAACGGGAATCTTCTTTAACTGTATCATATTTGGTCTTTAACTGTATCATATTTGGTTTTAAGACAAATTAATAACTGTCAAACTCTTAAGAATCCCTTCGCTTTGATGTCAAACGCATGTGGAACCCAATATGTGCATTTCAATGATAATAGAGAAATAAAAACTCAATTTTCTTATTCTAATTTATACTATTAGGGGGCTGCACGAGTGTAGCGTAGAAAACGTGGGCCCATTTAGATAAACAGCTCGAGGTAGTTACAATATGTTTAAAATAGTGGGGGATTATTTTGTTTGGAGAAGACAATGTTTGGAAAAAGAAAAAGGAGCGAGGGAATATTCTTATCTCTTCTCTTTATTAATAGTATAGATTATTATTAAGTGAACTCTTAGGAATATTACCAAGATTCTAGCTTACGTTTTTAGTTAGTAAGATTTCAGAATTTTCATAAGACTCCTATATCTTGTAAAAAACCACTAGCCATCCACCTTTTTATGGATTCTAATATATGGCAACTAACTACCTGATAAATTCTATCTCACATAATACAACTTAGCCAAAGAAATACTCCTAGTAGGAACTAGGAACCATGGGGTTTAGGGATGGCAAGAGTGCTGTGCCGGTTTTGGTAAACCCGAACCTACCCATAAAAGGGATTAGGGAATACCAAACCTGGACGAGCCCCTCTCGGCTTTGTAATGGAGAGGGTCGGATTTGACCCGCTTGTATTAAATATGCCAAAAAAAAAAAAGTTTTTTAAATATAATTTACCAATTAGGAATACATTTCTTCACTAACTATGTATTTTTATATATGACTAGAAATTGTGAATGTGCATTGCACATTGACAATGATATCATCCTTATGGAATTTTTTGGCAATTGATTGTTAATATTAAATCAAAAATATTTTTATATTTTGCATTATCTAAATAATCATAAGGTGTCTTATATTATTATAAAATCATAGAATGCATATTTGATTTGATTTTTATTATGAAGTTATTAAGTATTTTTATTTCTTGAATTATTTTAAAAATTATAATGTATCTTATATTCTTATAAAGTCATAGATTAAGATTAAACTCTTTCTATAAGATTATACTTCTACTTTATAATTTTGAATAAATTTTTTTTATGTAACTTCATATTGAAATTTTATTTAATTCATACTCATTTTTATTCTTGTTGATTCATTCCACTAAATTGGGACTTCAAATAGGGTAGGCACTTTTGAGATAGAAATTCTAAGGAACTATGTTTTAGGCATGTGAAAATATAAAATATTAAATTACTTCATGTTTTTGTTAATAGTTAGTTATTTAAGGTATTTTTTTTAATTAATATAAAAAATAATTTTTTAACAATAATTCTTATTTTAAACACTTCCCCATTTATATTATAATGTATTATGTTATGCTAAGATAATACAATATAATATGATATAAAACATCATCAATATGATTCCATTACAATTATATTATATATTGTCGGTAGATAGTAACCGTAATATTATATTATGGGTAGATAATAACCCAAATCTATAACAAAGACACGTCTTTTTTCTATAAAATTTAAGAACATATTTGTGACATCCTGGCTGTCTGAGTAGGCGGGTGAATGGGTAATCTCACTTGGCGAGCTATTAGGTGAGGATGTGCATATGGTTGGGATCCCACAACGCTCGGGGATGCTATAAGTAGTCTTGTGATCCCTTACAAAGCAAGAGGCCTTTTAAGGTATAACACGGGACTAAATCCCCTTGGAACCCTCAAGTTAATCGTACTCAGGTGAGAGCAGTGCTAGGATGGGTGACCACTGGAAAGTTTTCTCGTGTTATCCCTTGAGAACAAATCCGTGAGGGTCCATTGGGACAAGAGCGGACAATATCTTGCTGAGTATGGGTCCGAGACGTTACAAAAACCCTAGAAAATCCATGAGAAAATGAAAACCCTAGGTAGATTAGAACTAATAAGTAATGAATCTGTAAATGTTTATCTTTAAATCGTGGTTGAATGGTAGTCTTGAGCTCCAAAAAGTTGGACAAAACACAGGCGCAAGAGAGAGCTTGAGCGTGGGGTTTGTATTTGGAAATAAAGAAAGTTAAATAAAAGGGAAGATTCGGGTTTTAAAAGAGAACAGAGCACGGTCGCTTGAGCGCCCATGAGCGCTATTTCGAGAGTCCGACTATATATATATAAAAAAAAATTAAACCAGAAATAAACAAAATGATATATATATATATATATATATATATATATATATATATATATATATATATATATATATATATATATATATATATATATATAACCATATAGAAGTAAGCATGAAAATAAAATATTAAGATTATATTCTTATATTCTTATATATGAAGTTATTAAGTATTTTTATTTCTTGAATTATTTTAAAAATTATAATGTATCTTATATTCTTATAAAGTCATAGATTAAGATTATACTCTTTCTATAAGATTATACTTCTCCTTTATAATTTTGAATATTTTTTTATGTAACTTCATATTGAAATTTTATTTAATTCATACTCATTTTTATTCTTGCGGATTCATTCCACTAAATTGGGACTTAAAATAGGGTAGGCACTTTTGAGATAGAAATTCTAAGGAATTATGTTTTAGGCATGTGAAAATATAAAATATTAAATTACTTCATGTTTTTGTTAATAGTTAGTTCTTTAAGGTGTTTTTTTCTAATTAATATAAAAAATTTATTTTTTAACAATAATTCTTATTTTAAACACTTCCCCATTTATATTATAATGTATTATGTTATGCTAAGATAATGCAACATAATATGATATTAAATACCATTAATATGATTCTATTACAATTATATTATATATTGTGGGTAGATAGTAACCGTAATATTATATTATGGGTAGATAATAACCCGAATCTATAACAAAGACACGTCTTTTTTTAATAAAATTTGAGGACATATTCTACCAATATTTTAACATGGACTTTATGTAAATTTGAGCTATTAATCTTTTAACTTTAACTCTAATTTTTTTATATTAATAAAATTATATAAGCTCCTAATACAACTCAAATGATTATAATTATTTTTCATGTACTTTCAAAAGTTATTTTAAGCCCCTATTTATGTATATATAATTTGGAAATAAACATATATTATTGTTTATTTATTTTTCATTATAGACATATTGAAAACATGATGAATTTTATAAAAATATTATTTTAGTTAATAATAAAAGTATTTGTTTTCATCGTAGTTGGATGAAAGAACTGAATTTAATAAATATGTTGCTTTAATTAGAAAATAAATGCGTTTTATAGTTTTTTTTTGTTTGCATCATATATTTAAAAGCAATCATAATATAAGAGAACTCTAGAGAGAACATTTGAAAATTTTATTGGAAATACTGAGTATTTCTTCTAATGAGATTTATTGTTCCCAAATTAAAGTTTAATATGTTAATATCTGCGCAATAACTATAAATATTCATTTCAGTTAAACATTAACTCAATGAAGTTGAATAAAATGCAACATATTACATAGCTTAATAATAATCAAGAAAGAAAATGAACTTGCTCGGAAAATAACAGCCTTTAAATCATTAGATAGAATACTATGCTGAGGTAACAAATACTTTTATAAAATATTACGTCATTCTATAATTTTTTATTTTGCCATTTTAAAAAAAGAATCCTATGATTTAACTTGTAGTATGGCAAATAAGTTATTATTCTACCTTATTATTTTATATAAGAAAATTATTTGTAAAAGTAAAATAAATAAAATTTCATTTAGAATTCACTTTTACATATTAATATAATTATCTATACTATTTTTTCTACATAAATATTCTTATATTATAATTGACAAACAATTTTTTTTACATATAGTCATTCATAAATAATAATTATATATGTAGTAGCCAATATATATTTATATTAAAATACAATTAAGAAGAAATTTAATGATCAATTAAAATCCGATATATTGAAAAATAATATTATATATATTTTTAAAAATCTAATCACAACATTAATTAGATAAAGATTTTTTATTATAGTATGATTCTCTTTTTTTTTAGTCCATAATTAACGTGGGAGTCAAGATAAATATTTTTTTTCTTACAATGAAATTAATAAAAATAAAATATTTAGATAGAATTCTAGAAAAGTAACGAAATATTATTATTAATTGAAAAATATAAGATAAGAGCAAATGATCCTATTTATTTTTTCTTTTACTCTAAAAGAGAAATATCACTTTTATATAAATAGTGTAAAATAAAAACATTATAAATAATTCCAGATTTGGTAACTAAATTTTTTTTTCTTTAAGGATCAATAATATAGGACTCTAAAAGGGCCAAATGATTTCCCATAAAAAAAGGATAATAGGCTATTATCATTTGTAGACACCCCAAAATTGCACAATTTTTGATAAATCTTGAAGGAGAGAAATATTTTATTGGAATTTCCAATTCTTTGCATTGGGTTTGAGATACTTAACCCATTTGAATCCAAAATGGAAAAGGAAAATGCCCGAATTCAATCTTTTGTGCAAAGTCAAGCTTTTTCCGGTTGAATTTTGTTGACTTTTGACCCCAGAAAATGAAATATTTTTTAAAGCCAGATTTCAAGATAATTTTTCCCGGTAATCAGGTTTTTAGCCATGTTATTGCATAAAAGAATTTTTTGAGATTTTAAATCTTGGCGAATACCTTGGTTTTAACATATTGAACCTTTTTTCCAGACCTGAAAAATCAGAATTTTGCCTAGAACTGGAAAGTTGACTTTTTATTCACTTGGAATTTGGGTCTGGAACTATTTTTAATGGATTCAAATTGGGGGGGGGGGGGTGTTTGCTTATTTACATGTAATATCTTAAGTAAATGGAGATTAAAAAATACGAGGACATTTACTTAAACGATATTACATGTAAATAAGTATTGCCTGTGTTAAAATTTGAAAAAAAGGCTTTTTTCCTTGTATCCGGCAACTCAGGCCGGATACAAGTGTCCTTCTTTGTATCTGGTGGAAAATGCCGGATACAAGTAGACCTCAGTGTATCCGGCATCATAGTCCGGATACATTTAGGTACTTGTGTATCCGGCCTGACATGCCGGATACGCTACTTTTGCTCAAAATTAGGGTTTTTCGAGAGCTTTTCACTTTTACCATCATATCCCTCATTAAATGAGGGGAAATCTCGGAAACAGCCTTAGGGTTAAGGTTGGTGGGCTATAGACCTTATGTTGTGTCTACCATTCTCACCAACCCTAACCCTAACCTTTGCCTATAAATAGGAGGCTCCTCCTTAAGCAAATGGCACTCAACTCTTGTTTTGAATTCTCGCAAAGAAGAACTCCAAGAGAAGAAGAAAACCGCTGCGGAATCGCCTCCAGAACTCAGGTAAGCCTCAACTTTTCTTTTTATTTTCTGTCTTTACATTCCTAGATCTAGATCTCTTCTTCTACCTTTCTGTAGTGTAAAGCCTTGTTTGTGTGTGTGGAAATCCTTCCCCGGCTCAAAGTATCTCAAGACTCCCCTAGCCGTAAAACGTGAAGGCGGATCTAGGAGAAACGAGACTGGGGATTGACCCTAGTGCTAGAACCCATGTAGCATAAGGCCTTTTTGATTGATTGTAAACCGTTCCATATTCAAAGTACCCTTGATTATCTTGAAGAACCGTGTTTAACGGGGAGAGAGAACAGAGGGAAACGATAATGGAACGAAACCCTAGGCTATCTTAGAACCTTATTTGGATGAATATGTATGCATGCTATTGATCTTGTTTGGTTTTTTACACTTGCACAACCATATCACTATTTTGGCGGGATAGGCTCATATTTGGGGTTTATTGCATTTATTGTGATAAATCTCAAATAAATGGCCTCAATCAATTCTGGAATGTCTTTTGGATGATTTTAAAGTATTTGTGTTCATCTTGCACGAATCACACATTTTTATCAATTTTCGGATTTGGTTTTTCTTCAAGGATGGCTTAGCTTGACAGCACCTGTACCCTTACTTCGGACGCCCATAACTTCATCATCCGGATGAATTTTGGGGCGATTTCAGAACCATGGGAAAGGTGAGGCTGTCTAGTTTATGTCCACCAAATTTCATGAATTTATATCTAGCGGATTTTTGACACCTCTCTGTCGAAGTTAAGTGGACAGTTCAGGTTCAAATACAGAACTTGTCACTTCGACGGACCGCCATGTGTTCGTTTTATGTCCGATTCGAGTGATTTTTGTTTCTGAGTATTTCTTTATGAGTCTATTTTCAAATCCAGTTGGTTTCATAATTTTTGGATTCCATTTGAATTATTGGTAGCCGATTTACTCAGAACTGTTCATTTGTACTTTTCTGGGTAAATCTGTGATCTTCGGGGCCTGTTCGGGAGACCACCCAAGGCACATCCGAAGGGATTTTTGTATGAGGCTAGTTTCTCTGGAAAGATGGCCATACAGACTTCAATCACACCAAATTTCGTGGACTTTTATGTAGTGGATTTTTCTAGACAAGTTTCCAAAGTTGCCCACTTACCACTTTTAAAAATCCCCAGCAGCAATTTCAAAGGAGCATAACTCCTAGGATTTTTATCGGAATGGATTGTAATTTTGCATGTGTAACACTCTGGAATTTTGATAAACTTTAATTAAGATTAATTAAAATTATTAAAGAACAATAGAGGAAAAAAAAAATTTCATTTGGTTTAATTAATTCCTTTGGTTATTGGTTTAATGGGCTATTAGTTAGTTTAGTGGTTTATTTGGAGTTGGTTCAAGTTTAAGTGAACCGGGTTCAAGTGGTTCATGGTTCAATGGTTAAAAAAAAAAAAAAAAAAAAACACAAAAGCAAATGACGATTTGAACATTTTGGGGGTTTTGGTTTGAGGTTGTCAAGGGTTGCGACAAAGGAGAAATCGCCGAGAGAAGAAGGAGACGAGAACGGAGGAAGAAGAAGGGGGAAAGGAGAAGAAAAGAAGAAGAGGGAAAGAAGAAGAGGGAAGGGGCGTCCTTGGTTATTGCTATTGGGGTTTAACAAGAAAAAAAAAAAAAAAAAAGAAGGGGCTTTGTGAGGGTTAGTCGCAGAAGATAAAGAAGAGGAGAAGAAGGGGTGTTCGTTTGGGGGTATAGCCGTAGAAGAAGAGGAGAAGAGAAAAGGGAAGAAGAAAAGAAAAAGGGAAGAAGAGAAGAGCATTGGGCGACTGGTTCTGTCTGGGCGTGGGATCTGCGAAATCTGTGTAAGTAGCATGTTTTCTTCTGTTTAATCGATCGTATGGATTTTTTTTTTTCTAGTTATTTCTGTTTGTCAATTCTTTACTGTCGGGTGCTTTGGAAATTTGTCTGATTGCTGTGCTGTTGGTAGATTGAGCATGGGTATGACTGTCTACTGTTTGGTTTTTCTGCTCTTTGGGTTTCTATCGATTGACTAGCATGTTTTTTTGTTTTGCTGTAAAGTATTATTTGATTTAAAAAGGGGTTGGGCCATTTGGCATAAGAGACCAAAAGCATCAGTTGCTTTGTGTCTGGGATTTCCTTGGTTGAGAAACCAGTCGATGAACATTCTGATTTGGCATGAGAAAATATCGATCCAGGCTCTAATTGGGGGTTCTGTTAGAGTCAACTGATTTTAGATTTTTCTATGGATTCTTACTTGCGATGAGAGTTGTAAAGTAAGTTCAGATGGTAACCTAAGTTTAGAATTTTCTTTTAAAAATTATGAATCTTATTGCTGGAAACATTTAGTTGTTCTATAGGTAAAGAATTGTCTTATTGTTATTGAGATTCAGGGTGTTTAAAGTATGGTTAGGCATGGTTAGGAAATCTGATTTTAGTGCTCTAATGCTGCTGTATATGAAGTATTCTTATGGTTATATAAATCAGAAAATTCGGTTATGAAAAGGGTACACAATTTGACAGTTATAGAGGTTCTATCTCGATTGGGTATTTGAAGGTTTGAATGGATATCTAATGGTTACATGGAAAGAACAATTAGTTTTAAAACTTTAGTGAAATTGTTAGCTTGATAAGAGGGCTTAGGAAGAGGTTATTGGTGGCAAGAATGACATGGAATGGCTGGAAGAAGATCAATTAACAATTTGAAATTAAAGGTAAACTCATTCTGTTATTTGGGCTTAAATTTGTATAAGAATTCGGTGGCTTGCGAATGCTAGAAATATTCGCCTAAAAATTCATATTAGCATTCTAAAATTTAGTTGAGGGTAATTGTAGTTGAATGGAATTGGTTTCGGACCAATCGGAACTCGAGGTATTGCAAGAAAAATCATGAGAATTTGATGATTTCCGTCCATTTAATTTCGCGGCTGTTGTAAACCACCTGTAGAGAAGCAGCCATAATTCCCTGTAGGAAACTCCGAATTTCGAACCGTTTGTTGCGTTAGAAGCTAGACTCATAGGGCTTTCCAACGATGTATAGCACGCGTACCAATTCCTTATAGCTTAAATCAGGTTTAGCATATAAGTCACTAGTTATAATTCAATCTGCAGAGTAAACGACAATTTCAAACCAACCGTGGATATTTTATAAAATTGGTTTATAAAATTATTTTATACCTTTAGTCGGTAATGACTTGGGTTGATAAAGTGATTCGCGAGTTGTAATTGGCAATTGAAGCTGAGGCTTCTTGTTAGATGAGAAAGGCAAATAAGCCTATGGCATCCCGAAAGGCAAAATGGCCTAGGGATTTGCGGTAAATGAACAACAAGGTTCATTTGGTTTGAGTTATACATTGGGCAGTTAATTTTTCAGGTTTTGTTTGGTAAAAATAATTGCATGGGTAATTCTTATACGAGTTTAGGCCGCATAAAAAGTCGTGGATCCACAGTCCGTCTAGATCGTGCGTTAGTGTTGGCTTGTCGTGTTAATACCTCGAGCCACTTGCGTACCACCGTGTGGGATCGGTGAGGCCTTCGTGTGGGATCGATGAGCTGCAGCGTGCCAACCCATGCGTGGGTGCTCCACTCGTACGATGACCGTGCGCGGCTTCGAAGGCGAGTAGTGAGGTGGCAAACCGGCTAAGGGTGGTTAACCCGATTTATAGACACGCTAATTCATGAATCTTGCACACACTTTATTCTCTGAAATTATATTGTTATGTGAATTGCTCTTTGATATATGTGAATTACTCTTTGCATGATTTGCTAGAATTAATCGTATTATGCGTAGCATGTTAATTTATTTATTGAACTGCATAAACTGTTTATTCCATGCACTGTGCTACTTACTGAGACATTAGTCTCATGCGAGTTTTTGTTTTACCGGTTTTGTTTTCAGACCCGGCGAGCGTGACGCGTAGTGGAGTCGAGTTCGAGGGTTACCCGGATTATAGACCAGAAGACTACTACCGTCCCGACTAGAGGTCGAGAAGAAACTTTTTGTTGGATCGTTGTACATGTCATTTTTGAAACTGTACATGTTGTACATATTGTAAATGAAAAGAGAGAGGGAGAGAGAGAGAACTTAGTGAAATTTATTTTGACCTGTGCATATGTGATGGTTTAGGTTTTTTTTGAATGGATATATATAAACTGTGTTTATCAGGTACTTATTTGTGGTTTGAGGGCCTAGCCCATACTCGTATATACAGACGTTATATAGCAGTTTTTCCGAAAATTTTAGGATTAGATTATAATTGCTTTGGTTAGTTTCTTAAGTTAGTTTTCATCACAATTTGGGCCCTAAAAATAGCGCTCGGGAGCCAGTATAAAACCGACACGTGTTGACCTGGTTCCGGGGTGCTACAGAAATGGTATCAGAGCGAAAATTGATCCAATTTAGGAATTAGAAGCCTTAGAGTGGTTTATGGGAATGAGTGCACGTTAGATAAACTCTTCTAAGTGATTGTGATTAGGATGAGAGTTCTTGTGCCTAATTGGATTTCTTTGTACTGTAGTTGAATATGCGAAGGCGAGGTAGACCTCGTAGAGCCGCAGCAGCAAACCATGTGCCTGCTTTTGAGCCAGCTGAGGATCCGGTGGAAGTGCCAGCTGGAGAACCAACTTTTGTTAATGTCCCGGTGGATGCTCCACCTGATGCCCCAGCTCCTGCAGCTCAGATGGATGCTGTATGGAGGGCATTTGGACAAGTTACAGCTCTGTTCCAGCAGCAAGCTGCTGTAAATCAACAACATGGGCAGTACATGAACCAGCTCGGAAATCATGGGGGACAAGAGCAAGAAGGAGAGCGTCATGCACCAAATGAGATGAGGGAATTTAGGAAGATGTCTCCACCTTCTTTTTATGGTCACGCTGACCCCATGGAAGCAGAAAGATGGATTATGCAGATTGAGAAAATCTTCGAGGCAATTGAATGCAGAGAAGATTGCAAGGTAAGATTAGCAAGTTATATGCTTGAGGGGGAAGCAGAGCATTGGTGGAGGTCTATACAAAGAGAAGTAACTGAAGCGGGGATTCCATTGACTTGGGAGGGATTCAAGAACCGCTTTTACCTTCGCTATTTTCCGGAGGAGGTAAGAATCCAAAAGGAGTCTGAGTTTCTAACTATTTCTCAGGGAAGTCTGAGTATAGCCCAGTATGAAGAGAGATTTTCAGAATTGTCTCGGTTTGCTCCACACTTGGTAGACATAGAGGCCAAGAAGACTAGACATTTTGAGAGAGGTCTGAGGCATGATATTAAGAACCGAGTGGAGATGTTCCTAAGCAGCAGTTTTCGTGAGACTGTTCGCAGAGCATCAGTGGCAGAGAGCTCTACCACTCAAAGGATGGGAGAGATGGCAGGGAGGAGAGTGCCACCTCGACCGACAAATGAACAATGGTACTCTGGAGATAAGAGACAAAGAATAGGGTACCCAGATCAGAGAAGGTATTCAATGGGAGTAGGGTCTTCTGGAGGGCAGAGTGGTAGGCATGTTGATGGTGCTTGTCCTAGATGCCGACAATTCCACATCCCTGGTCCATGTTTCGCTCCACCAGGGGCTTGTTATCGATGTGGACAGCACGGACACCGCATGGCAGAGTGTCCGCATCCTGCCACTTACCAGAGGTTACAAACTAGACCAGTGCAACCTATCGCAGCACCACCTCTGAATGCAGTGCCTCCTCGTTTCCAGGGACAACGGCAGAATCAAAGAGCACCAGTAGGCCTGAGGCAGCAAAATAGGCCGATGAGCATAAGGGCACCACAGAGAGTTGAGCAGAGGCCACAACCACAGGGTAGAGCCTTTGCTATCACTGTCCACGAGGATAAGGAGCCTAAGTTAGATGCTCCAACACCTAATGGAGGTACTTTACCCTTATAAGTGGCTACCTGTTATATTCTATTTGAGCTACCAAAATTTTCACCTGCAAGAAAGATTGAATTTAAGATTTAACCCTTACCTGATACAGTCTGAGATTATTATTCTTGTTATTGTAGACTCTTTATCTATTGTCTAAAATTTGTAATCTTCCTTTAGTGTATTTGTGATATTGTTTTGGTGCATTATTGCAATTGTATTCTTTGAATTATGGCAGTGTCTGAATCTTAATAAAAGTGCCTTGTTGAGACCTGAGTGAGTGAAACCAGATCCTCTAGGATTATAGCAGACCATTCTGAGAATAACTGTGTTAGTTGCCATGTCATATTATTTAATTTGCTTAATCTTTGGAGTCGTATAGCAATGCATTTCATTGTGTTGTTATGCAGTTAAAAGAAATCAATATGGTAGACAAAAAGAAAGATTCACCCAAGGAACCACACTTGAGTGAGGAGGACTCCAGTGAACCAAGGGCTTCCAGTAGTGAAGAACCGTCAGAAATAAAAATAGTTGAGAGAAATTCCACTGAAGAGGATCCCAATGAACACTGGAGTGAAGAGGAACCCAGTGAGCATTTGAGTGAGGAAAAAGATCTCAATGAACCTCAAGCTTCGAGTAGCGAAGAATCAAAAGAAAGAGAACTAATTGAGATCATATCAACGGAAGAGGACCCTAGTGAGGAAGATTCCAATCCAACTCAGGAGGAATCATCTGAGGCACGAATAGTATATGAAATCATAGGATGCAAATTATTGATTGGGGGTAGCGCTGCAGTTTGCCTCTTTGACACAGGAGCCCAATCATCTCTAGCCGATCCTGACTTCTTAAGTACCATACATGCTTATTCAAGGATCACCGAGAGTATGGAGCGTCTGATTACGGTTGGAGGAGTGTTGGAGGCAGTTCGAAGGACATTTCACGACTGCAGTATTTAGATGGGAGATGTACAAATGACAGTAGATTTAATGGAAATCCCAATGCATGATGAAATTAAGGTGATCTTGGGGATGGATTTGATGGTTAAATACCATGTTGTATTAGATTGTTATCGACAGCACGTGGTCCTTAATATTCCTGGACGCCATCCACAGAGGTTTTTATGTGACAACCCTTTCCTAATACCTGGTTGTATACCAGAGGATACACCAGATGTCCCATGCATTGTTCAAATTGTAGACCGAAGATATCAAGTCTTACGAACTAGAACAATTGCGTTAGTGAAGGTAATATGGTCAACGGGAGAGGTCACTTGGGAAAAGGAAAGTGAGACGATGAGCAAATACCCAGAACTCTTCAGATAGCCTTGAGGTAACATAACCATTAGTTACTTTAATTTAAATTATGATGATAGAATTTATATGATAAATTCCTAGAAGTGCTTAATAAGTACTATTGATATGCGTAATGAAGAAAACATTTCTTGTTTAATTACACTGCATGCTTATTGTATCATATTGCATATTGATGGATGATGAGCCAATTGTATTTAGTGGTATTTGGGTACTGCAGAGCATCGGCCAATGCTGGGTAATTACCTAAGTATTTAACTTTATACAAATGGGATATTGATATTGATATCGGTATTGATATTTATAGTACGAGTTTGAAATATAAAAATACTGTAAGAATCTTGCATGAGTAAACAAGAATATAATTTCTTGATTTTTTCTCTCAACCTTCACCTGGGCGGACGCGTCTATGTGTAGGGAAGGAGAACAGTAAAGTATAATATTTTCTTTAAGTTATATTTTGCGTATTTCTTGCTAAGTGTGATTTGAATTTCGAGGACGAAATTCTTTTGTAGGAGGGTAGGATGTAACACTCTGGAATTTTGATAAACTTTAATTAAGATTAATTAAAATTATTAAAGAACAATAGAGGAAAAAAAAAATTTCATTTGGTTTAATTAATTCCTTTGGTTATTGGTTTAATGGGCTATTAGTTAGTTTAGTGGTTTATTTGGAGTTGGTTCAAGTTTAAGTGAACCGGGTTCAAGTGGTTCATGGTTCAATGGTTAAAAAAAAAAAAAAAAAAAAAAACACAAAAGCAAATGACGATTTGAACATTTTGGGGGTTTTGGTTTGAGGTTGTCAAGGGTTGCGACAAAGGAGAAATCGCCGAGAGAAGAAGGAGACGAGAACGGAGGAAGAAGAAGGGGGAAAGGAGAAGAAAAGAAGAAGAGGGAAAGAAGAAGAGGGAAGGGGCGTCCTTGGTTATTGCTATTGGGGTTTAACAAGAAAAAAAAAAAAAAAAAAGAAGGGGCTTTGTGAGGGTTAGTCGCAGAAGATAAAGAAGAGGAGAAGAAGGGGTGTTCGTTTGGGGGTATAGCCGTAGAAGAAGAGGAGAAGAGAAAAGGGAAGAAGAAAAGAAAAAGGGAAGAAGAGAAGAGCATTGGGCGACTGGTTCTGTCTGGGCGTGGGATCTGCGAAATCTGTGTAAGTAGCATGTTTTCTTCTGTTTAATTGATCGTATGGATTTTTTTTTTCTAGTTATTTCTGTTTGTCAATTCTTTACTGTCGGGTGATTTGGAAATTTGTCTGATTGCTGTGCTGTTGGTAGATTGAGCATGGGTATGATTGTCTACTGTTTGGTTTTTCTGCTCTTTGGGTTTCTATCGATTGACTAGCATGTTTTTTTGTTTTGCTGTAAAGTATTATTTGATTGAAAAAGGGGTTGGGCCATTTGGCCTAAGAGACCAAAAGCATCAGTTGCTTTGTGTCTGGGATTTCCTTGGTTGAGAAACCAGTCGATGAACATTCTGATTTGGCATGAGAAAATATCGATCCAGGCTCTAATTGGGGGTTCTGTTAGAGTCAACTGATTTTAGATTTTTCTATGGATTCTTACTTGCGATGAGAGTTGTAAAGTAAGTTCAAATGGTAACCTAAGTTTAGATTTTTCTTTTAAAAATTATGAATCTTATTGCTGGAAACATTTAGTTGTTCTATAGGTAAAGAATTGTCTTATTGTTATTGAGATTCAGGGTGTTTAAAGTATGGTTAGGCATGGTTAGGAAATCTGATTTTAGTGCTCTAATGCTGCTGTATATGAAGTATTCTTATGGTTATATAAATCAGAAAATTCGGTTATGAAAAGGGTACACAATTTGACAGTTATAGAGGTTCTATCTCGATTGGGTATTTGAAGGTTTGAATGGATATCTAATGGTTACATGGAAAGAACAATTAGTTGTAAAACTTTAGTGAAATTGTTAGCTTGATAAGAGGGCTTAGGAAGAGGTTATTGGTGGCAAGAATGACATGGAATGGCTGGAAGAAGATCAATTAACAATTTGAAATTAAAGGTAAACTCATTCTGTTATTTGGGCTTAAATTTGTATAAGAATTCGGTGGCTTGCGAAGGCTAGAAATATTCGCCTAAAAATTCATATTAGCATTCTAAAATTTAGTTGAGGGTAATTGTAGTTGAATGGAATTGGTTTCGGATCAATCGGAACTCGAGGTATTGCAAGAAAAATCATGAGAATTTGATGATTTCCGTCCATTTAATTTCGCGGCTGTTGTAAACCACCTGTAGAGAAGCAGCCATAATTCCCTGTAGGAAACTCCGAATTTCGAACCGTTTGTTGCGTTAGAAGCTAGACTCGTAGGGCTTTCCAACGATGTATAGCACGCGTACCAATTCCTTATAGCTTAAATCAGGTTTAGCATATAAGTCACTAGTTATAATTCAATCTGCAGAGTAAACGACAATTTCAAACCAACCGTGGATATTTTATAAAATTGGTTTATAAAATTATTTTATACCTTTAGTCGGTAATGACTTGGGTTGATAAAGTGATTCGCGAGTTGTAATTGGCAATTGAAGCTGAGGCTTCTTGTTAGATGAGAAAGGCAAATAAGCATATGGCATCCCGAAAGGCAAAATGGCCTAGGGATTTGCGGTAAGTGAACAACAAGGTTCATTTGGTTTGAGTTATACATTGGGCAGTTAATTTTTCAGGTTTTGTTTGGTAAAAATAATTGCATGGGTAATTCTTATACGAGTTTAGGCCGCATAAAAAGTCGTGGATCCACAGTCCGTCTAGATCGTGCGTTAGTGTTGGCTTGTCGTGTTAATACCTCGAGCCACTTGCGTACCACCGTGTGGGATCGGTGAGGCCTTCGTGTGGGATCGATGAGCTGCAGCGTGCCAACCCATGCGTGGGTGTTCCACTCGTACGATGACCGTGCGCGGCTTCGAAGGCGAGTAGTGAGGTGGCAAACCGGCTAAGGGTGGTTAACCCGATTTATAGACACGCTAATTCATGAATCTTGCACACACTTTATTCTCTGAAATTATATTGTTATGTGAATTGCTCTTTGATATATGTGAATTACTCTTTGCATGATTTGCTAGAATTAATCGTATTATGCGTAGCATGTTAATTTATTTATTGAACTGCATAAACTGTTTATTCCATGCACTGTGCTACTTACTGAGACATTAGTCTCATGCGAGTTTTTGTTTTACCGGTTTTGTTTTCAGACCCGGCGAGCGTGACGCGTAGTGGAGTCGAGTTCGAGGGTTACCCGGATTATAGACCAGAAGACTACTACCGTCCCGACTAGAGGTCGAGAAGAAACTTTTTGTTGGATCGTTGTACATGTCATTTTTGAAACTGTACATGTTGTACATATTGTAAATGAAAAGAGAGAGGGAGAGAGAGAGAACTTAGTGAAATTTATTTTGACCTGTGCATATGTGATGGTTTAGGTTTTTTTTGAATGGATATATATAAACTGTGTTTATCAGGTACTTATTTGTGGTTTGAGGGCCTAGCCCATACTCGTATATACAGACGTTATATAGCAGTTTTTCCGAAAATTTTAGGATTAGATTATAATTGCTTTGGTTAGTTTCTTAAGTTAGTTTTCATCACAATTTGGGCCCTAAAAATAGCGCTCGGGAGCCAGTATAAAACCGACACGTGTTGACCTGGTTCCGGGGTGCTACAGCATGAAACTCTTATTTACCCTAATATTTCAAATGGATTTGGTTTGGTTCAATTTAATATTGGATTTGAATGATTTTAAGGCAAATGTCATGCTTTTTAACCAAACTTCCCGGATTTGATTTAACTTGGTTTTAAGCAACTTGTGATTTGGATTTCTATCTTTTGAGATATTCCAGAAATGATATTGACATAAGAGAGGATCTAAAATCCATTTGGATCTTCATGTGAATATATCATACACTTGTTCCTTTTTCAAGGATTTTTCATGATTTTTAGCAAGCTTCTTATTTTTTTAGCATGAGCATACACTTGGCAACCACTTCGTGTGGATGAATGGGAGTGCCTAACACCTTCCCCCGTTCATAATCTAATCCCCTTACCCATCTCTGGATTTGATTTTCAAGTAGGGTTATTTTTATCCTAGAATTTGTCTTTTGGCTATTTTTGCTTATTTGTGAACTCTTTGGTGTCCATTCTCACCCCAAAATCATGAATGGTGGCGACTCTCCCACTTTTGCGTCGATCCCCGTGTGTTGACGGAGGGATGATCATTCCGGTGATTTTTCCCATGTCTCACACATTGATAAAATTTCAGATAAGAACAAAATAAAAATTATCCTCGTACATTATTAATTAATAGTCTAATTAATCTCTTGTTAATTAGAAAATATTTATAATTTTAGTGGATTCTCCTTTTCATTTTTTTTTGTTGGGATTTGCTTATTTTGATTTTATTAGATAAGGATTTGGAATTGATCGTTTGGATTATCAAACAATATATGACTCTAAAAAATAAACATTTTTCATTTAAAAATAAAAATTTTCCCTTAATCCCTTCAAACCGTACAAAGAGATATTTTATTTAAAAAAAGGGTTCATTCCCCTAAGTCTAGACTCTAAAATAAAATTTTTTTTCCTCTTTTTCAAAATATACGAATAATGGTAATATTTATTTGAGAATTGATCTTAAAGAAAAATAGAAAATTTCTCTACTTTATTACTTATTAATTATATAATTATAAGATAATATATGAATAATGGTAAGTCTGAATTAATTAAAATTTTGTTAAATATGTAATTGAGGTTTAAATTATAATTAAGGATTATATAAGAATTTTGTTTGATCTGTTTTATTTTATTTAATTGAAATTCTTTTAGATAAGAATAATTAAATTCTATATAATTTAATAGGATTTTATTAGACAGAAATAACATAAAGTAAAGGTAATTTTGAAATTAAATATTTAGTTATAAGTATAAATTATTTATTTAAAATTCTTTAAGATAAGTATGATTACAGTTTATCTAATTTAGCAGGATTCATTAGACTTACGGCAATAGCAATAATAATAATAATAATATTGAAATGAAATTTATGAGGATAAATAAAAATTATCTAACCAGATAATTTAAGTAAAAAAGTAATATTGAAAATTATCTAACGAAATCATTTTTATTTAAGCAAACAGTACTTTTGAAATTAAATATTATAGAGAAGGGTATTTTAGGTATGTGAAAATTGAAAACACTTAAGCTAGTTTGTGCTTTTTCAAAATACTAGCAATGGCAAACGTGCGTTGTACGTTGCAAATGACTTGTAGTTTTCAGCCTCATTTATTGCATGATTAATATATATACTGGTTTGTTTCTTTTTGTTGAAAGATCATCAGAGAGGAATTTTTAAGGATAATATGCTCTTATAAGGAAATAGTATTAGTTAGAGCCAACTAGGTCTCTTGTGTTAGCGTCATTAAAGATTTAAATAGAGAACATTTGGGTACATGTTATTTTTATGAAAGTTCTCAAGAGATGTATACCCTGCCCGCCCGGCCCCCCATACACATTTATGGCTTTTTCTATCATTAATGGAAGCGGATCTTGGTACAAAGAATGAGGATGTGTTGTTGGGGAGTTGATTTGGGGCTTTCAAACGTGTTAGAGGTAAAGCACATAAGAGGGATGGCATAACAAAGAAAAAGCAATGATTAAAAGTGAATTGCATTAGACCAGTTCTATGCAATGAACTACACAGTACCATGGGTCGCCTCTTCGATGGCTAGGTCTCTGCAATGAACTCACAATACCATGGGTTGTCTCTCAAACTTCAATTTGTTTCTTTTTGTTGGAATTACAATGAACTTCAATTTATATTGAATTTTTATTATGGTAGTAAATAATACATCTTGTCAACAAAATATGCTCTTATAGAAATATCTAATAAATGATATATTATTTTAAAATATTAATTTAAAATTAAAAGATATTTAAATTTTCTTTAGAGATTTATTATCCAATGAATATCATCATTATCCTTATGATAATGTTCCATAAATCTAACTAAAGGAATTTTGTTAATTGGAATTACAAATAAAATCCTACTAAATTAGACTTCTTATTTAATATCACAGATGCAAATTGCAGTTGCTAAAGGCCTCTATTCTCCTTTGACTATCTTGTTACTTGTTTGTTTCCCCTGCTAAAGTCATGAACTAGTAAGTAGAAGTAATTTTGGAATTACTATCTACTATCTTCTAAAATATCAAGTCTTAATTAATTTCAAAATAATTGACCATGTAGAATTATTTTCCAATACTTATCTACTTAAAAGAATTTTAATAGAAAACATAAAAGTAAATTAAGAATCTGATTATTATATTATTGATAGTTAAATTATTTTATTATTAATAGGTGTGTAGTTTCTGTAGACACCCCAAATTGCACTAAAAAATGAGAAAATAATTGAAAATATTAATTGGGATTTGAAACAGGTCAAAAATGCATAAAATTCAATCATTTAAGCAGTGCTCGTATTGTACCTGCGGGCTGGTCGCACCCGAATTTTATATACGGACATATCGCGCCCGTAATAAGAATGCGGACACCGCTTGCCCGCAATGTATATACGGGCACAGGAGATTTGTGCGAATTTTATCCTTGCTCGATTTCTGAGCCTTATCTGCATCCAAATATCTCTCTAGGTGATTGAATTTATTTATTTATTTATTCGAATTATCCTTGTTGGCCATGGATGGGCATTATCCTTATTTTTAATCCAATCTGGTGGATCATGGTATATCCCTCTAGACCAGCCATACCCCTGGGTTTGCCTATAAATAGAGGTGAGATCCTTAAGCAAAAGGCCATTAATTTGAAGTCTAAAGAACTCCAAGTGAAGAGAGGAATCCCTGCTGCTCTGCTTGCTCAATCCAGGTAAGTCCCTTTTCCCTTTTATTTTGTCTTCAATTCTAGAAATAATCAGATCTTCTCCATTGCTGTAGAATAAGGCCTTCTAGTGCTTGTATTCCTAAACCTGCCTCCAAGTACCTCAAGAATCCTCTCTAGCCGTAAAAGGTGAAGAGAGAGCTATAGGAAAGGGGAACAGGTGGATCCTTAGAATAGCACCCCATAATCTGTTCTTATTTTCTGTAGAATAAGGCCTTTGATTGTGTTTGTATCACCAAACCTATCTCCAAGTACCTCAAGAATCCTCTCTAGCCGTAAAACGCGAAGAGAGAGCTAGGGGAAAAGAGAACAGGTGGATCCGTAGGGTAGACCCCCATGTGCTCTAATCTGTGAGATGTGGCTGCTTTGGATATCCTGCTAATGTTTTAATGATTTTATGTTGAATCTGAATGAATCCCATGAATCTATGATGTTTATAGCATGAAATCCTTTCCTTATCTTAAAATTTGGATTTTTCACACTTTTGCACCTACAGCACTATTTTCGTGATTTTTGTGATATTAGGCTAAGATCCTGGATCTATCATGATCTATATGATAGATTTGGATTCAGAAGCTTAAAAGTAACTTCTAGGGTTTCACGATGTAGTTTTTGAGTTATTTTTCATGTTTGAGAGAAGACCTTATAGTCTAAGTTCTCCCCTTTTGATGTTCTTCATCAACGTGGGTATTTTTGATCTAATGTGAAATTTGGGCTATATCTATGTCCTGGTGTAGACACCCCAAAATTGCGCTGGAAAAATAATGAATAATTGGCAAAAATCATTCTTTCCTTTAAAACCAGCACAAAATTTGAAAAATAAGCATTTTTTCTTGTATCCGACAACTCAGGTCGGATACAAGCATATTCTTTCATATCCGACACAAGTCATCGGATACAAGCAAATGTTAATGTATCCGACGACATATGTCAGATACATATATGTGCTCTTGTATCCGACCTGATATGTCGGATACAAGCTTTTTGCTCAAAATTAAGGTTTTCCGAGAGTTTTCACTTTTTACCATCATATCTTTCATTAAAGGAGTGGAAATCTCGGAAATAGCCTTAAGGTTAAGGTTGGTGGACTCTAGACATCATTTTGTGTCTACCATCATGCAAACCCTAACCCTAGCCTTTGCCTATAAATAGGAGGCTCCTCCTTAAGCAAATGGCCAATAAGTTGGAGATTGAATAGCCCCGAGTGAAGAAGGGAACCGCTGCCGCACTGCTTCCAGAACCCAAGTAAGCCTAAAACCTTCTTTATTTTTCTGTCTTATATTCTAGGTTTAGTTCTTTTCTTTTACCTTTCTGTAGAATAAGGCCTATTCTTTGTGTATGCAAACCTTTCCCCTACTCAAAGTACCTCAAGATTCCCCCTAGCCGTAAAACGTGAAGGCGGGATCTAGGGGAAATGAGAATGAGGATTGATCCTTAGTGTTAGAACCCTTTTTTGAATGGCCTTTTAATTCTATGAAAACCGTTTCATAATCAAAGTATCCCAAGATTATCTCGAAGAATCGTAAAACGGGGAGAGAGAACTAAGGGAAACGAGAATGAAACGGAACCCTAGGTTGTTGTAGAATCCCATTTGATTGATATGAATGCATGCTATATGTTGTTATGTTATTGAAGAGTGGATTTTTACACATACACACATAGCACTTGTTTTGTCGGATTTGGCTTGTATTTTGGATCTATTGCCGTCATTGTGGTTGATCTAAAATAAATAGCCCCAAGCAATTCTGGGATGTTCATTCTCGATTTCAATCAAGTTTATTTCAAATCTGGAAGACCTCTAGGTCTAACCTCTCGGTTTTGGGCATTTTTTGTTCAACTTTAGGGTTTTTGGCATATTCTTTCCAATCGGAGGGAATGGTGAGCCAACCTTGTGCCCTATTTCTTCCTAGAGGTTCTTCAACCTTTTTTTTAAATGATTTTGATTCATATTGCACGGATCACACACACCTTATCACTGTTTTGAGTTGATTTTCTTTAAAAAGGCTGAAACTGGACAGCAGCTGTACCCCAACTTCGGACACTCGTAACTTCATCGTCCAGATGAATTTTGGAGTGATTCTAAAGCCATGGGAAAGGTGAGGCTGTCTAGTTTATGCCTGTAAAATTTCATCAATTTTTATGAAGTGGATTTTTGACACCTCTCAGTCGAAGTTGATAGGTCAGTTCAGGTTTGATTGTAGAACCTGTCACTTTGACTGAACGCCATGTGTTCGTTTTAAGCCCGATTCGAGTGATTCTTGTCTCTGTGTTTTCCTATACAAAGTCTAATTTCAAATCCAGTTGGTTTCATAATTTTTTGACTCCATTTGTGTCGTGGGTCACAGATTTACTCAAAAGTGCTCAACAGTACTTTTCTGGGTTAATTTGTGATCCTCGGGACCTGTTCAGGAGGTCACCCAAGGCACATCCGAATGAATTTTTGTATGAAGCTAGTTTCATTTGAAAGATGGCTCTACATACTTAATTCATGCCAAATTTCATGGATTTATATGGAGCTAATTTGTTTAAATGAATTTCCAAAGTTGCCCACTTATCACTTTTAACTATCTCCAGCAGCAGATTTCAAAGGAGAATAACTCCTAGGATTTTAACCGGAATTGATTGAAAATTTGCATGAGTCTTCTATTTATCATAACCTTTCAAATGGATTTGGTTTGATTTAATTTAAATTAGATTTGAATGATTTCAAGACAAATGACTCTATCTTTTACCGAATTTTCCGGATTTGACTCAACTTGGTTTTGTGCAATTTTTGCTTTGATTTTCATCTATTGGTGATATTTCAGAAGTGATATTGACATAAAAGAGGATCTGGAATTCATTTGGATTTCTCATGTGAAGGTACCACATATTTGTTTAATCCTTTTTCAAGGTTTTTGATGATTTTAGCAAGCTTTCTCATTTTTTTAGCATGAACAACACTTGGCAACCACCTTGTGTGGGTGAATGGGGGTGCCTAACACCTTCCCTCGTTCATAATCTAATCCCTTTACCCATCTCTGGATTTGATTTTCAAGTAGAGTTATTTTTACTCTAGATTTGTCTTTTGGCTTATTTTAAATCTTTTGGTGTCCATTCACACCCAAAAATTGAATGGTGGCGACTCTCCCATATTTTCGTTGAGCCCGTGTGACAACGGAGGGGAATCATCTCGGTGATTTTTCCATGTCTCACACCTGGACTGTTCAAGTTCAATTCTGAAATATTTCATAAAAATAATATTTTTTCTAGATTTCCAGAATTTAACTTGAAGCCAGATTTTTGAAGTTTTCACTTTAGATTTGTTTTCTTTATTTTGATTTCAGTCAATCATGAAGCCCAAATAAATGGCTCTTGTTTTCATAAGGAGTATCCAGAATTAATTAAATCATTCATATGGAAAAAAGCCATACATTCTTTTATTTTTCTTTTACTTTTGTTTTGATTAGCAAGCCTTTTTTCCTTTGAAGAACATGAACAATACCTGGCAACCACCTTGTGTGGATGAATAGGGGTGCCTAACACCTTTCCCTGTTCATAACCTAATCCCCTTACCCATCTTTGGTTGTTTTTTTATAGGGTTATTTTTACCCTAAATTTGCCTTTTTGTGCTTATTTGAAATTTTGGTGTCCATTCACACCTAAACAGAATGGTGGCGACTCTGTGTTTTTTACCAATCCCGCGTGATGATTAGGAAGTCATTAAATTGATTTTCCATGTCTCATAGTTTCTAATAATTATTGTAGATAAGTATTAAATTATGGACCTATATTAATAAATCACTAACTAATTTACCTCAAACCTCTAAGCAATATCAAAAATAAAATGTATTTATTTCTATTATATAGAAATAAATTATTAAATGTTACTTATCTATCTCATGTAGATAATTTATTTATCTACATATTTGATATTCTGAAAAATATTAGTTTATCCCAATTAAATATTTAATTTTATGTTTCTTATTCAAATTACTTTAAGAGGATAAGTATGGGAAATTGAAGACTATATAGGAGGATATTTTAGGTATGTAAAAATTAAAAACACTTAGGGTACGTTTGGATGACAAGAATTCAAATATACATGTGAATTGAAATGCATATGAATTATAAATCTTATGATTTTCAATTCCTATGTATTAAAATTCTACTGTTTGGTTGGTATTAGGGAATTCAAAATTTTTTCTTTATATCTTACGTAATGCTTACATATATCAAAACATATATAATTTGAGCTAACATTGTATTAATTTTATTTATTTCTTATCTTTGAGTTTCTTTCACTCTAGAAAAGATTCTCTATATATGTTTTCTCTCTCTATAATTTTCTTTTTTTATCTCTTTAAAAAGGATTTCTTGAGGATTCTCTTTCTAGAGTATTTTAAATTCCTATGTATTAAAATCTTTTTCTAAAAAGAGTTCCTTTTAGGATTCTCTCACTCTAGAAAGGATTTTTTCTATTTATGTTTTCTCTATGTATAATTCTCTGTCTAGAAGATTTTATCTCTCTATGATTCTCTTTCTAGAGTATTTTCTCTCTCTAAAATTCTCTCTTTAAAGAATTTTTACTCTAGAAATCATTTTCTCTATATAGGTTTCTCTCTATAAGATTCTCTTTCTAGAAAGTTCTCTCTCTAAAATTCTCTAGAGAATTTTCACTCTAGAAAAGATTTTTTATGAGTTTTCACTCTATATCTCTCTCTATAAGATTTTATCTCTCTAGGATTCTCTTTCAAGAGTGTTCTCTCTCTAAAATTCTCTCTTCAGAGAATTTTCACTCTAGAATTTTCTCCAGATATTCGTTCTTCAAAGCATTTTCTTCTTTCTATAGTTATCTATTTTCTCTCTCTAGAACCCTTCCCTTTCTAGAGTTTCTCTCTCTAGAACCCTTTCTCTAGACTTTCTTTTAAGTCATTCCTTTCTCTAAAATTCTCTCTTTAGAGAATTTTCTCTCTATAATTCTCTTTCTAGAAAATTTTCTCTCTAGGATTCTCTTTTTAGAGTATTATCTCTCTCTAAAATTCTCTCTTTAGAATTTTCACTTTAGAATTTTCTATAGATTGTATTTCTCTAAAGCATTCTCTTGTTTCTATAGTTCTCTATTTTCTCTCTCTAGATCATTTTCCTTCTCTTTCTAAAGTTTTCTCTCTCTAGAACCTTCTCTCTAGATCTTCTCTTTAAAGTATTGCTCACTCTAAAATTCTCTCTAGAACCTTCTTTTTCTCTATTTAGAGTCCCCCTCTAGAATTTTCTTTCAAGGTTTTCTCACTTTAGAGCATTCCACTCTCTTTCTAGAGTTTTCTCTCTCTAAATTTAAATATTAAATTATACTTTGATCAACTACATTTCTTATGTTATGGAAAAAAAATGAAAATGAGCCCTCTTGCAAAAAATCAATGATAATAAAATTCTTATGTTTAATGAGAATTGTAAAAAACACCTCATAGGTATAAATTGTAATTCTCATGAACCATGAGAATTGGGTGTCTTTTTTTTCTCACGTGAATTTTAATTCTCATGGGAATTGGTCAACCAAACACAAGAATTGAAATTCTGAGCCGCGAATTCCAATTCCTACCCTCCAATTCTCGTGATCCAAACGTACCCTTAAGGTAGTTTGTGATTTTAATAGTAAAATATTGATTGATTTGAAAACTATTTATAAATATTAAATATTGAAGCCATGCACGTTTTGTGGATTTGTGTTTAAGAATATTGAATCTATGTTTTGATAATTGTTGGAGAAGCTAGAGTTGTAATGTGGTAAGATTTTATTGGAGAAAGACTCTACACGACAATAATAAAGAAGTTTAGATGTTTAATTGATGTTAAATATGTAGAATTAAAGATCATAGAGAAGGACATTTTAGGTACGTGAAAATTGAAAACACTTAAGGTAGTTCGTGCTTTTAATAGTAGTATATATATGAATAATGGTAATGTTTATTTGAGAATTGATATTAAATAAATATAGAAAATTTCTCTACTTTATTACTTATTAATTTAAATAAATCTCTTATTAATTATATAATTATAAGATGATATAAGAATAATGGTAAGTTTGAATTAATTAAAATTTTGTTAAATAAATAATTGAGGTTTAAATTATAATTAAGGATTATATAATAATTTTTTTTGATATGTTTTATTTTATTTAATTGAAATTATTTTAGATAGTTATAAGTATTGTGGAATTATATTTTCTAGAAAAATGTGTAAATGCACGAAATCATCATTATTAATAATTTAGGTTGATATTATTTAATCAAAATTCTTTTACATAAGAATAATTAAATTATACATAATTTAGTAGGATTTTATCAGACGGAAATAACATAAAGTAAAGGTAATTTTGAAATTAAATATTTAATTATAAGTATAAATTATTTATTTAAAATTCTTTAAGATAAGTATGATTACAGTTTATCTAATTTAGTGGGATTCATTAGACTCACGGACAATAGAAAAAAAAAAAATAATAATAATAATAATATTGAAATTAAATTTATAAGGATAAGTAAAGATTATTTAACCAATAAAAAAGTAATATTGAAATTATCTAACTAAATCATTTTTGTTCAAGTAAAAAGTACTTTTGAAATTAAATATTGTAGAAAAGAATATTTTAGGTATGTGAAAATTGAAAACACTTAAGCTAGTTCGTGCTTTTAATAGTAGTATTGATATAGATATAGATATTTATTAAAATAATATTTTAATACATTAAGGGCTGTGTCTGGGTGTGTTGGGTTAAACCCTAACCTGCTCCAAACCCAAATTTGGCAATACCACCCATTAGGATTAGAGGCAAGTCGGTTACCCATTTAAACCGCTTCATTGCATCCATAGTCGCAACAAAAATTGAAAATAAATAAATAAAAATCTGTAAAACCCAATTTAAGTAAGAGTGGGTTCCATCCATCCCATGATCGTACAGACTTTCGTTATTGCTTGTAGAGATTACTTATCTTCTAAAGTTGGTAAGAGGATTATTACCAAAAAAAAAAAAAAAAGAATTTGGTAAGAGGGTTTGATTTTTTCCATTTTTCTAAGATTTCGAACAATTTAAGGTAGGTCTAAATGGACGGCTTAAGGGTAAGTGGATAGCGACATTGGAGAGGATATTTATAGGTCAAAGGTGGGCATCTAATTAGGTCAACTTGGAAATTTTGAAAGCATTATTTTTGGAATAGGATGGAATTTCCTAGATTTTCCCACAGTTTCAACTCTAGACGCAGCCTAAATGTTGATAAGGCATCTTGCATTTAATCTTACCAAAAATAAAAGAGTCATCTTGCATTTAAGGGATGACCTTGGAAGGGGTAGGACTTAATTTTACATCATCATTAAGGGAAGTGATTAAGAAGCCATCTATTTTGATTGTCCATCTTGCCACAAAAGATTCTACCTTTTATAGCTTTATTAATAAAGGCCACAAGGATACGATTATGATGAAAGGGGGACGATGCTGGATCCAAGTACATGAGAATTTGTCAAACGATAAATTTGCTAGCGAGTTAGCTGTATGAAATGTCTGCACATCTCCAGAAGCTCCATTCCAAGTCCTTAATTGTAAGTTCCATGGAAATTCTGAATTTTCGGATGTGAACTCAAATATGAGATGCTAAGCATATGATGTCTCTTATGATGTGAGACACTACGTAACTAATATTGTTTATAACAACTGCAAATACCTCTCCTAAGGTTTTTTAAGTGACACCAACTTCCTTCTTAGTTCTATTATCTGCTACATGTGGCCTCGTTTTGTACCCGTACATGTTATTCGATTTTGATTGTCCTGTAACTAATTTATCCTTTTATTAAGTAAAATTTTCAAATTTTATTATTTTAAATAAATGTCAATTAGGGATAAAACAGAATGAAATCATTTATTCCCGCCTGTATGAGACGTGCAACATCTCATGGCCTATGATTTTTCAATGTGAAAAGTCATTTCAAAATGAAGAATGTGAAAAGTCTTTTCAATATGAAAAATCTTTTCAAATAGGTAGTAATGTTTACCGTAGGCTCCTACGCAAACGATTTCATTTTGGATAAAACGGTCAAATTTTCATTGTTGTCGATTATACAACTTTGACAAGGGAGGTTAGTGTCATTTCAAAAACCTTTAAGGGATATATTTGCATGTGTCAAGAGACAAGTTTTTAGAAGGTCATGTTATATGCCCACCACCCAACTGAACCATGGTGAAGAAAGAGACTAATGGCTGATGTCTTTCCTTAACATAATTGTGTGGTTAAAAACCACTTTAATAAAGTGGACTATGCCAAACATTTATCCAAAAGTGGACAACCATAAACAATGCAAGCGTCCTTGTTGCGAACGTGTAATGGACCAAGGTTTTCAATTTTGATTTTGATGGATGTGCCGATCCCTGAAAAAATTGGCACGCCGAAAAAATCATAAAGGCAAAAAATTGGAAAAAAAAATGATTTTTTTTTATTCTGTCGAAATTTCGCCAGCACGCCGCAAAAAATCGTTGATGAAAATTAAAAAAAAAAATTTTTTTTCTCTTTATCGCTTGTTTTGGCCCGTTTCACTCTGCACGCCGCCACATTTCGTCAGCACGCCGCAAAAAATTGGTCGATTTTCAAATCAGCGTTTTTTTGTGTCGAAACGCATCGATACTTGAAAAAAATTGATTTTTCGGTGGCACACCGCCCAAGTGCCCCCCATTGTTTATGAATCCTGACAATAGAGAGTTAGGTCAGTGTGGCTTCTTCTTTGCCTTTCTTTGTCAAAAAAATTGAGATGTTCTCTTTCCAAGACTTACTTTGACGCAAAGGTTTGACTCCCCAACAATAGCATCAAATCAATATATCTTCTTGAATAATGATAAATCAACAAGAGAGAAAAAAATTTAAAATGATGGAAATTGATTTTTTTTTTTTTTTGGGTAAATAAAAGATGGAAATTGATGACAGTATACCATGAATCTTGTTATGCATTTTTTAATTAATCCTAAATTTTGTATTGTACATAAGCATCAATTGGATGTATCTAACCATTAATTATCATGCATGCATGTACATAGCTTAAAAAACTTTGACTAGTGTTTTAAAACATGTTTCATTTGGGTGGCTCCAAAGTTCCTAATTGTCACTTCCATGATAACTTGGCACAAGTCATTGGATTGTTTCTTTCTAATTTTAACTTCTAAAATCTTGAAAACAGTGATAAAAATAGATCTTAATATTATTATTAATCTTTGACCGTTGAGACTAGAGGAGCTAGTAACCTTCAAGAGCATGGATTGAAATGAGATCAGTAATTGATTTTGACTTCTTAAGATAACATAAGTCAAGAATATAGAGATGGTAAAATTATTCCAAGAGAGAGACTTCATGGTATGGGGTAATAGTAATGGACATATGTATTAAGAATTGAGAGAGAAGAACATTAACATACACAAAAACCTTTAAATAATTTCTGTTGATATGTGTAGAAAGGAAATGTTACATTCACTAGAGCATATAACTTGATAAATTTTCAATACAAAAAGAATATATACTAATGAGAAATATAGAGGTTATTAAAGGTATAATGAAGAAACACAAACAAGGATGATTAATTAAAGCAAATTGGTAGTTAGACAATTGAGTTTCTATAATTAAGTACAAAATTACATTGATGGTTTTTTTGAATCCACATCTTTTATATTAATTATTGATGCATTAATTGGTGATATTTAAGTGGGAAGTGATTTGGTACATGATATTTGCAAATGGTATGATTTTGATGGACCACTAACTAGAGGATCGTTGAATCGAAATTTTAATTATAGATATATATCTTGGAATCAAAAGGCTTTTAGAATAAGTGGATTAATGAAGATCATCAAGAGTATGAAAAATGACTTTAATATATATATATATATATAAGGTTAAACAAAGACAAGAATAAGAACAAAGAGTTTCCTAAATATGATCAATTTTATTTTCTTTTTTTTAGATCAAAATCAAATTTATTTTCTTGGATCAATAATTTACAAAGAGAAGATTTTAATGAATCGGCATGATTTGATATCTTCAAGAGTATTATGTGATTGACGTGTTCCACTCAAACTGAAAGAAAACAAATGGCATGATTCGTTTGAACCATCAAAAAGTTGTATGTCTAGGTCGTCATTTTCTTTTTCTGCCACCTGGCCTCCCTTCCTCCCTTCCCCCACCCCACCCCTCCTCTCTCTCTCTCTCTCTCTTCCTATATTAATTGCTTTTTTGGTGACATACCAACTAAAAGTTTATAAATAAATAAATATAAACACACACACACACATATATAATTTTTCAGTAGGTTGTGTTTGCTTACTAGTTATAGTGTTTTCTAGTTATATCTTATTAATTTTATACATAATCTTTAAGTCCTTGCAACGCAAAAGAAATAGTTGGAACAGGTTGTGCTTTGGGTCCTTTTCCTTTGAGTTCCTTTCCTGATACCTAGCTAGTCACATTTATATTCCGGGGCCAAAAAAAAAAATTAGAAGTCTCTTCCCTTAGAATGTTCAACATTTAATACATGCATATTATATATTATCTTTTTTTAAAGATAATTAAAATTGGTTAAAGATTACAACAATATATTTGAATGTCAATTTCGATTGACATGCATGATGAGATGGAATGGTAGCAACCTTAAGTTAACTAAGAAATGGGTGAAGAGCATGGGGTTGGGTTTATAATATGAAAACCCACCAACCCTAGCTCTTTAGTAGGATTTCTTCTCTTTCTTGATTTCTTTGATAATAAATGAAAATTAATAAAAAAATAAAATTAGGTGATATTACCTTGTTAAAATAAAATCAAGATCTAATGGAAGACTGCAATTATACTTTGAAGTGTATATATATAATTAAATTCATAATTAGAGGGGCCAAGTCTATAAATTGATTGATTGACGTTTTGTATAACAATCATGAACTCGCCAAATCTAATCCTCATTTACCTAACAATTTAATAAAGAAAAAAAAAAGGAATATTTAATCAAAGTGTCAATCAATCAATATTTGTACGTACTTATTATATATTATCATAAAATGTGCTCAATTTATTCATTCATGCATAAATATATACAAAATTTGTGTGAGAAACATACTGATGAATACGTTTATTTCAAGGGACAGCTAACTCATGCGTGATTATGCAAAGGGGCATGCGTACGTCGGTGGTGCAATGAGCAATTGGAGATTTTGATTGCTGCAATTGAGAAAACAACTTAATCATTGCTAAGTTGAGGAAGCTCCAAGAAATTAAAGACAATGAAGGCGATGGTTTCAACTTTCAAGCAAATTTGTTTTGGAGCCACTTGGAGGTAGCTAGCTTCAGATCCCACCATTATCATCCATTCACTAATGAAAATCATTTTAAAAATCAACTCATTAGTAGCTAGACCGGTTGACATCAACCTAAGACCAAAGTGAGGTTTGTGACTGTTAACCCAAAACCGAATTGAATCGAATTAAGAACTACGATTCCAACCCAAAAACAGAACTAAACATATATGTATATATGTCTTCGGTTTGGTTTGATTTAATAAAAAAAATTAACCAATAACTGAATCAAACCAAGTTGTTCCCCTAATGAAATTCGTGAATAATTTGTAACTCACAAGCCGATGTGATATATCAAACCTGACTGACTCTGTAAGAGGCTGTTTGGTATAATTTTTCGAAATTATTTCTTAACTTTTCAAAATAGAAACAAAGTTAAAATTCTATTTTGAAAAGTTAAAAATAACATTGAAAAGTTATACCGAACAACCTCTATATCAAGTGACTAACTTACAAAGACCTTCACAGTTTTTTTGACATATGGCTTAGACAACAAGTCTTTAACTCTCTCTTTCTCTCGCTTGTGGTTTGTTTATTGTTTATTACATAGATTATTTCACCAACGAGAAGACAAAAAGCCGTCCCGTCCTAATTAAAGGCCCTACAGGATCTCAATTGAAAATCGAGACCATACCAATACCACCACAACAACACAAGCCCAAAGGCATATTACCTGCAGGGTCACTTTCTCTATCTAGCCTGTCTGTCTTCTTCTCTCTAAAAGCTAATTCTCTTTCTCACCACTTTCTTTAGTTCTTCTAGAGACCCCAAAAACTTCTCATTGAAAGGTCAGAGCCCGTGTCACTTTTAAAAGACGCCAAATCAACCTCTAGGTTCTACCTACAAGCCCAATCGATCACTTCTCATCCTCTTATGATTCAATTGAGGAAACCCACAAACCTCGCATCGATCCTTCAAATTCTACTCAATCAACACCATACCCATTTCGTCTTTCTTATTTTATTCTCATTCCGTGATGTTTGGAACCAAGTTTGAGTCTGAAGCAATGGATAATAAGCCATGTGTAGATCCTGAAGAAGAAAAAGAAGAAGATGAAGAAGAAGAAGAAGAAGAAGAAGAAGCGCTCTCTCTTTGTGATCTCCCATTAAACAATGATGCAGAAGACTCCGAGGGTGATAGACGATCGCAACCCGGTCAGGATTTATTCGAATTCTTCAGTAACAATATTGCAATCACAGAGATGTGCCCAGCAGAAGATATCATCGTCTCCGGGAAACTCATTCCTTACAGGGAACCCCTCATGGACGACACCCAGAAGATTAAAGCCAACGAAACCCATTACAGAAACTTCTCCAAGAAGAATAACTTCCAACGAAGCCAATCGGATTCGTTAGCTGGATCACAGCACTCTCGATCGGATAGTGCCAGAGTTCCATCAATGAGAGGCAGTCGTTCTTTGGATTACCATAAGTCCAAGGGGTCGTCGAGTTCGATGAATTCTCTGGCCCCATCACCGTCGATGAACCGGAAACAGTCCGGTAAGTGTTCCGGGAGCGGCGATTACTCGTTTCGAAGAGAATCCGTGTCGCCGTCTCCGGCGAAGTCTAGATGGAATCCATTAATGTTCGGGTTAGTGAAGGTTCCGCCGGCGATGGAGCTGAAAGATATCAGAAACCGGCAAACCCGTCGGAGTCCGTCGATGCTGTTCCCGGCGCCTGACGGTGGAGAAACGGCTTCCGTTAGCAAGGGAGAAAGAAAGGGAGCTTGGAGACTGCTTCGCGCGCTGAGCTGCAAGGGCCATGCAAACGTCGTCGTAACGGCGTCAATCCACTGCATTTCCCACGCGTGATAAAACACGTGCAAGCTTGGATTGGATTTGAATATTCTTCGTCGATAGAATGTTCGATCTATTTGACCAAAATACCCCTCATGAAAGCGCTTATGATCTTTTGACTTCGTTGAAAGAGAAGGGTACTATGTTCATAAAAATGAGTGGACGTTAAGTTTCCTTGTTTTTGCCGTTACGTAGCAGGAAAGATACTGTACAGTGATACGACAGGATAGATCATAGATGGTACGTCGCCTCAGTTTGGTCAATGATGGAAGGTTTTTGACCTTTTTCGAGTTTGGAAAGAAAGATCAAAAATCCCGAAAGGTCCTACAAAAGACAAAAAAAATTATTATATTTTGTTTTATTTCCATATGAAAATACCGCCTGTGTTTTTGTTTTTTTTAGAAAAATAAGCAAATCTGGCTTCTTTTGGTTTTTGGTTGGTTCTTTTTAACGTTACATGAAAGTTGGATAATGCTACTGTATATTACAAGCGTAGATTGATATGTTATTTGTAGTTTTATTCATTGGATTAAGACTTGTCACTTGTGGTAATATAAGAGTTTATATTACCACAACACGGATCGGTGATTAGTTTTTCTGGTTTGTGGCTTATCACTTGTTAATATACATGATATTTGATGATAAAAATACCTCATGGTTGGTCTTACAATGTCTCATAATCATCATAGGCTCCAATAGTTGAGCATTTTTCTATGTAATTTGATTGTGATGATGCTGGAGGATATTCGTTCTTTAGTTTTTTTTTTTTTACTTTTGGTGCTATGATTGGTGAATTCACTTAAAAATATATTTTATAAAAAATAAATTATTTAAAAAAAAATTGAATGTACTAAGTCATTGTGTGATATTGGGTGTCTAGATGATAGTCATCTATGTTGTCCCTTATGTTGGGATTAAGTTGGATGTTAATCAAGACTTGTCAAACAAGGCCCAATTGACATCTCCATTAATGCAGCTCATGCCGAGTTGTAGATGAGTGACATAACGACATGGCGTTGTCTACATGCGAATATATATATATATATATATATATTAAGTATTTGTTTTTACATTTCGAAAATATCCTTGTTTAGAATTTTATTTTTAAAATTGTCTTTCATAGTTGAAACATATTTATACTATTATTTAAGCAAATCCTGGAAATATAGCCGGCCGGCATTTTGTTGGCCGCAAAATATCCCTTCAATAACCATCCAATCAAATGACTATCTTATCATGTACGTAACTATCTTGTGTCTGTCCCAAAAAACCTACAGCCATTGAAAGAAGTTAACTACCCCTCTACGTGCATAGAGTGCCTCCTCTTATTTTTACAAATAATTTTCTTGTCTTAAAGAAAAAGGGAGAATAATATGTAGTTGTTATATAAGAGTAATATGTAAATCCTCAAAAAGAAAACGAGTCCTTATTTAAATGAAACAAATCTGTATACACTTGTAAAAGAGGAGGGGGGGATTTGGTTTGTTGGTTTGATGGTTGGTTGGTTGGAGGATACACTATTGCAATGATAAAACCTCAAAAAAAAAAAACCAAAAAAATCTTTAGAATCCCAGTTGAATGGAGCGAAATATATTATAATTACAAAATTTTTTTTTCGGTCCTAATTAAGTTATTTTTTATATTATAAGTCCAAAATACCCTTTATTAAAATTCTAATTCTAAAAATTCCTTACCCTATTACAGTTTCAATTTACTGGGAAAATATTAAAGAAAAAGAGCGTTCCACCGTGATAAAAACAAAAAATTTATTTTTTAGCAAAAATAATATAGGTAATAAATATAGTCTTTCTTTATTATATATGCACATATTAAAGTATTAATATATGTTTATTTTGAAATAATTAGCAAATAAATAGGGCCCTAAGCAATTATCAGACCAAGAAGAACTTTAAAGCAATAAAAACATTGAAAATACGCATAAAATTAAAAACTAAATCCGTAAACAATTACATCGAACTTTTCTTAAATAATTTTAATTCTAAAATCTTGTACAAAATAAAACCTTTTAATATCATAGATCTATCTCAAAATAGTCACATTTCTAAAATAAGGCATAAAAGCTCGAGCTAACGTAATCTTTTTTTTCTTTTAATTTAAGATACCCAAAGTATTCTTGTTTCACATGTTTATTATAATTCTTATAGAACCATATATGTAAAATTTTCTTTCCTATTTATGATGATAGATATATATACTAAGAACATCTATCAATAAAAAAAAGAAAAAAAGAACATCTATCAATAATATAATATAAAATTTAAAATAATGTAGTTTAAATTTTTAGGCCATACTGACTCTTATCATATTTTAAAGATTAATCTCAATAAAAAAAGTTGAATAATAGTTTAATTAACTAATTAAAAACAAAAAATCCCAAAATTCTAAAACAAGAACTATATATCCAACAATAGTTCACAAAAATTTGTTATACTTTAAGACTGTGATGATATCAAAATCTTATGACTTCTTAAAAATGATTTAAAATAAAATATATGTTAAATATTACAAACCTATAAATCAACTAAAATTTCTATGGAAATTTTTATGATTATTTATAATTTTGAGAAGCCATGAAAATATAATATTCTTCTTAATTTTTAAAAGCAAATGTGAAATATACAATATTTTTAATTATAGACTATTTTCCAAAATTTATATCCTATTAGAGTCCTAGGTCCATAGAAAGAATCTTGCAAAGGAAATTTTAGAAAAAAAGTTGCTAAAGAAGTGATGAAAACCACAAAAATCAATCTTGACACAACATTGGTCCAGCACAACTATTAACTGAGGCATAACGAGGCACAAAGCAAAAAATTGACACCCCTAGATTTAGGGGGTGGTGATGGATTAGATTAGATTATGATGTGGTCATGATGAAGGATAAGAGGTAGGTAAGATTGATTTGGATTGGCCCAAGGGTATTAAACCACCACAGAATGTTAACTCATATCTTTTCAAGAATATATCTATTAGGGGGTTTGGATGATTTGACAAGTTTCATCATGTTTTTCTACCTTTATTTGATTCTATGAGGAAAAATTCCTTGAAAGGGAAAAAAACATAGGAACTGAATAAAACCTAAGAAAATTAATTCTAATTGCATTTTACATTCTTCCTTGTTAGGTAAAACAGTTTTGTCAGTTCTTACTATGACCCAAAATCTAATTCCATTCTAAAGTGCATTAATTTGATAGGAGAATTATGATTCTACAAGAAAGCATAATCCAATACGATCCAAATGCTAATCAAATCAAACATGATAACAGCTTGATTGAATTCGAATTCAAATTCTCTACCAAAAAAAAAAAAAAATTCGAATTCAAATTCAAATTCAGCCGTTGAAAGTCCTAGTCAAGACACAAAAAACATATGTGACACTTTATGTATGTAGAGAAATTTCTTGATACGGGCTGTGTTATATACAATTGAAATTAATTTTGTCTTTAAGAATTAGAACTTGTCAAAAGGAGTTTTAAAAACTGAAACAAGCGTTATGGACCGAGTTGACGTACAAAGAAGGGTTAGAAGTGTGCGGTCGCAATTTTTGGTAGATGTCTTGGTAGATGTCACATCACATAGTTGCAACAACAAAATTTGGCTTCAACAGAAAAGCAAAGCAAGCAAAGGCGCTTAATTTACGTGGTTCCACAAAAATGGCTACGTCAAAAAGATGATTGGAGTTCTTTACTAGATTTGTGAAAAATAGACTTACACAGGGTTGCTTATCGGACTGGGGTGGCACAGCATGGCCTGTGACCCCCTAGTGGCCATGGCGTGCCTAGGGAGCGGCCCGCCAGGCACGGTGGCCCGGTGGGCTGTGGCTCGTGAAGCAAGCGGGCCCACGTGAGCTGTGCCCACATGCTAACCTAATGACAGGCACGCGTGCCGGTCTGCCTCCCCCAAAAAGTGCATTTTTTTCATGTTTTTTTTTACACTTTTACACACCCCTCCCCCACCACAACAGCTATATAACAACTATATTATAGGGGTATACTTGTAATTGACTATAAATGACCATTTTTACCCTTCCAACAGCCAAATAACAGCTATATTTTAGAGTAGAGGTGGTCAAAAACCATTTATGGTTTTCTATAAATAGGCCTAACCTTTCCCACTCCAAACCACATCTTCTCATCTCATCTCTTCTCTTCTTACTTTCTTAGAGTCTTGTTAAGCAATTTTGCCAATGGCCGGCAGACTCGACAGAGCGTTCACATGGGGGCGTCTCTAGGCCGACCATTGGCAAATCTCTTAACAAGGCTCTAAAAAAGTTATAATTTTTTTTTTTTCTGCTTTCTTCATTTTCTTCTTAGAATCATGTTCATTGATTTTGCTAATGGCCGGTAGAGACACAGTGCTCACATGGGCGCATCCCTGAGCCTGGCCGTTAGCAAATCATTGAACAAGGTTCTTATAAAGTTATCATTTTGTCTTCTTTCTTCATTTCTGCCTCTTCACAATTAAACATGAGTTACAAAAGTATTATTTACGTCGATTATTGCTTGGATAGTCAAGCAGTAATCGACGCAAGTAACACATTTACAACTTCTCGTCTCAGCACGGTTCACCAATATGTGAGTATTGTTACATTTTCAAAAACCTTCTTTAATACATATTTTTTTGTTTTATTTAAATTTTTACGTGTGGCCCGCGGGCCATGGCCCACCTACTGCCGTGTCATGGTCTGTGCCGTGCCGAGTATATTGATAAGTGGGCTGGGCATGGCACGACCCATTTCCACGGTGGGCCATGCCGCACTGCCAGATAAGCAACCCTAGACTTACATACAGTATACAAAACTCTCTCTCCTAATTGAAACTACAATATTCGTTACTCTCTCGACCAAAAAGCCTAATTCGAGTACATAATGATAAGTACTCAAATTAAAAAAAAAATCCACATTCAAAATGTTGAGCTGAGTGTACAGTAAAAACCTGTATTGATAGAATACAAGGTACATAAACAATAAACCATGATTTCTCCAATGAGATGGTGAATCTCATATTAATGTGTTCTAAGTTAAAGTATGTATAATGTCCAACATTCAACTCGTTAACATTTCTTAGGGTTTGAATAAGAAACATGTTAAATTAAGGTTTTCTAACATGTGACAAGTTTTAACGGTTAAAACATAGAATATATAGACAAGGATGGACATTTTGGATACACCATGTTAATCCAATAAATATATAAAATCACAAACCTAGCCTTTCCTACAATATTTATAAACTAGATTACTTGAGGTGCATCAAAACCAAGCACTTGCACAATCTTAATGCAACAAGAAACTGAGGAGAAAAAAAAACCTTTCTATAAATTTTTCTAATGAGTGAAAACCAAAAAAGAAAAATGACATTAAAGTAAGCATATGGATAAGGAAATAATTTTCTATCTTACCATATTTAATTTTACTAGCAATTGTGAACGGTTGCACGTTAAGAATGACTTCTATTTGTCCTAAATACAATTCAAATTTATATTCTATTTTCAAATTTATTTTAAGGCCCTATTTATGTACTTGTAATTTTTAAATTAATATATGTGTATACTTTAATATTATAATATAAATGAAAATTTTTATAAATTTGTTATTTTTATTGGAAAATAAATATATTTTTTCTTAGTAGGAAGAAAAGTACTAAAAAAATTCATAAATAGATTACTTCTATTATAAATATAAATAATTGTTCTATTTGTGTTTTTCTTTTTATGGAACATCAAAATGGCAAGAATTATATAAAGAGTTGCTACTTAATTTGTATTAATTTGAATACAATTATGTCTTCTTCTTTTTTAAGAAGCTATGTTATTTTGATTTAGTTACATAGACAAAGATTAAGAGACATAGTAAGATTTGTTAAAATAAAGTAGGACTCTGAAAAAGTTAAACATGTCTAATTCAATGATATAAAGTATTAATAAATATATTACTTAATTTTATAAAAGAAAGTTGGTAACATTTTCACTTATAGTTGTTTGACTAATTTTCTCAGTCATCCTCTTTTTTTCTTTATATTATTAGAAATTTCAGTTATAATTATTTGGCTAAATTTCTCTATGCGCATGAGAATTTATTAATGAAGTAAGAAAAATATGTTATTAATTTTTTTCTTATTATTTTGTATAAAAAAACTATTTGTAAGAATTAAAAAATATTTTCCTCTTTCTTGGGAAAACATTTTGAGAATTCATTTAAAATTTAATCTCATAGATAAGGATTTTCAATTATAGTACGATTCACTTTTTGCTTTGATCAATTAAAGTCGTTAATTGGAAAATTAAAGATAGAATTTTCTTAAAGATAAAAAGGAGAAATTTTTTTAACGAAAAATATTTTAAAAAGTTAGATAGAATTCTAACAAGAAGGGTAATTAATTTCCTTTTCTTTCTAAAAGACTTGCTCCAATAATATAAGATTCTAAAATGGATAAAGATTTTAAACAAGTAAAAATTTATTTAAGATAAGAACAAATAAGAAAATAAAAATAACAAATAAAAAAATAGAATGGAAACGAATTATTATTATCAATAAAATTAAGATAAGAACAAATAAAAAAATATCCTCCTAAATTATTAATTATTGTCCTTTATTAGTTAGTTAAGATTTCTAATTACATTAGGATTCTCCTTTTTGTTTTGTTAGATAAGGATTTGGAATTATTTTTTTTTTAATAAGGAATTGGATTTTTTTTTTTTTTTGATAGTGAAGGATTTGGAATTATAGTCATTAATAGATAGAACTCTTGCATTTAATAGGGTTCTAATGATACACGTGCAAGTGGTGTAATTATTTATTTATTGATAATTATGTAATTTCCAGTATTTTATTAATTATGTTAATTATAACTCAATTCGGCCAATATTTACAATTTTCTGTTATAACTAATAAATATTGTATGTTAATAATTTTATTTATTTATTTATTTATAATATTTATAAATTTACCAATACTTATATACGTATAGATTTGTGAGACATGGGAAAAAATCACCGGAGTGATCGTCCCTCCGCCAACACACGGGCTCAACGCAAAAATTGGGAGAGTTGCCACCATTCATGTTTTTGGGGTGAGAATGGACACCAAAGAGTTCAAAATAAGCAAAAATAGCCAAAAGACAAATTCTAGGATAAAAATAACCCTACTTGAAAATCAAATCCAAAGATGGGTAAGGGGATTAGATTATGAACGGGGGAAGGTGTTAGGCACCCCCATTCATCTACACGAAGTGGTTGCCAAGTGTATGCTCATGCTAAAAAGAAAATAAGAAGCTTGCTAAAAATCATGAAAAAGCCTTGAAAAAGGAACAATGTATGATATTTTCACATGAAGATCTAAATGGATTTTAGATCCTCGCTTATGTCAATATCACTTCTGGAGTATTTCAAAAGATGGAAATCAAAGTAAAAGTGGCCAAAACCAAGTTGAGGCAAATCCGGGAATTTTGGTAAAAAGTAAGGTCCTTTGTCTTGAAATCATTCAAATCCAATTTCAAATTGATTCAAACCAATTCTATTTGAAAGATTATGATAAATAAGGAACTTATGCAAAATCTCAAGTTAATCCGATAAAAATCCTAGGAGTTATGCTCCTTTGAAGTTGCTGCTGGGGATTTTTAAAAGTGGTAAGTGGGCAACTTTGGAAAATTGTCTAGAAAAATCCACTATATAGAAATCCGTGAAATTTGGTGTGATTGAAGTCTGTATGGCCATCTTTCGACAGAAACTAGCCTCATACAAAAATCCCTTCGGATGTGCCTTGGGTGGTCTCCCGAACAGGCCCCGAAGATCACAGATTCACCCAGAAAAATGCAAATGAGCAGTTCTGAGTAAATCGGCTACCAATAATTCAAATGGAATCCAAAAATTATGAAACCAACTGGATTTGAAAATAGACTCATAAAGGAGTACTCAGAAACAAAAACCACTCGAATTGGACTTAAAACGAACACATGGCGGTCCGTCGAAGTGACAAGTTCTGTACTTGGACCTGAACTGTCCACTTAACTTCGACAGAGAAGTGTCAAAAATCGGCTAGATGAAAATTCATGAAATTTGGTGGACATAAACTAGACAGCCTCCCCTTTCCCATGGTTCTGGAATCACCCCAAAATTCATCCGGATGATGAAGTTATGGGTGTCCGAAGTAAGGGTACAGGTGCTGTCAAGCTAAGCCACTTTTGAAGAAAACCAAATCCGAAAATTGACAAAAAGTGTGTGATTCGTGTGAGATGAATCCAAAACCTTTGAAAAACATTTTTAAACACTCCAGAATTTGATTGAGGCCATTTATTTGAGTTTTATCACAATAAATGCAATAAACCCCGAATATGAGCCTATCCCGCCAAAATAGTGATATGTATGTGCAAGTGTAAAAAACCAAGCAAGATCCATACACATGCATATAGATTCAAAAAAATAGGTTCTAGCATAGCCTAGGGTTCCGTTCCATTATCGTTTCCCTCTGTTCTCTTTAAGATAATCAAGGGTACTTTGAATATGGAACGGTTTACAATCAATCAAAAAGGCCTTATGCTACATAGGTTCTAGCACTAGGGTCAATCCCCAGTCTCGTTTCTCCTAGATCCGCCTTCACGTTTTACGGCTAGGGGAGTCTTGAGATACTTTGAGCCGGGGAAGGATTTCCACACATACAAACAAGGCTTTACACTACAGAAAGGTAGAAGAAGAGATCTAGATCTAGGAATGTAAAGACAGAAAATAAAAAGAAAAGTTGAGGCTTACCTGAGTGCTGGAGACGATTCCACAGCGGTTTCCTTCTTCTCTTGGAGTTCTTCTTTGCGAGAATTCAAAACAAGAGTTGTGTGCCATTTGCTTAAGGAGGAGTCTCCTATTTATAGGCAAAGGCTAAGGTCATTGGTAGACACAACTTAATGTCTAGAACCCATCAACCTTAACCCTAGGGCTGTTTCCGAGATTTCCCCTCATTTAATGAGGGACATGATGGTAAAAAGTGATTTCTCTCGGAAAACCCTAATTTTGAGCAAAACTTGCGTATCCGGTATATCAGGCCGGATACACAAGGTCCTTAAGGTATCCGATATACAATACCGGATACACTAAGCACTGCTTGTATCCGGTATGTTTCACCGGATACAAAGAAAGGTACTTGTATCCGGCCTGAGTTGCCGGATACAAGGAAAAAAAACCTTTTTTCCAAATTTTAACACATGCAACACTTATTTACATGTAATATCGTTTAAGTAAATGTCCTCGTATTTTTTAATCTCCATTTACTTAAGATATTACATGTAAATAAGCAAACACCCCCCATTTGAATCCATTAAAAATAGTTCCAGACCCAAATTCCAAGTGAATAAAAAGTCAACTTTCCAGTTCTAGGCAAAATTTCGATTTTTCAGGTCTGGAAAAAAGGTTCAATATGTTAAAACCAAGGTATTCGCCAAGATTTAAAATCTCAAAAAATTCTTTTATGCAATAACATGGCTAAAAACCTGATTACCGGGAAAAATTATCTTGAAATCTGACTTTAAAAAATATTTCATTTTCTGGGGTCAAAAGTCAACAAAATTCAACCGGAAAAAGTTTGACTTTGCATAAAAGATTGAATTCAGGCCTTTTCCTTTATGGTTTTGGATTCAAATGGGTTAAGTATCTCAAACCCAATACAAAGAATTGGAAATTCTAATAAAATATCTCTCATTCAAGATTTATCAAAAATCGTGCAATTTTGGGGTGTCTACAAGATTGTGGTAGGATTTTATATATGTTTAAGAATTTGTGATAGGAAGGTGTTTAAGAAGATAGGATTTTATATAACCAATGAAAATATAATTTCACGAAAAAAACTTAATAACACATTAATTATTCTTCGTATATCTAAAAAAACTTTATTAATCATAATTTAAGTGCTCACAAAGCAATGATGTGGCTAATCTAGACTGTGATAAGTGATCCCCTACGTAAGAAAAGTGGATGAAATTTGAACATGGTTATATGATGTCTATAGGAACTTACCTAAACGACTCAACTTCTTAAAACAAGTACTCAATTTGTCAAGCAAAAAAATGTGCTTGTATTTTGTTTGTGAGGACAAGTTGAATTCATCAACTTGATTTTCTCAGGTAGCTATCATGGGTTTTTTGGGCATGTAGAGAAAAAACATGAAACACATGCACAACCCTTCCACTATCGTGAGGCCATTCCCATTTATAACAGCCTAATAGAGCTTATCTTTTGAGACTAAGTATCTGTACATATTCGATGTATGCAATGTGCATGGTGGGCTCATTTGCAACAAGGCACTAAGGTGCAAACCACACCCTTGAACCAGTGTCTACAAGCAATAACAACAGCAAACATCAACAAGAACAACAGCAATAATGACTACCCAAAAAAAAAAGAACAGCAATAACAAAAAAAAACCACCAAGTTAGCACCCAACCACCAGGAACCAGACCCTATGTTGTTACATAGGATCTCCATAATCTAAAGTAAACAGGTCCCTCACATGATGCTTAGGATCCAAGGTTCATCTCCCCGAATGAAGAGCATTTATGTTTAACATCTACCTATATTTTGTATACGCGACGAGTTCCTTGTATCAAGCCTTGAACAGCCTAATCCAATGTGCTTAACCGTTGCTCCAAAAGCCCCAAGGCTTATAGAGACTTCGTCAGTTAAGCACTTAACATTTGGGACCGTAACATTCCACTATGCTTTTGTAACCGACGTCCACGGCAACCCACCCTATCGACACTGACCCGGTGGTAACCCTTTCCCTCTTGGCAGCTTCACTCATCTATTAGTATTCAATGACTTAGCATTATACCCACACATAATACCATGACATTTTAATCCAACCTATAGATCGCCCCATCCGAGACTTGAACTCGGGACGTGGTGGTTGGCTTTAATACCATTTGTTACATGCCTAACCGTTGCTCCAAAAGCCCCAAGGCTTATTGAGACTTTGTTGGTTAAGCACTTAACATCCAGGACCATAATAAGGTGGTTATAAGTAATTTCAATTTTAGGATTTCCTTGTTCAAACACACATTAGAGACATTAAAATAATATGTTTGCTAGCAATCTTAAAATTTACCTTTCTAGATTCTTAAAGATTTCCAGCATATGTGCGGGAAGAGGGTTATTTGGATCCAAGGCCTTCCAGCTCCAACATTTTGATGACTTTGGAGGTGCTCTTCTAAGAAATGAAATAGTCTCTGGCATTTGGCATGGTTTTCCCTATAAAAAACCACTATATCATGCAACATAACTGTCTATTAAGTTACCTGACATATGCCTACATCCTCCCCTTGTGTTAATAGGCACGCGTGCCAAGCGAATGCTGCATTTAGTCATTTACTCTCTCCTCTAATGTTTAGTGCTTTGGATGCCAAAAAATGCCATATGAAGCCAAATCTGCAACTCAAACACCATCCTTGCATAATTTAGAGTTCTTAAGGTAAAATCACCAATCTTCCCTTTGGAAGTTGATTTGGCAAAAACTAGTTAACTATAATTAAATTCAATTAGTTTTTGTTGATAATGAGAAAATGGATCCAAAACTAAATTCTTAACCATTATAAACCAAAACATTAAAATGTGTCAAAGAATAAAAAATAAAAACATTTTCAAGATAATGTATACGAACTGAAAAAACTGATAACTATATGAAAAATAAATAAATGAAGTACTTGAATTATAAAATTATTTTCGGATTTGAAAGGCATATATTTGACATATATATATTCAGATATGCTTTAATAATTAAATATATTTTATTATTAATTAAGTAACTTAAAATGCTTAAGAATTTCCAAATAAAATAAAAGAATCACATTATTTTATTAATAAAGCATCTTCTGACTACTTGTGTTAAAATCTCTAACACAAGATTTTTAAATAAAGTCATAATTTCACATTTTTAATTTTTGCATTACCCTCTCTTTTTTTTATGAAATATTTTGGGCCCCTTTAATGGGTAGGTGACTGAACAAGAAAAACACAAATAAAAAAAAAATAACAACATTATCAGCAATTTATCATAGAATCATTAACTGAAGTAATGCTAAAACCAGAAATAACAACATATCTATGGAGCACTCAGGAAGGAACATGACATGATAAAACCAAGGAATACTGATCCACCTATGCAAGCACCAAAATCTGTTGCAATGATTGTTGTATGATAAGACACCATGTAAATATATACATCAATTATCAAAGCAAAAGTGAATAATGCCTATACATATAATGTGATAGAGGAACTCCTGACTCAAATGTGCAGAAAAAAGTAAATTCAAACAACTAAGTTTTCATACAGAAGGCATTTATTTTTCCCAACAGCAACAAAAAACATTAAAATTGAAAAAAAAAAACAAAAGGAAAACCAATTAAAACAGTACAAGGGACAACACATTATTCTAAAGCTAGTATACAATTGGTGCTAAGTTTCTAAAAGTTTGAAGGAATTTTTCATGGAGTTTTCTGCAGAGTGGCTTTCATCAGTCATAAATTTTTCCACAACCACTACTAGTCATTGTTATCATGCATTCTTGTATTGCATATTTGCATCTACATTTTGGTGCCTTTTCTGTCCTAATATATTTCCTCATTACCAATGAGAATATTCGTTAAAACACCAAGGTGCTAGCAGCCTAGGCAGGTGTGATGGTCGTGGCCCAAACTTTATCTGCCATATTGAGTCCTCAGACACATATTACATGAATGCAATTACCATATATTTCCATGAAATACACTAAAACAAACACCTTCATCAATTCAATCATAAACCTTCAAAGACATCAATTTGACAATAATCAATTAAATAATTACAAAAAACTGACATGAAAATTAACAGAACAGATACTATATAATAGTTAACAGCATAAAGGACCCAATTTCTTTTCTAATGAAAAACAATAAAATTGCACCAAATCAACATAAAGGAAATTACAAAAGGATAGACTGTACTCATAGGAGCTTTCAACACAAAAAGAATTGAAACAATGTACAGAACAAACAGAGCTTCAAAAATTCCTGCCAAAAAAGACAGAAAAACTTGTTACCCTATTAAGTCAACAGCAGAAGACTCCCTGAAAGACCCTCTTTAGTCCAACTATATGGTATGCCGTTTGCTGTCCCTCCACTCAAATGAATATGGAGTTCATCTTGAGTGACCAAGAGATGAATCATCCTAATTGAGAAATTCAACCTCGATGAACATATGATAAACCACTTGCTAACACAATAATAGAAGCTGAATTCCTTTCTACGAGAAAATTATAAACATTCAAAACTCCAGCTTGCTATCAAAGTACAGACACAACCTCTGCGAGACTTTGAGGCTGTCCCCATACCTGAACAGTCCAGAATGAATGGATGAAACAGAACTCCTCTGATACCTGAAACCTCCAATTATAGAAATCCCTTGATTGAAAAGACAATAATCATTGAAGTTTAGTAACCAAATCCACAGGAGCTGAAGAGAAATGGCATAATAATGATAAAACATCATAGATAACATTGCAAACCCTTTCCAATCCTGAATCAACACCCAAGAAGGAAAGCTTATGAAATCCTCCTCAACCACCAACCATTGAGTGACAAGAAATTTCACTTTCCCAACTATCTCAAAGAAACAAGTAGATTTGCTATTTGTATTGCAAAATCAAAATTAAATAATTAAAGAACTTAAAACAAATAACAAATTGGAACTGAGATTAAAAATAGTTTCATTTTTCTGTTTTATTTTATTCTCATTTTGTATTATGTACATCCATGCATGAGCTTGCACACATGTAGACACACAAGCAAGTAGACTAACTATATTTATTGCCAAATCACAATTAAATAATTAATGAACTTAAGCAACTAATCTGTAACCGATAGTAGATACAGTTTCACTTTTCTGTTATATTTTATTCTTATTCTCTATTATTTACATGCATGCAAAGGGATGGCCTATAAGCTGTCAAATAGTGTAAAAAGAAACGGCTGTGCATCACTGTCGAACTGCATAAGTACGAAGTGAACATGTCTGCGTGTGTGTGTGTGAGAGAGAGAGAGAGAGCTGGGGTGGCATTAGGGGCTGCAAGCTTTCCACTTCTTCCTCTTCCTTGTCCTAGTTCTTCTGTATTCTTCCATTTTCTTTTCAATAACCCTGTCTTCTTCTTCCATAATTGAGTTTGTTTTTCCCTTTTTTTTCTTGGGTTATTTTCATATAGCGAGGCTTAAGAAATAACTTGTAAAATTAATAGTCATTTAAAATCATTGGCTAATTTAAATTTCTAACTACACTACATGGACTAGGATACAGGTGTCAGGTGTGAGCACAAGTCTAGGAGTCAGATCCACCTACCAGAAATACCTAAGATTTGGGGATTCGTTGAGAAGTGTCTAAAATTAAGGGTATGGATATGGATGCCAAGATTCAATTGAAAAGTGTCCAAATAAATGTCAGCAAGGCAGGTAAAAGGCTGATATCTTTGTTTACTTTTTGTTCCTTTTTTTTCCCCATACTTTTCTTTTTGATTTACTGCTTGCAATTTTTGAGTTTGAGAATATCTATTCTATGTGAAAACCATTTTTTTTTTTTTGATCCATTGCTTCCAGGATTCTTGCTATTTTTTTTCTCTTATTCTTTTTTCTTTAATCTTGGACCACTGTGTCTGAAAGAATATGTGCAAAATCCGCATGTAACCTTTACCCATATCTGTGTTGACATCATTCTGATACAGGTACTCATAGGGCTATGTAAAGTGTCCACGTAATATAGTTTTCTAAGATTTAACCATGTGATAAATCCCCTAATGGATTAATGAATTTTATTTTCCTAGAACAATACTTCAATTTTATTATGTTGAAGGCTGAAAAATGATTTATTACTGTTAATAAGCAACACACTCTATGTTGAAGGCTGAAAAATGATTTATTACCGTTACATAAGCAACACACTCCTCTTCCTGCTGGAAATTTCCCATGCATCAACTAAATCATTTGGTGAGTGACAAATTAGTAATGGTATGACACTCATAGGCCCAATCCTACAAAATTTCATAATCACCTGCATACCTATGCCACCATTTCGAAACCATTTCAATTAGAATTCATCTTATTATAAGTTCCTCACATCTTATATATTATGCAATATGAATTTCCCTGAAGTATGTTGCTTAGATGACCACCTGATCACTTAAGCAGTCACCAAAGCTACAGGCAGGCCCATCACCTAGAGTTACCATAACGCATAACTGTCTTGCACTCCATTCTTACTGAAGAACAGAAAGTTTGAACTTTAGCCAAGCTTTTATCTAAATAACTTGAAGTACCAGACAGACTACACTTTTATAGCTTCCAGATACAATAACCAAAGTTCAAGTCAATCAGTGGGCATCTCATGGAAGGTTAAAACAGAAACTTAACAGACAGAAAACTTCACTAAATCAGAGTCAAAATTTCTCCAAATTATAAGTGAAGGCTTGAGGTATAACCACCAAGTATCATGACTTACATTGAACTCTGGTTTAATAATGCATAGGTGCAGAGCCAATTTCTATAGAAGGTGACAACAAAAAGTAGGCACCATTTGACGCGCAAATTTTCAAATTATTTTGATTATTCACCCTAAGCATATGTCAATATCTGAAATGACAATTCAATTGAAGTGCCCTTTTTAATTGAAAAAAAATAAAAATAAGGCAGAGCTGAAGACCCTGAATGTAAGCAGAAAAATTCATTTATTGGACGCAAAAAAAATTAAATTATAACATACCTTGGAAAGGCGAATGTAACATCAACAAACAACATAAAGCATCCCGTAAGGAGACTAATCTGAATTACACTCCGAGATCAAAGAATACTACAAGTACTTTGAAATCAAACTCTATAAAACAAAAAGAGAACCAAGAGAAGTACAATGCGTGAGGTAAATAAATGGCTATGCAACCGTTAATCAATTGCACATATAAACCCCACTCTCAAATTTGTGATTAACCACATAAAAGTCCATCTTACCCTCAGTAGCTGGCCATAATGAAACACCAGACAGTGTTCTAGTTCCTTGAACAGAAAATTTCACATATCCAAAAACTTCAATTTCTTCTTCAGTATCTTGCTCACTAGAATCAACAGGCATCCGTGCCCTCAACATTCCAGGAGAACTCTTTAGAGGAATCTCCGGGATATGCCAACTCAATTCCCTCTCTGATCTGTTCAAGACTGCTTTTGGAGAAACCTTCAACAGAGTTGGGTCGACTGGTAGTTTCAGAACAAATGTTACATCATTCAATGGTGCTGGTAAGTCAGGATTGGAAGCATACTGTATCATTGCAGAAAGCAAAGTCCCACTGTGACGCTTGACAAGACGAACCCTTAAAGGTAATGGGGTCAATCGAGGTAACAAACTGTACTTCAGGATTGGTATAGGCTCCTCTGAGGACTGAGTCCTTACATGAAACATCCCATTACCCAGGCTGCTGACACGAGAACTTTGCATCACAACTCGCTTAACACCGGTTGTACCGTCAAGTCGGAAGGAAAATTCAGTTTCTTTCTCCCCTGAAGTTTTTGGAGGTAAGGTTTTCAAAAACACAACACCCATTAAGCCCACCCTAGCAAGCAGCGATTCCCTGAATTCTGCGCTAATCTCTTCACAAATGTACATCTCTGGACCCTTCATTTCAGCTTTCTGCACTAAAAGATTCTCAAGAGGAGTACCAGTACCACTTGCAACAGTTGCAGCTGCATCACCCTGTCCAGTTTGTAACAATTCAAGCCCACCAAGCCCTTGTGACTTCGCAACTTTTGTTGGCCCCACAAACTCAGATGCATCCAGACCTCCACCAAAAGCATCATCAAACCCTTCAAATGCTTCCTTCAAGGATGCCTCCTCATTACCAAACTCTACACCTCCATAATCCCCCTCAAACCCTTCAACACCAATAAATGTCGATTGAGTAGCGGCAGCAGGTGGAAGCGTAGTGACCTCTAACCCTGCCAGAGCAGTTGTTAGATCCGTCGCTGATGGATCCTTATTCTTTTTAAACCCACCAACAAGCTCCTGAGGCTTATCCAAAGCATCACTTGCTGCAAACGGGTCCTTCTCTTCAGCAGGTTCTTCCAACTTCTGTTGCTGCTGATCCTGCAGCTCTGTGCCCTGCAATGCAGGTGCAAGAGAGACAACAACCTCATCACCAGCAGCCAATGTTTCTGGAGGTAGCTCAAACCTCACATTTGAGAATGCTTCGACATTGGCCAGATGCTCCACTGATAAAACCTCCACATTGCTCCAACTATCTGCTCCCCTGATCTTGTTCTCGGTATCCAAAGCCGAATGAACCATCTTCGCAATCCCTTCACCGTGCATCGATCCCAACATTGCTGCAAGCCTAATATTACTACAACCTCTCAAAACAATGTCCAAAGCCATATAAATCTCCGCATACTTCCTGTTGAGCTTCTCCGGCGTCACATCAACCCCACGACAAGCGCCAACCACTACGCTCACTGCCTGGTTAACGATCCCGATACATTCAAAGACATTATTAACACAATCATCCTGATCGACCGTCGTGATCCCCAAAACATAGATCCCGTTCACGAGACGGTAAACAACACGATACTTACTCTCGACGCCGACGATCACTTGCCCGCTCGATGCCGTAAGCGGATCGTCTCCCAACGACGAATCTCCATCCTCGGCGATCTGATGCTTGCCGGTGGCAAAAACGATACGAGTCTGCCGGAACGCAGAGAGAGCGACAAGAGCTCTCGCAGGAGGAAACCATTCTCGAGTCTGAAGAAGGATGTCCGGTCCGTTCGCCGGCTGCAAAGCGAGAGCTAAACAAGACATAGGTGAAGGGTTTTTGTTGAATCCTCTGAGATCTAGGGTTTCTCAGCTGTTTCTAGGGTTTTCTAAATTTTCTTCTCTGTGTAATCATGGTGACGGGGGTGTTCGTGATCCTTCTAGGGTTTTGATTTGATACAGACTTGGAAGGAATCTGACAAAATCGATTTAAAGATGAAAGAAAAATTAAAGAATGAAAGGAATCTAAAAAGCTTACAGTGAAGAAGTAGCGAGAGAACTCAATTGGATTGCTTGCTGTTGCAGAATCTAAGAGTATCTCTGAGAGAACGGAGAGGGACCTGTAAAGGGTGTTTCGACGGGCCGTGACGGCGTTAGATTTCAAATCTACGGGGGTGAGCGAGAGAGAGAGAGAGAGAGACTTGTTTTTATTTTTTATTTTTAAGTTTGGAGAAATGCTACCAATCAAAATTAAAAAATGCGTTTTTGAGAATTAGCCACGTGTAAGACCTCCCCTGTGCTAGCACACTTGTGCCATGTGAGATGGGCCGGAGATGGCATGGTCCAGACATTATAGCCCATATCTGACCTTACCGAGTCCAAATCTAGAAGGGGCCAGGCATTAGCTAGTAGTATCCAAGGGTGTCAAAGGATACCCGATACCAGTAAACCCGACAAGACCAATCCCGTTTAACAAGTTTTGGGATTGGGTATATAAACCCAGTTTTTGTAATCAAGTTTGGTTTTGGTCCTACAAAAAGTAGGACCGTTAATAATCAGGTCCATGTGGATTTGCCCATCGGGTACCCGATACATAACTAGTTAGGTAATTAATTTTTAATAATAAGGAAGCTTTGGTTAACGAGCATCATTTTAATTTAAGTAAGATTTTCAATAGACAATAAAAGAACTATTTAATAACTTACCTAATCTAATTAAATTATTCAAACTTTAACTTTATAATTTTCACTTTGTTTAGTTTTTTTTAGTAGATTAAAAAAGGATATAAGAATCTAAATAATCCATTTTTGATTGTTTGTATTCTTTTGAAGTCATTAGAAAAATTGGGTTAGCAGGAACTTAAAGCAATTGCCCCCGAATACACACAAAAGAAGTTATTAAAAGGGTTACTTTTTAGCCTATATTATAAAAATAGTCCATCAAATAAATCTCATTTACAAAAAATGATTACTTTTCAAAAATAATTGACCAGCAAGGTCACTTTTCAAAATGAAATTAAAAAGTAACTTTTATCGTTGGGTACGAGCCGCAATCTACTTGTGATAGGAAGACATTATATGTGGGACACGAGCGCATGCTACATGCAACATGCTCATATAATGCTCTTGCATCCTATGTAGGCTGTGGATGTATCCCAGTCTCACGTAGCTATAGTAAAGTTACCTTATAATTCAAATTTTTTTTTTTTTGTTTGAAAAGTGGCCCTTCTCTGGAAAGTTCTTTGTTGTTGTTATATACTGGCAAAAAGTGGCCCTTTTCACAATCTTCCCCAATTTTTTTTATAAAAGTAATTTTTCTAAAACATTTAAATATTAATATAGTTAAATTTATTATAACTTATTATTTGCCCCTCCTAAACTAATTTTATGGTTCCTTTGCCCCTCCTAAACTAATTTTCTGGTTTCGCCCCTGGAGATAATGAATGTACGTAGAAGCTTTCTTCCAAGCATAGAGGAGATCCATGAGACCAACATAGATGACTTTTAGATTGCCTTACCATAAAAAATTGACTTTTAGATTGCACTTCAACATTATATTGTAGAATGCATGTTGACATTCTTTTTTTCATATAAGAAACTTATTTTTATTTTATATATTTTATTTTTGTTCCTCTTTGATTGTTTAAAATTGGGTATTTGATGGGTACCCGCAAAAAAGTCGAGTGTATGTGGATTCGTTTTTGGGGCAATTAATTACATTCCCAAACTCGGAACCGATAATACCCAGAATTGTCTCACACAATAGGGTTTGGTTATGGGACTAAATAAAGCCGGCCATTAACAACCCTAGTCATATTGTGTCGTGCCCAGAGACAGGTGGGCAATAATGGTATGTCTTGCTCCTTTATTTATTATTAAATTAAAAAATGAACTTAAACAAAAAAAACGTCAATATAAAATAATTTTTACTCATAATCATTACTTTGCATTTTTATAATTTTGTAAAATATTTTTATAATTGAATATTTTACAAAGTAAGCTTATTTAAATAATTCAAATATTGAATTTTTTGTGTTACTCTGTATAAGAAAGGCAAAGGGAGCGAAATACTTATGTGTGTGTTGATTATAAAGAATTAAATTTCTAGAATTTAAATAAAAAATACTTCTTCTATAACCTTGAAGCTTTAACCAAGTTTTTAGCTTTTGCTTGAGTTTCCAATACTCCATTTCACAAAAAAAAGATAAAAAAGAAAAATATAATTGAAAAGCTAGAGAGTTGAGAGCTTCAATGCCTTAAAATATTGAAGATTGAAGCGATTTGAAATGGGAAGGGATAGGGCTATTTATAGGTATCTCTAATTGGTTTTTTATGGCTTTTTTCCTTAAATATGACTGCTATTTAAAATTTACCAGAGTTAAAATGATCTTTTTCTTTTATAGATTTATAAGTTTAACCCGTTAAACTAGTTATTTTATGGCTATTGGGAAAGGGTGAAATTGGAATGTACGGCCTAAAAAAGCCGTATATTGCAAAAAGAAAAGCAAAAAACGTTTTTTTTAAAGCATACGAAGACTTGTCATTGGCATGCTTCTTGTGCTTGGTCCTGCCCAAACGTTATGTTTCATGCTGTAATGCTAGGCCAGCCAGACTGTAAGGAGCCAGTCAACTTTTCAACGCGTGTTGACCAGGGTTCACCCTGCTAGTCAAAGATCCTACGTAGATATTAAATTGGAAGATTGGATGGTTGAAATTAAGTCTCACACCCTAAAGACTAGATGGAGATTATAAATTTAATTAAAGGATATTAAAAGAAATTTACTTCATAAATATAAAATAAGGAATTAGGGTTATTTTTTTATTTTGGCATCATTGATTTGGGGAATTGTATGTGACGATCAAAAGAGAGAAGGAGGAGAAGTTGACGTTGAGTTCTTGCTTTGATCTTCGAAAAGATCCAAGTAGGTGTTGTTATTCCATTCCCTATGTCTTGATTTGCTAGAATGTGATAAGTAGATCAAAGATTTATATTGAGTTGGAAATTTTAGCTCTTAGAACAGGTTATTAGAATGTATTCATGATTTATGGTTAATGGTAGAGAGCATACTTGCATGCTGATTTGAAATAATATGTTTAATTGATTGATAATTCGTGACTGTGTAAACTACAAATCGAAATTCTCTGTTGTTTTCTGGTTCGATTCTTAAAATCTATTAATTCTTCTATCTGGTTTGATTCTTAAAATCTGTTAATTCTTGAAACTGTGTGGAAACTTCGACTGCCATAAGATCACCCTGTAATTAGAAAGATTGATCAAGATTTGTGAGTGGTTAGGAAGAAGAAGAAGAATGAATGAAAACAAAGTAGAGAAGAGATGGGTGGCTGCCGTATAAACTAGAGAGAGAACAGGTGAGGTTATTGGTTGCTGTAGAGAGAGAACTGATGGCTACCTTGCAATCTTGCCAAAACAATTATAACAGCTAGAGAATTTAGAAAGGAAAACAAATAAAATAAAATTTTCAGAGAATATAAAGGGGGTCTATTAACTTATGAATTCGGAAGAGAGAGAGTAAGAGAGTTTTATTGATCTTTTATTTTTCAGAGGAAAGAACGTGAGGGAGAGAGGAAAAATAAATAAATAAATAAATAAAGAAGAGAGATAGAGATGTCAACCCCTTTTCTGAGAAAAGATGTGCTCAATTCGTCAAATAGAGTCGACTACTTTTATATATTTAAAGTTTGGGTAACACTAACCTTATAATTAGAGAAGGGGCAGTGGTCTTCGTGAAGAGATTTGAACTATTCTTAATCAATAATTTTTAATATTTAAAGATTAGGTAATGTGAACTTTTCTTTAAATATTTGGGTTTTAAAAAAAAAGTGATTCCTTTCTGAACTGGTTTGTTTGTTATTTAAATGTTGATTAATGGAACTTATAAAGTCTACCAGGGTAGCAGTGGGAGAAGGACCCTTGAGATTTGTAAAGTCTGGCAGGGTATATACAGTGGGGGAGAAGGACCCATGAGACTTGTGAAATATAGCAGGGTGGCAGGGAGGAAAGTCCCATTTATGCGGAAGAACCTCCAATTGTGTGATTGACTGTACATGTAATGCTTGCACGTGGTATGTGTAGATTCTAAGAACAATGATTGTACCACATGATATGTAATGAAATACAAGAAAGAGGATGTTATTGATTTCTGCATACTATTATATATACCTGTTAGAGACTAAATATGAAGATTAACTGCTATATTTTGTGAATCTTGTTATATGGAGTGAAATAGCTCCATCTACTGAATCATCGTACTCATTCCTACTGATTAATTTCAGGACTTGAGGAGAACGCAAAACCAGAGGGACAGTGAAAGATCTTTCTCTTAAGTTACTAGTTCTATTTGTGATAGGTAGGTTTGAACATTCTTGTAGTGATAGTATTTTATTGGTGTGAGACATGGAGGAAAATCAATCCAGTGACTTTCCGGTCATCACACGGGATTCGTAAAATGGGAGAGTCGCCACCATTCCTTTTAGGTGTGAATGGACACCAAAATCATCAAAATAAAAAAAAAAGCAAATCTAGAGTAAAAATTACCCTACTTGAAAATAAAATCCAGAGATGGGTAAGGGGATTAGATTATGAACGGGGGAAGGTGTTAGGCACCCCCATTCACCCACACAAGGTGGTTGCCAAGTGTGTTCATGCTCAAAATAAAGAAGGCTTGCTAATTAAAATAATAAAAAAAACGTGAAAAAGGATTGAACACATGTATGATCCCTCCACATGAGAAGTCCAATGAATCTTAGACTTTCTTTTATGGAAGTATCACTTCTGGGACATCACCATTTAAATGGAAATCAAAGTAAAACTTGAACACAAACAAGTTAAGACAAATCCGGAAAATTCGGTAAAAGATGGAGCCATTTGACCATAAATCATTCAAATCAAATTCAAGTTGAACCAAACCAAATCCATTTGAAAGATTATGATAAATAGAAGACTCATGAAAATTTTCAATTAAATCCGGTTAAAATCCTAAGAGTTATGCTCATTTGAAATCTGCTGTTGGAAATTAGTAAAAGTAACAAGTGAGCAACTTTGGAAATTCATTTGGGAGAATTGGCTCCATATAAATCCGTGAAAATTTTCATGAATGAAGTATGTAGTGTCATCTTTCAAATGAAATAGGCTTCACACCCAACTCCATTCGAATGTGACTTGTATGACCTCACGAACATGCCCAGAGGATCACAGATTAGCACAGAATTGTGCTATAGGGCAGTTCTGAGTAAATCAGTCACACAAGACACAAATGAAATCAAAAAATTATGAAACCAACTGGATTTGAAAGTAGACTCATAAAGGAAGATACATAAACCAAAATCACTCAAATCGGACTTAAATCGAGCAGATGGTGCTCATTCAAAGTGACAGGTTCGGCAATCTGGCCTGAACTGACCTGTCGACTTTGATCGAATGGTGTCAAAAATCCGCTTCATAAAAATTGATGAAATTTTACAGAAATGAACTAGACAGTCTCACCTTTCACATGTCTTTAGAATCACTCCAAAATTCATCCGAATGATGAAGTTATGAGTGTCCGAAGTTAAGGTACAGATGCTGTCCAATTTTGCCTTTTTTAAGTAAAATCAACCCAAAACAGTGATCAAGTGTATGTAATCCGTGTAATCCAAATCAAAATCATTTGAAAAAGTATTGAAAAATCTCTAGGAAGAAATAGGGCACAAGTTTGGCTCACCATTCTCTTCGATTGGAGAGAATATGCCAAAAACCCTAAAATGGAGCAAAAATGCCCAAAACCGAGAGGTTAGACCATGAGGTCTTCAATACTCAAAGATAACTTGCTTGAAATCATTTTGAAAATCATTGAGAGATGTCCCGGAAATGCTTGGGGCTATTTATTTTAGATCTATCACAATGAATACGATAGATCCAAAATACAAACCGATTCCGACAAAACGAGTGCTATGTGTGCATGTGTAAAAATCATTTCTCTAAACACATACATAACAACATGTAGCATTCAAAGTACATTAATTAAATGGGGTTCTATGTCTAGGGTTCCATTCCCATTCTCGTTTCCCTTAGTTCTCTTTCCACATTTTACGGTTTCGAGATAGTCTTGGGGTACTTTGAGCAGGGAATGGGGTTTTACACAATCATAGGCCATTCAAGAGGGTTCTATGACTAAGGATCAATTCCCAGTCTCATTTCCCCTAGATCCCTCTCACGTTTTACGGCTAGAGGGAGTCTCGAGGTACTTTGAGTAGGGAAAGGGGTTTCAAGCACAAAGAGTAGGCCATTATTCTACAGAAAGGTAGAAGAAAGATCTAACCCTAGAATTGTGAGACATGGGAAAAAATCACCGGAGTGATCGTCCCTCCGTCAACACACGGGCTCAACGCAAAAATTGGGAGAGTCGCCACCATTCATGATTTTGGGGTGAGAATGGACACCAAAGAGTTCAAAAGTAGGCAAAAATAGCCAAAAGAAACATTCTAGGATAAAAATAATCCTACTTGAAAATAAAATCCAGAGATGGGTAAGGGATTAGATTATGAACGGGGGAAGGTGTTAGGCACCCCCATTCATCCACACGAAGTGGTTGCCAAGTGTATGCTCATGCTAAAAACAAAGTAAGAAAGCTTGCTAAAAATCATGAAAAATCCTAGAAAAAGGAACAATGTATGATATTTTCACATGAAGATCTAAATGGATTTTAGATCCTCTCTTATGTCAATATCACTTCTGGAGTATTTCAAAAGATGGAAATCAAAGTAAAAGTGGCTAAAACCAAGTTGAGGCAAATCCGGGAATTTTGGTAAAAAGTAAGGTCCTTTGCCTTAAAATCATTCAAATCCAATTCTGAATTGAACCAAACCAAATCCATTTGAAAGATTAGGGTAAATAAGAGTCTCATGCAAAATTTCACTTCATCCCAATGAAAAATCTAGGAGTTATGCTCCTTTGAAGTTGCTGTTGGGGATTTTTAAAAGTAGTAAGTGGGCAACTTTGGAAAATTGTCTAGAAAAATCCACTACATAGAAATCCGTGAAACTTGGTGTGATTGAAGTTTGTATGGCCATCTTTCAACAGAAACTAGCCTCATACAAAAATCCCTTCGGACGTGCCTTGGGTGGTCTCCCGAACAGGCCCCGAAGATCACAGATTTACCCAGAAAAATGCAAATGAGCAGTTCTGAGTAAATCGGCTACCAATAATTCAAATGGAATCCAAAAATTATGAAACCAACTGGATTTGAAAATAGACTCATAAAGGAGTACTCAGAAACAAAAATCACTCGAATCGGACTTAAAACGAACACATGGCGGTCCGTCGAAGTGACAAGTTCTGTACTTGGACCTGAACTGTCCACTTAACTTCGACAGAGAAGTGTCAAAAATCGGCTAGATAAAAATTCATGAAATTTGGTGGACATAAACTAGACAGCCTCACCTTTCCCATGGTTCTGGAATCACCCCAAAATTCATCCGGATGATGAAGTTATGGGCGTCCGAAGTAAGGGTACAGGTGCTGTCAAGCTAAGCCACTTTTGAAGAAATCCAAATCCGAAAATTGACAAAAAGTGTGTGATTCGTGTGAGATGAATCCAAAACCTTTGAAAAACATTTGAAAACATTCCAGAATTTGATTGAGGCCATTTATTAGAGATTTATCACAATGAATGCAATAAACCCCAAATATGAGCCTATCCCGCCAAAATAGTGTAATATGTGTGCAAAAGTGAAAAACCAAGCAAGATCAATACAACATGCGTATAGATTCAATAAAATAGGTTCTAGCATAGCCTAGGGTTCCGTTCCATTATCGTTTCCCTCTGTTCTCTTTAAGATAATCAAGGGTACTTTGAATATGGAACGGTTTACAATCAATCAAAAAGGCCTTATGCTACATAGGTTCTAGCACTAGGGTCAATCCCCAGTCTCGTTTCTCCTAGATCCGCCTTCACGTTTTACGGCTAGGGGAGTCTTGAGATACTTTGAGCTGGGGAAGGATTTCCACACATACAAACAAGGCTTTACACTACAGAAAGGTAGAAGAAGAGATCTAGATCTAGGAATGTAAAGACAGAAAATAAAAAGAAAAGTTGAGGCTTACCTGAGTTCTGGAGACGATTCCACAGCGGTTTTCTTCTTCTCTTGGAGTTCTTCTTTGCGAGAATTCAAAACAAGAGTTGTGTGCCATTTGCTCAAGGAGGAGGCTCCTATTTATAGGCAAGGGCTAAGGTCATTGGTAGACACAACTTAATGTCTAGAACCCCTCCAACCTAAACCCTAAGGTTATTTCCGCGATTTCCCCTCATTTAATGAGGGACATGATGGTAAAAGTGAAAAGCTCTCGGAAAACCCTAATTTTGAGCAAACTTAAGGTATCCGGTATATCAGACTGGATAACAAAGGGCCTTAAGGTATCCGGTACATGGTACCGGATACGCTAAGGCCCACACGTATCCGGATAATCATTCCGGATACATGAATGAGTACTTGTATCCGAATACTCAATCCGGATACAGGCAAAAGTTTATTTTCTTCAAATTCTGTGCTGGCTTTCCAGGAGATAATGATTTTTGATGATTGTTTGTGCAATTTGGGGTGTCTACAACTGCCCCTCTTTGCGGGAGCTGCGAAGCAGTGAGCTGCAAAGAGTAGACAAGCCCAAATTGCATTCCCTTGAGCATGATTTGCTCGGTTTAATTCAATTTCTGTAGAAAACCATTTTTGAGTGGAGATTTGCCAAAAGGCCCTCACTTTAAGGGGGCATCTCTCCAAGAGTTCTTAAATTCCACTGAGCCCTTTGTGGCTGTGAAATGGATTTTAAGCCCAAAAATAGGATTTTTGAAAAACTGATTTTTTATCAAACCAAGTTGAAAATTGAGTGGATATCATCCTTTTGACCAGGCACATTTCCCAAGGTTGTCCCGAATTCCACAGAGCTCTCGTGGCTGTGAGGTGGATTTCAAGACAATAATAGGATTTTGAGAAAATAGAAGTTGTAGCACAAGTTTGCTTTTTCTTTTCTTTTCTTTTTTTCTTTTTCTTTTTTTTTTCCTGTTTTTTCTTTTTTTTTTTTTTTTTTTTTTACTTTTTTTTCCTTTTCTTCTTTTTTCTATTTTTCTTGCTTTTTGGCCTTCTTTTTGCCTTTTTTTTTTTTTTTTTTTTTTTTTTTTTGTACAATGTGCTGACACCTCTCTCTTCCTTTGCAGCTTTGGCTACTTGATCATTTGAGCCAGATTGAAGAGATCAACCGACACTTCTTCCCGAGTCTAAAAGTCCCTCTCTTGATGAGCAATAGGGGGTGCCCCGATATTCCAGGGGGCAAACAGGGCTGGTTCACTTTCTTGGGCTCGCTTCAGGATGACCGAGTGAGATGGCCTGGTACTTATCAGCCTAATGCGGAGACAGTGATTAGCTTCCGAGACCGTAACTTTCTGATTCTGGCTGGCCTGAGACATGCAGTGCTTTATCTTCCTCTGCGGGTCCTTCGTCAGTTCCGAGCGACCCAGGGGATTATCATCCCATGTGGATATGAGGATCGTCTTGGGCCCCTTTTTATGAAGCTGAATGCCTGGTTGATGAAGGAATGGTGTTATGTCCGCTTTATGCATGGTCCAGTCTTCTCAGAAGCCCATGTGAAGGATTATCTCTTCTGGATCAAGGAACAGATACAGACCCAGGCCCCAGTACCCGAAGATCCTCCTGTAGTCTTGGCTCCCACCTATGAGGACATTCTAGAGTCTGAGCGGGCTTCTCATAAGCGGCTTCAGCAGATATAGGTACGGGAGGCCCAGGAGCTCAGGATACAGGGCGCTTATCAGGAGAGGCAGCTTGATGAGCAGACCTCACGCCGTATTGCCGCGGAAGAGAAGCTGGAGGAGCAGAGGCAGGCCCGTTGCTTTGAGGTCCGTATGATCCGGCAGAAGTACCAGGATACTTTGGCCAGCCTTAGGAGTATGAGGATCCAGCAGGCCCTTTCAGATGAGGTCATTTCCTTCCTGAGTGATCCCGCTGCAGAGGGGGCTTCAGGAGTTATTGCAGCTCAGGCAGCTCGGATTCGGGAGCTTGAGGAGCGGCTAGGAGATTAGCTTTATTTCCTGCACATTTTTCATTCCTTTGTACAAAATTGAACTCCAATAGTGGAAATACAAAGGATTTATTTCAAAATAAAGTTTTTATATTATTGGCCTCAGAATGCTCAGATGCTTGTAAAAACAAAGGTTTTATGAAAAGTATTTGATTTCTCATCACTGGCCAAAGTATAATTTTTCCTTTTTATATTTTTTTTTTATTTTTTATTTTTTTTGAAATTTGGTCCATGCACTTAATCACCTATAATTAAAGGAATTAAAACCAGGTTAAATAATGAAAAGGGTAGTCCACAAAATACTGAGGGATCAGAACTGTCCATCTTAGGACCTTTAGAGTCATCCCCAACTGTCAAAACTGCCCCATTCTGCTCATGCCAACTTTGCTTGAAGCTCAGATCCCCATGATCAACTCAACCTCTGATTTTCTTTCATTTTTCTTATTTTTTTTCTTTTTTTTGCCTTTTTGCCAATGTTTCCCCTAGCGCCAGTTACGGTTTTCACTAGGGCCGGCTTCTGAATTCCGTCATCACCCATCTTACTCTGATATTTGAATGAACAAGCTAAGATCACCGAGGGCTTAAAAATAGGACGAAATAAAGGCTAGGCTCAGTTTATGAAAGAAAGGATATTAAAGGCCCAAAAATTTTCAAGTGCGGAAATAGGTCAACCGGACTTACAGTCATGATGAATTTAACCCTTTTTCCCCAAATTGCATTTTTTTGCATCTTTTTTCACACTTGGCTTTCATTTGCCATTTCTATTGCTTTTCCTCTCTTTTTCTTTTTCTTTCCTCACTTTTGCCCCAATTGATTTTGCCCCAATTTGACTGTAAATCCAGTTTGGGTTGATCAAAGAAACGAACCGGCTCAACTTGGCTAGACTAGGGATTTGAATTTTTGAAGGAAATAAAGAAAAATGGCCTCAGATCATTTCCTAGAAATATTCACTCATGGAAAATACCTTTTTACCGCATCAGAGTTAATGGGCTCAGGAAAATCTGACCCATCCATTTCTGCTAAGATGAGTGCACCCCCTGACAGTACTTTCTTGACGACATATGGGCCTTCCCAATTGGGCTTGAACTTACCACGAGGATCTTCCAAAAATGGTAAGATTTTCTTTAGCACTAAGTTTCCTTCTTGGAAAGTTCTGGGCCTCACCTTCTTATTGTAGGCCCGGGCCATTCTCTTCTGGTACAATTGTCCATGGCAAAGTGCTTTCAACCGCTTTTCTTCTATCAGGTTAAGTTGATCATGTCTAGACTGGACCCATTCGGCTTCTTCTAGTTCTGCTTCCATGAGCACTCGGAGTGAGGGGATCTCTACTTCCACGGGCAAGACTGCTTCCATCCCATAGACTAGGGAGTACGGGGTTGCCCCAGTTGAAGTTCGGATCGAGGTTCTGTAGGCATGTAGAGCAAGTGGCAGCATTTTATGCCAATCCTTGTAGCTCACTACCATCTTCTGAATGATTTTCTTTATGTTTTTGTTTGCTGCTTCTACTGCCCCATTCATCTTTGGCCTGTACGGAGCTGACTTGTGGTGGGTGATCTGAAACTGCTCACACATTTTCTTCATGTCCTTGTTCTTAATATTTGAAGCATTGTCTGATACTATGGCACTTGGCAGTCCATAGCGACAAATAATGTTGTGCTTCAAAAACTTAATAACATGGTTGCTAGTGATGTTTGCATATGAGGCTGCTTCCACCCACTTAGTGAAATAGTCAATCGCCACCAGGATGAATCTGTGCCCGTTCGATGCCTTAGGTGAGATCATGCCAATAACATCTATGCCCCACATAGAGAAGGGCCAGGGTGATGTCATGTTGTGCAGCTCACCTGGGGGTGCATGCTTGTTATCTGCATAGATTTGGCATTGGTGGCACCTCCTGACATGTGTACAGCAATCATGCTCCATGGTTGTCCAGTAGTATCCCAGCCTCAGGATCTTCTTAGCCAGCATGTGTCCGCTCATATGGGGCCCACAGACTCCTCCATGTACAATCTCAATTAGCCTTTCCGATTCCGCCTTGGCAACACATCTTAGCAGAATGTCCTTATGTGACCTCTTGTACACATGTCCACCACTTAGCAGAAACTGACCCGCCAATCTCTGTATTGTCCTCTTCTCAGTAGCAGTGGCATTTTCTGGCAAACTCCGATTGTTCAAGAAATTTTTGATATCTTAAAACCATGGTGTTTCTTCTTCTGGTGCTCCCTCTAGAACGAGACAGTAAGCCGGTTCATCTCGGACCTCAATTTCCAGTGGTCTGATGTCTACTCCTTCTGGTATGCTGACCATTGAAGCTAAGGTTGCTAGAGCATCCGCAAACTGATTCTTGGCCCTTGGCATATAGTTGAAGGAAATTCGAGTGAAATTTGTGCTTATTTCTTCCAAATACTGGTGATAGGGGATCAATTTGTGATCCTTGGTTTTCCACTCACCAGTTGTTTGGAAGATGATAAGACTCGAATCCCCATATACGTCAAGTTCCTCTACTCCATGATCCATGGCTGCTTGCAATCCAATTATGCATGCCTCATATTCTGCTATGTTATTGGTGCACTGGAATCTCAGCTTTACTGCAATCGGGATGTGCGAACCATCTGGTTTAACCAAGACTGCTCCTATGCCGTTCCCATTCATGTTGGCGGCCCCATCGAAGAACATCTGCCAAGAACTCTCACTGTCCTCCTCTTCAGTGTACAGGATTGCCTCATCTGGGAAGTTGGTCTTCAAGGGTTGATATTCTGGCAGAGGATGTGCAGCCAGGTGATCAGCTATGGCTTGACCCTTGATTGCCTTCTGGGTGATGTATGTGAGGTCAAACTCGGACAGTAGCAGTTGCCACTTCGCTGTTCTGCCAGTCAGTGCCGGTTTCTCAAATAAATACTTTAGCGGGTCCATCCGGGATATCAATAGTGTGGAGTGACTAAGGAAATAATGCCTTAGCCTCTGAGTGGCCCACACTAGAGCACAGCAAGTCTTTTCCAATGGTGAATACTTGGCTTCATATTCTGTAAATTTTTTACTCAGATAGTAAATTGCCCTTTCTTTTCTACCAGTCTCATCATGCTGCCCCAAGACACATCCCATTGATGTTTCCAATACTGACAAGTACAGGATCAGTGGTCTTCCTGGAGTTGGTGGCACTAGCACAGGTGGGTTTAGCAAATACCTCTTTATTGTGTCAAATGCCTGCTGGCAGTCCTCATTCCAAACCGTCGGGTTATCTTTCCTCAAAAGTTTGAAAATCGGTTCACAGATAGCAGTGAGCTGTGCTATGAACCGGCTTATGTATTGAATCCTTCCAAGAAAGCCCCTGACCTCCTTCTCGGTTCTGGGTGCTGGCATTTCAATTATGGCCTTGGCTTTTGCCGGGTCAATTTCGATTCCTCTTCGGCTCACTATAAACCCAAGCAACTTTCCTGATGTAGCCCCAAAGACGCACTTCGCCGGGTTAAGCCATAGACTGTATTTCCTGAGCCGATCAAACACTTTCTTCAGATTGATCAAGTGGTCCTCCTCTTTGCATGATTTGGCAATCATATCGTCCACGTAGACCTCCATCTCCTTATGGATCATGTCATGAAATAGTGCAGTCATGGCCCGCTGGTATGTTGCCCCAGCGTTCTTAAGCCCAAACGGCATGACTGTATAGTGGAATGTGCCCCAAGGTGTGATAAATGCTGTTTTCTCTTGATCCTCCTTAGCCATCTTGATCTGATTATATCCTGAGAAACCATCCATGAAAGAGAACAGGCTGTGTACCGCAGTATTATCGACCAGAATGTCGATGTGTGGAAGCGGAAAATCGTCCTTTGGGCTTGCCCTGTTCAAGTCTCTATAGTCCACGCACATTCGGACTTTCCCGTCCTTCTTGGGTACCGGCACTATGTTTGCGAGCCATTCTGGGTACGTAGAGACTGCCAAAAATCCGGCTTGAAATTGTTTGACCACCTCGTCCTTGACCTTTAAGGTCCATTCAGGCTTCAATCTTCTCAGCTTCTGCTTAATCGGCTTAACCCCTGGCAAAATTGGCAACTTGTGCACCACCATGTCAGTGTCCAACCCCGGCATGTCCCGATATGACCAAGCAAACACATCCTTGTAATCTGCCAAGAACTGTGACATTTCATTTTTCTGTACATCAGACAAGCATGACCCGATTTTTACAATTTTTGGGTCCTCTTTGGTCCCCAGGTTTATGGATATGGTCTCCTCAATATTAGGTTGGACCCCCTTTTCATGACGTTCCAATTGGTATTCAATTTCTTTTGGAATGTCATCTTCTTCGACCTCGGTCTCTTCTTCGACCCCCATGAGATCAAAGTCGAGCTCAAGGTCGAAGTCATATTCAACCTGGTCCAATTCGGTCTGATTATATGGCTCATAAGTGGTTTGGACCTTTTTGAAAAAATTAAATTTTCTAGAAAAAATAGAAAAATCTTTTTGGGTTTTTTGTGGGCCTTCTAAACATAATTCCCCTGAAGACGAAGGCCCATTAGAACCTTCAGGGAAATGGCATTCCACTATTGGAGTTTTTTTTTTGGAAGCCACGTCAGTTTGCCGAACTAACGCTGCTTCAAAAGTAAGGGGAGTTTCCTCCCAATTGTTTAGTACAAAATTTTGGGGAGCAGGGGAAATAGGGAAAGTCTGCTCCTCAAGCCCAGCATCCGATGCCATCATCACCGGGTGGGTACTGCCCTTTTCTGCTACGGGGCCCAGTTCAGAAATGACCTTGTCTGGAACCTTTACTGCGGCCCAGTCAATAAACGGCAGTTCCATGTCTGCCCCTGTCTTTTCGCCTTCAGTCATGGCGAAGAATGCACCAACATCTTCAGAAAAGTCCTCCTGCTGCTCGGGCTGTGGACCAGGCCCATCCACTGCTTCTAGTATCGGAGAGGGGTTATATGGTTGCAAAGCCGAAACAGAAGGCTTTTGAAATGGGTTGACATTGTAGTAGGGAGGTTTGGATTGGTCCATAGGAGGAGAAATTTGGATTATGTAGGAGGGTTTTGGGAAGTTCACCCTCAGATGTGGGAGTTTTCCTTTGCTTCTGCTCTCCCCTTCTTCGTGCTTCATTCTTCTCCAGCCTCTGGGCTTGAAGCCCAACCCTACCCTTGGGACTAGTTTCTTAGCCGTGATTGGCTCCACCATCCCCTGCAGATTGATCCCCAGGCCTTTCCCTGGGTGAAAGTGGTATTTCTCCATCACTTTCTTGACCATCTTTTCTGCAGTGGTCCCCTTTTCTTTCTTTTTCTCACACCCCCCAGGTATGTAATTTACCGCCTCAAATTGAAATGAGTGGAATGCAATCTTGTCGACAGTCAAGTCCACATTGATTAATGGTACATCAGGTGACACAATGGGCGGCACCAAGTTTTCGGCTAGGACTGTTATCACCCTTTGCCCTCTTATGTATTTCACCCTTTGGTGGAGCGTGGATGGTATTGCCCTAGCCGAATGTATCCACGGCCTTCCTAGGAGCAGATTGAAGGCTGCGGGTATATCCATCACTTCAAATGTGATGTTAAAGATATTCGGCCCAATTGTGACCGGCAGTTCAATCTCCCCTAGGGAGTGGGTCTTGGAGCTATCAAAAGCCCTCACTATCCGCCCATTTCGTTTGATCCTTGACTGGTCCAGGCCCAGCTTGGTAAAAGTGATTAACGGGCAAACATTTAATGCCGACCCGTTGTCAATTAAAACCCGTGCAACCATGCAGCCCTTACAAAGCACAGTGATGTGCAAAGGGTCCACATGATAACACCCACCTGGGCTGATCTCACCCTCTGAGAAACTTATCACATTATGTGACAAGATTTGACCAACCATTTTACCAAGCTGGTCTGGATCAATTGTCTGGGATACGTGTGCACTCTGTAGCACCCTTAACAATGCATCCCTATGCTTTTCGGAATTCAGCAAAAGGCCCAGTATTGAAATCTGGGCCGGGACCTTGTTCAGCTGATCCACAAGATTGAATTCACTTTTCTTGATTATTTTTATGAGGTCGGCTGCCTCATTTTCTGCACCCTGGGGGGTGTCTTCTCCCACTTTATTTTTTCCCTTCTGTTTTCTTTTTTCATTTTCTTTTTCTATTTTTTCTTTTTCTGTTTCTGTCTCCTTTTCTTTCTCTTCACCCCCTGCACATTTCCCCGACCTCGTCATGAGGTTCACCTCCTCCTGGTTCTGGTTCCTGACCATTGGAACCGTAGCCGTGATTCCCTCGCTGTAATTCCATGGTACAGCGGCCTCAGAATAGGCTAGTTTAGGGATGTTAACCACTAATGGCTGGAGTCTAGACCGGGATGTATGGGCCGGTTTAGGGATAGTTTGGGCTGGCTGCACATTTACAACCAGGGGTTGAAGTTTGGATTTGGTGGGGACAGAAGAAGTGATGGAAGCAGTAGTGGGGTCAAGATTGATGACCAGTGGAGCCTTAGACGGCTTGGATGGGGAATAAGTGGGTGGACTGCAATTGAAGACCAATGGGGGCCTTGCAGTATTCATCTGGGTCATAAGAGATGAGACCCGGTTCAAAGAGGAACTTATGTCCTCAGCAGCTGTATTATTTTTTTGAGAGACCATGTTGATCTCCTCCTCTTCCTCTTCTGGGAAAAATCGGACCTGGACTGTGGTCCCCACAGGGGCTATGAGCTGTGATGGGTCAAAGGCCCTTCTGGTGGTGGATATGGCCGTGATGGAGTTGGATGGGCCTGCCCCATTGTGGTACGGCAGAGGGTTCTGCCCAATATCATTTCCCGACGGGGCGGGTGCAGCAGTGTTGAACACCAAGGCCTTCTGGTCCAACAAATCCTGGACTGCATGCTTCAATACCCAGCAGGTATCAGTAGAGTGCCCCGGTGCACCCATGTGGAAATCACAGGTGACCGATGTGTCAAAATTTCTTCCCCTGGTGGCATTCGGGTTAGGCTCCTTCAGAGTCAAGTATTCCCCTTTCAGCAGGGTTGGCAGTAGTTGGGACAGAGATATGGGTAGAGGGGTGAAAACCCGGTTCTTTCTTGCTGCGAACCAGGCATCCCGCTCCTCCTTAGAAAAAGTCCTCCTTGTGTTAGCTGGCACAGAGGGAGAGAAGTTGACATTCAGCGGGGTCTGGTACGACTGCTGGGCCTGCTGGGCCTGTTGGGGTGCCGAGATGTTGACGTGCAGTGGCTTCTTGGCTGGAGGAGCCTGGACCAGGTTCACCTCCCCTTCTTTTCGGGCCCCCGTCTTTTTAAACCCGGCCCCTTTCTTCTGGGCCATGGAGGCAGAGGAATCAGACTGCCCAGTAAGAGTAGAGTAGTCTATCAGCCGTCCTGACCTGACCCCTTCCTCGATCCGGTCCGCTACCTGTACCAGGGCTGCAAAGTTGGTGGTGATCTGGCCCACCAGATGGTTGTAAAAGGGCTGCCCCAGTGTGCCCATAAATGTGGAGATCATCTCCGGCTCTTGCATAGGTGGCCTGACCTGGGAGGCGGCCTCTCTCCATCTCTTGGCGTACTGCCGTACCGGTTCATCCTTCCCCTTGGTCATCCTCATCATGTCGTACCGATCCGGCACGATCTCCGAGTTGAACTTGTACTGGTCCAAGAAAGCATCGGCCAAATCCTTCCACCTCCTAATCCTTCCATGGTCCACTGTAGCGAACCACCGAAGGGCTGACCCGGTCAGACTCCTCTGGAAGAGCTGGATCAGTATTCCATCGTCCCGGCCAAACTGGCACAGGGCCCCGCAGTATAATTTGAGATGGCTCAATGGGCAGCCCGTGCCATCAAACTTGTCAAAATCCGGGCACCTGAACTTAGCCGGTAGACAGACGTCCGGGTACATGCACAGGTCCTCGAAGGTGGTGCCTGCATGGCTGCCTCCCCCCTTCACTTCCTTCAGCTCTGCCTGGATTCTTTCTATCCTCAGCAGCATTTTCCTTTCCATCTCATCCCTTGCCTTTTCTTTTTCCAGTTCTTTCTCAGACTCCGCCATATTTTCCCTGATCAGAATGGGTTCAGGGACTGGTTCAGAAATGGGCTCAGGCATGGGCTGAACCGGAGGCGGAATGTAGGCCTGAGGTGGTGGTGCCTGATGGGAAGTAGATGCCTGGTTCGGGGCTTGGGCCTGTTGGGCCTGAGCCGCCAGTAGGTCCCCCAGCATTTTGGCCAGACCGGCCACTTGCTCCTGCAGTTGAGTAAAGTCCTGAGCAGGGACGGTAGCTTGGGCTTGGTTCTCTTCAGTATTCATTGTTCTTGCTTTGGATCTAGTTACTGGAGCAATGATTGCAAGTGCACCTGGGTTGAATGTACCTGAGGAAAAACAATGAATAGAACATGTTAGTTTCCATTTAACTTGAGTCACACCCCTATATATGTAAACCAGTAGGTTAGGTGAACACCAATCCAGATTTTTTTTTTTTTTTGTTTTGATTTTGAATATTCTAGGGCTTCCAAGTGTCCCATTTTTTTTTATTTGATTGATAAAAATAATCAACCAAAGGTGTCTTGGACTACTCTATCCAAGTATCCCACAAATGTTTTGATTTGATTGATAAAAATAACCAACCAAAGGTGTCTTGGAATATTCTAGGGCTTCCAAGTATCCCACAAATGTTTCGATTTGATTGATAAAAATAACCAACCAAAGGTGTCTTGGACTACTCTATCCAAGTATCCCACAAATGTTTTGATTTGATTGATAAAAATAACCAACCAAAGGTGTCTTGGAATATTCTAGGGCCTCCAAGTATCCCACAAATGTTTTGATTTGATTGATAAAAATAACCAACCAAAGGTGTCTTGGACTACTCTATCCAAGTATCCCACAAATGTTTTGATTTGATTGATAAAAATAACCAACCAAAGGTGTCTTGGAATATTCTAGGGCCTCCAAGTATCCCACAAATGTTTTGATTTGATTGATAAAAATAACCAACCAAAGGTGTCTTGGACGACTCTATCCAAGTATCCCACAAATGTTTTGATTTGATTGATAAAAATAACCAACCAAAGGTGTCTTGGACTACTCTATCCAAGTATCCCACAAATGTTTTGATTTGATTGATAAAAATAATCAACCAAAGGTGTCTTGGAATATTCTAGGGCTTCCAAGTATCCCACAAATGTTTTGATTTGATTGATAAAAATAACCAACCAAAGGTGTCTTGGACTACTCTATCCAAGTATCCCACAAATGTTTTGATTTGATTGATAAAAATAACCAACCAAAGGTTTTCATTTTTTTTTGATTTGATTGATAAAAATAACCAACCAAGGTTTTCATGGAATATTCTAGGGCTTCCAAGTGTCCCACTTTTTTTGATTTGATTGATAAAAATAACCAACCAAGGTTTTCATTTTTTTTTTGATTTGATTGATAAAAATAACCAACCAAGGTTTTCATTTTTTTTTTGATTTGATTGATAAAAATAACCAACCAAGGTTTTCATTTTTTTTGATTTGATTGATAAAAATAACCAACCAAGGTTTTCATGGAATATTCTAGGGCTTCCAAGTGTCCCATTTTTTGATTTGATTGATAAAAATAACCAACCAAGGTTTTCCTTTTTTTTTTTTTTGATTTGATTGATAAAAATAACCAACCAAAGGTTTTTTTTTCTTCTTCAAATTTGCTGAATTTTCTCAGTTTTCAAGTTCCAGAGTTTGACTGACACATGTTTGAGTTGAGTTGGTGTCAAAAAATATGACACCTTGGTTTCCTCTTTGATTTTCAAACTTAGGTTAAATCCTGAAAGAATATTTTATTTTATTCTTTTTTGTTTTTCTTTCTCTTTTTTTGTATTTTGAAACATTTTTTATGCTCTTTTCGGGGTGCCTAAGGATGATCCACAGTGTTTTAGGCATTTTATTCTGAAAACTTGGGCTGAAAAGCCAATTTGTGCATTTTTGAACGTATCCGGTATAACATTCCGGATAATAATATGCCTTATTGTATCCGGTTACCATAACCGGATTCACGCATATGCATTTTTATCCGGAAATATATACCGGATATGAACAGGGTTGTTATTAACCGGCCTGAGTTGCCGGTTATTGCCGAAATGGCCCTTTTTGACTCATTTTTTTCACCAGATTTGATTTTTTTCATTCCCAATTGATGTTCACCTTAATTTGACCCTCAAAACTTGCCCCAAATTGGGCTTGGACATTATATTTGCAAAATCCCCAAATTCATGAAAAGAACATGGTTTTACCTTGCCACCTTGTATTACCTTCATTCAATACGGTATGCACATTATACCTTGGCCTGTAAAACATGCAAACGGCCTTCCCACATTTACACCCAATTCCCCAAACGCAATTGTGTGCTTTTAGCTGAAAACGTGTTTCTCCACCTTCAAGCGTATGGTTTTTTGGGTTTTGGCTTAATTGGCAACTTAGAACTCAAGTCTAGTGATGCCCGGAATCGAATCACAGATCCCATTGTCATCACATCATTGACCCAAATTCTAAGGTAAATGTTTTCACTTTCGCTTTCCGAAGTCACGACCTCGGTGCGCCAAGCTACACACATTCATGGTTCAACTTCCTAATAGGTAAAGGGTAGGCTGTGCAAATTGTTTCAAGTGCTCAAGTGCAATTTTAAATTGTGGTAACATTCACAACGTCCCAGCCCCTTGCCACTCTTTTTCGTAGCCATGCATTCAATTTCAAGCCAAGGCATATATGACAAAATAATGAAGCTAAATACAAGCAAGCAAGCACTAAATATGCACAAAAATATTACATGCCCAAAAAGTGGTATGCAAAACATGTTATTTGTACAAACAACAATCAACTCATGTAAGCATGCTTGAAACCCAAAAGCATTCCCTAAAATCCCAGATTTCATGCTCTTTTTCATGCTCAAAGTATACCATTTCTACCCCAAATTGGAGCCTAAAATTTTAGCACTTACTTGGCATGGTTCAAAGTGTTTCAATGAGGTAAAATATGCTTGAAATCTCCAGAAATATGCACTAAAATTTCCAGAATTTTCATGCTCAAAAGTGCTTCACTTATACTCCAAATTAATGCCCAAAAATTCTAGCCACTACTTGACATGGTATAAAGAGAGTTTTGATGGTAAAAACATGCTTGAAAACTCATATGATGGCTACTGAATTTCAGATTTCATGCTCATGGTTTTCATGCTCACATCATGTCATCCTATACCCCAAAATCCCAAGCATGGCATAAAGCAAACATTAAGCACAACAAAAACTTCATTCATGGGAAACATGCTTGAATACCCAAGACAAACCTGAAATTTCCAGATTTCCAACTTTGTATATTTTTCATGGCATTCTAACCCCAAAACCCATGCTAACACATAATATAGCAAAAGTCATATAACAATGTGGGTTTTTCCCTTAAACCAAATCAAGCAACCTAACCATGCCCTTATCCATGAAAAAATTTTAAGCATCCCATTCAGATTTAAGATACAACAATATTCACAAAAAAGCAAAATAGCAAGCATTCAAAAGTGATGAAAAAGCATGAATATACACAAATAGGCTTAAATCCACAAGTCCCCAGCAGAGTCGCCAGTTGTGAGACATGGGAAAAAATCACCGGAGTGATCGTCCCTCCGTCAACACACGGGCTCAACGCAAAAATTGGGAGAGTCGCCACCATTCATGATTTTGGGGTGAGAATGGACACCAAAGAGTTCAAAAGTAGGCAAAAATAGCCAAAAGAAACATTCTAGGATAAAAATAATCCTACTTGAAAATAAAATCCAGAGATGGGTAAGGGATTAGATTATGAACGGGGGAAGGTGTTAGGCACCCCCATTCATCCACACGAAGTGGTTGCCAAGTGTATGCTCATGCTAAAAACAAAGTAAGAAAGCTTGCTAAAAATCATGAAAAATCCTAGAAAAAGGAACAATGTATGATATTTTCACATGAAGATCTAAATGGATTTTAGATCCTCTCTTATGTCAATATCACTTCTGGAGTATTTCAAAAGATGGAAATCAAAGTAAAAGTGGCTAAAACCAAGTTGAGGCAAATCCGGGAATTTTGGTAAAAAGTAAGGTCCTTTGCCTTAAAATCATTCAAATCCAATTCTGAATTGAACCAAACCAAATCCATTTGAAAGATTAGGGTAAATAAGAGTCTCATGCAAAATTTCACTTCATCCCAATGAAAAATCTAGGAGTTATGCTCCTTTGAAGTTGCTGTTGGGGATTTTTAAAAGTAGTAAGTGGGCAACTTTGGAAAATTGTCTAGAAAAATCCACTACATAGAAATCCGTGAAACTTGGTGTGATTGAAGTTTGTATGGCCATCTTTCAACAGAAACTAGCCTCATACAAAAATCCCTTCGGACGTGCCTTGGGTGGTCTCCCGAACAGGCCCCGAAGATCACAGATTTACCCAGAAAAATGCAAATGAGCAGTTCTGAGTAAATCGGCTACCAATAATTCAAATGGAATCCAAAAATTATGAAACCAACTGGATTTGAAAATAGACTCATAAAGGAGTACTCAGAAACAAAAATCACTCGAATCGGACTTAAAACGAACACATGGCGGTCCGTCGAAGTGACAAGTTCTGTACTTGGACCTGAACTGTCCACTTAACTTCGACAGAGAAGTGTCAAAAATCGGCTAGATAAAAATTCATGAAATTTGGTGGACATAAACTAGACAGCCTCACCTTTCCCATGGTTCTGGAATCACCCCAAAATTCATCCGGATGATGAAGTTATGGGCGTCCGAAGTAAGGGTACAGGTGCTGTCAAGCTAAGCCACTTTTGAAGAAATCCAAATCCGAAAATTGACAAAAAGTGTGTGATTCGTGTGAGATGAATCCAAAACCTTTGAAAAACATTTGAAAACATTCCAGAATTTGATTGAGGCCATTTATTAGAGATTTATCACAATGAATGCAATAAACCCCAAATATGAGCCTATCCCGCCAAAATAGTGTAATATGTGTGCAAAAGTGAAAAACCAAGCAAGATCAATACAACATGCGTATAGATTCAATAAAATAGGTTCTAGCATAGCCTAGGGTTCCGTTCCATTATCGTTTCCCTCTGTTCTCTTTAAGATAATCAAGGGTACTTTGAATATGGAACGGTTTACAATCAATCAAAAAGGCCTTATGCTACATAGGTTCTAGCACTAGGGTCAATCCCCAGTCTCGTTTCTCCTAGATCCGCCTTCACGTTTTACGGCTAGGGGAGTCTTGAGATACTTTGAGCTGGGGAAGGATTTCCACACATACAAACAAGGCTTTACACTACAGAAAGGTAGAAGAAGAGATCTAGATCTAGGAATGTAAAGACAGAAAATAAAAAGAAAAGTTGAGGCTTACCTGAGTTCTGGAGACGATTCCACAGCGGTTTTCTTCTTCTCTTGGAGTTCTTCTTTGCGAGAATTCAAAACAAGAGTTGTGTGCCATTTGCTCAAGGAGGAGGCTCCTATTTATAGGCAAGGGCTAAGGTCATTGGTAGACACAACTTAATGTCTAGAACCCCTCCAACCTAAACCCTAAGGTTATTTCCGCGATTTCCCCTCATTTAATGAGGGACATGATGGTAAAAGTGAAAAGCTCTCGGAAAACCCTAATTTTGAGCAAACTTAAGGTATCCGGTATATCAGACTGGATAACAAAGGGCCTTAAGGTATCCGGTACATGGTACCGGATACGCTAAGGCCCACACGTATCCGGATAATCATTCCGGATACATGAATGAGTACTTGTATCCGAATACTCAATCCGGATACAGGCAAAAGTTTATTTTCTTCAAATTCTGTGCTGGCTTTCCAGGAGATAATGATTTTTGATGATTGTTTGTGCAATTTGGGGTGTCTACAACTGCCCCTCTTTGCGGGAGCTGCGAAGCAGTGAGCTGCAAAGAGTAGACAAGCCCAAATTGCATTCCCTTGAGCATGATTTGCTCGGTTTAATTCAATTTCTGTAGAAAACCATTTTTGAGTGGAGATTTGCCAAAAGGCCCTCACTTTAAGGGGGCATCTCTCCAAGAGTTCTTAAATTCCACTGAGCCCTTTGTGGCTGTGAAATGGATTTTAAGCCCAAAAATAGGATTTTTGAAAAACTGATTTTTTATCAAACCAAGTTGAAAATTGAGTGGATATCATCCTTTTGACCAGGCACATTTCCCAAGGTTGTCCCGAATTCCACAGAGCTCTCGTGGCTGTGAGGTGGATTTCAAGACAATAATAGGATTTTGAGAAAATAGAAGTTGTAGCACAAGTTTGCTTTTTCTTTTCTTTTCTTTTTTTCTTTTTCTTTTTTTTTTCCTGTTTTTTCTTTTTTTTTTTTTTTTTTTTTTTTACTTTTTTTTCCTTTTCTTCTTTTTTCTATTTTTCTTGCTTTTTGGCCTTCTTTTTGCCTTTTTTTTTTTTTTTTTTTTTTTTTTTTTGTACAATGTGCTGACACCTCTCTCTTCCTTTGCAGCTTTGGCTACTTGATCATTTGAGCCAGATTGAAGAGATCAACCGACACTTCTTCCCGAGTCTAAAAGTCCCTCTCTTGATGAGCAATAGGGGGTGCCCCGATATTCCAGGGGGCAAACAGGGCTGGTTCACTTTCTTGGGCTCGCTTCAGGATGACCGAGTGAGATGGCCTGGTACTTATCAGCCTAATGCGAAGACAGTGATTAGCTTCCGAGACCGTAACTTTCTGATTCTGGCTGGCCTGAGACATGCAGTGCTTTATCTTCCTCTGCGGGTCCTTCGTCAGTTCCGAGCGACCCAGGGGATTATCATCCCATGTGGATATGAGGATCGTCTTGGGCCCCTTTTTATGAAGCTGAATGCCTGGTTGATGAAGGAATGGTGTTATGTCCGCTTTATGCATGGTCCAGTCTTCTCAGAAGCCCATGTGAAGGATTATCTCTTCTGGATCAAGGAACAGATACAGACCCAGGCCCCAGTACCCGAAGATCCTCCTGTAGTCTTGGCTCCCACCTATGAGGACATTCTAGAGTCTGAGCGGGCTTCTCATAAGCGGCTTCAGCAGATATAGGTACGGGAGGCCCAGGAGCTCAGGATACAGGGCGCTTATCAGGAGAGGCAGCTTGATGAGCAGACCTCACGCCGTATTGCCGCGGAAGAGAAGCTGGAGGAGCAGAGGCAGGCCCGTTGCTTTGAGGTCCGTATGATCCGGCAGAAGTACCAGGATACTTTGGCCAGCCTTAGGAGTATGAGGATCCAGCAGGCCCTTTCAGATGAGGTCATTTCCTTCCTGAGTGATCCCGCTGCAGAGGGGGCTTCAGGAGTTATTGCAGCTCAGGCAGCTCGGATTCGGGAGCTTGAGGAGCGGCTAGGAGATTAGCTTTATTTCCTGCACATTTTTCATTCCTTTGTACAAAATTGAACTCCAATAGTGGAAATACAAAGGATTTATTTCAAAATAAAGTTTTTATATTATTGGCCTCAGAATGCTCAGATGCTTGTAAAAACAAAGGTTTTATGAAAAGTATTTGATTTCTCATCACTGGCCAAAGTATAATTTTTCCTTTTTATATTTTTTTTTTATTTTTTATTTTTTTTGAAATTTGGTCCATGCACTTAATCACCTATAATTAAAGGAATTAAAACCAGGTTAAATAATGAAAAGGGTAGTCCACAAAATACTGAGGGATCAGAACTGTCCATCTTAGGACCTTTAGAGTCATCCCCAACTGTCAAAACTGCCCCATTCTGCTCATGCCAACTTTGCTTGAAGCTCAGATCCCCATGATCAACTCAACCTCTGATTTTCTTTCATTTTTCTTATTTTTTTTCTTTTTTTTGCCTTTTTGCCAATGTTTCCCCTAGCGCCAGTTACGGTTTTCACTAGGGCCGGCTTCTGAATTCCGTCATCACCCATCTTACTCTGATATTTGAATGAACAAGCTAAGATCACCGAGGGCTTAAAAATAGGACGAAATAAAGGCTAGGCTCAGTTTATGAAAGAAAGGATATTAAAGGCCCAAAAATTTTCAAGTGCGGAAATAGGTCAACCGGACTTACAGTCATGATGAATTTAACCCTTTTTCCCCAAATTGCATTTTTTTGCATCTTTTTTCACACTTGGCTTTCATTTGCCATTTCTATTGCTTTTCCTCTCTTTTTCTTTTTCTTTCCTCACTTTTGCCCCAATTGATTTTGCCCCAATTTGACTGTAAATCCGGTTTGGGTTGATCAAAGAAACGAACCGGCTCAACTTGGCTAGACTAGGGATTTGAATTTTTGAAGGAAATAAAGAAAAATGGCCTCAGATCATTTCCTAGAAATATTCACTCATGGAAAATACCTTTTTACCGCATCAGAGTTAATGGGCTCAGGAAAATCTGACCCATCCATTTCTGCTAAGATGAGTGCACCCCCTGACAGTACTTTCTTGACGACATATGGGCCTTCCCAATTGGGCTTGAACTTACCACGAGGATCTTCCAAAAATGGTAAGATTTTCTTTAGCACTAAGTTTCCTTCTTGGAAAGTTCTGGGCCTCACCTTCTTATTGTAGGCCCGGGCCATTCTCTTCTGGTACAATTGTCCATGGCAAAGTGCTTTCAACCGCTTTTCTTCTATCAGGTTAAGTTGATCATGTCTAGACTGGACCCATTCGGCTTCTTCTAGTTCTGCTTCCATGAGCACTCGGAGTGAGGGGATCTCTACTTCCACGGGCAAGACTGCTTCCATCCCATAGACTAGGGAGTACGGGGTTGCCCCAGTTGAAGTTCGGATCGAGGTTCTGTAGGCATGTAGAGCAAGTGGCAGCATTTTATGCCAATCCTTGTAGCTCACTACCATCTTCTGAATGATTTTCTTTATGTTTTTGTTTGCTGCTTCTACTGCCCCATTCATCTTTGGCCTGTACGGAGCTGACTTGTGGTGGGTGATCTGAAACTGCTCACACATTTTCTTCATGTCCTTGTTCTTAATATTTGAAGCATTGTCTGATACTATGGCACTTGGCAGTCCATAGCGACAAATAATGTTGTGCTTCAAAAACTTAATAACATGGTTGCTAGTGATGTTTGCATATGAGGCTGCTTCCACCCACTTAGTGAAATAGTCAATCGCCACCAGGATGAATCTGTGCCCGTTCGATGCCTTAGGTGAGATCATGCCAATAACATCTATGCCCCACATAGAGAAGGGCCAGGGTGATGTCATGTTGTGCAGCTCACCTGGGGGTGCATGCTTGTTATCTGCATAGATTTGGCATTGGTGGCACCTCCTGACATGTGTACAGCAATCATGCTCCATGGTTGTCCAGTAGTATCCCAGCCTCAGGATCTTCTTAGCCAGCATGTGTCCGCTCATATGGGGCCCACAGACTCCTCCATGTACAATCTCAATTAGCCTTTCCGATTCCGCCTTGGCAACACATCTTAGCAGAATGTCCTTATGTGACCTCTTGTACACATGTCCACCACTTAGCAGAAACTGACCCGCCAATCTCTGTATTGTCCTCTTCTCAGTAGCAGTGGCATTTTCTGGCAAACTCCGATTGTTCAAGAAATTTTTGATATCTTGAAACCATGGTGTTTCTTCTTCTGGTGCTCCCTCTAGAACGAGACAGTAAGCCGGTTCATCTCGGACCTCAATTTCCAGTGGTCTGATGTCTACTCCTTCTGGTATGCTGACCATTGAAGCTAAGGTTGCTAGAGCATCCGCAAACTGATTCTTGGCCCTTGGCATATAGTTGAAGGAAATTCGAGTGAAATTTGTGCTTATTTCTTCCAAATACTGGTGATAGGGGATCAATTTGTGATCCTTGGTTTTCCACTCACCAGTTGTTTGGAAGATGATAAGACTCGAATCCCCATATACGTCAAGTTCCTCTACTCCATGATCCATGGCTGCTTGCAATCCAATTATGCATGCCTCATATTCTGCTATGTTATTGGTGCACTGGAATCTCAGCTTTACTGCAATCGGGATGTGCGAACCATCTGGTTTAACCAAGACTGCTCCTATGCCGTTCCCATTCATGTTGGCGGCCCCATCGAAGAACATCTGCCAAGAACTCTCACTGTCCTCCTCTTCAGTGTACAGGATTGCCTCATCTGGGAAGTTGGTCTTCAAGGGTTGATATTCTGGCAGAGGATGTGCAGCCAGGTGATCAGCTATGGCTTGACCCTTGATTGCCTTCTGGGTGATGTATGTGAGGTCAAACTCGGACAGTAGCAGTTGCCACTTCGCTGTTCTGCCAGTCAGTGCCGGTTTCTCAAATAAATACTTTAGCGGGTCCATCCGGGATATCAATAGTGTGGAGTGACTAAGGAAATAATGCCTTAGCCTCTGAGTGGCCCACACTAGAGCACAGCAAGTCTTTTCCAATGGTGAATACTTGGCTTCATATTCTGTAAATTTTTTACTCAGATAGTAAATTGCCCTTTCTTTTCTACCAGTCTCATCATGCTGCCCCAAGACACATCCCATTGATGTTTCCAATACTGACAAGTACAGGATCAGTGGTCTTCCTGGAGTTGGTGGCACTAGCACAGGTGGGTTTAGCAAATACCTCTTTATTGTGTCAAATGCCTGCTGGCAGTCCTCATTCCAAACCGTCGGGTTATCTTTCCTCAAAAGTTTGAAAATCGGTTCACAGATAGCAGTGAGCTGTGCTATGAACCGGCTTATGTATTGAATCCTTCCAAGAAAGCCCCTGACCTCCTTCTCGGTTCTGGGTGCTGGCATTTCAATTATGGCCTTGGCTTTTGCCGGGTCAATTTCGATTCCTCTTCGGCTCACTATAAACCCAAGCAACTTTCCTGATGTAGCCCCAAAGACGCACTTCGCCGGGTTAAGCCATAGACTGTATTTCCTGAGCCGATCAAACACTTTCTTCAGATTGATCAAGTGGTCCTCCTCTTTGCATGATTTGGCAATCATATCGTCCACGTAGACCTCCATCTCCTTATGGATCATGTCATGAAATAGTGCAGTCATGGCCCGCTGGTATGTTGCCCCAGCGTTCTTAAGCCCAAACGGCATGACTGTATAGTGGAATGTGCCCCAAGGTGTGATAAATGCTGTTTTCTCTTGATCCTCCTTAGCCATCTTGATCTGATTATATCCTGAGAAACCATCCATGAAAGAGAACAGGCTGTGTACCGCAGTATTATCGACCAGAATGTCGATGTGTGGAAGCGGAAAATCGTCCTTTGGGCTTGCCCTGTTCAAGTCTCTATAGTCCACGCACATTCGGACTTTTCCGTCCTTCTTGGGTACCGGCACTATGTTTGCGAGCCATTCTGGGTACGTAGAGACTGCCAAAAATCCGGCTTGAAATTGTTTGACCACCTCGTCCTTGACCTTTAAGGTCCATTCAGGCTTCAATCTTCTCAGCTTCTGCTTAATCGGCTTAACCCCTGGCAAAATTGGCAACTTGTGCACCACCATGTCAGTGTCCAACCCCGGCATGTCCCGATATGACCAAGCAAACACATCCTTGTAATCTGCCAAGAACTGTGACATTTCATTTTTCTGTACATCAGACAAGCATGACCCGATTTTTACAATTTTTGGGTCCTCTTTGGTCCCCAGGTTTATGGATATGGTCTCCTCAATATTAGGTTGGACCCCCTTTTCATGACGTTCCAATTGGTATTCAATTTCTTTTGGAATGTCATCTTCTTCGACCTCGGTCTCTTCTTCGACCCCCATGAGATCAAAGTCGAGCTCAAGGTCGAAGTCATATTCAACCTGGTCCAATTCGGTCTGATTATATGGCTCATAAGTGGTTTGGACCTTTTTGAAAAAATTAAATTTTCTAGAAAAAATAGAAAAATCTTTTTGGGTTTTTTGTGGGCCTTCTAAACATAATTCCCCTGAAGACGAAGGCCCATTAGAACCTTCAGGGAAATGGCATTCCACTATTGGAGTTTTTTTTTTGGAAGCCACGTCAGTTTGCCGAACTAACGCTGCTTCAAAAGTAAGGGGAGTTTCCTCCCAATTGTTTAGTACAAAATTTTGGGGAGCAGGGGAAATAGGGAAAGTCTGCTCCTCAAGCCCAGCATCCGATGCCATCATCACCGGGTGGGTACTGCCCTTTTCTGCTACGGGGCCCAGTTCAGAAATGACCTTGTCTGGAACCTTTACTGCGGCCCAGTCAATAAACGGCAGTTCCATGTCTGCCCCTGTCTTTTCGCCTTCAGTCATGGCGAAGAATGCACCAACATCTTCAGAAAAGTCCTCCTGCTGCTCGGGCTGTGGACCAGGCCCATCCACTGCTTCTAGTATCGGAGAGGGGTTATATGGTTGCAAAGCCGAAACAGAAGGCTTTTGAAATGGGTTGACATTGTAGTAGGGAGGTTTGGATTGGTCCATAGGAGGAGAAATTTGGATTATGTAGGAGGGTTTTGGGAAGTTCACCCTCAGATGTGGGAGTTTTCCTTTGCTTCTGCTCTCCCCTTCTTCGTGCTTCATTCTTCTCCAGCCTCTGGGCTTGAAGCCCAACCCTACCCTTGGGACTAGTTTCTTAGCCGTGATTGGCTCCACCATCCCCTGCAGATTGATCCCCAGGCCTTTCCCTGGGTGAAAGTGGTATTTCTCCATCACTTTCTTGACCATCTTTTCTGCAGTGGTCCCCTTTTCTTTCTTTTTCTCACACCCCCCAGGTATGTAATTTACCGCCTCAAATTGAAATGAGTGGAATGCAATCTTGTCGACAGTCAAGTCCACATTGATTAATGGTACATCAGGTGACACAATGGGCGGCACCAAGTTTTCGGCTAGGACTGTTATCACCCTTTGCCCTCTTATGTATTTCACCCTTTGGTGGAGCGTGGATGGTATTGCCCTAGCCGAATGTATCCACGGCCTTCCTAGGAGCAGATTGAAGGCTGCGGGTATATCCATCACTTCAAATGTGATGTTAAAGATATTCGGCCCAATTGTGACCGGCAGTTCAATCTCCCCTAGGGAGTGGGTCTTGGAGCTATCAAAAGCCCTCACTATCCGCCCATTTCGTTTGATCCTTGACTGGTCCAGGCCCAGCTTGGTAAAAGTGATTAACGGGCAAACATTTAATGCCGACCCGTTGTCAATTAAAACCCGTGCAACCATGCAGCCCTTACAAAGCACAGTGATGTGCAAAGGGTCCACATGATAACACCCACCTGGGCTGATCTCACCCTCTGAGAAACTTATCACATTATGTGACAAGATTTGACCAACCATTTTACCAAGCTGGTCTGGATCAATTGTCTGGGATACGTGTGCACTCTGTAGCACCCTTAACAATGCATCCCTATGCTTTTCGGAATTCAGCAAAAGGCCCAGTATTGAAATCTGGGCCGGGACCTTGTTCAGCTGATCCACAAGATTGAATTCACTTTTCTTGATTATTTTTATGAGGTCGGCTGCCTCATTTTCTGCACCCTGGGGGGTGTCTTCTCCCACTTTATTTTTTCCCTTCTGTTTTCTTTTTTCATTTTCTTTTTCTATTTTTTCTTTTTCTGTTTCTGTCTCCTTTTCTTTCTCTTCACCCCCTGCACATTTCCCCGACCTCGTCATGAGGTTCACCTCCTCCTGGTTCTGGTTCCTGACCATTGGAACCGTAGCCGTGATTCCCTCGCTGTAATTCCATGGTACAGCGGCCTCAGAATAGGCTAGTTTAGGGATGTTAACCACTAATGGCTGGAGTCTAGACCGGGATGTATGGGCCGGTTTAGGGATAGTTTGGGCTGGCTGCACATTTACAACCAGGGGTTGAAGTTTGGATTTGGTGGGGACAGAAGAAGTGATGGAAGCAGTAGTGGGGTCAAGATTGATGACCAGTGGAGCCTTAGACGGCTTGGATGGGGAATAAGTGGGTGGACTGCAATTGAAGACCAATGGGGGCCTTGCAGTATTCATCTGGGTCATAAGAGATGAGACCCGGTTCAAAGAGGAACTTATGTCCTCAGCAGCTGTATTATTTTTTTGAGAGACCATGTTGATCTCCTCCTCTTCCTCTTCTGGGAAAAATCGGACCTGGACTGTGGTCCCCACAGGGGCTATGAGCTGTGATGGGTCAAAGGCCCTTCTGGTGGTGGATATGGCCGTGATGGAGTTGGATGGGCCTGCCCCATTGTGGTACGGCAGAGGGTTCTGCCCAATATCATTTCCCGACGGGGCGGGTGCAGCAGTGTTGAACACCAAGGCCTTCTGGTCCAACAAATCCTGGACTGCATGCTTCAATACCCAGCAGGTATCAGTAGAGTGCCCCGGTGCACCCATGTGGAAATCACAGGTGACCGATGTGTCAAAATTTCTTCCCCTGGTGGCATTCGGGTTAGGCTCCTTCAGAGTCAAGTATTCCCCTTTCAGCAGGGTTGGCAGTAGTTGGGACAGAGATATGGGTAGAGGGGTGAAAACCCGGTTCTTTCTTGCTGCGAACCAGGCATCCCGCTCCTCCTTAGAAAAAGTCCTCCTTGTGTTAGCTGGCACAGAGGGAGAGAAGTTGACATTCAGCGGGGTCTGGTACGACTGCTGGGCCTGCTGGGCCTGTTGGGGTGCCGAGATGTTGACGTGCAGTGGCTTCTTGGCTGGAGGAGCCTGGACCAGGTTCACCTCCCCTTCTTTTCGGGCCCCCGTCTTTTTAAACCCGGCCCCTTTCTTCTGGGCCATGGAGGCAGAGGAATCAGACTGCCCAGTAAGAGTAGAGTAGTCTATCAGCCGTCCTGACCTGACCCCTTCCTCGATCCGGTCCGCTACCTGTACCAGGGCTGCAAAGTTGGTGGTGATCTGGCCCACCAGATGGTTGTAAAAGGGCTGCCCCAGTGTGCCCATAAATGTGGAGATCATCTCCGGCTCTTGCATAGGTGGCCTGACCTGGGAGGCGGCCTCTCTCCATCTCTTGGCGTACTGCCGTACCGGTTCATCCTTCCCCTTGGTCATCCTCATCATGTCGTACCGATCCGGCACGATCTCCGAGTTGAACTTGTACTGGTCCAAGAAAGCATCGGCCAAATCCTTCCACCTCCTAATCCTTCCATGGTCCACTGTAGCGAACCACCGAAGGGCTGACCCGGTCAGACTCCTCTGGAAGAGCTGGATCAGTATTCCATCGTCCCGGCCAAACTGGCACAGGGCCCCGCAGTATAATTTGAGATGGCTCAATGGGCAGCCCGTGCCATCAAACTTGTCAAAATCCGGGCACCTGAACTTAGCCGGTAGACAGACGTCCGGGTACATGCACAGGTCCTCGAAGGTGGTGCCTGCATGGCTGCCTCCCCCCTTCACTTCCTTCAGCTCTGCCTGGATTCTTTCTATCCTCAGCAGCATTTTCCTTTCCATCTCATCCCTTGCCTTTTCTTTTTCCAGTTCTTTCTCAGACTCCGCCATATTTTCCCTGATCAGAATGGGTTCAGGGACTGGTTCAGAAATGGGCTCAGGCATGGGCTGAACCGGAGGCGGAATGTAGGCCTGAGGTGGTGGTGCCTGATGGGAAGTAGATGCCTGGTTCGGGGCTTGGGCCTGTTGGGCCTGAGCCGCCAGTAGGTCCCCCAGCATTTTGGCCAGACCGGCCACTTGCTCCTGCAGTTGAGTAAAGTCCTGAGCAGGGACGGTAGCTTGGGCTTGGTTCTCTTCAGTATTCATTGTTCTTGCTTTGGATCTAGTTACTGGAGCAATGATTGCAAGTGCACCTGGGTTGAATGTACCTGAGGAAAAACAATGAATAGAACATGTTAGTTTCCATTTAACTTGAGTCACACCCCTATATATGTAAACCAGTAGGTTAGGTGAACACCAATCCAGATTTTTTTTTTTTTTGTTTTGATTTTGAATATTCTAGGGCTTCCAAGTGTCCCATTTTTTTTTATTTGATTGATAAAAATAATCAACCAAAGGTGTCTTGGACTACTCTATCCAAGTATCCCACAAATGTTTTGATTTGATTGATAAAAATAACCAACCAAAGGTGTCTTGGAATATTCTAGGGCTTCCAAGTATCCCACAAATGTTTCGATTTGATTGATAAAAATAACCAACCAAAGGTGTCTTGGACTACTCTATCCAAGTATCCCACAAATGTTTTGATTTGATTGATAAAAATAACCAACCAAAGGTGTCTTGGAATATTCTAGGGCCTCCAAGTATCCCACAAATGTTTTGATTTGATTGATAAAAATAACCAACCAAAGGTGTCTTGGACTACTCTATCCAAGTATCCCACAAATGTTTTGATTTGATTGATAAAAATAACCAACCAAAGGTGTCTTGGAATATTCTAGGGCCTCCAAGTATCCCACAAATGTTTTGATTTGATTGATAAAAATAACCAACCAAAGGTGTCTTGGACGACTCTATCCAAGTATCCCACAAATGTTTTGATTTGATTGATAAAAATAACCAACCAAAGGTGTCTTGGACTACTCTATCCAAGTATCCCACAAATGTTTTGATTTGATTGATAAAAATAATCAACCAAAGGTGTCTTGGAATATTCTAGGGCTTCCAAGTATCCCACAAATGTTTTGATTTGATTGATAAAAATAACCAACCAAAGGTGTCTTGGACTACTCTATCCAAGTATCCCACAAATGTTTTGATTTGATTGATAAAAATAACCAACCAAAGGTTTTCATTTTTTTTTGATTTGATTGATAAAAATAACCAACCAAGGTTTTCATGGAATATTCTAGGGCTTCCAAGTGTCCCACTTTTTTTGATTTGATTGATAAAAATAACCAACCAAGGTTTTCATTTTTTTTTTGATTTGATTGATAAAAATAACCAACCAAGGTTTTCATTTTTTTTTTGATTTGATTGATAAAAATAACCAACCAAGGTTTTCATTTTTTTTGATTTGATTGATAAAAATAACCAACCAAGGTTTTCATGGAATATTCTAGGGCTTCCAAGTGTCCCATTTTTTGATTTGATTGATAAAAATAACCAACCAAGGTTTTCCTTTTTTTTTTTTTTGATTTGATTGATAAAAATAACCAACCAAAGGTTTTTTTTTCTTCTTCAAATTTGCTGAATTTTCTCAGTTTTCAAGTTCCAGAGTTTGACTGACACATGTTTGAGTTGAGTTGGTGTCAAAAAATATGACACCTTGGTTTCCTCTTTGATTTTCAAACTTAGGTTAAATCCTGAAAGAATATTTTATTTTATTCTTTTTTGTTTTTCTTTCTCTTTTTTTGTATTTTGAAACATTTTTTATGCTCTTTTCGGGGTGCCTAAGGATGATCCACAGTGTTTTAGGCATTTTATTCTGAAAACTTGGGCTGAAAAGCCAATTTGTGCATTTTTGAACGTATCCGGTATAACATTCCGGATAATAATATGCCTTATTGTATCCGGTTACCATAACCGGATTCACGCATATGCATTTTTATCCGGAAATATATACCGGATATGAACAGGGTTGTTATTAACCGGCCTGAGTTGCCGGTTATTGCCGAAATGGCCCTTTTTGACTCATTTTTTTCACCAGATTTGATTTTTTTCATTCCCAATTGATGTTCACCTTAATTTGACCCTCAAAACTTGCCCCAAATTGGGCTTGGACATTATATTTGCAAAATCCCCAAATTCATGAAAAGAACATGGTTTTACCTTGCCACCTTGTATTACCTTCATTCAATACGGTATGCACATTATACCTTGGCCTGTAAAACATGCAAACGGCCTTCCCACATTTACACCCAATTCCCCAAACGCAATTGTGTGCTTTTAGCTGAAAACGTGTTTCTCCACCTTCAAGCGTATGGTTTTTTGGGTTTTGGCTTAATTGGCAACTTAGAACTCAAGTCTAGTGATGCCCGGAATCGAATCACAGATCCCATTGTCATCACATCATTGACCCAAATTCTAAGGTAAATGTTTTCACTTTCGCTTTCCGAAGTCACGACCTCGGTGCGCCAAGCTACACACATTCATGGTTCAACTTCCTAATAGGTAAAGGGTAGGCTGTGCAAATTGTTTCAAGTGCTCAAGTGCAATTTTAAATTGTGGTAACATTCACAACGTCCCAGCCCCTTGCCACTCTTTTTCGTAGCCATGCATTCAATTTCAAGCCAAGGCATATATGACAAAATAATGAAGCTAAATACAAGCAAGCAAGCACTAAATATGCACAAAAATATTACATGCCCAAAAAGTGGTATGCAAAACATGTTATTTGTACAAACAACAATCAACTCATGTAAGCATGCTTGAAACCCAAAAGCATTCCCTAAAATCCCAGATTTCATGCTCTTTTTCATGCTCAAAGTATACCATTTCTACCCCAAATTGGAGCCTAAAATTTTAGCACTTACTTGGCATGGTTCAAAGTGTTTCAATGAGGTAAAATATGCTTGAAATCTCCAGAAATATGCACTAAAATTTCCAGAATTTTCATGCTCAAAAGTGCTTCACTTATACTCCAAATTAATGCCCAAAAATTCTAGCCACTACTTGACATGGTATAAAGAGAGTTTTGATGGTAAAAACATGCTTGAAAACTCATATGATGGCTACTGAATTTCAGATTTCATGCTCATGGTTTTCATGCTCACATCATGTCATCCTATACCCCAAAATCCCAAGCATGGCATAAAGCAAACATTAAGCACAACAAAAACTTCATTCATGGGAAACATGCTTGAATACCCAAGACAAACCTGAAATTTCCAGATTTCCAACTTTGTATATTTTTCATGGCATTCTAACCCCAAAACCCATGCTAACACATAATATAGCAAAAGTCATATAACAATGTGGGTTTTTCCCTTAAACCAAATCAAGCAACCTAACCATGCCCTTATCCATGAAAAAATTTTAAGCATCCCATTCAGATTTAAGATACAACAATATTCACAAAAAAGCAAAATAGCAAGCATTCAAAAGTGATGAAAAAGCATGAATATACACAAATAGGCTTAAATCCACAAGTCCCCAGCAGAGTCGCCAGTTGTGAGACATGGGAAAAAATCACCGGAGTGATCGTCCCTCCGTCAACACACGGGCTCAACGCAAAAATTGGGAGAGTCGCCACCATTCATGATTTTGGGGTGAGAATGGACACCAAAGAGTTCAAAAGTAGGCAAAAATAGCCAAAAGAAACATTCTAGGATAAAAATAATCCTACTTGAAAATAAAATCCAGAGATGGGTAAGGGATTAGATTATGAACGGGGGAAGGTGTTAGGCACCCCCATTCATCCACACGAAGTGGTTGCCAAGTGTATGCTCATGCTAAAAACAAAGTAAGAAAGCTTGCTAAAAATCATGAAAAATCCTAGAAAAAGGAACAATGTATGATATTTTCACATGAAGATCTAAATGGATTTTAGATCCTCTCTTATGTCAATATCACTTCTGGAGTATTTCAAAAGATGGAAATCAAAGTAAAAGTGGCTAAAACCAAGTTGAGGCAAATCCGGGAATTTTGGTAAAAAGTAAGGTCCTTTGCCTTAAAATCATTCAAATCCAATTCTGAATTGAACCAAACCAAATCCATTTGAAAGATTAGGGTAAATAAGAGTCTCATGCAAAATTTCACTTCATCCCAATGAAAAATCTAGGAGTTATGCTCCTTTGAAGTTGCTGTTGGGGATTTTTAAAAGTAGTAAGTGGGCAACTTTGGAAAATTGTCTAGAAAAATCCACTACATAGAAATCCGTGAAACTTGGTGTGATTGAAGTTTGTATGGCCATCTTTCAACAGAAACTAGCCTCATACAAAAATCCCTTCGGACGTGCCTTGGGTGGTCTCCCGAACAGGCCCCGAAGATCACAGATTTACCCAGAAAAATGCAAATGAGCAGTTCTGAGTAAATCGGCTACCAATAATTCAAATGGAATCCAAAAATTATGAAACCAACTGGATTTGAAAATAGACTCATAAAGGAGTACTCAGAAACAAAAATCACTCGAATCGGACTTAAAACGAACACATGGCGGTCCGTCGAAGTGACAAGTTCTGTACTTGGACCTGAACTGTCCACTTAACTTCGACAGAGAAGTGTCAAAAATCGGCTAGATAAAAATTCATGAAATTTGGTGGACATAAACTAGACAGCCTCACCTTTCCCATGGTTCTGGAATCACCCCAAAATTCATCCGGATGATGAAGTTATGGGCGTCCGAAGTAAGGGTACAGGTGCTGTCAAGCTAAGCCACTTTTGAAGAAATCCAAATCCGAAAATTGACAAAAAGTGTGTGATTCGTGTGAGATGAATCCAAAACCTTTGAAAAACATTTGAAAACATTCCAGAATTTGATTGAGGCCATTTATTAGAGATTTATCACAATGAATGCAATAAACCCCAAATATGAGCCTATCCCGCCAAAATAGTGTAATATGTGTGCAAAAGTGAAAAACCAAGCAAGATCAATACAACATGCGTATAGATTCAATAAAATAGGTTCTAGCATAGCCTAGGGTTCCGTTCCATTATCGTTTCCCTCTGTTCTCTTTAAGATAATCAAGGGTACTTTGAATATGGAACGGTTTACAATCAATCAAAAAGGCCTTATGCTACATAGGTTCTAGCACTAGGGTCAATCCCCAGTCTCGTTTCTCCTAGATCCGCCTTCACGTTTTACGGCTAGGGGAGTCTTGAGATACTTTGAGCTGGGGAAGGATTTCCACACATACAAACAAGGCTTTACACTACAGAAAGGTAGAAGAAGAGATCTAGATCTAGGAATGTAAAGACAGAAAATAAAAAGAAAAGTTGAGGCTTACCTGAGTTCTGGAGACGATTCCACAGCGGTTTTCTTCTTCTCTTGGAGTTCTTCTTTGCGAGAATTCAAAACAAGAGTTGTGTGCCATTTGCTCAAGGAGGAGGCTCCTATTTATAGGCAAGGGCTAAGGTCATTGGTAGACACAACTTAATGTCTAGAACCCCTCCAACCTAAACCCTAAGGTTATTTCCGCGATTTCCCCTCATTTAATGAGGGACATGATGGTAAAAGTGAAAAGCTCTCGGAAAACCCTAATTTTGAGCAAACTTAAGGTATCCGGTATATCAGACCGGATAACAAAGGGCCTTAAGGTATCCGGTACATGGTACCGGATACGCTAAGGCCCACACGTATCCGGATAATCATTCCGGATACATGAATGAGTACTTGTATCCGAATACTCTATCCGGATACAGGCAAAAGTTTATTTTCTTCAAATTCTGTGCTGGCTTTCCAGGAGATAATGATTTTTGATGATTGTTTGTGCAATTTGGGGTGTCTACAAGAATGTAAAACAAAAAAATAAAGAAGTTCCAGGCTTACCTGGGTTTCTAGGAGCAATACGGCAGCGGTTCCCTTCTTCACTTGGAGCTCTTCAATCTTCAACTTCTGGCTCTCAAACTCTTGGCCATTTGCTTGAGGAGAGGCCTCCTATTTTTAGGCAAAGGCTAGGGTTAGGGGGAACCCTAATGGTAGACACAAGGAAGTGTCTAGCATTCTCCCACCTAACCCTAGGGTTATTTCCGAGATTTCCACTTCTTAAACACGGGATAAGATAGTAAAAAGTGAAAACTTTCGGAAAACCCTAATTTTGAGCAAAACCTTGTATCTGACAACTCAGGTCGGATACAAGCAATTATCTTTGTATCCGACGAAATCCATCGGATACAATTGAATTTATTTGTATCCGATGCATTCTGTCGGATACAAAGAACAAGTTTATTTTCCGATTTTTTATGTCGGTTACAAAAGAAAGATTGATTTTGGCCAATTTTTCATCATTTTCTCTGCGCAATTTTGGGGTGTCTACAATTGGGATATGGATTATGAAGAAAAGTTATAGTAGGAATTTTATTTGTGGTGTTTTCTACAATTTCCACTATGAGATGTTATTAGAATCTTTGAATTTTATTATAACTTTAATATGATTCGTACATTTGTCTTAATATTGTTGTTGGCTTATGAGCAAGGTCATTCATGGAAGGCAGAATCTGAAATATTTTCTTTAAGGTGTGTAGAGTTTGAAGTCAATTGTTTTATTTTTCTTGAATAATAAAGCCTTTCACCTCAAGCAGTTGCAGATGTGTAGGGTAAAAGAGTTTGAATTCCAGGAAAATTTTCTTTTAAAGTTATAGAATTGAGTTTTAAATATTTTGTGTTTCTATGTCATATATGCAGAATGGCTGGAAAAGGGTCTAGGAACCAAACTAGAAGTTCTAATGAGGGACATAGCTCCCAAATGGAGGATATTATGAGGGTGTTAGGTAGTATGGCAAATATGATGCTGAGGAGCTTGGAACAGAATGCTAGAGTTGCACCACAAATCCTCGCACCAGTAGAACAGCATATGACTCCAATGGAGAGGTTCCAGAAAATGTCACCACCTATATTTAAAGGACAGCTGATCCAGTAGAAACTGAAGAATGGATGACAGATATTGAGAAAATCTTTGAAAGTATGGTGTGTAGATATGAAGATAAGGTGAAGTTAGCTATGTTTGTACTTAAGGGAGAAGCTTACAAATGGTGGTAAATGACTGCAAGGACTCGTACTATCGAAGGAGTTACATGGGAGCAATTTAAGAAGCTGTTTTTCGAGAAATACTATCCGGAAAGCTACAAAAGAGAAAAGGCATTGGAGTTCTTGAAATTGGAACAAGGAAGCATGTCTGTGACAGAATATGAGGCTCAGTTTACTATGCTATCACAGTTTTCTCCTCAGTCAGTGGAAGACAAGGTAGCAAAGGCACAGAAGTTTGAAGAAGGACTTAGAGCAGGCATCAGATCTAGTGTGGTACCTCTACGTCTCAAGACATATGCTGATGTTGTGGATACAGCAAGGTTGGTAGAAAGGGAATTGAACTCAATGCAGGTATCAAGGGACCAAAGGGTTGGTATGTAGGATCAGAGAAGGAGGCAGAATTATAGCTCACCATCATGGCATAGTCAGAACAGAGATAAGAGGCCAAGAGTTCAAGAGGCCCCAAGACAAGAAGGTAGAAATTTTAGATCCGGGTTTAGAGTGTAGAATGAGTCAGTAAAATGCTTCAATTGTAGGGCATTTGGGCATTTCCAGAGAAATTGCCCCAATCCACGTAGACAGATCCAACTGTTGAGGCAAGTAAGGAGTGCACCAGCTCTACCACCTTCTCAAGGCAGAGTCTTTGTCATGCAAGCAGAGAAGGATGATGCTCAAAATGTAGTTGTGGAAGGTACTGTACTACTTTTCATACTCTAGTTCATGTCTTGTTTGATACGGGTGCATCGCATTCTTTTATTTCTTTGGATTGCATGAATGCCTTAGAATTGGATAGTATATGTGATGATGCATGTCTATTTGTGAGTAATCCTTTGGGAGGTCTTGTTAAGTTGAGAAAAGTCTACAGAGATTGTGAAATCAGAATAGGGGATGAAGTGTTGGAAGCAAACCTGATGGCTTTGGATATGAGGGAGTTCGATGTCATTATTGGCATGAACTTGTTGGCTACTTATTGTGCCAATGTGGCGAGAAGATAGTGACATTCTACCCTCTAGATAGACCAAGCTTCACTTTTGATGGTTCTGAGTTACAGTTTTGGAATCTGGGTACGTTAGCATTGATAGAAGAACAGAAGATGAACCCTATAGACCAGATTCCAGTAGTTTGTAATTATGTAGAAGTATTCCAAGAGATACCTGGATTGCCTCCTAGACGTAAGATAGATTTTCAGATAGAGTTGTTGCCAAGTGCAACACCTATCTCACAATCAACTTATAGGATGGCACCAAAAGAGTTGAAGGAGTTGAAGGAACAATTGGATGGGTTATTGAAGCTAGGATTCATCAGACATAGCACGTCACCGTGAGGAGCCCCAGCATTATTTGTGAAGAAGAAGGATGGCTCCCTAAGATTATGTGTAGTCTACATAAAACTTAATCAAATGACCATAAAGAACAAGTACCCTCTACCTAGAATTGATGAGTTGTTTGACCAACTCAAGGGAGCTCGTTATTTCTCTAAGATAGATCTAAGATTGGGCTACCATCAGCTCAGGATTAAGGAGGAGGATATTCAAAAGACGGCTTTTAGGACAAGGTATGGGCATTATGCGTATGTGGTGATGCCCTTTGGATTGACAAATGCTCCGGCCGCTTTCATGGACCTAATGCACCAGATCTTCCGTGCCTTTGTAGATAAGTTTGTCGTAGTCTTTGTAGATGACATCTTGATCTATTCAAGGACACGAGAAGAACATGAACAACATTTGAGTTTCATTTTGCAGATGTTGAAGCAGCATGTCTTGTATGCCAAGTATGAGAAGTGCAAGTTTTGGAAGGAAGAAGTAAAGTTCTTAGGACATGTTGTGTCCAAGGATGGGATATCTGTAGACCCATCTAAAGTAGAGGCTGTATTGAAGTGGGAATCGCCTAGATCAGCGACAAAGGTAAGAAATTTCTTGGGTTTGGCTGGATATTACCAGAAGTTTATAGAAGGATTTGCTAAAATTGCAGCACCATTGACCAAGCTCACAAGAAAGAATGAGAAATTTGTATGGTCCCATGAGTGCGAAGCAGCATTCCAAGAGTTGAAAGCTAGATTGACTTTAGCACCTGTATTGACATTACCTGTCAATGGCAGAAATTATATAGTGTACATGGATGCTTCATTGCAAGGATTGGGTTGTGTTTTGATGCAGGATGGGAAGGTTATAGCTTATGCATCTAGGCAGTTGAAGCAACATGAGCTTAACTATCTTACCCATGACTTGGAATTTGCTGCTGTGGTATTTGCTTTGAAATTGTGGAGGCATTACCTATACGGGGAAAATTTTGAACTGTTCTCCGATCACCAAAGCTTAAAGTACCTATTCTCCCAGGAGTTGAATTTAAGGCAGCGTAGATGGACGGAATTGGTGAAAGATTATGATTTTACCTTGCAATACCACCCGGGAAAAGCAAACATTGTCACAGATGCGTTGAGTAGAAAGCCTAGAAGCCTCTTTATCATGTTTGATTGCTTAGGAAAGTGAGTTCAAAAGAGTGGTAAATGATTTAGATTTAGAACCAGTTGAGCAGCTCACCCATATGTCCTTATCTAGATTGATTATACAACCTAGTATAATTGAAAGGATTATTGAAAGACAAAAAGAAGATCTAGGGTTGATAGCTCTGGCAACAGATGACTCTAAGGCAGATTGGGCCGTGCATGCAGATGGTGGCATCAGATTCAAAGGCAGACTGTGTATTTCCCAGGAAGGTGGTTTGAAGGAAGAAATCATGAACGAGGCTCACAAATCTAGATATACAGTATACCCTGGTGGGAATAAAATGTACAAGGATTTGAGGAGAGTATATTGGTGGAAGGGCATGAAGTGGGATATAGCAGATTGGGTGAATAGGTGTGCCATATGCCAACAGGTAAAGGCTGAGCATCAACAACCAGCAGGACTCCTTAAACCTTTGCCTATTGGTAGGTGGAATTGGGAAGATATTTCTATGGACTTTATTCTGGGGTTGCCTAGAACCATAAGCAGTTATGATGTAATATGGGTGATTGTAGACCGATTGACCAAATCAGCTCACTTTTTACCAATCAAGCACACCATCAACATGGAGGGGTTGGGAAAGTTATACGCGGATGAGATTGTGAGGTTGCATGGAATACCAGTATCCATTGTATCAGATTGGGATATGCATTTCACATCTGAATTTTGGAGGAGTATGCATAGAGCTTTGGGAACAAAACTGTATTTCAATACTGTTTACCACCCTCAAATTGATGGGCAAACAGAAAGGGTTAACCAAGTTTTAGAGGACATGTTGAGAATGTATGTTGGAGTTTAAAGGGAGTTGGGATTGCCACCTACCATTGATTGAACTTGCTTATAATAATAGCTATCAGTCAAGCATTGGTATGGCACCTTATGAGGCTTTGTATGGTAAACCGTGAAGATCTCCAGTTTGTTGGACTGAAGCAGGAGAAAGAGCTATGGTGGGCCCAGATTTGATACAAGAAACTTCTGATAAGGTTAAAGTAATTAAGGATAGACTAAAGACAGTCCAGAACCACCAGAAAAGCTATGCAGATCGACGAAGAAGACCATTAGAATTTGAAGAAGGAGATAAAGTGTTTTTGAAAGTATCGCCAATGAAGGGGGTGTTTTGATTTGGAAAGAAAGGAAAGTTGGCATCTAGATACGTGGGGCCCTTTGAGATTTTAGAAAGGATAGGAGAGGTAGCTTATCGGTTGAAGCTGCTTGTTCAACTATCCTCAGTACAAGATGTGTTCCACGTGTCAATGTTGTGAAAGTGTATTCAAGATCCTTCTCATGTGCTAGAATTGAAGTTAGTACCCATTCGGGAAGACGTGACTTATGTGGAGACTCCTATCCGGATCCTTGATAAGAAGAAGCATGTGATGAGTGTGAGACACGGGAAAAAAATCACCAGAATGATCATCCCTCTGTCAACACACGGGGCTCGATGTAAAATTGGGAGAGTCGCCACCATTCAGATTTTGGGTGTGAATGGACACCAAAAGAATTAAAGTTAAGCAAAAAATAGCAAAAAAGTGCTAAAAGGCAAATTCTAGGGTAAAAATAGCCCTACTTGAAAATCAAATCCAGAGATGGGTAAGGGGATTAGATTATGAACGGGGGAAGGTGTTAGGCACCCCCATTCACCCACACAAGGTGGTTGCCAAGTGTTTGTTCATGCTAAAAGAAAATAGGAAGCTTGCTAAAAAATCATGAAAAGCCTTGAAAAAGGAACAAGTGTATGATATATTCACATGAAGATCCAAATGGATTTTAGATCTTCTCTTATGTCAATATCATTTCTGAAATGTCATAAAAGGATAAAAATCCAAGCAAAAGAATGTACAAAGCCAAGTTGAATCAAATCCCGAATATTCGGTAAAAAGAATGACATTTCTCTTGAAATCACTCAAATCCAATTTTAAATCAAATCAAACCAAATCCCTTTGAAATATTATGGTAAATAATAGTCTCATGCAAAATTTCAAGCAATTCCGAGTGAAAACCTAAGAGTTATGTTCCTTGTAAGGTTGCTGCCGGAGAAAATCAAAAGTAGCAAGTAGACAACTTTGGAAAATCACCTAGAAAAATCCACTCCATAAAAACCCACGAAATTTGGTGTGATTGAAGTCTGTATGACCATCTTTCAAAAAAAACTAGCCTCATACAAAAACTCATTCGGATGTGCCTTGGGTGGTCTCCCGAACAGGCCCCGAAGATCACAGATTTACCCAGAAAAGTACTAATGAGCAGCTCTGAGTAAATCTGTTACCAATAATTCAAATGGAGTCAAAAAATTATGAAACCAACTGGATTTAAAAATATACTCATAAAGGAGTGCCCAGAAACCAAAATCATTCGAATCGGACTTAAAACAAACACATGGCGCTCCGTCGAAGTGACAAGTTCTGTATTTGAACCTGAACTGTCCAATAAACTTCGACAGAGAGGTGTCAAAAATCCGCTTGATAGAAATTAATGAAATTTGGTGGATATAAACTAGACAGCTTCACCTTTCCCAGGGTTCTAGAATCACTCCAAAATTCATCCGGACGATGAAGTTATGAGTGTCCGAAGTCGGGGTACAGTTGCTGTCAAGCTAAGCCCTTTTTGAACAAAAACAACTCAAAACTGTGACAAAGTGTGTGTGATTCGTGCAAGATGAATCCAAATCTTTTAAAAACCATTTCAAAACATTCCAGAATTGATTGAGGCCATTTATTTCAGATTTATCACAATAAATGCAATAAACCTAAAATATGAGCCTATCCCGCCAAAATAGTGCTATGTAAGTGCAAGTGTGAAAAACCATATAAGATCAACAGAACAACATAGCATGCATACATATTCATCAAAATAAGGTTCTAAAACAACCTAGGGTTCCGTTCCATTATCGTTTCCCTCTGTTCTCTCTCCCCGTTAAACACGGTTCTTCAAGATAATCAAGGGTACTTTGAATATGAAACGGTTTTCAATCATTCAAAAGGCTTTATGCTACATAGGTTCTAGTACTAGGGTCAATCCCCAGTCTCGTTTCTCCTAGATCCTGCCTCCACGTTTTACGGCTAGGGGGAGTCTCGAGATACTTTGAGCCGGGGAAGGATTTTCACACACAAAGAAGGCCTTATTCTACAGAAAGGTAGAAGAAGAGATCTAGATCTAGAAATATAAAGACAGAAAATAAAATAAAAGTTTGAGGCTTACCTGGGTTCTGGATGCACTTCCGCAACGGTTTCCCTCTTCTCTTGGAGTTCTTCTTGGCGAGAATTCAAAACAAGAGTTAATGGCCATTTGCTTGAGGAGGAGCCTCCTATTTATAGGCAAAGGCTAGGGTTGTTGGTAGACACAACTTAATGTCTAGAACCCACCAACCTTAACCCTAAGGCTGTTTCCGAGATTTCCCCTCATTTAATGAGGGATATGATGGTAAAAAGTGATTTTTCTCGGAAAACCATAAGTTTTGAGCAAAACTTATGTATTCGGCATATCAGGCCGAATACACAAGGGCTTTAATGTATCCGGCTTATGATGCCGGATACACTAAAGCTTCCTTGTATCCGGCCTTTTCCACCGGATACAAAGAGGAGTACTTGTATCCGGCCTGAGTTGCCGGATACAAGGAAAAAAGCCTTTTTTCCAAATTTTAACACAGGCAATACTTATTTACATGTAATATCGTTTAAGTAAATGTCCTCGTATTTTTTAATCTCCATTTACTTAAGATATTACATGTAAATAAGCAAACACCCCCCCCCCCATTTGAATCCATTAAAAATAGTTCCAAACCCAAATTCCAAGTGAATAAAAAATCAACTTTCCAGTTCTAGGCAAAATTCCGATTTTTCAGGTCTGGAAAAAAGGTTCAATATGTTAAAACCAAGGTATTCGTCAAGATTTAAAATCTCAAAAAAATTCTTTTATGCAATAACATGGCTAAAAACCTGATTACCGGGAAAAATTATCTTGAAATCTAGCTTTAAAAAATATTTCATTTTCTGGGGTCAAAAGTCAACAAAATTCAACCGGAAAAAGCTTGACTTTGCACAAAAGATTGAATTCGGGCCTTTTCCTTTTCTGTTTTGGATTCAAATGGGTTAAGTATCTCAAACCCAATGCAAAGAATTGAAAATTCCAATAAAATATTTCTCTCCTTCAAGATTTATCAAAAATCGTGCAATTTTGGGGTGTCTACAATGAGGAGGAAAACCATTTCACTAGTGAAGGTGCAATGGAGTAATCATGGGGAAGCTGAAGCAACTTGGGAGCCAGAGATGGAAGTGAGGGAAAAATATCCCTATTTATTCACCGAATAGGTATGTGGTTTTAACGTTGTGTTATTACTTAATTTCAAGGTCGAAATTCTTTTAAGGTGTGTAGAATATAAGGACCCAGTCAACTTTTCAACGTTGACCAGGGTTTACCCTATTGGCTAATCAAAGATCCTACGTAGACATTAAATTGGAGGGTTGAGATTAAGTCTCACACCCTAAGGACTAGATGGGGATTATAAATTTAATTAAAGGATATTAAAGGAATTTTACTTCATAAGTATAAAATAAGGAATTAGGGTTATTTTATTATTTTGGCATCATTGATTTGGGGAATTGTATGTGACGATCAAGAGAGAGAAGGAGGAGAAGTTGACGTTGAGTTCTTGCTTTGATCTTCGAAAAGATCAAAGTAGGTGTTGTTATTCCATTCCCTATATCTTGATTTGCTAGAATGTGGTAAGTAGATCAAAGATTTATATTGAGTTGGAAGTTTTAGCTCTTAGAATAGGTTATTAGAATGTATTCATGATTTATGGTTAATGGTATGATTTGAAATAATATGTTTAATTGATTGATAATCCGTGACTGTGTAAACTACAAATCGAAATTCTCTGTTGTTTTCTAGTTCGATTCTTAAAATCTATTAATTCTTCTTTCTGGTTCGATTCTTAAAATCTGTTAATTCTTGAAACTGTGTGGAAACTTCGACTGCCATAAGATCACCCTGTAATTAGAAAGATTGATCAAGATTTGTGAGTGGTTAGGAAGAAGAAGAAGAATGAAAACAGAGTAGAGAAGAGATGGGTGGCTGCCGTATAAACTAGAGAGAGAACAAGTGAGGTTATTGGTTGCTGTGGAGAGAGAACTGATGGATACCTTGCAATCTTGCCAAAACAATTATAACAGCTAGAGAATTTAGAAAGGAAAACAAATAAAATAAAATTTTCAGAGAATATAAAGGGGGTCTATTAACTTATGAATTCGGAAGAGAGAGAGTAAGAGAGTTTTATTGATCTTTTATTTTTCAGAGGAAAGAACGTGAGGGAGAGAGGAAAAATAAATAAATAAATAAATAAAGAAGAGAGATAGAGATGTCAACCCCTTTTCTGAGAAAAGATGTGCTCAATTCGTCAAATAGAGTCGACTACTTTTATATATTTAAAGTTTGGGTAACACTAACCTTATAATTAGAGAAGGGGCAGTGGTCTTCGTGAAGAGATTTGAACTATTCTTAATCAATAATTTTTAATATTTAAAGATTAGGTAATGTGAACTTTTATTTAAATATTTGGGTTTTAAAAAAAAAGTGATTCCTTTCTGAACTGGTTTGTTTGTTATTTAAATGTTGATTAATGGAACTTATAAAGTCTACCAGGGTAGCAGTGGGAGAAGGACCCTTGAGATTTGTAAAGTCTGGCAGGGTATATACAGTGGGGGAGAAGGACCCATGAGACTTGTGAAATATAGCAGGGTGGCAGGGAGGAAAGTCCCATTTATGCGGAAGAACCTCCAATTGTGTGATTGACTATACATGTAATGCTTGCACGTGGTATGTGTAGATTCTAAGAATAATGATTGTACCACATGATATGTAATGAAATACAAGAAAGTGGATGTTATTGATTTCTGCATACTATTATATATACCTGTTAGAGACTAAATATGAAGATTAATTGCTATATTTTGTGAATCTTGTTATATGGAGTGAAATAGCTCCATCTACTGAATCGTCGTACTCATTCCTACTGATTAATTTCAGGTCTTGAGGAGAACGCAGAACCAGAGGGACAGTGAAAGATTTTTCTCTTAAGTTACTAGTTCTATTTGTGATAGGTAGGTTTGAACATTCTTATAGTGATAGGATTTTATTGGGATATGGATTATGAAGAAAAGTTATAGTAGGAATTTTATTCATGGTGTTTTCTACAATTTCCACTATGAGATGTTATTAGAATCTTTGAATTTTATTATAACTTTAATATGATTCGTACATTTGTCTTAATATTGTTGTTGGCTTACGAGCGAGGTCATGCTTTGGGATACGAGCCTATGAAAAAAGCTGTATATTGCAAAAATAAAAGCAAAAAATGTTTTTTTTAAAGCATATGAAGACTCGTCATTGGCATGCTTCTTGTGCTTGGTCCTGCCCAAACGTTATGTTTCAAGCTGTAATGATAGGCCAGCCAGACTATGCGTAAATGGGCTGGCGACCTATAAAGCTCAATCGACCATATCACGGCTATAGTCTTTGTGCTATGTCATGCCGGGAATGATATCGTCTGCAATACGTTACTGCATTGCAGATTGCAATGGCCGTGAGATGCTACCATGTGGAGCATCTCACGGTCATGTTTTTTTCATTTATGTAAATGTGTCAAGTGGGTCCCATTTGAATAAACACTGACCGTGAGATGCTCTACTTGGTAGCATCTCACGGTAAAATCAATCTGCAATGTAGTAAAGCATTGCAAACGGTTTCAATCCGTCGTGCCGTGCCTTAAGTAAGCCCCATTTGATACTCCTACACAGTGGGAAATAGTTGAAACTGTGAATTAAGGTTAATTGACCTATTTGATATTCAAACTCATTTTATTGTATTTCAATCAAAATGCAATCAAGAAAGACATAAGCTCTTGTTTGGCATTAATTCTAAATGTGGACAAAAATGTGTTTGAACGATTTGAAGAAAAATGAGTTTGAAGTTGTTTGGTAACCAATTATTCGTTCTTGCAGAGGTTATAAATATTACAAGTTTGCAATTATTAAAACTTAGAAGAAGCTTTCATAAACGACAAGTTTTTCCTTTGTCATATAAAAGAGTCTTTAAAACAAGTCTAGGGTGATTTCCTTTGGCACCGTATTTTTTAAAACTCATATACAAGGTGGAACGAAACACATGTTTTGTTATTGGAACTCATTATAAGCCATCGAATGAGTTTCCAAAACGAATGCCAAATGATGCCTTAAGAATTGGTTTTAGAATGAATATTAAAAATTGATTCCTATAAGTTACTTATGTGGAGGGATGCAACTCAGTCCGATTTGGTTCAGGTTGATCTCAACCCAAGACCAAACCAAAGGTTTATGACTACCAACCCAACATTAAACTAACATAAATTGACAACCAATTACATGAACAACAATCCCAATAAAAACATTTGAAAAACCCTAAACCCAAATCAACCCAACCCAAATTTCACACTCGGTTCTGTTTGGTTCGAGTAAGGCCAATTTCCTCGATAACAAATATAAAAACTATAAATCATAACATCATTTACTATGAGTCATTAGTTCATTACACATTATATATTATAAATTTACAATACCAATACATAATTAGCTAATAGCCCTCAACTCAAAATCGGACCAACTAATTTGGTTTGTTAGGAACCAAAACCAAACAAAAAGTAATAAAACCCAAACCAAACCAAACCCAAATGCGGTTTGGATCGGATGGTTTTCGGGACCTAAGTACTTTTGTGTGACCATAGGTTCGATATCACAAAGTCAAAATACCTATTTTCAATAATGATTGGTTTGTCTCACACTAAAGAGTAAATTTTCACATTACCTACTAGAATCTATTGTGCAGCACATTGTGGATCCCTTGCTAACAACGATTCGCGGACTATACAGCCTCTATCTACAGGCTTTTATGCAAGCTGAACAGGATGCTGCCACATGGACAAAAACTTTTGCAGCCTCAAACGGCATTCATTTCCTCAAACTTTAACGGGCAAATAAAGCAAACGTTACTGTTTGCTTTATTGTTTCCGTCAGCCCCTATTTTTACCCAAACGAACCCGCCCCATTTCAAATTTCAATTTTTACTTTGTCTGCAAAACTGTCGTACTACCTGACAAAACGAACCTTTTTTGGACTTCTATGTCTTCTTCTTCTATTATGTCTTCGTCTTCTTCTTTACTTTTACTTTACTTTGTTTTCTGCAAACTTCGCCCAACTCAACCCGTAAGTAGCCTTTTAAACTATTTCTCTCTCTCTCTCTCTCTCTCTCTCTCTCTCTCTCTCTCTCTCTCTAAGAACAAGAGCAAGTACAAGTGCTCTATCTATCCCACAGCACCGGTGTTTCAGAGGGGCCTTAGGGTTTGCTTCTCTCTCTCTCTCTCTCTCTCCCTCCCTCTGAGTTGTTCGTGCATTTGTTGTGGATTTAGTGTAGTTCGTGCATTTGCTGTGGATCTGAAGAAGATAAAGGGGATTTCACTTTAGTATGAAGGCGGTTTAGAAGGCTTTTTGAATTCTTAGGGGGTCTTGAGAGTCACTAGTTCTGGGTAGAAGAGAGTTGTCTTTGAATACTTCTACCACTTGTAATGCATATATAGCATTCACATGGGCACAAAATTGCAGTTCTCAAATCTAAATTTGTTTGGTCAGTTTGCCGGTATAATTATTATAGGGTGAAAAATTGGAATGGTTGCTGATACAAGGGTTGTATTGTGATACTTGCTTGTGCTATACAAGTGAAATTTGATATTAATATTATTAAAGGATGAATTGTAAGGAGAATGTATGGGCTCATTCAGAAAATTTGTATCCATCTATTTACCCATATTTATATTCATGTTTTTGGTCTTGTAGGGTCTCAGGTGGTCAAGTTAATTTGCTATTGAAGTTCATTTATTTTGAGAAATTTATTGATATATAAACTACACAATAATGGTAAAATGTTGCGTCATCTTTGCTTTCTTTTTCCATGACTGATGATCCCTATGTAAATGGCATGCAATGAAATCTGATAGTTCGTTTTTTTCCTTTCCATTTTCCATTTTTCATTTTCCTTTTCCTTTCTTTGATGGTTCTGGAGTTCTTGTTAATTCAAAAAATTTTAATGGAAGAACTTGAGTTGGAAGAATTTCCATATTATGTGTTAATTAAACATGATGCAGCTTAGAGTGATACTTTGATGTGGATTGTTCAATGTCTTTGATGAGTGAATTTGTACCTGTTATTATATTCAAATTTTGAAACTCTATGACACTTGAATCATCTGATTTTTTCAATCCATGGACATGAATATGGACAAGCATATATAGAATTGTCTTTGAATACGTCTACCACTTCTAAACTAGACCGACCTCCTTCGGAGATCCATTTTTTTATTTTAAGACAAATCGAAATTTTCAACCAAGAATTTTTAAAAAAAAAGGCTTATACCCATGTGGGTTAATTAGTTTAAATGCAAAATTATGCATTAATAGGTTTGTTTTAATGTAAAATGATTTTACAAAGTAAATTCTTTTACATGAATTTAATCTTTCTGCACTAACAAGTCTTTTTTTTTTTCAGGCATGAAGCTGACTTAGCTTTTGTTGCTGCATAGGCTCTTCAACATGATGACAATGAGATGTAGATGAGTTGTGGAGCTGAATTTGCATCTTGCCTTCTGTAATTGAATGGCCAAAACGAAACCAATATTATGTATTAAAACTATGACAGTTTAAGACTTCTTGTGTTTTTTTTTTTTTTTTTTTTTGATTGTAAACAATTGTTCTTAAACATTATCATGATAGCTGATTTGTCTGTGATCAGTGGTAAACAATCCAGGGTATGAATTTATTTCCATCCACAATTAATGCTTTACTTGGTAGATGTATCTGTTGAAACCAGGTAAGCAATCTATATGATCGTTATCTCAGAAGTATATAATAGAAAAAATAATTCCTACCAAAAAACAGTGCTACAAGTTAAAGAATTTACCATAAGCATGAGGTGTTAGTCACCTGCTTGGACAGTGTGGATCTTATCCTGCATCTTGAGCTGATTGTTCCCTGGTTCCTCGCATTTGCTGCACTCTAAAAGTTTGCCTCACCTGCTAGAATTAGCTTAGCACCTTAAAAGTGTGCCTCACCTAGAATTTTCAATTCTTTGCATCTTAAAGTTGTATATTTTGTAGGAAATGGAAAGAAACCCATGAAAACTTCTGTTTAGGAATTCCATGCGCTGGTCCTAGATGGCTTGTTCTTGGAAGGGTTTGTTCATCCATTGGTTATCTGTGGGATCGGGGTGGGCATGGTTTTGAAAAGCCTGAGGAATTTTATGGCAGGCTTGGTCATTCATGAGAAATCTCGGGCTAGCCCAACCCATTGTTCTTATTATATATTATATATAGTATTATATATGTAATTTTATATCAAATATGCTATCTATGAAATGTTTGATTAGGATTTTGAATCCCAACATCCCATATATTAAGAACACTTTGATGCTTAATATGGGGACCGTTTTACTCTACGGCCATTCGTCATACGAACCAAGAAATGATAAGCAAAATGCCACTTAGACAAGACCAAGAAATTCAAACATACAGAAAGCTTCAACTTTTTCCGTAAAAAAATTACACATCAGGGTTACAAGATTACCCGATAAAAAAGACCCCACAAATAGACAAAGATGAAGACCCATACCAGAGACATTTTCAGATTGCCCATTCTTAATGCATTCTTGCTCAAACAACTTCCCAGGAGAAATCCTACGGCCATCAGAACCATTTTCGTTGCATATTGCTTTATCAACAAACTTTGTCTTCAACTTGCCAAGCACCAAAGAGCTACAAGGTAAGTCGAAGGGTGCATCTTGCGATAAAGACAATCCCAATGATGTTTCAGGTAGTTGAATGTCTGACTGGAGGTCAGTCCTCTCTTTCAACTCTGTCTCGAGCCCAGTACAATTGGCACCAGAATTGGGTATCGATATATTAGAATGCTGGTCCTTGTCTACTTCTAGGACAAATAGAAACTTCTCACTTAGTTCTTGAGTCTGCTGCCCTTCAACAATGGAAACAACAACAGCTGTCTCTCCAGGATCAGCAACAGCTACTGACATTTTCCCAGAGAAGGAATCCTCTAGCAAACATTCAAGTCTATCAATTTCTGAAGCAGACTGGTCATTTGGTCTCTGTATTGGTACTACATCAGATTTCTGCGGCACTTCATCAGTTAGACACCAATAAGAAAAAGATAAATAAGATGATCAAATAAAACTAAAAAAATGATCCCCTTCTATCTTAGAAAATTCATGTTCTTGACTCACATAACCACCCCCCACCACGCCCCCCCTCTCTTTTTTCTCCCCTCTCTTAACAACACTGGTCTGCACTTATATACATGTTTTTGGATGATTTCTCACCATCACCCCAGATATTGTTCTAAGGATCTTTTATGGGTGGTTTAAAGCAAGGTTTTGAATTTCGGTTGACCTGGGCGGCACCGAACGGCATTTCGTCGGCGTGCCGACGAAATTCCGCCGATTCGCCGGAAAACGAGATTTTCGTCGGTTTCTGGCGAATCGGTCGAAATTTCGTCGGCACGCCGGAGCGTGCCGACGAAATTTCAAAAAAACATAAAATTTTGCTTTTTTCCCCAAAAAAATCAAAAATTTTACAACAATTCAACAAGCATAAGTTATATACTTCAAAACTGCACTTAAATTACCATGAAAACACAATGTGGCATATAAATCAGTAAATGTAATGATCGGGCCTATTGGGGTGATGCCTGTGTTTGCTATGTTTAAACTTTAAACTTTAAATAAAAAATAACAAAGAGGATCCAAATTTTAAATTAAACTAAAACAACAATATATAAAGTAAAAAATATATAATCATACCGTCAAATCAGACATGAAATGAATGACGTGGTGGCTCAAACCCTGATCTCTCGCCAATAAAATGACAATAGCGCTTCCATCCCATCCGAAATCTGTAATCTCTCTTATATGCACGGACATGTTGCTCATACTCCTCCTGTGTCATATGAGCCATGATACCAACTGGAGGGAAATCATCATAATAGTAGCACGTCTCTTGCTCTGGTGGCGACGGAGGAGACGGCGCAGGATAACCGGGATGCGCGTATGGAGGGGCTACTGGTGCAACTCCAATACCAATAGGTACAACAGGCATAGGATAATATCCGGGCGGATATGGATTCACTGGAAAGATCCCAAATGGATCGGATGTCTGCATGTGTGCTCCAGGATATCCGTATGATGTACTATAACTACTAGTATCTGATGAATCTGCTGACCCAAGCTGCTGAGGATAATAGGCTGGATAGTGTCCCTGGGTCAGCTGTGGTGGATAGTGAGGATACTGCTCTCCATAAGAACTCGATGATCCTCCAAGATCTAAAGATCCGAAACTCTGTGCCACGGAGGACGAGTCATCGTGCATCCCTGTATGCTGTCTCTCCTTGCCTTTCCTCCTCTGAAAGGAATATCCCCCACTCTCATCAGGATCTCTATCTCCGTGGTCAGTATCCTGTGTGGTATGATGGAAAGCCGCCTCTCCAGTAAATGGGCTCAACCCCGGGCCACTGGTGCCAACACCACCATAACCACCATAATCATCATAACCATGACTAGCACCACCATCTCCATCATCATCATCTGAAGATCCGGACTCATCCTCATCATCTGTCTCCCCCTCAATGTCCTCATCAGTCTCCTCCTCATCTGTCTCCTCCCCCTCCTCCTCCTCCTCCTCTGACAATGAAACATGCCTACGGGCTGGGACTGGGGCTGGGATTGGGGCTGGTGTCGTCGCAGTAGCGGAGGAAGGAACAACTCTGATGAGGTTATCCAATGAGTCTCCGCGAACCTCCCCCCTCTCCTCCTCCATAGCTGCGTCTACATCGATGCCCAAGTCTGCTGCAGCCTGGGATATGATTGGGCTAGGACTACGATCAGGCTGATCCATCTCAACACATCTAACCCACTCTGCAAATGGATCCTCGTCATCAACTTGATTACTGAATAACATATCCAAAGGATCATTCACAGTCCCGGCGGCGGTGCCGCGCTCTATCTCTAACTGTTTCGTCCTCAGCCTCATGTTATAATGGCAGAAGACCAACTTCTGTAACCTCTGATAAGCTAGCCGGTTCCTCTGCTTCGTGTGTATGAGTGCGAACGTACTCCAATTGCGCTCACAAGCAGAAGAGGATGCTGTCTGAGCCAATATTCGACATGCTAACTTCCTCAGTGTAGGGGCACTTGTGCCATACATCGCCCACCATTCACCTGCATTTACAAATAGAAAATATTAAAAAATATTTAGAAATTAGAAATTTAAAATATTAATATTCATAATCCCTTGTCACTTACACGGCATCATCTTGTCCCTTGACGCAATCGCTGTAGTCAACCCGAATGAGCCCATCGCATCTCTAAATTGTATGATCTGGTATTGGAATAATTTGAAATGGTCAATACTTAATAATTAATATAACTATTAAGAAAAAGTGATATCCATAACATAAGTGAAGTTAAATGCTACGGCCCCTACCTCGTTTCCAAAATCCCCAACTGATTCTGAATGGGGGTCCAACTTCATGAAAACCTCGTGGACACGAGCGCAGAGATCGTGCTGTGCGCCAAGATTATCCTTATAATGATATTTAGGATTCAAATAATACGCTACATTGACGATTACCAGAAAAAACATCAGTACAATAATTAAAATATAAGTATAAACATGATTCAACATAAAATGATTTAAATTACATTGTAATTATACCTGCTGCATGCAAAGGATGACCTAGCGACTTCATCCATCTGTCTTTAACAATCTTCAGTATCCACTGATGTGATTTGGGTGCTGCGGCCTTAATCTGAGCTTTCATCACCGCCATACACTTAAAAATGGATCCTACGGTAGGATAGGAATCTGTGTCAAGCAGCCGCAGTATACGATATATGGGGTGCAGTACAGCAATCAACTCTCGCACATGCTCCCAAAAAGTATTGGACAAAACAATCTCTTCTACTCTCCTCCCGGTCTCTTTGCGACTCTGAGCACAACTCGTCCATTCGTCACTGGTAAATAGAGCTCTCAATCCCTGCCTGTTGCTCAGAATACTATCCAATGCAATATAGTTCGTACCGAATCTGGTAATCCCTGGCCGAACTAAGTCCCCACCACATTTCTCTCTCATCTTCGCTAGTACGAAATTATGGTTGTACACAAATGTGGTGAGTGCTCGTGCATCCTTCAATGTCGTCAGCACATGGCTTCTCTTGCCAATCTCCTCTAGTATCAAGTCAATGGCATGTGCAGCACAGGGCGCCCAATACAGGTTATACCGTTGCTGTAATGTCTTACCGGCTTTCATGAACGCACTGGCACTGTCTGTCACAATCTGAACGACGTTCTCAACGCCAACCTCCTGTATCACGCTCTCTAATAAGCCGGTAATATATGGCGCATCCTTGATATTGTGTGATGCGTCAACAGATCTCACGAACACTGCCCTGCCTCTACAATACACCATAAAATTGATGATGGACAGTTTAGTAGGACCTGTCCATCCATCACACATGATCGTAACTCCAAACTGCTCCCAGTGGGGTCGTAGTGATGTAATAAACTCTCTCATCTCTGCCTCCTCCTGATCCAAGTACGTACCCATAATCTCCCGTGGCGTAGGAGGCAAGACTCCCTGACCCGACTCCTGGATAACATCGACCATGTTCTTGAAATGGGGGCTCGCTGCTGCATTCGCTGGAATGTGATTGAAGATAAAAAATTTTGATATAAACTTCCCCATTTTCTCCCTGACAGTGCCCTTGCTCCACACATCCTTCAGTTTCTTCTGCTTGGCACCAGATGAACGCCACATACTCGGCTCCATAGGATAATCAGGCATCCTGGTGCTACGTCCAGCCCCAGCCCCATGTCTAGAACTAGGAGTAGGAGCATCAACATCTGCATCTCCTCTAGACGTACCACCCCTGTGAAATCCATGCCTCGCAGCCTCTGCTCTATCAAACTCAGACTGCAAAGATGCTTGCACTGAGGCTCTGAATGCTGCCCTCTCTCCCTCTGTCACATACTCGGGTGGGTACACCATATCATCGTCCTCATCAATATCAGGAGCCACAGAGGGTCCGATAGGCTCTGCCAATCTACGTCTAACCTCCTCCCGTGCATGCCTCTTCCCCTCCCTAGCTGCACTCCCTGATGCCAAGTGTTGTTGCATCAGCTTCTTAACCTCTGGAGGGACTTGACGACAGTTGGCCACGTTATTGTAGCCGTGTGCCAAATGCTGCTTCAATCGTGATACTCCACCACCCTTTATGACTTGGTGGCAATAGTTGCAGACCGTCTTATTTCTGTCTCCCTCAAATCTCGTGCAATGGGCCCAACCAATATCCAGCCTCCTACCAGCATCTCTGCCCTCTCCACTACCACTGCCAGATGCCATACTGTCTATCCGTCTGACTGTCTCTAACAGACTAACCAAAAAGTACTACACTGGAATCTGAACACCTGCACAAACGCACAGACGCACAATAAGTCAATAACAGAGCACAATAACAAATTATAAATATTAATCCACATTAGACAATAGTCACAATACTAACATTACCAACTAATTAATAACTAATTAATTTTCGGATTAATTAATTCCAAAAAATAAAAAATATAAAAAAAAATTATATAAACTCCAATTATTTAACATAAATCATTCTACAATAACTAAATCAATTTAATGAATTTAATTTGCGTATTTATCTTTTTTTATTAATTTTATTAATAAATAATTAATTTTCGGATTAATTAATTCCAAAAAATAAAAAATATATAAAAAAACTATATAAACTACAATTATTTAACATAAATCATTCTACAATAACTAAATCAATGTAATGAATTTAATTTGAGTATTTATCTTTTTTTATTAATTTTATTAATAACTAATTAATTTTCAGATTAATTAATTCCAAAAAATCAAAAATATATAAAAATTTATATAAACTCCAATTATTTAACATAAATCATTCTACAATAACTAAATCAATTTTATGAATTGAATTTGAGTATTTATCTTTTTTATTAATTTTATTAATAATTAATTAATTTTCGGATTAATTAATTCCAAAAAAATCAAAAATACATAAAAAATTATATAAACTCAAAATTTTTAACATAAATAATTCTATAATAAATAAATCAATTTTATGTATTAAATTTGGCAACTTATCTATTTTTCTTCATTTTATAAATTAAATATCAATTTTCGGATTTAAAAATTAATAAAAAAATTAATTTTCTAAAAAATTAATCCGGGGGCACCCATTTGTAGATCGGGTGCCCCCATCTAACATATATAATTATCAAAGTCAACAACAATATTTATCTAATTTTAATGAATTAAAAAGAAATTATATGCATTTTCGACACAAATAATTGCAAAAAATATTTTTTTTGTGCAAAAAATAAAACGCCGACACCCATCTGTAGATCGGGTGTCGGGCTTCAACATATATTAAATTCAACACATTCCACAAGCATTTCATCAAAAAATTTTGAAAAAAACGATCTTACCCCAACGTGTGCAATGAACCAAGCTTGATTCTCCACAAAATCCACAAATTCCTCATTCAAACCAGTGTAAACTTGCTAGATGTTGAAAAACGACCATTATAAAGCCTAATCCACGCCAAAATCGAGCCAAAATACCCCCCCCCCAAAGCATTCGGCCAAGTCCCCCTTCGTCCTCCCCCTTTTTTTTGAAGTTCAGGTCGATTTGGGCGAAATTTCGCCCAAATCGACCGGCGCCGCGTCATTTTCCGCGCGCACGTGTGCGAAACGCACACGTGCGCGCGATTCGTTTTTTAAAAAAAAGCCGACGCGCGCCGAGCGAAATTTCGCTCGGCACGGTCGGCATTTCGATGCGTTTCGCCAGGGGCACAACACCACCGATTTCCCCTGGCGAAACGCATCGCCGGGGGCCCGAAATTGTAAACCTTGGTTTAAAGTATCAGTATTTCTTGTCATGTCCATCTGTCCAATACAGATACACATGGGCAAATATAGTCCGCAATTCGTGCTAACAAGGCATTTTTTTTTCCTGAAAACATTTGTTATGGAAGTAATTTTAACAAACACGGAATTGATATCCAACTGACAAATTATATATACCATAAGACTTATTGAGGCAAATCCCTTGCTAATTTATGTCAAAGATCTTGTAAAATTATTTTAGATTCTCTTCTTTCTTACTGTGATACCTTTCATGTTTCATCAGTCCAGTCTCTCCTCTGGAAGGTGCAAGTTTCTGCATATCCCAGTTTGTTGATAAGAATGAAAATCAGGACCATATGAGAACACAAGGATGATGGATATTGGCCAAAAGCAGCTTCCAACAAATTCCGTTCCTAAGTTCTAATACAGTAAGAGCATTCTTATCGCGTTCATGAAAAAAGCTTATACTCCATCACAAATTCACAATATGTAGATAACTCAGAACAATTAAGAAATCTCAAACAGTTTCAATCTCACATGAAGAAATTTCATTCACAGGGGCAACAAAGCACGAATCACATCATACTAACATTCTAGCTAAATCCATTCCCTGAAGCCTAGTCATCAAACCCTAACCACCAAATCCATAGAGGGTCCTGCCCTGTCTCTTGAGCGCGTAAACGACGTCCATAGCCGTGACAGTCTTCCGGCGAGCATGCTCGGTGTAGGTAACAGCATCACGGATGACGTTCTCAAGGAAGATCTTGAGAACCCCTCTTGTCTCCTCGTAGATTAGCCCACTGATTCGCTTCACGCCGCCACGCCTCGCCAGTCTTCGAATTGCCGGCTTGGTGATGCCCTGAATGTTGTCCCTCAGCACCTTCCGATGCCTCTTCGCTCCTCCTTTCCCCAAACCCTTCCCTCCTTTTCCTCTTCCTGACATTTCTTCTCAATCTTTTCTACTCCCTCACTCACTTCTCTTGAACAAACGCTGCGTTTTTTGTTGTGCTCTGGTTCTGAATGGTTCGGAATCTCCGGATTGCCAGTTTGTTTTATATATCAGTGTATCGTGTTGAGACCGTTCGATTGAAAGCGATCCTTGTGAAAAGCTTATCTTTGTCTTTTGACCATTCAATTAAAGAATCTCGATTGTGATTGGTGTAATTCACAATTATCGGATCGACAAAGCTTTCGCGGGAATTATTCAATTCAAAGCGCACCAAACTGGACCCCGAGCCGGCTTCTCATACGAACTCGCTCGGTTCGATCACAGACCTAGCCCTTCTTTCGAGCGCTCTCTCTCTCTCTCCCTCTTGTACAGACAAGTACAGTCGCTCTCTCCGATGAATTGCTGTAATGGCGATGATTTCTGAGCTCACCTTGAGTCTCTTTGGTGCTGAGCTAAGGTTCTGTTTTAACCCATTTGGATCCTTCTATTTTTTTATTCTCTCTCTAATTCTTTGAAACTCTCAATCATATGAACATTCTTTGTTCGACAAAATTCCTCAAACAAGCATTATTTCTATGCGTACACGTTTAGACAACTCTATATTAGGTTTCAGATTTTGGAAACCAGTATCCATCTTATGTAATCGAAATCGATAACAGAGAAGCCAGATTCTGTATATGTTTAATTTCATAGAAATTGTCGAATATACTGTGTGATATTTTTAGAGTTATTTGGGTTTATGCATGATTAGAAACCCATGATTAATGAACTTTTTATTATTTTATGGTAATGTTGTGGCGGGGGAAGTGGGTTTTGTGGGTATAGTTTACGTATTATTCGTGTACAATAGTGTATGAATAACACAGTAGAGCTGATTTTTAAGTCGATCAGGATATTATAATGCCATTTATGGATTGTGACTTCAAAAATACCATTTTATATTCTGAATCTATAGACACTTCCTCGATTTAATTCTCATAGCCCAGCCATTGTTTATTGTTCTTTCTTTAATCTTATTGCAGGTTCTTTTTTTCTTTTTTATTTTCCCCCTTTTGTTTCACTTTTTGCACATAATTGTAAATACCAAATTGTTTCATACCTTCTTCTTAGTACAGCCATGCTGCAATGCCTCATGAACTGAGCATGGCTGTACTGAGGTTTTAACCTTTAAGCTATAGTATTTGGTTACAAAAGAATAGTTGCTTGTACCTTGTGTTGTACAAAGAACTATAAAATTTTTACCCTCAATAAATAGATCCGAATCTTTTAGTATGCAGCTACTGTGAGACTGATTGCAAGGTATGGCATAGATATTATTGTAAGACTATAGAAAAAGTTATGAAAAGCAAATGTCAAAAAAAGTTATCACTATCTCAGAAAATGCAATAATTTATAATGGAGAATTTCGATCATCTTATGTTATATTTTTGTTTGCAGAATTTAAATCAACTTCTGTATCGGTTTTTTTTTAGTTTTTGCTTACCATATTCATATCAAAAAATGTCTTACTGAATATTCTTCAATAAAAGTTTGTTTTGCAGGTTTTAGCATGGCTAAGAAAGTAACATTTTGTATACAAATAGAAGCGACCTTGCAATTTTGATCCTGCTTTTTGTGCCACATTGTTGCCTGGTATTCTTTTCTTAAAGAAAATACATCTGATGCAACCAGAAAATCTCCATGATCTCCTCCCTCTTCAGAAATGCACCCTTGGCTGTCCAATCCTTGACCAAGTTTTGGCAGGTGGCATCCCATGCAACTCCATAACTGAACTTGTGTCAGAGAGTGGTTGTGGTAAAACCCAGCTTTGCCTACAGCTCCTTCTATGTGCCCAACTCCCTATCTCACATGGTGGCCTTGCTGCTTCTTCTATTTACATCCACTCTGAATTCCCATTCCCATTTCGGCGCTTACAGCAACTTTCTTTCTCTTTTCGCTCCAATCATCCTCACCATTTTGCCACTAATGACCCTTGCGATTGCATATTTGTCCGTGGAGTACAATCTGCTGATGAATTGCTTGGTCTACTAGGTAGGATTGATACTTTAATTGCCAGTCCCCCTTCCCAGTTGCCTGTTAAACTTGTCGTGATTGATTCTATTGCTGCACTCTTTCGCTCTGAATTTGAGAACACCCCAGGAGACCTCAAGCGGAGATCCTCTCTCTTTTTTAGGATTGCTGCAGAGTTGAAATCCAAGGCAAAAAGGTTTGATCTGGCAGTCGTGATTACAAATCAGGTTGTTGATCTAGTTGAATCTGATGGCATAAACGGGCTGAAGGTTGGGAACTTGAGTTGTTTGTATTCATCTGGGAGACGGGTTTGCCCAGCTCTGGGATTGGCGTGGGCTAATTGTGTTAATTCAAGATTGTTCTTATCAAGGAATGATGATATTATTAGTCAAGAGACAGGTTTGGAGGATACAAGAGGTGGGGATTTAGGTTGCCTCAAAACAAGGAGGAGATTGCAGGTTGTTTTTGCACCACATCTGCCAGAATCCTCCTGTGAGTTCATAATTGTGAGAGAAGGGGTTTTTGGGGTGAATGCATGATAATCTTCCATTGAAAAAAAATCAAATGAAAAGATCATGTTGATCTTCAATTTACAGAACTAAAGCAGATTTTGAATGAGAAGATCAAGACAAGTGGTCATCTCCTTCCCAAAGCTGCTTCTTTTACAGGGCTAGGTCATTTAACGCTGATACTTCCCCTTTGTTCCCTTACTTTCGGAATCTTATTCTATATGGTCAACTGATCAAAAAAAAAAAGAGGATGGGATGAAGGGAGATGCATGAGCAAAGCTGTTGGATCTTTTCTATTTGTATATATGTCCCATTCACATGGGCGATGAGTGGCCATTCTTCTAGCATATCCAAAAGGAACAGAGTGTGCAGGAGGACATTTGTCTTGCCCTTCTTAATCTTTTGTAGAACTACACTACAGAACAGGTAAATTTTAGTTCTCAATTCCTTTCTCTTTCCTTTTTCTTTCTTTCTTTCTTCTCCATTTCTTCCATTCTTATATATCTTAATCTCGAGTTAATGTCTTTTCATTTTCATCTGTGGCATAATTAAACATGAGTTTTTTTGCACCCTTTTTACAAATTGTCACCACATTTTGTTTCCAGGGCTCACTATCTTTTGCAATTCAAACTTCAAAAGAGTGTCATTTGGTCATTGTGTGCTGTTATAGCAGTGTTATTTGATTCTTACTAACGAAGAGATTTAGTTGACTTAAAACTTTAGATTTTGAATTTGTGGGAAATTTGGAATGTTGATAATAAGGAACATTTGTATATTTTACAGGAATGTTATATTTGGCATAAAATTCCAGGATGTTTAAAGAGTTTTGGGGCACATATTGTGAAAAGAAGAAGTTTAGTGGGGAACTTTTGTCATGCCTTGGTCTTCGGTCACATAAAGTAGTATGATCGCAAAGTGCCAAAACATGACTTAAAGATATCAACTTTACTAATTGCAAGGAATAACACAATTCCCAAGATGACAATAACAATACTTAATAAAATCCAAGTAAATTTCTCCAAACAACCTACCATAACATTTAAAAATTTCAATTTAATAATCCCAACTGAAATAAAACAAATACTTAATAATATGACATCCAAGTCGAAAAATACTAATGCGGAAAATTTAAACTATTGGCTGCTGAGCATCAAGAAACTTTCATTCAGACTTCTTCAGATTCCGGTCCTACAACTGACTTGAAATTGTTGATTTCCAGAAATGGTTGAGCTCACATCCAGTAAGAAGAGTTACTTTAATTTATATGAACTAATAATGTAAAATTCCTAGCAAATAGAATTTAAGTATATCAAATTTCATACTATGTACATAATTAATATAATTAGATTTACATAATAATTCATGATGTTCTACATTATATGCATTTAACAGATCATCACAGTAATTCATTCAATTGCACAAGTATCAGTGACAATCAATTATGTATTATATTATGAAATATAAATTATAAGGGTCCTTATTCCGACAATTCTCATGTCAAATCTAATCGGAATTACAGTCAAGCCTACCGACTAGAGCAATCCAACTTTTGGCTAGGATCAACCGCCTTTGGATCCCACTTTAATACAACAGGGATCAGACTCTCATAATTCCACGTGTACATCGTGGTTTTCAACTCATGTGATACAAGTGCCTAACCTTATTTTCTTAAAAATTTAGGGACTCAAACCCCAGGAAAACCAACTTATCACTACGATGGTCATCTCTCATGAGCAATCACTAGAATAAAGATATACAGTTATGTTATTTACCAGTATGTCAATCCTTTATATGCAATTGACCACATAACATCATAATTAGAATTTTGTCACAATTCTCATGATCCACTATAACTATCCAAAGCTTCATATTCTATGAGACATTCAAAAACATTTAATGTCTATATTTAATATCTCATATATAAACCTATAAGAATTTAACACTTTCTCATAACAGTGATTTTCCCTCTACATTCATATTTAGTGTTTTAATATCTCTAATAAACTTCATAAAAGAAGCAGAATCAGCACATTTTAAATTATTATTGTATGAACCTGATAAAGACTAATAACAATATAATTTATAATTGTATTGTATGATTTTCATCTTTTTAAAGGAAAAGCAACAATAATACACATATAATATGATTTCATTATATATTAATCATTATTATTATTTTTTAAAGATATTATTTATTTAATTATTATTTTTATATGAAGCATGCCAACACTAGCAATTATAACATAGATTTTACAAAAGATAAAATAACTAGTCTCGTAACATGGTAAAGCATAGCATAGCATACATTCTACAATGGTAACTATGGCATGTTAAATAGTTTAGAATCAATGTACTGTTAAAAGTATAACCATGGCTTAAACTCCACATCCCTAAAAATCAATATTTCCATGTGATTGGCAATAAAGAAAACCCATGAATTAAAAGCCTACTATTTGTTGAGATTACACCATGGTTTCATAGCCATGTGACGACATAAGAAGAATGACCATGATGTGTTAAAACTGAAACTAATGTACCCCCTTTATTTTAAATAATAGAACAACATACTTCCTTCAGACTAGGTGATACTAGAAGCAAAACTATGCGATCTGAAAATGAAGAAAACCATGCGACGTCAAAGCATAAAACTTGTTCACATCAATCAATGGCCTCATGGTTATGGCTATGTTATGAAAAGAATTACCATGACATGGCCTCATAGCCATGTCATGTTAAGAGCAAAGAAACCCAACCATGTGGTGTTAAAGAAAAAGTAACTAAACCATGGCATGGATGGTCATGATAAAAGCATACATACAACCACATGGATTTTGTCTACAACCCAACCCATCACATATCATTATGGGGAAACAAACCAGATTCTTAAGAAACAATCACATGGGTTTCTCTACAACTCAACCATCATATACGCACATGATACGTTGATAAGTAACCTAAGATAGAATAGAATTTCAGCCATTAAAATAACACAAACGACATGCAAAATCATCAATAGTGCAATGATTAAATAGCAAAAATATAAAGTCACACATACGTAATTAACCTTATAATGACAAACCATCATGCATAAAATCCTAAAGAAATTTCTTCAAACCCTAATAGTTTTTTTTTTAATCTAAAGAAAATCTTACATGATTAATCATATAAAATAAAATGAAACCCTTACCTTAATCGGGCCCCAAATTCTCTTAGGGTTTCTCCGATTCCTCCTCATTTTCTTCTATTCTTCCTATAAGCAAGATTGTAGAAAATAAATAATAGAATATTGATAGAGATAAGAATAACTTGGGAAAAGGACAAAGTTCATACCTAGGGTTTCATGTGGTTCTTGGGGAAAAGTGAAAGAAAAGCAAAACTCTCTAAGTTTGATTGGTACGGTCAAGGGTAGGGTTTCTCTCTTTTAAACCAAAAGAAACTCAAAGGTGTATGTGCAACTAGGGGAGGCCATACACTAGCACCACTTAAAAGCCCCAAATATAATGACCTTTGACCAATAAAAAGTTGACTTGGGTCAATATTATATACTTTTAACATGGTTGTTACAACTTTTAGGGAAGTTCCATATATTTTGTTGAAATTTAAAATCTTTTTTGGAATACCTGTTCCATGAGTTTTAGAAGGGATGTTGGTCTTAAGGATATCTTGATCTCTATCTCAGTTAGAAAATGCATGCCTTTGCACTTACAATTCAGTCCTTAAGACTTATGGATGGCCTGTATCCTTGAGCAGCCATATTTTGTCTGAGAAATTGTGCTGAAATTTACCAACTGCATGACCATAATAAATTAATTGTCAAGCCAGTTGCATAAATCTGAAAGTAAAACCGTATTGTATAAATTTTTTTTTCTCCTTTTTAGATCTTCTGCTGCAAAATTTTTCTTAATTTAAAACAAAAAAATAATTAGTTATTTTCCATAATTATTGTGTCAATAAAAAATTCAGCTGGTCTTAATTTATTATGATACTTTAGGTGTTGATTCTTGATTTTGGATTTTTCACTTGAAAGGAGAAAAAATAAAAGATTGACGATCTTTTATGCACAAGATACATTTCTATTGTGTTTTGATATTTTTTTGCACTTCTTAGTTGTTGATGTTTTTCAGACTATGTAATGCTTGTAGCAGTGAAAGGCTGTGATGTGTTTATCTTTTTGTTACTTCTATAGGAAAAGGTAACAAATGCAACCCAGTTATTCAATTTCACTGCTTTATTTATTTATTTTTTAATGTTTGTTTGTTGATTATTCTGCATCTCAGTTGTTGGAGATAAATTTCCTTATTCCTTATATAATTCACTGAAAGGATGTAGTATTTTTATTTCTGGGAAGTTGTACAGAAGACTTTTTCTTGGTTTCCTTTCATTTGAGAAGACAACTTGTTGAGCTGCATCAAATTTTAATTGATAAAGATTTTTTATATTTTGGTGCACATGGCAATAAAAAACAGTTAGTATCTCTCTCTCTCTCTCCTCCTCCTCTTGCTCTGCCATTGTCATGGTTGTTATTGGTCAAGTTACGATGACAACAACAACAAAATGCCTTATTCCATCTAGTTTTGGTTTGAAACAAGAATCCTATTCCTCCATCCTAGCTTATAGAAAACCATATCTTCCATTAGATTATGATCATTAAAATATTTTTTGATTGAATTACTTGTAGACTCTCTCTCGCCTTATATTCTTTAATGAGTGCCTCCTCATACTTCCTCTCATTTAGCTCCCTAGTTCTTGAATTTATATACCCAAATCATCTCATTTTAGTTTCCTTTATCTCATCTCTTGTTTAGACAAAACCGAGACATTCGTGAAGTATGGTTATTGTTTATCTTATCTTTTCTACTCTTCACAATTTTCCATCTCATCATCCTTATTTCATAAGCACCCATCCCAGTGTTGTTAAAGGTGCTCGCCTAGGCGGCCGCTTAGGCGAGTAGGTGTTTTTTTTAAGGTTTAAGCGTCACTACCCTAGGCTGATCATGCCTAGGCTAGCGCCTAGGTTACTGCATATTAGTGTGTGGCAGTCGCCTCACATTATGTATTGTGTATTGAACTTTTAACTTATTAAAATTAGTTTTAATATATATAATTATATATACATATTGCCTTACACAAAATAGGTTATGTTTTGTAAAGTTGGGAGGAGCGAAGAGCCCACAGCCTCTTGGAGAAAAGAACAAACAACCCACAGAGAGCACACGGTCATTTTTATATACACATACAGCCTTATTCAAAATAGGTTATGTTTTTTTTTTTTTGGTATGTAGTTTGTCCCCAGATCGAAAGCATCTCTGTTTTTCCCAATTGAATGAATCTCTGTTTTTTGTATTCAGTTTTTTCCCCAATTGAAATAATCTTTATTTTTCCCAACTGAAAGAAACTCTGTTTTTTTCCCCAGTAGTTATTTTTTTTCTGTTAAGTGAAGAATCTCTCTTGTCTGCTCTTAACTGTTTTTTTTCCCCAATTGTTCTGTGTTCTTATTTTACTGCAAGATCTTAAGGAAAAAAGAAATTGTTGCCCAGGCGATCGCCTAGGCCACAAGCAAGTCTATCACTTTACCTAGGCTATTTGAAAACATTAACCCATCATATTTATATATTTCTTTTTTACTCTACAACATTTTGATTTAAACATCATTGCTAGCTTGTCCTATAAAATTTTCCTTCTAATTGGAGCAGAATACATTAATTATATAGACTCTAGAAGTGCCTATCCACTTAAGTCATCTAGCTTTGACTCTATGCATTGTCCTTGTCAATATCTCCCTCTTTATGGATAATTGATCAAATATAAGGAAATTAATTGCTTTTTGGAATCTTTTAATCTCAATTATTAGTGTTTTTCACCTCCAATATTCTTCGTGCTAAAGTTATATATTCCATGTATTCAATCTTAACTCGATTTATTATATGGCCCTTTAATCTCAAGTTAACCTCCATGAACTCAATTTGCATTTACTTTCTCTATTTTGGCCCATAAAAACCATATCATCTGCAAATGCCCCTACAAGTGATAGAAGTCTAATGTCTATGCCCCACCAAATATGTTGTCACCCATAACTCTAATTATTGCATGCCACAAGTTCTCCCTTTTTTGTCATAAACCTCCACAACCATTTTCCTAAAAGTGCCCTATCCCTACTTGTTTATTTCCTAGATTTAAGCCATCTAGACGCTTGTCGTTAAACAAAATGCTCCACTTAACCAAATTATCTTTCTTAATCCCCTTCCTTCTCATAAGAAATCTCTTTGGATCCCTTGAATCTGTGATGTAACCCTTGTAACCACTGAAAACTAAGATGTAGTTGATAGAAATATTGGCTAAGGATGCCTAAGTAAGTGTAATGCTCCACCTAATAACAAGTAATTTCTAATTTACTTAGCTAGCTTCTTATCCCCTTTTTTTACTACTGGTTTCCAAACCTATCACTTCTTGGGTTTCATCCAAGAGGCAACCCAAGTTAAGACAAAGAAAATTCCTATACCCTACATCCCAAAATTTCTGCAAACTCCTTTATCTGATCTTTGTCTTCATTGATTCTAGTCACGCTAGCCTTTGGCAAAATTAGATATCAGGTCATTTTATTATTATTTAAGGGAAAGTAACACTTTTAAAAACTTGTAGACGGGAGTTAAACGCTTAAAAAGGTTTTTAAGTTTGGTGGTAGTTTACTGTTTGAGGATGTATGTGGACAGAAAAGCCCTTATGCAAGAGCATTTCCGAAATTACCCCTGAACTTATTTTCCGAAATTGCTCTTCTCTTCCAATGTCCCCTTCGTCATTCCATTCTCTGCTTTTTTTTTAGTCAAATCGTTCTTTCCAATCTCAAATTCTCAGATTCTCCAAAATGACATAAAATCATAAAATATCAAAATGTCTGAAAATAAAGAATGAAATTTTTGTGTAGTCCATCTGATATCAAAAAGGGTGAAAATAAAGGACAAACATTAATTTTTGTCAAAAATTTTTCCTCCACTAAAACAATTTTCACCAATAGAAGGAAGGTGCCCCAACTTGGTGTCACAAGTTCATGACGCCCCTGGAATTGCGACACCCCTTTCCAAAATTTTCTGCCATGTTTCTTTGCATACTTGTAGCAATAACATAAAATCATAAAATATCTAAGCCCATCGTGCTCTTTCTTTTATATAATAATACCTGTTAAAATGAATGGAAACAATTAAGTATAGAGACATGATGATGACAACATTTGTATATAGCATCACCTCTTAAATATATACCAAAATCTGGAAGCCAAGGATAGACAAATTGTGGATGGACAACAACAAATATATGGCAGCAAAACGTATACAAAAATCTGGAACCCAATTGAGATCATACTAATAAAAGGGAGAAACCCTAGAATCACATTACATCTCCATAGATTATGATTGTAAATTCTGGAAGAAAACAGTCATTTGTAACTGTCTGAAACTGGCGCTTTGTTCAAAATATACAACTTAGATTGATGTAGCAAGAGGGAATCACCACAAAAGATTACAAGTTAAAAAATTCAAGACAATACACATTCCTGAACTGAGTCCGCTATTCATCATTTATGTCCATGCCCTCCTCCAACCCATGTACCTGGTCTCAATATAAGTCATTCATCCTTCTTGCATGACTACGTTCTTCTAAATGTAATTGTTGCTCTATTCCAGACATGGCACAACTTTTGACTTGAACCGTCATTCCATTCCTCAAATGTACTGCTACAGTGCGAACCACCCCCCCTCTCTCCTCTCTCTTTTTCTTCTCCTTTCATGCTATCAACGTTGACTAACAAACAAAAGTAGTTACAATTACATGCATCCTGAAATAAGAGATTAAAAAATAGGATCAAACACTGTAACCTAAATAATAAATCAAATAAAATCTAAAGTATTGATAAAGAATAAGTTGAAGTCAACTTTTAAAGAATAATTTGATTTATAACTAGCAAATGAAGATCCTATTTCACCCGTAAGTATAGCTGCTTAACTCATTCTACAAGGAAAAGTGATAGATAATGTCTAAACCTTGAGTAATTAGTCATAGACCGACAAATCTTGGTGTCTCACCTCATAGGTTCACAGGATAACTCTTCCTTTTGCTCTTTTTGCATACGGCCTAGTCCAATCTTCCGAACACTAAACTGAATTGTATTTGCCAATGTATCATTGCTAGAGTTCTTCTTCCCACCGGTTTCAAAATATTTATATTCTTCACTCATACATTATACAGGACTGAATTAGATTCAGTAGCCCATTCAAACAATGAACAAGCTGTAATCCGATGACCAAGTCCCCTGGTTCAATGGAGCACAGATTAATGATTTAGAGGTTTCTGAAAGAGGTAGAATAAGAATGAATATCTATGGAATGCAACTCAAGCGAAAATACACATACATGAATGAAGTAATAGTATGGATGGACAGGCAGAAGATCACAAAAACGTAACGGTTTCCAATACCTTGCCTCAATCTTCAATAAGCGAGAGATTGAGGAGGATTTGCCTCAACAAAGAAACATCATAGATTTGCTGTGACCAACCCTAGCTCCAATGGAGAGGAACTGAATAAAAGATGGAAGGGACGAAGGGGAATTACCTTGGTTGAAACCTGAATAAATTTCAGTATAAACACCATCTCTGTTCCTTAAATGTATCCAATACTTTCACCATTCACATTCAGGCTACATATTTTATTCCTTCTCACATTAGCCACTTGTTGATGGAGCCATAGCCAGATGATAGAAGTAAATTCCAACTCTTTTGTTAGAGTGAAATTAAAAATATTCTTGGAGTTTAAAAAAGAAAAAAGGTTAGGGCTGTGTCTAGGATCTGTCCTCTCTTGGGTTTTTCATAATGGGTTATAGCATGCATAGAATTCATAGATTAGATGAGCATAAAGCAGGAGCTTAGTCATCATTTCTAACTAGGAAAAGACTTAATTTGGAAAAGTACATTCTCTCTCCCTCCTTTTTTTTTTCTCTCTCACTCCCACACACCACTCTTTCTCCTCCTGCCAGCTTTCCAAAAGCGTAATGGTTCAGATCTTGAGGTTATTGTGAAATAGATCCTCCGATTGTCATTTAATGTACTGCATACCACTAAGTAAACAAAGTTCATTATTTCATGATAAAACTGACTTTTTTTTAAAATTTTTTTGGAAGTTAAGCAAGTTTGTATCAAAATAAAAATTATATGTACAAGACCCAAGCATCTAGGTACAACCATTATCACCGATCAAAAATAAAAATGGTGCAAATGACTAAACTTGTTTGGCTATGTTACAAGCAAGAGACATACTACAGAATATGGACTTATCCTGTCAACAAGTGCAATCTACAAAGTTAACAAGGCTCAATCATTGTACAAGTTTCAAAGTAATTCCCCATCTTTCAGTGAAAGACCTATTGTAGGGGCTATCCTTTATGCAACCATTTGCCACATCAAGCCTCATAAAAGATGTCCCAAATGATACGATCAATGATTTCCTTCTCCAAGATGAAATTATTTTGAAAGATTCTCTTGCATATTTGTTGCCACAAATAATAGATTGTTGCAGCAATGCAAACCTGTTTAATTGTTCATCTGAGATCACCCCCTGTTCCATTTTGTCTTTTCATGTTTCTGTATAATCCTGAAACCTGTTATCATCAGTTGTCTTAAAGTCTTCAGTGTCTCTAATTTGTTTTACTGATCTAAATATGAGCTAGGATATCATTGTACTGCATAAAAAAATGGTTTGATAATTTCTACTAGTTCTCACTTTCATCTCCTTTTATGTCAAAATCAATAGAAGACATGTCAACTTTTATTTCTGACTGTATCACAGGCAAGAATTACAGTCAAATAAATCATTGTGGAAAGAAACAAAGCTGGAAAAGTTTAATTTCATTCCAGATTTTTGACTAAATTCTTAATGAAAAGACCTTTTGTTTTGGATGGCTGTGAAACTCTAATTCTTCGATAATCTATTTTGTTCTTAAAATGGAATTAGTTCAAGAAACTATTTTGTTCAGGTATGTGGTAAGGATACTATTTTTCTAATTTAATAGCTTTTTATAACAAGTTTGTGCATTTATTACTTGAATCTTGCAGTCTTATATATTCTGGCATCAAGTAATTTGAACTAGATCATGCCTGAATTCACACCCATATGCCACAGTTGCTTGGTACCTATGGAGGTTACTACTCTTTGGTCTTCTCTGCCGCCCAAAGGGGAAAAGAAAAAGGGCAAAAAAAATTTTTTTTTGAAGAATTAGGCTCCACTTAGTATTCTTTTCCAAAAGTTCTTTTTTTGGAAGCAGAAAAAATACTTTCGAAAAGCAAAATTTTTTTTTTGATTGGTAAATAAGATATTTTATATATGTAGATAAATAGGAGCATGATTCGTAAGTACACAGACCGTGTACCTATGATACATGTTTAGGGTCTAAGACACACAACATAGGGGCTAATTTACATATTCAGTTGCACCCTCTCCCATCTCTGATTCCCCAATCTTTGATGACCCGAAATACCACTCATATATACTGCTGGGCAACATTCCTTACTCTGGAAACAATTTTCAGTGGGTCAAGTCCTGAATATGCACCTTATCCATCATTCCATGAGCTGCCAGCCAATTATGCATGAGTGAGATAATTTTCCTTTCTAGATTTGGTAGTCCCCTCTCTACATTTTTAAAGATTCTATTGTTCCTTTCCCCCTAAATTACCCAAGATATCGAAGCAGGGGCAACATTTCACAACAGACTTCTTAGAGAAGACCCTTTCTTTACACTCCAAGCCTGTACGACCTTGTCAAAGTTCTTTTGCTGAGTCCACCTTAGTCCAAATCTTCCGATAATTTTGTTCCATAGGGTATTAGCTTCCTTGCAATGGATGAGTAGATGGTCCACAGTTTCCTCGTTCTCCTTGCACATAATACACCTATTAGGCATCTGCCACCCCCTATTTTTTAGGTGATTCACAGTTAAGATTTTATCTAACCTTGCTGCCCAAATAAAGAAAGATACCTTACTTGGTATATACTTTGTCCATATCAGTTTCTGCTCGTGAATCTTCACCCCCATGGAGTGCAAGCTTGTAAAAGTCTCCTTGACCGAGAAAAGGCCTGATTTACCTTTTGTCCACACTCTACCATCCTCCTCCTGAACCGAGTGAATGCTGTACAACTGTTGCAGCATCTCTTCAAACCTTTCCACCTCCCAATCCTGCAGATCTCTTCTAAACCTTATATTCCACACCCTTCCAGCAGTTGTGATCTCCATAAATTCATTCACTGCAGCTTCTCTATCTCTACAAATGGTATATAAGTCATTATACTTGTCTTTCAACGGCCCGTTACCACACCAATTGTCCTCCCAAAACCAGATTCTCCTGCCATGACCCACAATGAATCTGCAATCCTTCTGAACAGAGTCAAGTACTTTTGCAATTGGTTTCCATAAGCTCATCCCAAAAGAGGCTTTCGATTGGCATAGGAACCACCCACCAAATGAAGATCCGTATTTTTTATGAATGACCTTTTTCCATAGGCTCTCAGTCTCAATTCCAAACCTCCAAATCCACTTTTGAAGCAAAGCTTTGTTAAATACGTTTAGGGGTCTCAATCCAAGCCCTCCTTCTTTCAACTTGCACACTGATTTCCAGCATACTAAGTGATATTTATCTATCCCCCCTAGTCCCTCCCATAGGAATTTTCTTTGGATTTGCTCCAACTTACCTACAATAGACATGGGCATATTTAGCACTAACATATAGAACAAAGGGAGACTTGCCAGTACACTAGAAACCAAAGTCAGTTTTCCTCCTTTGGGTAAAACACAACTCTTCCAGGAATCTAGTTTTTTCTCCATTCTTTCAATTAGAGGGTTCCAAACTGAAGTGCTCTTATACCTTTCTCCCAACGGGATCCCCAAATAGGTCATAGGCAGCTTGTTCACCTTGCAACCTAGGGAGAGGCTTAGATCCTCTAAACTTTCCACTTTGCCAATTCCAAACATTTCACTCTTGGCTAGGTTCACTTTCAAATTCGAGCATGCTTGAAAGCATAAGAGAACACCTTTCAGCCAAGAAATGGAGTGGTGAGTTGGATCGCAAAAGGCGAGAATGTCATCGGCAAAAAGTAGGTGATTTACTATTGCACCTCCTCCAAAGTTTACTCCTTGTATGTGCACAATGTCCGAAGCTCGAAACATTATTTTACTAAATGCCTCCATCACTAGAGTGAACAACAAAGGCGAGAGCGGACCCCTTGTCTAAGGCCTTTCTGAGTATTGAAGAAACCAACGGATGAACCATTAATCAACAAAGAAATACGAGCTGATGATATACAGAAACGAATCCACCTCCTCCATCTTTCTCCAAATCCCATTCTCCTCATGATGTATAACAGAAACTCCCAATTCACACTATCATATGCCTTTTGGATGTCTAATTTGCACATTACCATCTGTTTTTTCTTCTTAAGGCATGTATCAATACATTCACTTGCTATTAGGATTCCATCTTGCAACTGCCTACCCCCCACGAATGCTCCTTGGGTTTGAGATATCAATGAACTCAACACCGTCCTCATTCTGTTTGCAAGAAACTTTGCTATAATCTTGTACACACTTCCCACAAGACTTATAGGCCGTAGTTGCTCCAACTTGTATGCTCCTTCTTTCTTAGGAATCAAAACCACAAAAGTAGCATTTAAACTTTTTTCGACACTCCCTAATTCGTAGAATTCCTCTATTGTATCCATGAAGTCCCCCTTGACTATTGTCCAACAATCTTTAAAGAATGCTAACAAGAAACCATCCGGGCCCGGTGCTTTGTCACCATTTAGTTGATCGATGATGCTCTTTACCTCCTCCTCTAGGAACGGTCTCTCTAAACTGAGACTATCTTCATGGGTTAGCTTCTCAAAGTGTAAACCATTGACCTTGGGTCTAAAGTGGTTACCTTCCTTGAAGTGCACACAATAAGAATCTGAAATTTTATTCTTTATGATCTCTTCATCTTCATACATTATCCCATCAATCTCTACTCTGTTGAGATGGTTGTTCCACCATCTTGCACTTGCCAACTTGTGGAAGAATTTTGTATTGTTATCACCCGCTTTCAACCAAAGTGCCTTTGTTTTTTGTCTCCAACTGACTTCCTCCAAGTAAGCCCATCTTCTGAACTCCGTCTACAATCTTTCCCTGTTGAGCCATTCCAAAGTACTTAGCTGGTCCTTGTCTACCTTTCTATCAAACTCCTCTATTTGGGCCAAAGCTTTAACCACTTGCTGATCCACCTTTCCAAGATCCTCATAGTTCCACTTCTTCAGAATTATTTTTAACTTCCTCATTTTTTGACTTAGAACATAGCTCGGAGTCCCTTTAAACTCCAATTCTCCCCACCACTTCTCCACTTTACTAAAAAACCCCGGGATCTCCAACTACATATTTTCAAATCGAAAGGGAGCGGCCTTTTTAATAGTGTTCTCACATGATAACAGCAACGAATTATGATCAGAAACAACTCTTGGCATAGCTTCACGTACCAATTTTGGGAACTTTGATTCCCACTCCAATGACACAAGAAATCTATCTAACTTTGAAGAGGAGTGCTTGTTGAACCAGTTGTTGGGATATCTAACAACGCCAACCTGTTTATGAAGTTTGAAAATTTCTGCATCGCTCTTGACCAGCTTTTGCAGCCTTTCCTCTCCGAAGGGTATCTTATAGCATTGAAATCGCCCCCCAAACACCAAGGAAGTTGAGCATTCTTCCTCACCTCCTCCAACTCTTCCCACATTCTACTCTTCGCTGATTCGTCATTTGGGCCATAAACACCAGTCACTAAGATTCCGAAGAACTTAGATCTTGCAATTTGGCAGATACAGAGAACTCCTTTACTTTCAAAAAGCAAAATTACTTTTTGTTATTCATCTTTTCTTTTTAAACGCTTTTGAGAAGAAGCAAAAAATCATTGCTTCAATAAATAAATAAAAAACAAATTTTTTGGCCTTTATTCACAATATTTTGAAAAATGCCCTTTTTTTTAAGCTTGTGCTAATATCTTTTTGAAATCAAATCCAAACGGAGGCTTAGACGTTATTATCCATCTTTTTTGCTACAATTAAGTTGGTCATAAATGAATTAACATGTAGAAACCCAGTCAGAAGGATGACTTTTGACCATGGATCAAGACTTTGGTTAGTACGTGTACAGAAATCCTTAGATGCACACTCACCGGATTATGTTTTTTCTGTGATCTAACCTGGATCAAGGGCTAATATTTACTCTTATTTGAAAGGGCATTGAGTCTTTTCACCTAATTGAAAAGGGACTAGCAGGGTGTACGTGCATTAGTGCACGTGAGAAGGGATATAGAGGCAACATTTACAAAACTGCTTCAGAGAATTTAGTTGTTATGACAATTACATCCTTTTTATTAATGAATTTTAACAATGTGTGGAAGGGGTTTTTTTAGAGAGTTTCACATTATGTTTGGCACGCATTCTTGCAGTATATATAGTATAGTTTAGGGTTAACCATTCAACTCTAACCCTATTCTTGCACTTTCCAACAGAGAGAGAAGAAGAAGAAGAAGGCCGGCAAGACATACGAAGAAGAAAATCTTCAGATTCTGCTTGTGATATGTTAATTCGCTAAGATTATCAAGTTTCTTATGGTTTTAATTTAAGTTTCTAATTTTTTATTTTTATTTTTATTTTGTACAAAACAAATTTCAATCGTGATGATTTTTTTATGACGGTTCGTTAGTTGAAAGAGATGGTATTTTGTTTGTAATAAAAAAGAAAAAGAAAAGAAAAGAACACTATGTTACCTTCTGATGAGAACGTACAAAACAGAAACCATTACAATTTAATCATATAATATTTATTTATTCTTAATTATGTCGTCTCCTCTACTCAACATTTAACTAATAAATTTTGTTACTCAACTTCTGTTGCATCATAGAGTTCTTTGGTTGTAGTAATTTTTTGTCATTCCTTTTGGTGAGATTCCTGGGTTGTGGAAAGTTTCTTTAGAGTTTTTTATTTCAAATAATCTGTTTATTTATTTTTCTTTTTAAATCGTGGTTCTTAGAGTGGTTTGATAGTCAGATGTTGTGTATATTTTTGGTTTAGTCTCTGGCTCTATGTGACTTAAATTCGAATTTTCGTTACATATGTATTTATATATATATATATATATATATATATATAAACAAACCACAGAGAAAGTGTGACTTGCAGACTTGTGCAAGTGAAAGAATTGATTCCCTATAGAGACTGTTAAATAAAATCTATGACTAAATAAATCTCATAAAAAGTAAAAATCACAATTAAGAAAAATACATCATATAATTCAATGCATAAGATCATTGTTGAATATTGTCTCATATACTTAAATACAGACCATCACTGTTGAATGAATGTAATGTCACCGTCGTCGTTATCCCATTCTGTCAATGTTTACTTTTATTATTATATATGTTATACACGTTGCATGTCCTAAGCCTGGATATAGGCAGCCCGTATCCTCTCTTTTCAATGGTCGTTTGAATGGTCATTCGAACGACCTCAACGTGACGCGTGTCTCCCCTTTAAACAAATGCGCCGAACGGTGCTTAACGCAATAGCCCCGTTAGTTTACATTTTCACCCGTGAGCCGTTACTTTTGATTTTCGGCCGAACCAGTCTCAACCACTAGACCAAAGAGGCATTAGACCATGGTTCGTTCACGCATTCATCTACCTATTCAAACGAAGTCGACGAACGCCCAAATACCTATTCCGACGAGCGCGAGAGGCAGAGGATTTTCAAAAAATCCTTCAACGTATACAAAACCACCTTCCTCATCAACATTTGCAAGCTTCTTGGTTTATCTTGTTCCTCTCCAACGAACGAAGGGCACCAAACTTCTTGGTTTACCTCCTTTCTCTCCAACGAACGAGAAACAACGTTTGCATCTTTCTTGGTTTACCTCCTTCCTCTCCAACGTTTGCATCTTTAACTGATTTGTAAGTATTGACTTGATTAGTATCATTTCATTTCCCTTGTTTTTTTGTATACAATATTCATGAAATGACTTATACATACATTTCTATGTTTCGAATTTTTTCACACCCATATATACATTATACATGAATTAAAGTCAGAGAAAAAAGGAAAAGAAAAGAGAACCACATATTTCCCCCATTGCTTCTCATTGGGGAACTCTAGGGAATTTTCCCCTAAATAGATGTTGTCGATGATATTGTATTTGAATTGATTAAATATCCTAAAACACTCCAGGAAAAAATAAATGAAAATAGGGAAACTGGCGGAATAGAGTTAGGTAACCACCTTGTCAAGGTTCCTATGCCCAGATATTTTCAAATTAAAAAGTGTATAAATTTTGCTCTAATAAAGCATTGTAAAAATCCAAAGACTCATGAATTTTTATCTTGAAATGGATTTATCGTTATTGAACGATTGTGTTCTCTTGAAAAATGAGATTTTGGAGGAAACCAAAAGTTTTCAAGGTATACAAAAGAAATTATAATTAACGAAAAGCTAGTTAATTTAAAATTATAAACAGCAATTCAATCTTATATCTGCATAATTTTAAATTTTTGTAATTTTTAATTACATTTTATTGTTGCAAAATATAATTTTTTAATTGTTTTGTAATTTTAAATATAATACCACACAGGAATAGGGAAAACAAAATATATATACAAGACCAACTTATCTTCAACCCAATACAGAGGAAAAACAACTGGTTTAATGTTCTTGTGGTAATGTTTGTTATTTGCTAAGTAAAATATTTTGAATATTAATATCTTCGGAGATACACATAGTTTCTTTGATTTCCTATGTTTTGCTGATGAACATGCTCAGATTTCTCAATAAACCAACGCCTCGGTTTGTCATGTTGTTTCTTAAAGAATGCATGCCATATTCATATTCTTCTTGTTACTTTTCATTGCTATTTTTTTTTCTTACATAGTTACATGTGCATAGAAGAAGAACAAAACAGATAAGAAAAATACTTATTTTATGGGGCTACAAGTAGCTCCATTGGATATGAGTTCAGTTGAGATGGTATGAGCTGTGCTACAAACAAGTATGATTTTTAAGAACTTTTGCTTTTAAGTCTTAAATCAATCTATGTATGATTACTATATAATTTATGTCAATTTTATCACCAGAATTCATGAGTCTTTTTTTTTTGATAGTTTGTTTTTCCATTAATGCTACAACAACTCCACCAAGCCACCTGTGCAAGCCAAAGAACAAGAATTGAATTGTGTTAATGATTTTTGCTTATGAGTAAAAGATTATGGTTTTCACATTGTTTAAAGTTTTGTAAGGTCATTAATTTTGTAATGAATTCAGGTCTGAAAGGGGTTGAGACATTAATGTAAACTTTTGGTTAGTTTTGCAATAGCATTTCAGGTACTTGAAGGAAATGTTAGTCATCTCTTTTGTTGTTAGTTATTAACTTGTAATGCCATGTGATCAACACTTATCATTGATATAACCCTATGTAAATACAAAGGCTTTTAATGAGAGTTTTGTCTTTATTTTAAATTTCCTTTGTTACGTGATGTTGTTGGCTTTAATGAGAGTTTTTTGCTTGAAGCTGGAAATATAAATTGTAAAATTGCCTCTGTTAATGTGCAGGAAAAGTTTGACTACTACAATGGAAACTGTTGGATCATCATCAACAGGACAAAAACAGCCGCGCAACAGTTGGCTACACTTTAGGTAAAGTTTCCTTCACTTATTTATTTGTTTTATTGTCGAAGTAAGCATGGAAGCAATCCAATATTTTGGATCATTCTCTTTGTATAAGTTTGGTTATGGTTGTCAAGATGACGGTTATTTTAATTCCTTTTGCATCCCTATAATTCTGAATATATTATTGACCATGATTTTCCTTTTGTTCTTTTAAGGAATATTATGTAAACGAAAGAATGAAGAATCGTATTGAAGGTGAACAAATCCCGACGAAGCAGCAGGTAGGCATTATCAATGGTACCAGTTAAGGAACATCATTAATTTTATTTATTTTGCACTTCGTCAATCCTATGCAAATGAATTAATCTATTTAGTTATTGCATTTCAGTTATTTGCGGATGCTGCTGGAGCATGGAGGTCGATGAATCAAGTTGAGAAAGAAGAATTTAAGCGAGCATCACGGCTTGAGTGGGACGAATACAAGAGGGCTATCCCACAGAAAGTGCTGCGAAAGAAACAAGAAGTTCGTAAAATATCTTATCTATCATTGGAATTATTGTGGATAATTAGTTGAGACTGATATATTATTTCGTTTTACCTTTATTTTTTGTAGGCTGAGATAAAGACACGTTGCTCACCTGGACGTTTCATTACGTTTATGCACAGTCTTTCATTCACGGATTCTCAGGAGCAGTGCCTTAGAGATAGTGGCTTTCACTGTCTACTGAATTTACACGCGACTGTGAGACACGGGAAAAAATCACCGGAATGATCATCCTTCCGTCAACACATGGGCTCAACGCAAAATTGGGAGAGTCGCCACCATTCATAATTTTGGGGTGTGAATGGACACCAAAATCATCAAAAATAAGCAAAAAGGATTAAAAAGTAAATTCTAGGGTAAAAATAACCCTACTTGAAAATCAAATCCAGATATGGGTAAGGGGATTAGATTATGAACGGGGGAAGGTGTTAGACACTCCCATTCACCCACACAAGGTGGTTGCCAAGTGTTTGTTCATGCTAAAAGAAAATAAGAAGCTTGCTAAAAAATCATGAAAAGCCTTGAAAAAGGAACAAGTGTATGATATATTCACATGAAGATCCAAATGGATTTTAGATCTTCTCTTATGTCAATATCATTTCTGAAATGTCATAAAAGGATAAAAAAATCCAAGCAAAAGAATGTCCAAAGCCAAGTTGAATTAAATCCGGAAATTTCGGTGAAAAGTAATGCCATTTGTCTTGAAATCATTCAAATCCAATTTTAAATCAAATCAAACCAAATCCATTTGAAAGATTATGGTAAATAATAGTCTCATACAAAATTTCAAGTAATTCCGGTTGAAAACCGAGGAGTTATGCTCCTTGAAAATTGCTGCTGGGGATATTTAAAAGTGATAAGTAGGCAACTTTGGAAAATCACCTAGAAAAATCCACTCCATAAAAACCCACGAAATTTGGTGTGATTGAAGTCTGTATGGCCATCTTTCAAAAGAAACTAGCCTCATACAAAAACTCATTCGGATGTGCCTTGGGTGGTCTCCCGAACAGGCCCCGAAGATCACAGATTTACCCAGAAAAGTACTAATGAGCAGCTCTGAGTAAATCTGTTACCAATAATTCAAATGGAGTCAAAAAATTATGAAACCAACTGGATTTAAAAATAGACTCATAAAGGAGTGCCCAGAAACAAAAATTACTCGAATCATATTTAAAACGAACACATGGCGCTCCGTCGAAGTGACAAGTTCTGTATTTGAACCTGAACTGTCCAATCAACTTCGACAGAGAGGTGTCAAAAATCCGCTTGATAGAAATTGATGAAATTTGGTGGACATAAACTAGACAGCCTCACATTTCCCATGGTTCTGGAATCACTCCAAAATTCATCCGGACGATGAAGTTATAAGCGTCCGAAGTAAGGGTACAAGTGCTGTCAAGCTAAGCCATTTTTTAGCAAAACCAATACAATAATGTGACAAAGTGTGTGCAATTCGTGCAAGATGAACACTAAACCTTTAAAAATCATCCAAAGACATTCCAGAATTGATTGAGGCCATTTATTTGAGATTTATCACAATGAATGTAATAAATCCCCAAATGTGAGCCTATCCCGCCAAAATAGTGCAAGTGTGAAAAACCAAACAAGATCAATAGCATGCATACATATTCATCAAAATAAGGTTCTAAAACAGCCTAGGGTTCCGTTCCATTATCGTTTCCCTCTGTTCTCTCTCCCCGTTAAACACGGTTCTTCAAGATAATCAAGGGTACTTTGAATATGAAACGGTTTACAATCAATCAAAAGGCTTTATGCTACATAGGTTCTAGCACTAGGGTCAATCCCCAGTCTCGTTTCTCCTAGATCCCGCTTTCACGTTTTACGGCTAGGGGGAGTCTCGAGATACTTTGAGCCGGGGAAGGGTTTTCACACACAAAGAAGGCCTTATTCTACAGAAAGGTAGAAGAAGAGATCTAGATCTAGGAATGTAAAAACAGAAAATAAAAGAAAATTTTGAGGCTTACCTGGGTTCTGGATGCGATCCCACAGCGGTTTTCTTCTTCTCTTAGAGTTCTTCTTGGCGAGAATTCAAAACAAGAGTTAATGGCCATTTGCTTAAGGAGGAACCTCCTATTTATAGGCAAAGGTTAGGGTTAGGGTTGGTGAGAATGGTAGACACAACATAATGTCTATAGCCCACCAACCTTAACCCTAAGGCTATTTCCAAGATTTCCCCTCATTTAATGAGGGATATGATGGTAAAAAGTGAAATCTCTTGGAAAACCCTAATTTTGAGCAAAACTTATGTATCCGGCATATCAGGCCGGATACACAAGGGCCTTAATGTATCCGGCATATAATGCCGGATACACTAAAGCTTTCTTGTATCCGGCATTGTTCACTGGATACAAAGAAAGGTACTTGTATCCGGCCTGAGTTGCCGGATACAAGGAAAAAAGCCTTTTTTCCGAATTTTAACACAGGCAATACTTATTTACATGTAATATCGTTTAAGTAAATGTCCTCGTATTTTTTAATCTCCATTTACTTAAGATATTACATGTAAATAAGCAAACACCCCCCCTCCCCATTTGAATCCATTAAAAATAGTTCCAGACCCAAATTCCAAGTGAATAAAAAGTCAACTTTTCAGTTCAAGGCAAAATTCCGGTTTTTCAGGTCTGGAAAAAAGGTTCAATATGTTAAAACCAAGGTATTCGTTAAGATTTAAAATCTCAAAAAATTCTTTTATGCAATAACATGGCTAAAAACCTGATTACCGGGAAAAATTATCTTGAAATCTGGCTTTAAAAAATATTTCATTTTCTGGGGTCAAAAGTCAACAAAATTCAACCGGAAAAAGTTTGACTTTGCACAAAAGATTGAATTCGGGTCTTTTCCTTTACGGTTTTGGATTCAAATGGGTTAAGTATCTCAAATCCAATGCAAAGAATTGAAAATTCCAATAAAATATTTCTCTCCTTCAAGATTTATCAAAAATCGTGCAATTTTGGGGTGTCTACAGCGACGAAGCTTTATCGGTGACTCTGTCATTGGATTCTTCCGAATGTAGATTCTAAGAAGAGATGTATCAGAGTTGGGTCCCAGAATATTTTCTTTGACACACACGACGTGAAGACTATAATTGGGTTACCCATAGAGGGGATAGATGTTGATACATCTAAATCAGAAATCCCCGATACGACAGAGTTGCATAGATTTTATGGGGTACGCAGTGGAAGCATCCCTATTGAGAATGTCGAGAAGAGCTTGAAGAGCCCAGAGAACGATCATGAGTGGATCCGTTCGTTTGTATTATATTCGTTGACGACCTTAGTAAGTCCATCTTCAATGATTGATGTGAGTGCATCCTATCTTCCCTTATTGGTCGATGTAGAGAGGATAGGAGGTTACAACTGGGGGAAGTACCTTTTAGACACATTGATGCATCACGTAGCCAAGTTTCAAAAGGGGAAACGGAAATCCGTCAATGGCTGCTTATTATTTTTACAGGTATGTATAATATTTAAAAGATGCATTAGCTTCTTTATCCTAGCTTATGATAATTATAGTGCGTCTAATGATATTTCGATCGTTGCCTTGTATTTGTATTACGATCGGATGATCGTTGGTCAAGCAACACCTCCTACCACTCCACGTATGGCAGCGTGGACGGATGCATTGCTTTTCCAAAGGAAGAAAGATGAAATGGCGCTCGGTGGATATGGAAATGGGAAGGTATACATATATATATATATATATATATATATATATATATATATTTGAGTTGAACTGATTATTGTAGGTTTTGTTGTCAATTTTGCAAATAATTCAACATTTCTATGTACTCACTAATATACACGTTAAATATTGTAGGTGATTGAGCATCGTGTTGACAGCTGTGTCGAAGATGAGGCATCAGGTGAAGCCCATGAATTAAATTTCATTGATCTTCGGCAATTTCGTGGAGATCCAGATCCTGTAAGATTGGGTTTTATTTATTTATTTTTTATTAGTTTTCTTATTACGAACACCTCCGCATGTTTTATGATTGGGTGTTGTGTATTCCAGGTTATTCAAGGTCATCTCACGAGGATGTTGGACACGTATACCGAGATGCTAAATCATGTGAAGTCAAGAGAAACCGTGGACCCCTCCGATATCCACATGCGATGTAAGAGCCCTGCTCATATGGATACTCCTGACTGTTTCATGCCTGATGTTCCTGATGAAGCAATGATGGCACCCTCCCATCATAGCACCCACGAGAGCGGTGATCATACCACTGGTCTCGACACAGCGGTGGTTGTGGAGGTAGAAAAAGATAAAATTCAAGAGGATGAGGTGGTGATAGTTCCGTCTCGAAGCAGCATCGAGACCGAGGTAACCAAACCTCGAAGAGGGTCACGCAAGAAGACGCGTGGGAAACATTATCGCACCCCATTTATTGGCCATCGCTTGCGTCCTCAATTGGGCCTAGAAGGAAGCTCAATCCTACAATACGTACGCGGAAACAAACATTCTGAGTAAGATAATATTCCTAAACTAACTTGTAAATGTTATTTATGTATTATAATTCGTAGTGAATAATTCCTGCTTGTGTTTTTCAGTGAAATAATATTCAAATTTGATTCCATCTTTGCGTCGGCAACTGAATTGGCGTGTTTGTTAGACAACAAACATGTTAATAGTGTGGTATGCAAAGCTTATCTTGTGAATAATATATTGTTTATTCAATTGTGCATGTCATCGCTCATGGTATTTTTTTATAGGCTATCAATGCTTTTGGAGCATGTCTTATGAAGAACCAACAATTGTCGACTAGCCGCAAAGTTAGCTGACATTATTGTCCCACATATATTTGTGTAAGCACTTTTTGTGATAGCACTAGTAGTCGTTATGATTGTACAAATGTTGTTGTTCAAGGCTAGAATAATGACTAAAATTTCCTTTCATATATTATGTAGGAGTGGATGATGAAAAGTGATCGTGGTTCCACTGAATCCTTGTGTCCTTACTTCGATCCAGGGCGACTAGGGTATTCTGTGCTTGCATGCAGTCTTGTAAGTTCCTTGGGATGCAATGTGCCACCTTCACAAATGATTAGTTTCAGATTTTTTATGCTTTTATCCTTATTTACTTAGCAGTCTGTAGTAAGTTCTTTACTTATAAGGGTGTCTTACTTGTATGTAGATTTTTGTTCCCATGTATTTGCGCAATCATTGGTTTCTTTTAGTTTTAAACCTAAAAGAGCGGAGAGTGGATGTGCTTGACTCAATGGATGGGGGGCGTCGTGCGGGACATCAATCCATAATTGAAACGCAGGTAATTTTTTTATTAATGAAATTTTCTCATACCATTTACAACACTTATCATATTAACACTCGCTTCGTCACTTGTAGATCCAAATGTTGGATAAGATCTTACGTGACTTCGGAGGTGGTGATCAATATCCACTTCTACTGTGGGAGTTGCGGCGGGTTAAGGTCCCACACCAAACCAACGGGTAAGCTGTTAGGTTTGTTTTGCTTCATATGTAGTTTTGTTTTGCTTCATACATATGTTAGCTTCTTACAAGTGATGTGATGTGATTATATACCGTCAGGTCTGATTGTGGTGTCTTCATGATGAAATTCATGGAGGTGTGGGATGGCAACACCTTGTCTCAAGAATTTGATCAGGTGCACATATAACTTAAATGTTTTTTTATAATTATAGTTATGAAGTACGTCGCTAGTAACACACAAGTACATCTTCTATGAATTCAGAGTTATATGGCACATTTTAGGGATAAGTTCCTTATTGACCTCGTTAAGCACCCTGCGAACCAAGTGCGGGACATAGTTCTTTCTAAGGCAGCAAACACACCTGAAGCGGAGACTAGTGAAGGTGAAGAAGCTGAAGAAGCCGAAGAGGTAAGACGTACCTGTCACATGTTCAATAACAAGGTTATTTGAAACTAATAACATTCAGGTGCGTACATAAACTTATGATTGCATTGTTTATAGGTATGATTCACAACTCCAGCATTCCTGGCTCGATAGCAAGGTGAAGAAGCTGAAGGCCGTCTTAAATATCCAAGGAGGACGGAAGATTGTGTATAGAAAACTTGTACATTAAATTGTTTGTAAATTTATTTTGCTAACGAGTGAAGATGGTTGTAAATTTCGGTCTCTATCTGTGAGAGGAAAACAATTCTAAAATTACAATATTTGTACATAATTTTAGGTTATATAATTTTCATTATATCCCCATTTTTTTCCTATATAATTTTCTGGTAATCCAAATTATCATTACGAAGCAACACCACCATTGTAGTGAAAACAAGATGAAGCACTGTCATGTTACAAGTCCCACAAGTCCAACAAACCCTACTTACAAGTCCAACCATGCCTACTTACAAGTCCAACCTACCCCACTTACAAGTCCAACCAACCCCAACCTACCCTATTTACAAGTCCAACCAACCCCACTTACAAGTCCAACCTACCAAGTCCAACGTACCCCACTTACAAGTCCAACGAACCCTACTTACAAGTCCAATCTACCAAGTCCAACCTACCCCACTTACAAGTCCAACCTACTCTATTTACAAGTCTAACCTACCCCACTTACAAGTCCAACCTACCCTATTTACAAGTCCAACCTACCCCACTTACAATTCCAACCTACCCTATTTACAAGTCCAACATACCCCACTTACAAGTCCAACTTACCCCACTTACAAGTCCAACGAACCCTACTTACAAGTCCAACCTACCCCACTTACAAGTCCAACCTACCCTATTTACAAGTCCAACATACCCCACTTACAAGTCCAACGAACCCTACTTACAAGTCCAACTTACCCCACTTACAAGTCCAACGAACCCTACTTACAAGTCCAACCTACCCCACTTACAAGTCCAACCTACCCTACTCTACTTACAAGTCCAACCTACCTTACTTACAAGTCCAACCTACCCCACTTACAAGTCCAACCTACCCCACTTACAATTCGTAAAAGATGGAAAAAAACTACTAAGGGTGACGATTTGGGGACGATTTCCGGACGCTCAAGCAGGATGTTCCGAATTTGGGTAGGTTTTTAAAAATTTTGGAACACTTTACGCTCGCTCGAGCGTCAAGCGCAAATTTCAGATACACAGGCAAACCTAGCGTGACGCGTTCTGCGCGTTTTTCGACCGCTCGAGCGTCAAGGCAAAATATTAAAAACTCAGAAAACCCGAGCGTGACGCGTTCTGCACGGTTTTCGACCGCTCGAGCGTCAAGGCAAATTTTAAAAAAACTCAGAAAAGCAAAGCGTGACGCGTTTTCTTACCGCTCGAGCGTCAAGGCGCAAATTTCAAAAAACAACCACGAACCCTAAATACTTGCGCGCGCCCTTCTATTCTCCTATTGCAACCTTCAAACCGCCGCCCCCACCACCCCTTTCACTATTCGCAGTGATTTCGTCAGGAATTTTCGAATTTGTGCTTGGGATTGGATCCAGGGCATATTTGCGTTCGTCCAAGGTACGTGGGGTGTATCTTTTAAAATTTATTCCATGCCTTGAAGATTTCATTTAGGATGGATTATACGTTGAAGAAGACGACTCTTATCATCTTCTTCATGGATTATACGTTTCCTTTTTTCTTGAGGTTTATTTTACTAAATTGGAACTCTAAATAGATAGACACGTTTGAAATAGAAAATTTAAGTAATGTATCTGAGATACGTGGAAATAAACAAACACTTAAAGTGGTTCATATATGCTTTGGTTAGTAGTTTATGGTTTTAGGTATTTATACTTTTATTTTTATGCCTTACTATTTAATAAAACTGATAAGCGAATTTAATAAATATATTATTTTGGTTAGAAAATGGAAATAGTTGTTGTACTTATGTCTTTTTCTTTAAGTCTGAGAAAATGTTTTTTAACACAAGCAAAGAATATTGATATTGAAAATTTTAATATAAAAATGAAGCAAATCTTTCAATGAGATAGTGCTCAACTCACTGAAAGTAGTTGACTAAAATGCAATATGTTGTATGCCTAATAATAATTGAAAAGGTGATCTAGAAAGAAGATATCCTTTTGAAATGAAGGAAATTAAATCTCCTTGTAATATGACTATATTTGATAAGTGTTCTTTTTGGCAAAAGAAGACTAAAAAATTTATTCCCTCCACTAGATTCATTGCACTACATTGAGACCTTTATTTAGGCCCAATCTGCCTTCACGTGGGGTGTATCTTTTAAAATTTATTTTATTTTTGTTATATTTCCTTTCTCCTTCTTCCATTGCTTGAATATGTGCATCTCAACCTTTCTTTTCATCGCGATCTAATACTATATTGTTCATGCAGATGCCTAAAAGACGCACCCAAGGGTCTACGTCTAACGTACAACCTCATGATTTTGATACCGAATATTTTATTGACCGCCATGCGCAAATGAGGTTTCGTCAATACCTGCACAACCGGAGTCTCCTGTTAGAGCGGGAGGTAATAATCCGCGAGCTTGATCCCGAGATTACTTCAATTTTTACTTCTAGGGGTTAGGAGCCTTTGCTCATAAATCTTCCTGCACCCCAAGCCATCCTTGTTCGGGAGTTCTATGCAAACATGCATGATTGGTCCCTTACCCCTCCCAGATTCAAAGTGTATTTTCGCGGTCAAACAATTTCCATCACCCCTGGTATCATCTCTCAGATATTAGGGATACCAAGAGTGCCTGAGCCTTGATATCCTTACCATGAGACAGACACCCCTTCACCTACTATTATGGCATCTTTTGTGTTAGAAAGTACTACCCCTTTCTATGGAACACATCTAGTGATTGATAATATTCCAACTCATCGGTCAGTTGTTCTTCGGATTATGAGCACCAACATATGCCCAGTGGGTCATTTACATACCCTCCCACTCCAGAGACTTAGCTTCTTTTATGCATTACTCCAAGGTCATTCAATAGACCTTCCTTCTCAAATGATTCGTTCCATGCTACACATTATAATGCACGTCAAACGGAAGCGGAAACTTATTTTTCCTTGCCTCATTACCCGACTCATGCAAGGACTTGCCGTATTAATCCCAGAAATTGAGCGACCTCTAGTGCTTCCACTGCCTATTGGGCCTACCACCGTAGCACAAAGTGTTGCGCATGCTAATGCTACTACTCGGGCTGGTGCTCTTCGTCAACGGCGTCAATCATCTTCCCAGGCTGGAACCTCTCATTCTGGTTCATCTTCGGCTGCTCCTTCATTTGATCCACCTGCCGTTATGGATTATTTGTCAAGGATTTATGAAGTCCAGCAACAATCGCGTGCAGAACTGGCGCTGATCCGATCTACCCAAGAGACGCAAGGCCGGCAGCTTTTAGAGTTATAGGGAGCAGTGTCGCAACTTCAACTGCACCGTAACGAGGGTGTAGAGGACGAAGACGAGGATGATGACGACGATGAAGGAAGTGAGGCAGACTGAAGTAGAGAGGGGAGCAGAAATTTTTCTTTTTTTGGCGTGGCTTTGATTTGCTCTATTTTGTGGCCAAATGCTTGGTTTTTTTTTATTTGTATTTAAGGTTGTACTCTATTACTGGCTTGCACTCTTGCAAATTTAGCACACTAAGCTTGCTTCTTAGAAAAATTGTTTTCATCTCACCATGCAATATTTTGCTTACTGTATTTGGAAATTGGTTTACGGTTCGTATTGGTTCAGCAGCGTACACATGAACGAAAGTCTCGTGTCTTATCGACGCGGCGTTTTGTGGTTGGCGCTGTAAATGATGGGGTTTACTATCAATGAAAAAATGAAAGCATATCAGTCAGAGCTACTCCATATAAGATCTGGTCGCCCTACGATAAATGTGTATGCAGGAGCTCGTGTCCACATATTTCACCATTGGTTATAGCAAATTAAACAGCTAATGCTCCAACTAATATTAAGTCATGAAAATTGATTAGTGACCCTATATCATTAATTTGTTACCAAACGGGTTTCTTGTCACTTGTTTTTAAAAACCCCAAAAATAGTTATTGTTACGAAACATGTTTCTTGTCACTTATTTTCAAAAACTGGAAAACAATTTGAACTTGTTATTATTAGTTTTTTTTTTTTCAAAACATATGAGTTGGGTTATTTAAAGGGATGATTTGGAAATATCATCCAACTAAAATATGACCCTTTACATATATATTATATATTATATTCATAATAACTTTGCCCCAAAAATATATATGTCAAATCAATTTGTCACACATCATTATATGAGATTGATTGTTGTTAAGAATCCCCATGGTAAGATTTTATCATTGGAGTTAGTTCTACTAAAGAGATTATAGAAAGGAAAAAGGAACTTTTCAAGTAATAAGGATTTAAAGAGAAAAATAAAAATAAAAACAGAGGCTGCAATAAATGGATTCAAGGTGAGTGTATGTCATAATTAAAATACCCCATCCTATACCCATTGTCAGCTGGCAAGTTAATGGGTTTTCTCCCATAAAGCTACAAAACTTCCAAAATATGTTACTAATAAGATCTTCTTCATCTAACTGAATGGCATAGAAGAAGGATGCATCTTCCGATTGTTTTCTTTGAAAGTATTCCAATAAGGCTCCTGCATCTCCCTGTTGCATGGCTACCCTACGTTGGACCGTAAATAATTCTGACAGTCTACCCGCATGAATCCTAGGCATTCAGCGCCACCTACTTCCCTTCTCATCATTTCGACAGTTCTCTTGGGCTGTATCCCTGTAGAATCTGCAAGATCAATTTCAGCTGCCTGGGCCTCTATTACTTTCCGATGCGATCGTAACATATGGACCATGTTTGGCAAAAGTAACTCATGATTATGCCCCTCCTCGAACTGTGTAATTATATATTTTCCACTCGCTTCCAATACAATTTTTATTCTTGCCTTACACCCAGTCCTTGTATCTGCACGATGTTTTACAACCGCCATATCCCTTTTATCTGTCCGACGATAACCTTCCTTTGAGCAACAAAAAACCCTATCCAAGAGGATGCCCGTACGTTGATGCTTGTGTTGTAAGTCTTTTCTCGTTCCGAAACCAGTTCGTCTTGCATACTCATTATAAAACTGATGTGCGTCATCTTCTGAATCAAACACCATCCCAATCTTTGGTAAATATGCTATCTGTATTGATTCTTGCAAACCATCAACATCATTATCGATGGTGTCTTCAATGCCATCAATTGATCTAGATGACAATTCCTCCGCACTATCCATTTCCGCTGTGTTTTCTGTTTACATATAAAACCCTCATTATTGTATAAGCAAATAACCAGACTTAAAATGAAAGATCATAAGAGGCCAGGTTTGTTTCGTCCTTCTTAAAACCAACAAATACAATGGATAAACAACATTCACGAAGTAATTAACATCCAAGATGATCAACCCATGGTACATTCAAATTGAACCAAAAAAAACAATTAAATAAAATAAAGGTTTATTTAAAAGGAGAAGAAAATAAGCATTACTCAGACACGGGCACATGATCAAGCCACTAGTAATGAATAATAATAACAAATGGACAATTACTAAACATCAAAAACTAACTTAACTAAATATATAAGCCTAAGGGGGTGTTTGGTGAGCATTATAAAATCTTGATTATACTTGAATCTGATTACATAATCTAAAAGCCGTGTTTGGTTGGGATTTTAAGGTCGGATTCTACTATCCAATTGCATAATTAAGCCCATAATCACTATCTACTTTTTTGGTGATTATAGGGATTATGGACATTGGTGCTTAAATTTCCAAAATCTTTGTTTTTAGAGATTATGTATAACAAATTATATAAAACATATTATAATAAATAATAACGTTAAAAGTATTATAATGTAATATATTATAATATTATAATATATTAATATATTATAATATTATAATAAATTAATATATTATATTTAATATAATATTATTAATATTTCATATTATATTAATATAATAAACATATTTCATAATCATAATATTATATTAAATTTAATATATTATTATAATAAATTTAATATATTATTATAATAAATTTAATATATTATTATAATATATGATAATATTTAATATATTAATATAATATTAATATATTAAAATATAATAATATATTAATATATCCTACGCAATATAGTAATATTAATAATTCATATTATATTGATTTACATATTATAATATAATAAACATATTATATTGATTTATTGCCATTAATAATATTATATTTATAATAATTTAATTATATAAATATAATATTATAATATATATACTATTTTACAATTTCATATTGTAATAAATTTCTTATACTAATATAATAAACATAAATTATGTTATTATAATATGATTTATATTATAATATAATATAATATTATATTATAGAAGTGTGCAATTATTATAATTGTTACGTATATTATATAATATTATAATAGTATTATATAATGTTACAATAATATTATTATAATACACATAATATAACATTATTATATGATATTATATATAATATTTTTAATATATAAATTTGAATATTTAAGTAAAAAGATGCATATTATATTATATAATAATATATACAACTTTAAGTAAGACATTTATTTTTCTATATATATTATATTATATTATTTTTTATGCAATTTTTTATACAAAACTTCAAATTTAATCTCAATAATCAATGTCAATCAAACATGATTTTTAGATTCTAGTTTACAAATCTGACTTCATAATCTTGCTTATCTAAATAGGATTTTTAGATTCTTAAATCTTGGAAATATAATCTGGAATATAAAATCTAGGTTTACTAACAAAAAAAAAACGAAAAAACACATGTCACTTGAAGATTTCTTGATAGTGAAAAAGCAAATAATTCATTCCATGCATTTTCAAAAATTTTTAGACGTTCACCGTTCGCGCAACTCGATTCCGAAGCAACTCCTTCAAGCCGTTAGCTCCCGAAATTCGGGCAATTCCTCAAGATTTCAGGTACGAACTCCTTCACACAATTTAATCAACCTGAACGCAATGCACAGTGTCGCACAGTTAAATTTAGATGAAATGCCAGGTCGATGGGAACCAAATGGGGAAGAAGAAGCACCTGAATCTACAGTCTCGCACAGTTAATCAACTTGAATGCAATCAGTGGGACAAATCAATCATTCTTTTCTCCAACGAACGTGAGGGGAAATCAACAAATTCCAATCGTCTGAGCGCAACAGCAAAAGGAAATAACAAAGGAGGGAGTTTTGAAAAAATTAATTCATTTCGCCATTTCGCGGGCGCAATAGGAAGGAGAAAACCACGGTCGACTTGCTCTTTGGTCTAATGGTTGAGACGGTCCAAAACCATTCGGCCGAAAACGTTAGTTTTGGCTCATGGCTGAAAACGAAAACGGCAACGTTAGTAATCGGTCCGTTAGTTTTTGTTTCGGCGCATTCGTTTAAAATGGGGCACGCGTCGCGTTGAGGTCGTTCGAATGACCATTCGAACGACCATTGAAAAGAGAGGATGCGGTTTGGGATAAAGGAGGAGGGTTGTATCAGGTTAGAAGCTGGGGTAAAACTCTTGCTCAATATAAGCTTGACATGAATCCTTTTGAATGAAGGTAATAATAATATAAAAAGAAAGAATATTATTTTTCAACAAGAACAAAAATAATTTCACCATGGGAAAAGACCAAAATAATATAATATAATTTGAATTCGTTCTCTCTCATGATCGCAGTAAAAAACAAACACGTTTTTCATTAATATCTTGCAATCGAAAGCAAATAATTCTAGAAGCACAATTGCGTGTTCTTGCTTCCAAATATAGGGTTAACTCATACCAAATAATTCAAAGTAATATCATATTAATCACCTTATATTTAATAAATTATTATTAAAATAATTAATCACTCAATAAAAAAGTAACACTCCACATGAAAACAAAGGGAAGACAAACCAAAACGGAAAAGGTGATATTACGTGCCTGCTCAAGTTCCTTGTGGTGCCATACATCGAACCTTTCCCTTGCCATTGCTTTAAAATGACAAATATGTATCACGCCAGGCATTACAAGTTCCACTTAAGAACAGCTCAGAATCTCTGTAAACATCATAAAATGGAACGTTTTTTTTGAAATTCTGGACTTGTGGAAGAAAATGCCCTCAATACTAACAACAAAAGCAAAAACCAAATTCGTTTTCTTTAAGACTCTCTCTACCAAAATGCAACACGTCTTAATGGAGTTTGAAATGCAAAGTCAAGTGTTGAAGGTTGAGAAGCTTACCGTGGATCGTCTCTGGTGTCTACCACACTATTCAATTAACAATTCCCGCGTCTTCGATTCCGGTGATCAACCACAGCCCTAAATAGAGCCTCTACAGGATGCTTCGTTTTAGAAGACGACGAATGGATACACCTGCGTTCGCCTGAGCGTCGAAAATTTTCCCTCTCAAATAGTATGTAGACAAAAGATAGTGACTAACCCTTGGAGCTCCGGTGAAATTGGTATGGCTCCGTTTCAGACGAACTGGTGCAACCTGTTCTTCCGCAAAATTTGGTCGGAAATTTTGGTAGAATGTCATCTCTCTGTTAAAAGAGTCAAATGCACGCGCCTCCATTTAAGACTAAATCTTAATCGTTGATCCCGGTTACGTCAAAGAACTAAAAACATATGAACAGGATAACTTATCAACGGCAAATCCCGGATGGTATCGATCTATATATGGACATCCCTACCACAAGTAATGAACCCACATTCATAACAGAGTGGGAGAGAAAGAGACAAATATATAGAGAGAGAGAGAAGATATCATGGCTGCAACTGATCAAATCCCGGTTTTTGATTTCTCTGAAGAAGCTCTGAAGAAGTTGGAAGATGAAGGGAGTAATGAAGGATGGAAGCGCCTGTGTGACGGAGTTAAAGAAGCATGTGAAGAGCATGGATGTTTTCTGGTGGTTTACGATAGGATTCCCATGCATCTATATGATGAGTTCTTCATGGCACTCCAGAGTTTGTTTGATCTTCCAAAGGAGACTAAGGAGAAGAACAGTAGCAGCCTTTACTCCACAGGGTACTTAGGCGGGTCTGAATTTCCTTTATTTCAAAGCCTAGGCATAGACGATGCACCACAACTGGATGCAACTAAGGCCTTCACAGATCTCATGTGGCCCCAAGGAAACCCAGATGCCTGGTAATATCTATCTCTTCGTCTCCTTAATGTCCATGCATGCGAGTCTTTTATTGACCTTTCTGCCAATTACGAACAATTTGTACGTGTTTGATTCACAGTCGAGCTCTCCACTCCATGGCTGCAAAGATGTTCGATCTGCACCAACTTATCATGAAAATGGTCTTCCAGAGCCTTGGCGTGGGAAAGTACTTGGCTTCACACGTTGAGAACAACCACACCTGCCTTCGCATTATGCACTACGACGCACTTCCCCCTCAAACTCCGGCCGACTCGGCCATTGGTTTGCAAGCTCACGCTGACGAAACCGTCATATCCATTCTAGGTGATAATGAAGTACATGGCCTTAAGGTGCTTTCTAAAGGGGGCGATTGGATCCAAGCGCAACCACCAAAGGGGACATTTTTAGTCCTAGTCGGTGAATCGCTCGAGGTATGTACGTGTAGCGAATCCTACGTTTGTACTTTTCGAGTGATGATTGCCTGCAACGCAGATTCACTTTACAGCATATACAATAAGACACAGTGATGTAGGACTTATGGATAATTCACTTTGATACGTAAACCCTACATCAATATCTCTTGGTGTACATACTGTAAATGGGATCTGCATTGCAAACGATGTGCATGCAATTGTCCTTAATTTCCATGGATGTTTATGTTCTTGTGCGAAGTCGCATATGTGCAAGTTGAGTGTTGAGATATTATATTGGGCCCCTTTGATATACATAGCTTGGCCTTCACCTACCAGCTTTAAGACGTTGAGTTTTTTTATTATCTGCCTCGCAGGTGTTGAGCAATGGCAGACTTCAGGCTGCAAAACATGTTGTAGAGATAGCTGGAAAGCGGGTTAGGTACTCGTATGGTCTGTTTACGACGCCTACTGGTGGTACGGTGGTTGAGCCCTTTAGTGAACTTGTCGACGAAGAGCATCCTCGTCGTTATCGCCCCTTCCGCTTTGAGGACTACATGCGTTGCTGTAAATTGGAGGCTTTTGAAAATACAGCCAAGGGTTATGCTGGGGTTTGATTCAAAACATGCAGCGCATGCTATGACGTCATGCTTAATTTATTATACTGAAATAAATGGTTGGTTGTGATTCTCTTTCTTCCAATGTTACCCAAAAAAAATTTTCTCCTTCTTCAAAGCTTGCAAGTACATGTAATGCTGCGAATAAAAGAGTTGATCGATCGAGGTCGTGTTTTTTAATCCACTTTGCTCATATAATAGTGAAATAAAAGAGTAGCCGTTTTAAACTTGTCTTTTATGTGTGGTCTAGACTTGGTTTTTTTTTTTTTGAAAAAAGAAGATAAAATTTTTCATTAAATCAACTGAAACCAACTACAAAAAGCTGTCCTCGAGCATCATCGAGAAGAGGGAGGCTTAGAAAGGGTGGAGGACATTTCAGCCAAGTGCATGCATAATTATATCTAGTGCGAAGTTTGCTAATAGGTCTGCACAACGATTGCCTTTACGAAGTATGTGAGAAAAGGTAATGGAATGGAAATTTGTACATAGCCTTCTGATCTTAGTGATAATGCGTAAAACTTGCCAGAAAGTCTGGAAATCTTCAAGTTGTAACTGTCACCCCCCAAAAATTGTCCCAAATGATTCCTGCAAATTATTCCAGCCAAAGCTATATTTCGTGAACGACAAAATGGCCCATCAAAGTTGATTTTTATCACCAAGGGGGTGGGCATAACCAGGATATCAATAATTGGTGCTTGGCCATTTTCTTCACCTGATGAAAGTTTGTATAATTTCGGAATCCTTACTAGCTTTAACCAATTGGCACAACAAAAATATGGCTTTTTACCAGCGGTAGATTACCGTCGTTAAAAGTTTCCACAACAGTAAGCCACCCCGTCACTAAATACATTGCCAGTAAACGAATAACCGACGATCCTAATGGTGGTAGAGCCATTTCTGCCATTATATCCAACTTATAGACGACAACGCAATTAGCGGTGATAATTTTCACCACTCTAAGACTAATATATATTAGCAGCGGTAATTACCGCCATTAAAGCTCGGAAATTACCATTAGTTACTCTTCCGCTGGTGTGAGATATGGAAAATCAATTCAATGACTTCCTAATCATCACACGGGATTCATTAAAACAATGAGTCGCCACCATTCTGTTTAGGTGTGAATGGACACCGAAAATATCAAATCAAATAAAGAAGCAGAAATTAGAGTAAAATAACTCTAGTTTAAAATACAAAACAAAAACAACCAGAAATGGATAAGGGGATTGGGTTATGAATAGGGGAAGGTGTTAGGCACCCCTATTCATCCACACAAGGTGGTTGCCAGGTATTAATCATGTTAAAAATAAAGAAGACTTGCTTAATAAAATAAATCATAAAAGTAACAAAAATGTATGGTTTATTTCATATGAATATCCTGATTAATTCAGAATTTTCAATATGATCACACCATTCCTAAGGTTTCATGACTAAAATAAAATTGAGATAAAATCAAAGAAAACCAATCTAAAGTATAACCTGAAAAGCTAGCTTTAAGCTAAATCATTAAAAAGTTGAAAAACCATATTGAAATCTCTTGATTAAAACATTGCAGAATAAAATTCTTTGGAGTACAAATCTGATCCAAATCTCTCATTAGTAGAGAGATAAAACCCCAATCAACCCATGTTGATGAAAAAAACATCAAAAGGGAGAGTTTATACCATAGGATCCTTTCTCCAAGATTACAACATCAAAATCATATCATGAAACCCTATAGGTTACTTTCGGGCTTTTGGTTTTAGATCTACCATATAGATCATGGTAGATCTAGAATCCTAGCCAAATATCACCAAAATCAAGAAAACAATGTTGTAGGTGCAATGGTGTGAAAAATCCAAATTATAGGATGCAGTGGAGATCTCATGCTATAAACAACAAGGATCTATAGGATTCCTCCAGATTCAAAATAAAACCATTAAAACATTGATAGAATAGTAAAAGCAACCACATATCACAGATTACAGCACATGGGGGTCTACCCTACGAATCCACCTATTCTCTTTTCCCCTAGCTCTCTCTTCACGTTTTACAGCTAGAGATGAGTCTTGAGGTACTTGGAGATAGGTTTGGGAATGCAAACACAAACAGGAGGCCTTATTCTACAAAAAAGAGAAGAACAGATTATAGGGCTCTATTCTAAGAATCCACGTGTTCCCCTTTCCCCTAGCTCTCTCTTCACGTTTTACGGCTAGAGAGGACTCTTGAGGTACTTGAAGGCAAGTTTGGAGAGATACAAACACAAAAGAGGCCTTATTCTACAGAAAATAAGAACAATAGATTATGGGATGCTATTCTAGGGATCCACCTGTTCCCCTTTCCCCTAGCTCTCTCTTCATGTTTTACGGCTAGAGAGTATTCTTGAGGTACTTGGAAGCAGGTATGGAGGTACAAATAAGAAGGCCTTATTCTACAGAAATAGAGAAGAAAAGATTATTTCTAGAATTAAAAAGAGAAAATAAAAAATAAAAGAGACTTACCAGGATTGAGGAAGCAGAGAAGCAGGGATTCCCTTCTTCACTTGGAGCTCTTCAAGCTTCAGATTATTGGCTTTTTGCTTGAGGAAAAGCCTTCTATTTATAGGCAAACCCAGGGGCATGGTTGGTCCAGGGTTTGCCAAGATAGGGTTTTAGATTGAATTAAAAACAGAGATAATGCAAATCCATTGAACCATAGAGGATAAACAAGAGGATTCAAATGGATAAACAAGAGGATTCGAATCTCACAGATAGAGATTTGAGTGCAGATAAGGCTTAGAAATCGAAAAATGATAAATTCGCACAAAAAAGCCCGCGCCCGTATATGAATTACGGGCAAGACCAGACCGTAGATAAATTACGGGCACTTCATGTTTGACCAGATTTTACACTTTTTTGACCTGTTTCACATCCCAATTACATATTTTCAGTTATCTTCTCATTTTATAGTGCAATTTGGGGTATTTACAGCTGGTAATACTTTTATGAGCAGCGGTATCTACCACCGATAATAACATGTCACATGTTCTTGGGCAGTGTTATTAGCGGCAGTATTTACCGCCACTAAATACATGGACCTGTAAAACAAAAAATGTTTCAATTAGCATTGTATTATCCTACATATTACCAAAATCCCTATAAATACTTGCTAAATGCCTAGCAAATTTTATAATGAACAGTGCTACGTAAATTCAAAAAATTTAATTATATTTAAAAGAGATTCAATAATATTCAAATACTGCAAACATTCATCATGTTATAAAAAACTAAATAAAAGGAAATTGCTTTCGATGAACAGGTGACATTGCAACTTGTATCAGTCTAATCTCCCTGCATTAAAATAGTAATTAATCATCATTATTATCATAATTGTAAATTCTAAAATTATAAGTAGACAAATGAAATGACAAATCAAATTAGATAAAAACAAAATTAACAAAAGATATCTTGTGAACTATTACTTTCCTCAAATACTAAGAGTGTCTAGCTAGAATCTGGAGGATTGTCATTTGCATATGTTTGGCCAAAATCCTATATATCGTGACAAAGATCATTAAGTATGCATATAAATATATAGTTGATGTAATTTCGATGATATGTGTTTTTTTTCGTTATATACATAATACCTATCTTTGAAGTGAGCTAATTAAGCTTCTAAGGTCTGAATATTCTCTGGCATGTTGTACAACAGTTGCTTCAATTTCTTCTCGTTGTTGCCTCTCCTCATCTAGTTGCTCTTCTGTCCGTTGCAATCGTTCCTGCATTCTATTAAATTCATCCATATCGACATAATGATTTGGTTGGAGTCTGGCCTAACCCATAATACCGCACTCTACCATATGTGTCACGTCCCATGACTTGAGTATGTAAATCATCTCAAGATGTCTCATCTAGCGTACCATGTTCCATAATAGTTCGCATTTGATCTTGAAAAAAATATTTATACAATCATTTAGTTATCAAAATGTCAGCCAATATTGTTAATCATTTGACAATTACAAAACATACAATAGGATGAAATGTTCTCAATATAAGTGCATAGGTAATCATAAACTTTATATAACTTACTATCATGTCAGCTGCTTCATCATTTATTGGCGTGCCGTCTTTTTGGGTATGCATTCTAATAAACATCTCAACACCACCCGCTAATGCCTAATGAAAAAGTATTGTTGTTAGTACATCATAAATTATTCAAAGCATCAAACATCAATGCAATTGATTCATTTAAAAAAAATAAATATAAAAATAAAGAACTTAAAGAGATAAAGAAAGAAAAAATAAAAGAAATTTCGACAGCATCGTCTGCCCTAAAAAATAGAGCATTGTCCAAATCAAACTGGTCTAAAATAAATCCCTGGAACCTGGAAAAGAAAAAAAGAGGGAAAACGTCGCATTCATATACAATCCAAGTAAACATCCACATCCATATTCATCCCACAAACTGTAACATCCAAGCACAAAACGAAAATTAACATGGTTTAGCTCATTACATGAAACTAATAAACAGTTTTGAAGTGGGGCCTAATGTGTTTTATAAATATACATCTAGCAAACTAAGCCCGATATAAATATGTTACGTCTATTGAGTTATATTTCTTCAAGTAATAAGATCTTTAATTGAGGGCCCATAGTAAGTTCAGCTCACTCTCATTAATTTACTAAATGTGCAACTTTTAAAGATACAGCTCGGCTAATATCAATGAGCAATATTCATGAAATATAATAAGAAAAGTGGACTGCAACTAAAAAAACAAGTGGATGGCACGCAATTTATAATTACAGTTCACAGCTCCACGTATGTCCAAACAATTGAATTAGATTTCTTCACAATTATCTAAGGAAAAAAGGAATAAAATAATGAGTGAAGACAATAGCAATTACTACTTTAGGGAATTGAATGGGTAGGTCTATTGACTTCTAAAGAGTAATAACTCAACACATAAATGATATGCTGCATTGAGAAGATCTGTTGGAGGCAATAATGCTATTTCATGTATGCTCTAATATTCATCATAATATGCCTTTAAAATCCATGGAAGCTCAAAAAATGGAAAAAATAAACAAGCAACCTACTGATAGCTGTTCACATCTTAAGGCCTCGCAGTTTCAGACTTTTAGGTCAAATATGGCTTTATTTACAGATACCACAAATCCCACCATTCATGAACAAATACATACTAGGCAACTTATAAGACAACCTATAATCCATGTACTTACTATAAGAAATCCCAAGGGACAGTTATTTACTACAGAATCATTTAATGGATAATGCATAAACACAAATAACATCAGTAGACCAAGTGTTTCTGTTCTTATAATTGTATGTGGTAAAGGTGAACCATCATCTTTCAACCTAACTATGAGGCAGACTGATAAATTTGAAACAACATCATTTTTGGAAAGGGTACACAAGAGAATACTGAGATCAAAACATTAACTTAGTAATTAGTAGGAACAAGAATAGTTCTTACAAATGAAACATACAGTATAAGACCATAAAGATAAGAAAGAGGTCCATATATACCAAAAAATAGAGAACATAGAGGACAAAGATGATGTGTAAATTGTAGCTAAATGTATTTGAGTATACTTGTTTGTTTCTGACGCTGGCAGAGCTCTTTGTCCCAACGATATGAGTAATCGTCTGATGGGCACGATTATTTTTATTCCTTGATGAAACATTCTGCAACATACAAAAGATTAAGTTAATAAAGGATTCTTCGGTAGCATCAAAAGACATATAAATTAATTAATAAATTACTTGTGCGCTTTTTGAGTTCCAATAGAGTACTAGAACTGCCAATTGGTCCTCCATCACATCATGTGGACAATGACTTATTCGTTCTTCATTTGATGTGTGGATCGTAATAGTGCAACTTAAAATCGTACTTATAGTCCCTCCATTTCTTATTAATAGATTGCATGACAAAATCATGCAATCTATCATTGATCTCAGCAAACTTACCCTATAGTGTTGTAGACACCCCAAATTACACTACAAAATGATAAAATATGTAATTGGGATTTGAAACAGGTCAAAAATGCATAAAATTTGATCAAACATGCAATGCCCGTAATTTCTCTACGGGCTAGTCATGCCCGTATTAACTCTACGGGCAGTACATGCTTGTAATGTATATACGGGCACGGGGTTTTTGTGCGAATTTACCCTTTCTCAATTTTTGAGACTTATCTGCACCCAAATCTCTCTCTAAAAGATTCGAATCTTCCTATTTATCCATTCGAATTATCTTATTTATCCTCTTTGGCAATGGATTGGCATTATCCCTGTTTTTAATTCAATCTGAAACTCTATCTTAGCAAACCCTGGACCAATCATGCCCCTGGGTTTGCCTATAAATAGAGGGCCTCTCCTTAAGCAAATGGCCATTAATTTGAAGTCTGAAGAGCTCCAAATGAAGAAAGGAATCCCTGCTGCTCTGCTTTCTCAATCCAGGTAAGTCCATTATCCCTTTTATTTTCTGTTTTCAATTCTAGAAATAGTCTGATCTTCTCCATTGCTGTAGAATAAGGCCTAGTTTATAATTGTATTCCCAAACCTGCCTCCAAGTACCTCAAGACTCCTCTCTAGCCGAAAAACGTAAAGAGAGAGCTAAGGGAAAGGGGAACAGGTGGATCCCTAGAATAGAACGCTATAATCTGTTCTTTTCCTTTTTTATAAAATAAAGCCATTGATTGTGTTTGTATTCCCAAACCTATCTCCAAGTACCTCAAGACTCCTCTCTAGCCGTAAAACATAAAGAGAGAGCTAGGGGAAAAGAGAATAGGTGGATCCGTAGGGTAGACCCCCATGTGCTATAATCTGTGAGATATGGTTGCTTTTACTATCTTGTTAATGTTTTAATGATTTTATTTTGAATCTGGAGGAATCCTATGGATCCAGGTTGTTTACAGCATGAGATCCCCACTTCTTTCTATAGTTTGGATTTTTTACACCTTTGCACCTACAGCACTGTTTTCTTGATTTTGGTGATATTTGGCTAGGATTCTGGATCTACCATGAACTATATGGTAGATCTAAGACTAAAAGCCTGAAAGTAACCTATAGGGTTTCATGATGTGATTTTGAAATTGTTTTAACCTTGGAGAAAGGATCCTATGGTCTAAACTCTCCCTTTTGATGTTTTTTCATCAACATGGGTTGAGTGGGGGTGCTATTTCTCCACTATTGAGAGATCCGGATCAGATCTGTACTCCAAGTAACTTTACTCTTCAATGATTTAATTAAGAGATTTCAATCTAGTTTTCTAACCTGTAGACACCCCAAATTGCACTTCAATGTGAGAAAACAATCAAAATGAATTTTAAATGTTTTATTTGAACTTTGACATATGTCAGAAGTTCAGAAATACTCAAAAAGGGTGCTAACCACACTGTATATGCGGTTTTTGGGAATTTGGTTTCAACCGCCCTGTGTATACGGTTGCGACCGCACACACAGCACGGTTGAAGTTCATGCTTCTTGCGTGAGTTGCCACGTGGCTTCTAGAAGCTTAGGCCGTTAGACTACGTCAACAGCAATCATGAGGAGCATAACTGAATTGGAACCACCCTGTATGTGCGGTTAAGGTGAATTTGCATGAAAACCTCATATAAAGTGACGGTTTTGTGGAAACCACACTGTGTATGCGGTTTTGCTTGTTTCGTGCATTTGCGAAAAGACTCGATCTCTGAGCCTTATTTACGCATATTACCTCTCTCAAAGGGACTTAAACTCCCTATTTTACCCTCCGAAACTTCTAGATTTACAACAATTCAAGGCTTTAACTTGAATTGGAACAATCTAGAGGAATTTTTGGGCATACCCTTGGGACTATCCTACCCTTGGTTGTGCCTATAAATAGAGGGGTCCTCCTCTTGTAAATGGCTAGCAATTTGAAGCATTGAAACTCAGCAAAAAGGAGGGAAACTCTGCTAGATTGTCTACTCAAAGTTCAAGCTACCTAAGGTAAAGTTCTCTTTACATTTCTGGTTTCCTCTTTACATTCCAGCAACCTCCCAACTTCTACCTTACTGTAGTGTAAAGCCTGTTTATGATTGTTTGCAAGCCCCAAACCTCATCTAAAGTACCTAGGAATTCTCTCTAGCCGTAAAACGTGAAGAGAGAGCCTTGGGAAAAAGATGGTGGAATGGATCCTCTAAGCTTAGAACCTACATATGATGAAGAGCATGTTTATTGGTTATTTCGAGCCTATGGTTGCTTTCTCTGATATGTTTTGTATTTGTCTCTAGAGAAGATATACGAATCCATGCTCTCAATAGTAATGGATTCCAACCTTCTCCTAGAAATATGATTTCCATCACCACCAAACACACTTTTCACTGTTTTTTGCAAGGATAAGCTAGATCTTGGATTTTCCATGTTTAATATGGGAAATCTGAGATCAATGGCTTTAGAATGAATTTTTAGAACTTCATGAGGCTGTGTTTCATGGTTTCCAGTTGTTTTGGTCGAATCCACTTGCACACATACACTGATTTTGGTCTTTTATTCAAAAATCTTCAAAACAAAAGTGCATCCTTTATACCCCAAATTAATGCCTAAAAGTTTAGCAACTACTTGACATGGTATATTGGTAAACATACTAAAAGAATCCACAATGTGCACTAAAATTCCAGATTTCATGCTCTTGGTTTTCAAGCTCAAATTGAATCCCCCTATACCCCAAATCAAAGGCATGGCATAACAAAAATTTTAAAGCACAAAAAAGTATGCTTTATAGGAATCATGTTTGAATACCCAAAAATTCTGAACCCCTAGATTTCTTGCTACTAATTCTCATATTCAAACCATGGTATTCAAAATTCAAATTAGAGCATGTTATCACCAAATCATGCTTCAAGATAGGCTTTTCCTAAATCAACCTTTAGGCAACATCAAGCAAAACATACATGACTTGATTCATATAAAATTCAAAAGCATCCCAATCTGATTTGAAATACAAGAATATATACAAATGAATTAAACAAAGTAGCAAGCATGAATATACACAAAAAAGGCTTTAAATCCACAAGTCCCCAGCAGAGTCGCCAGTTGTGAGACATGGGAAAATCACCGGAATGATCATCCCTCCGTCAACACACGGGGCTCGAAATAAAAGTTGGAGAGTCGCCACCATTCATGATTTTGGGGTGAGAATGGACACCAAAGGATCAAAAATAAGCAAAGAAAAGACAAAAGAAACATTCTAGGATAAAAACAATCCTACTTGAAAATAAAATCCAGAGATGGGTAAGGGGATTAGATTATGAACGGGGGAAGGTGTTAGGCACCCCCATTCATCCACGCAAAGTGGTTGCCAAGTGTATGTTCATGCAAAAAAAAATAGAAAGCTTGCTAAAATCATAGAAAACCTTGAAAAATGACTAATGTATGATATTTTCACATGAAGATCTAAATGGATTTTAGATCCTCTCTTATGTCAATATCATTTCTGGAATATCTCAAAAGATGGAAATCAAAGCACAAGTTGCTAAAAAACAAAGTTGAATCAAATCCGGAAAATTCGGTAAAAAGTATGCCATTTGCCTTGAAATCATTCAAATACCATTTTAAATTTGGTGGACATAAACTAGACAGCCTCACCTTTCCCATAGTTCTAGAATCGCTCCAAAATTCATCCGGACGATGAAGTTATGAGCCTCCGAAGTAATGGTACAAGTGCTGTCCAGTTATGCCACTTTTGAAGAAAATCAAATCCGAAAATTTATAAAGTATGTGAGATTCGTGTGAGATGAATCCAAAACCTTTGAAAAACATTTAAAACACTCCAGAATTTGATTGAGGCCATTTATTGGAGATTTATCACAATGAATGTAATAAATCCCCAAATGTGAGCCTATTCACCAAAAAAGTGTAATATGTGTGCAAGAGTGAAAAACCAAGCAAGATTAATACAACAACATATCATGCATATAAATTCAACAAGATAAGTTCTAGCATAGCCTAGGGTTCCGTTCCATTATCGTTTCCCTCTGTTCTCTCTCCCCGTTAAACACGGTTCTTCGAGATAATCAAGGGTACTTTGATTATAGAACGGTTTTCAATCATTCAAAAGCCTTATGCTACATGGGTTCTAGCACTAGGGTCAATCCCCAGTCTCGTTTCTCCTAGATCCCGCCTTCACGTTTTACGGCTAGGGGGGTCTTGAGATACTTTAAGCCGGGGAAGGATTTCCATACACAAAAAGAGGCTTTATTCTACAGAAAGGTAGAAGAAGAGATCTAGATCTAATAAATTAAATACAGAAAATAAATGAGGGTTGAGGCTTACCTGGGGTTCTGGAAGCAATCCGGCAGCGGTTCCCTTCTTCACTCGGAGTTCTTCGATCTCCAAAAACTTGGTCCTTTGCTTGGAGAGAAGCCTCCTATTTATAGGCAAAGGCTAAGGTCATTGGTAGACACAACTTAATGTCTAGAACCCCCCAACCTTAACCCTAGGGTTGTTTCCGAGATTTCCCCTCATTAAATGAGGGACATGATGGTAACAAGTGATTTCTCTCGGAAAACCCTAATTTTGAGCAAACTTAATGTATCCGGTATATCAGACCGGATACACAAGGGCCTTAAGGTATCCGGCACATGGTACCGGATACACTAAGCACTGCTTGTATCCGGTACTTGTTACTGGATACGAAAAGGCCTGCTTGTATCCGGCCTGAGTTACCGGATACAGGTAAAAATTCATTTTCTTCAATTTTTGTGCTGGCTTTCAAGGAGATAATGATTTTTTATGATTGTTTGTGCAATTTGGGGTGTCTACACACTCACTTTTTTTTAGTCTGTCCTACGGATCGCCAATCGAGGCGGTCCAGGGGTATTACATGTCCATCACGTGCTAGTGTCCCACAAAAAACTAGATAATTTGGCATTTTGGTCCAACTAGCTGCCCCCTATCATCTACATCGATACTGTAGACACCCCAAAATTGCACGATTTTTGATAAATCTTGAAGGAGAGAAATATTTTATTGGAATTTTCAATTCTTTGCATTGGGTTTGAGATACTTAACCCATTTGAATCCAAAACCGTAAAAGAAAAGGCCCGAATTCAATCTTTTATGCAAAGTCAAACTTTTTCCGATTGAATTTTATTGACTTTTGACCCCAGAAAATGAAATATTTTTTAAAGCCAGATTTCAAGATAATTTTTCCCGGTAACCAGGTTTTTAGCCATGTTATTGCATAAAAGAATTTTTTGAGATTTTAAATCTTGACGAATACCTTGGTTTTAACATGTTGAATCTTTTTACTGAACCTGAAAAATCAGAATTTTGCCTAGAACTGGAAAGTTGACTTTTTATTTACTTGGAATTTGGGTCTGGAACTATTTTTAATGGATTCAAATGGGGGGGTGTTTGCTTATTTACATGTAATATCTTAAGTAAATGGAGATTAAAAAATACGAGGACATTTACTTAAACGATATTACATGTAAATAAGTATTGCCTGTGTTAAAATTGGGATAAAAGCTTCTTCTTTTTGTATCCGACAAATAATGCCGGATACAAGTAGCCCTTAATGTATCCGGCAACATATGCCGGATACACATAGGCTCTAGTGTGTCCGGCATCATATGCCGGATACATTAAGGCACTTGTGTATCCGGCCTGACATGCCGGATACGCTAGTTTTGCTCAAAATTAGGGTTTTCCGAGAGCTTTTCACTTTTACCATCATGTCCTTCATTAAATGAAGGGAAATCTCGAAAATAGCCTTAGGGTTAAAATTGGTGGGCTATAGACATTATATTGTGTCTACCATTCTCACCAACCCTAACCCTAACCTTTGCCTATAAATAGGAGGCTCCTCTTTAAGCAAATGGCCATTAACTCTTGCCTTGAATTCTTGCCAAGAAGAGCTCCAAGAGAAGAGGGAAACCGCTACGGGATCGCTTCCAGAACCCAGATAAGCCTCAAACTTTTCTTTTATTTTCTGTTTTTACATTTCTAGATCTAGATCTCTTCTTCTACCTTTCTGTAGAATAAGGCCTTTCTATGTGTGTGAAAACCCTTCCCCGGCTCAAAGTATCTCGAGACTCCCCCTAGCCGTAAAACGTGAAGGCGGGATCTAGGAGAAACGAGACTGGGGATTGACCCTAGTGCTAGAACCTATGTAGCATAAAGCCTTTTTGAATGATTGAAAACCGTTTCATATTCAAAGTACCCTTGATTATCTTGAAGAACTGTATTTAACGGGGAGAGAGAACAAAGGGAAACGATAATGGAACGGAACCCTAGGTTGTTTTAGAACCTTATTTTGATGAATATGTATGCATGCTATGTTGTTCTATTGATCTTGTATGGTTTTTCACACTTGCACATACATAGCACTATTTTGGCGGGATAGGCTCACATTTGGGGATTTATTACATTCATTGTGATAAATCACAAATAAATGGCCTTAATCAATTTTAGAATGTTTTAAATGATTTTTAAAGGTTTTGTGTTCGTTTTGCACGAATTACACACACTTGGTCACAATTTTGCATTGGTTTTACTCAAAAATGGCTTAGCTTGACAGCAACTGTACCCTTACTTCGGACGCTCATAACTTCATCGTTCGGATGAATTTTGGAGCGATTCCAGAACCATGGGAAATGTGAGGCTGTCTAGTTTGTGTCCACCGAATTTCATTAATTTCTATCAAGCGGATATTTGACACCTCTCTGTCGAAGTTGATTGGACAGTTCATGTTCAAATACAGAACTTGTCACTTCGACGGAGTGCCATGTGTTCGTTTTAAATCCGATTCGAGTGATTTTTGTTTCTGGGCACTCCTTTATGAGTCTATTTTTAAATCCAATTGATTTCATAATTTTTTGATTTAAATTGTGTCGTGGAGAGCAGATTTACTCAGAACTGCTCAACAGCACTTTTTTGGGTCAATTTGTGATCCTCGGAGCCTGTTCGGGAAGTCACCCAAGGCACATCCGAATGAGTTTTTGTATGAGGCTAGTTTCTTTTGAAAGATGGCCATACATACTTCATTGACACCAAATTTCACGAATTTCTATAGAGTAGATTTGTTTAGGTGATTTTCCAAAGTTGCCTACTTGCTACTTTTGATTTTCTCCGGCAGTAACTTTAAAAGAGCCATAACTCTTAGGATTTCAATCGGAATTAACTGAAATTTTGCATGAGACTATTGTTTACCCTAATCTTTCAAATGGATTTGGTTTGATTTAATTTAAAATTGGATTTGATTAATTTCAAGAGAAATTGCCTTACTTTTTACAAAATTTCCCGGATTTGCCTCAACTCGGTTTTGTGCAACTTTTGTTGTGATTTCCATATTTTTGTGATATTCCAGAAGTGATATTAACATAAAAGAAGATCTGGAATTCATTTGGATTTTCATGTGAAGATATCACATATTTGTCCTTTTTCAAGGTTTTCATGATTTTTAACAAGCTTTCTATTTTCTTTTAGCATGAATAAACACTTGGCAACCACCTTGTGTGGGTGAATGGGGGTGCCTAACACCTTCCCCCGTTCATAATCTAATCCCCTTACCCATCTCTGAATTTGATTTTCAAGTAGGGTTATTTTTACTCTAGAACTTGCCTTTTAGCACTTTTTATCTCTTTTTGCTTGTTTTTAATTCTTTTGGTGTCCATTCACACCCATAAAATCTGAATGGTGGCGACTCTCCCAATTTTTACGTCGAGCCCCGTGTGTTGACGGAGGGGAAATCATTCCGGTGATTTTTCCCGTGTCTCACAGATACTTAACTTCTATCCAGGCTCAAGCCTGTGTAAATCAAGGCATCTAGTCGGGCCCTCTGCCATGTAATTAAACTCACTATATGCTTTCAAAAAAAGGCATACAAGTCAATAACAAGCTGAAAATATAGACTTTTTATTGTTACTTTAATCGCATGTGATCTAATGCATCTTTTAAGAGGAGAAAGCAATGTGCATTGTATACTAAACAATTAAATCCAAAGTGAAGTGCAAAGTACGATGACCCTTTTGTTCTTATTAATTTCTTTTCTAGATTACATATACTTAAATTGAAGGTCAATCTTTTTTAATTACATATGCTTAAAATTGAGATTAAAGTATTTTCATATAGGATGGAGTTCAATGCTCATTGAAGAACTTAGTCTTATCATCAATGATGGTGTTTTCCACAAGCAAATTACATGATTGATATATTATGCATTTTCCATGCCTTTCAAAGAACCCTAGATGAAGCAAGTTAATTGTGGAAACTTACAAGTGACTTTTTGACGATCATGGAGATAAAACAGGTAGTGTACATGTCTTTTGACCTTTTGAAAAAGGATCCAAGGTGGGGCATAGATTTCATAGTTGCTGATCAAAATGATCTCAGATCATGTAGAGTTTTTTTGTATTATTATGCTTCATGTGGACAGTCTCCACACAATAGTTATAGAATAGACTTTGAATTGACAGTTCCCTAACCAGCCTTGTACACCATATTTAAGTCATGGTCATATGTAAGACGATTGGGACTTTAAAAAGAGATATAGCTATGCCATTATGTTGGACCCGCAAGAGCTCTAAATTAAACCATGTAAATGCATGGTTGGCACTGTAATATGCTTCACTGGCAGCCATGACCCTTTTGAAAGCATTAGATGCGGTGCTCGACTACAAGCCAATGGCATTAAAATAGGATAAGTGCACTGTGCACAACTTTGATTTCTCATTGAACCTAGCGGGGTTTACCGGAAAGTCACTTTTAAAATAATTATAAAAACAGTCCACTAAGATGTCAAATTGAAAAAAAGGGTCATTTTTGGTGGATAATTATAAAAAAAATCCAACAAAATTAAATTACAGAATCACTTTTCAAAATAATTAAATTTGAGGATCACTTTACTTGGAACACAAACGTATTGTACATGGGACGTAAGCTTCTTAAATGGAACACAAACGCATCTTACATGGGCATTTTACATGTGCTACGAGCACATCATACGAGGACACAAACATGTATTGTCTATAATAAAATAACATTATTTTTTAATTATGTTTGAAAAGTGACCTTTTAGGTCAATTATTTTTTAAAACTGACCATTTTCTACAATTCGGCATCTTAGTGGACTATTTTTATAAATATTTTAAAAAAAATTGACCCTTTTCATAGCTTTCCCTTGTTATTTTCTCCTATTACTTTCCTAGAACGTTTTATGCTATTGATACCAATTTTTTTTTTTTTTTGATAAAAGGCCAATCTTAGACCACTTCATAAAAAATAAGATGATTACAACTGTTGATACCATTTTCAAAAGGATACAAGATGAAACAGTAACAGCTAAAAAGAAGCTAAACATCAGGATCAGGGTACCATAATCCACCTCTACGATTGCTCCAGAATATAAGAAAGCCAGGCTAACAATGGCTGAAACCACATGTACAGATAGATAGAACTCCATCGGTGGTGCCTGAAGGGTCCGTAGAGACGCGGATTGTAAAACCCAATGACCTGGGAACTGTCTGCAAGGCGACGGGAAGGAGGGATGTTGTCGGATCTCCGACATAAACCCGATTAAGGAGCAGCTTCGAACAGAGGTTGGGGAAGACACCATAAGACCCGAAGTCTAGCACTTTCCAGGAAAGCAAAATGAAATCACCGGACTTGGACAAGATAACCACGAACCAAACAGTGAGCATGAACAAACAAAGGTCGACCCCATTTCTATATACAGCGGTCACCTGCAAAAAGATTTTTTTTTTGGTAGTCCATCACCTGCAAAAAGATGCACAAAAAAGGGGGTCGAGCTTGCACTTAGTGGGTGACAGTACTTGTATGGGTGAAATCAATAACAGCATAGACAAACAGCTTCAAGAAGAAAAGATAAAAGAGGCTAAGCTGGAGATTTTCCATCATTCCAAGAACATGATATTTACCTATGAATTAGTTCCAGCGAGATTCAGTGACTATTGTCTTCTTCTTTTCTTTTGTTTTTTGTTTTTTTAATAAGTTGTTAGAATTAACTTCTGAATAATTATTTTTATTTTGGCTGCGTTGTTTTCAATGTAAAATCTAATCCGGAAAATTTTTTCGGAGTAAAATAGAGTTTTTCAAGTGTTTGTTTTGATGTATAATACAATATAATGTAAAATAGTTTTCCTTAAAAATAGTAATTTTCTGGAAAACGACTTACCTTTCAATATCCCGTATGTCGTGTTTTCCGGAACACAAAATCACGCTCGTATCTAATCTGTTTCCTAAAAAAACGAAGGCACGATTTTTCACTTCTCTTCTTCGCTACGTTCTATCCTTGGTTCTCTGTTCTCGCTACCCTCTGTTCGGTTCTCTGTTCTCGCTACCCTCTGTTCGGTTCTCTGTTCTCGCTACCCTCTGTTCGGTTCTCTGTCGTTACCCTCTGTGCGGTTCTCTGTTGACTCACAACAGTAAATCAACAGTTTCTTTCTCAGTGTACTCCAATAGTTTCTTTCTCCATTTGGGTCCTTGTAGGATCATAAGTAGACCTTGGTGACCTTCTTAATAAAGTAATTTTATCATAACATTTTAAAATGATGTAACCATGGAAGTCTCTTCTTGAACATAACAAGCAAATAAGTAACAGTCATTATTTTTAAAAAAAATCAATATTTTTAAACAAAAGACAGCTATAACATTTGATTAGCTAATCATCGAGGCATTAATGATTAGGTTACTTATAGTCAATGTTTTGTAATCTCTATTTGGAATTTAATTATTGTTAATTAATAAATTTATTATCGTTAATTATTGTTAACAACCTTTGATATATGGATAAATTACTTTTACATTCCCAAGCCACCTCCACATACATTGCTTTATTGCATTAACATAATGAAATGCAAATATCATACGAAAAAGAGACAGGCAAACCCAAGTGAAAACTAGGCCTCTATACAAGAAAAGAATCAAGACTGTTGGTAGGCAATATCAAACAATCCATAAAGTTTAGAAACTCGTATCATTTTCAATATTTACTCTAAATCTAATTTTTGATAAATTCTTATTCACTAAGGTTATGTTTGAAGCCTTGGATTTGGGAAAAAAAGAAAGAAAACTAAAAAGGAAAAGAAGAGAAGAGAAGAGAAAAGAAAAGAAAAATACTGATTTTCTTTTCTTTTCTAATGTTTAGATGAGATGAGAAATAAGAAGAAAAGAAAATTTTATTTTAATAAGATGATGGGTTGGGGTGGTGAGCGGTGGTGTCGGGTGGCGATGGGTGGTGGTAGCGGCTGGTGGTGGCGTGCGACAGTGGGTGGTAGTGTTGGCGGGCGATGGTGGTGGCGGCTAGTGGTGGTGATGGTGGTGGGCGGTGGTAGCCGCTTGTGGGTGGTGGTTTTGCCGAGTGGTGGTGGGTGGTGGTGGCGGCTAGTTGTGGTAGTGGTGGGTGGTGGTTAGCAATGGTGGGTGGTGGGTGGTGGTGGTGGCGAGTGATGGTGGGTGGTGGTAGTGGATGGTGCTAGTGGTGAAGTGGGTGGGTGGGTGGTGTAAATAGTGATAAGTAATAGTGAATTTTCTTTTCTTTCAAAATTCTTACCTTTTTGGAGAGACTTTTTTACATTGGAAAGAAAGATGGAGAGAAAATCTCAGTTTCCTTCGTCTAAACCAAACAAAAGAAAAGAAAATTTTAGCATTTTCTTTTCTTTTCTCCCTAAATCCAGGGTTCCAAACACAACCTAATGGAAAAAAAATATATGCACCACCCATCCCCTACACCAACCCAAAAAAGGGGGAAACAGATAAACAGTGGCATAACACTAATCATTTTCAAAATCATGTGCAAATAGATAATGCAATGGAAAAAAATTCCAAGTTGTTTTATTGGTTTTACTTTATGAAAATAACTGTCTAGGTTATTTATATCTTATAGCAAATAAAACACATTCGTTTCTTCTCCCGTCTCCCATTTCAATTTTTTTTTTCTGAAATATAAATAGCGAAGAAAAAGAAGAACTGCGACAGCCATTACAAACGATAGAGTCCAGGAATCTACTTTCTTTCCAGTAGAAAAACCAACCCAAAAATAGAAAAAAAAAAAGAAGAGAAGAATGGTAATGGAAAAATAAACGAACCTTTGAACGGCAACGACAACACAATCAACAGCGAGAGCAAAGGGGATGCAAAGGGTATACAATAGCAAAAGGGCTTACTAATCTCTGAACGGCGATTGGTGACGGCTTGGCGGCGACGGCGAACCAATCTTTTATGAATGTTTTTGTAATTATTATAATTAATTAAATCACTAATGTCTTCATTTACCTATAGCTGTAAGTTTGGCCCGGACCGCCCGAAGCCCGCCCAACCCAGCCCGAATAACAACCCGATTTAAGAAATAAGTTTGGGTTTGGGTTTGGGTTTGGGCCGGGCTCAATCTTGAGCCCGAAGTTGAGTTCGGGTTGGGCTCGGGCTCACAAGGTACAACCCGAAAAAACCCGAATAACCCGAAATATATATACCACTAAAACCCCCTCCTGCAAACCTCCATACGATTGTCTCCTACAAACCTAAAAGTTTCTTGTCTTCTCCCATATCTCTACCACGGAAGTTGGAATTACTCTCCCCTCTCAGTGATTTACTATCCATTTCTTCTATTATCAATACCTCACATCTCAAAGACAACCTAGCTAGACAAATCCCCAACAAAGGAGCTCGATCGGCAGTAGCTAGTAATACAATTGCCGTTGGCGTCGCTGTCAATACAGTGGGGTACAGTTCCAGCAGCAAGGGATTTGCGATTGCTATTTTTGTCAAATCAGGCATCTCTCTTTAAATTTGGCATCTCATCTTTCCTCATTTGTTCACTGCTTTCAAGTACTGTTTAATTCCTCTTTTTTCTAGTACTCGATCTGGATGAGATCCATTAATGTGTGCTTGGGAAGATTTGTTTCTTTTCTTTGGCTATGCACCATATAATCTAAAATTATTTACCTCTTTGACTACAAAGTTAGTTCAAATATTTCAATCCCCAATCTTTAACTGCTAGATGCAAAATTTCATTAAAATTTGATTTCCAATAAGGTAACAAAAAAGAAAATCTTGTTACTTTAGTAGTATTTTATTTTATGTTATTTTTAACATCAATATATATCCCCTAAAATCTTGATTTATTGTTCTTGTTTGGTCATATGCAAATGAGTTATGTGTTTCTTACGTAATTTCGTAGTTCTAATATTTGAAACGTAGATTCTAACTTAGACAAAAAAAAAACGTAGATTTTGAAGTAATTGGAAGAGATAAGAAACATGAATATTAAGTCTATTTAAAATTACAAAAATTGATTGATTTTGTAAAAGGTATTATTTTTAGATTAAGGTTTGAATACTTAAACAATGTGAAAATGCAATGAAACTAATTATGGAATTTCAAATTGGGTAGGTCCTGTATGCAACATTGCAATTTTTGTGAAACAGTGATTGAGTGGGAAATGTAGGGATGCCTTGCTAATCAAGTCATCATTTTCTATCTATTGTTTCTTTGAGAGTAGAGGATGCCTTGTTAGGATTAATTCTACTATTGTATTTGTTGTATTGCTGTTAATTCCATGCGTTATGATGGATGGTTGCATCAGATTGGAAGACATGTGAAACTCATAAATATCTTAGTGAATATTTTGTTCTAAGGCTCTTTACACACATAAAAAGTTTGGTGGACTTATAGAGATCATTTTTTAACCTAATACACAAACAAATCAATGTATGCCAATAAAATTTATTATATATATCGAAATATTGTAATCTTATATATGTGAATGTATCATTGTATCAAATAGAAAAAAAAGTTTGGGCTGGCCCGAACCCAACCCGAATTCGAGAAATAATTTTAGGGTTGGGTTTGGGCTCAAACAGTTTGGGTTAGGGCGGGCCAAGGAGAATTTGGGTTCACCAATTTTAGTTAGGGTTGAGCCCGAACTCATTGAAACCCAGCCCAGCCCGCCCTACTTACAGCTCTACATTTACCACAGCTAACCACCTCCTCTACGATGACCACCACCACAACCACCAAAACCATGAACTCCAGCTCCACCAATATCAAATTACACCCACCAATTCATCATTAGATACACATACAAGCTAATACCAAGTCATAGAACTTGGTATAGGTTGGTTTTGATTTAATGGAAGCTTCAATCCGAAACTAAACCAGTCTAACTCGATCAAGATATAAACTGTACTAGACCGGCCGATCCCAGGTAATCTGAACGAAAAAAAAAAAAGGATTTACTTATGGATTAGGTGGTACCAGTCTAGTCCAAAACAGTACCGGACAATCCAAACCGATATAGTCTAGTTCTAAAAATTCATAAAAGTTTAAAAAAATGACAAAAATCCAAATAGAAAAACTCATTTATAATTGTTATAAATTATAAATAAATGATATATATATAACGTATAATACAATTGATATTATTTATTATAAAAAAATTATAACATATAATTTGATATATTATAATTATAACAAATAATATATTATTTTTTATAATTTGAGATTAATAGCATCAAGGATGGCAACAAGGTGGATTCGAGGTGGGCTTTGGTGAATCTCCACCTCAAACCCACCCCTATAAGAGTTTAGCCAATACCAAAATCTACCCCACCCTATAACAAGGCGGTCAAGGTCTACCTCGGTTGGTATACAAAAAAATGCATTTTAAAAATAAAATATATACATAAATAATAGTATATATACATTAATAGTATATACACATTTATAGTATATATATTAATAAAATATATACATTAATAGTATATTTATTAAAAGAAAATGTATATTTTTTATATAATATGTATGAAATAACATTTAGAACATATTAAAAAAATACTTTAATATATAAAGGTTGGGGTTCGGGTAGGTTGGGCTAAACCCGAACCTGCCACTAACCCTATTTTAAAGATACCGAACCCTAACCATTGTGAGATACTGAACCCTGACCATTATGGGCGGACATTGCCATCCTTAAATACCATATCAAATTATATATTATAGCATATGATATAATTTAATATTATAAGTTGTTTTTAATATAATTTTATATATATGGAATTATATGTTATATGTTATAATTTGAAAATTATTGACAAGTTATAATATTATAACAGATTAAACTATATCGTATACTTCGACTTTATAACATATAAAACGAACTTTATTATATTTATATTAATCATTTAAAATTACTTTCCCGTTTCTCTGATTTGTTGTCATTTTTTCTGAATTTGTAAACCAGACCGTATTCAATGTTAACCAATTTAATCGGATGATCTGGACCCGAATATCTGGTACCCATGAGCTCAATAACATTTTTCAAATCCAAAATCCAAACAACACACTGAAATTCGACCCACACAAAGGTCGCCTCTGGTTTGTCTGGCTCATGTTGAGCTTGAGCCATGGCAAGCTTATATTTTTCGAACATTTTTGTCATGAAAATAAGGATCGAGACCATAATTTTTCAACCGATACTTGCCCCACTAAAATTCTCAAAATTACAAACGATGAAATCAACATATACCCAGAAAGGGCAACAACAACCAAAAAGAAAAAACCTAATCCATATGTAATTACAACTCTAAAACTACCATTAACAAAACCCTAATTCTAACCCCCAAATCCATAGAGGGTCCTGCCCTGTCTCTTGAGAGCATAAACAACGTCCATAGCCGTCACGGTCTTCCGGCGAGCGTGCTCGGTGTAGGTAACGGCATCACGAATGACGTTCTCAAGGAAGATCTTGAGAACCCCTCTGGTCTCCTCGTAGATGAGCCCACTGATTCGCTTCACGCCACCGCGCCTCGCCAATCTTCGGATTGCAGGCTTCGTTATGCCTTGAATGTTGTCTCTCAGCACCTTCCGATGCCTCTTCGCTCCTCCCTTTCCCAAACCCTTACCTCCTTTTCCTCTCCCTGACATCTCTTACTTCTCTGTATCTTGTCTTTCTTTCTTGTTCTTTTCTCCGCTCTGAATGTCTCTCTCTCTCTCTCTGCCTGCTCGTTTTTACTGGTGACATTTTATAGAACAGTGTACACGGTTATGGCCGTTGGATTGAGAGCGATCCTCAGACGAATCTTGAACTTCGGTCTTGTCCGTTGGATGGAAATGTCTCTAACGTGATTCGTTGAAATGAGAAATCCCGGATCGAGGTTTAGAGTTGCGAAAGCCTCGGCGATGGCCGAGGCTCAAGAACATAAGTGACAAACTGGCTCGAGCCCATCTCTTTCTTGTGATTTGGTTCTATTTGGGTTACTTTTGAGCCCAACAGGGATTCCATCAGGATCAGGTTAAGTTAATAGCATTGTAATTTATCTTTGAATTGGAATAAGATTTCGTTGATTTTGTTATAACTAGGGTGCCCTGGAGCACGTGCAAAAGACATTAAAATTAATTAATAGAAAAACGAAGATGTAATAATAAGTATATAAAAAAAAACCAAATACTAGTTAAAAAAAAGTGATTTAGTTAACACAATTTAGCTACATTTCCTTCAACAAATAAATTTCACATTTATAGATATTAGAATGTGACAACTAATGTAAGAAGGGCAAAGAGAGGAGATTTGCTGAAAACTTATTTCTTGAAAGCTTAGAAGACAAGGATGTTACACACTTATAACTTACACCGCACTTTGTAGAATGCCTTTCCAATACCGGAGATCTTAGTCTCGGAGCAAAAACATGGGTTACATCCACAACCTGTCACCGTATGAACAATGCATGTATTGCATCTCAGCGGAGTTATTCAATACAAAGTATCACTTAAAATTGTCCCCCTCCATATAAAACGACAGAAATAGTGAATAAAAGGGGAAAATACGGTATATAAAAGGAAAAAAAAATACTATTGCATCATACGTAGGAAAATATCACTATTTATTTATTATTTAAAATAATATGATTGAATTTGAATTATTTTTAAAAACCAAAAAATATGATTAAATCTGAATTATGTTTAAAAATATGACTAATTCTCAATTATTTAAAAAAGTATAATAACACTGGTTCATAATTATTTTAAAATATATAACTAATATTTGAAAAGAATTAGTGATTGAATGTGAATTATGTTAACCAATTTTTCCTTTTCCGCTTACACACAAACCATGACATCCCATAGAAATGATGGAATCTTAATCATTTTATTTAGAAATGACTAAATCTTAATTATTTCCAAGCACGTTCTTACTCCCCACTTTTATATAGATTTAGTCCATTTTGTTGAATCTCTCTTTATAGAGGTGCTAATTGGTTTGGCTTAGGATGGAGCATGGTATTATTCCTAACTAAGGGTGAAACTCAAATTGGTTTGGTCTGCCTTGACATCAACTTAAAACCAAACCAAGGTTTTTGACTATTAATCCAAAACAACAACAAAAAGGAGAGTTTATTCTCATAAATACTAGTGGTGGCACGTGCATACTACACATCCTAAACCCAACAATTGTAGCATAGAAGTAAGGGTGGGGTTTAAATTTTAAAGTGGAAAGAGCGGTGGATTTGATGGTTATAGTTCGGATTTTTTTTATTGTGAAGGACAATCTTTGGAAAAAAAGGAGAGCCAAAATCTATGAAATATTTCCCTCAATTGCCTTTACTAATGGTATAGATTAGAAAGTCTACAAAGTCTAGAGATATGTCTTCCCTTGAAACAATTTACTCGTGAGACACTTGCAATGGAGAGCTTTTGTGCTGAGTATCGGAACTCAATTAACTAAGATCTCCTAGTGTTTGAGATCGTTTGTAAACAACCCATATATCGGGAAGGATTTACATTATGGAAATTTAGACTTGAAATTTATTGTATGGTACTTGTAGACTTGAAATTTGCTAGAGCCCTTGGCTAGAAGATCTGCTGGTCCAACGGTGATGTATGTATCCACATAGGTGCATAAAGCCTATGTGTACACTCCTTCTACCATTGGACCAACAAATCTTCCAACGTGAGGGACTAGCTGATATGGCCTCAGACTTGTATGCCTATTCTTACTTCAAAGACCCAATGAAAGTTGATTATCTTTTTCTGTTTACACCTACTTCTAAGAATTGAAAATACACTTTTCTGTTTCTACAATGTAAATCCTTCCCTTTGGATGGATGGACTCCAAAAAATCTTAGATACAACAAGATCTCAGACAATTGAGTTTCCTACACTCAGTAGAAAAGCTCTTTATTGTAGGAGTCTCACAAATGAATTGTTCAAAAGAAGACACTCATCTGGACTCATCTAAGTGTAGCTGCTGCAAGAATGCAAAAGAGGAAAATGTTGATCATTTGTTTTCATTTGAGGAGGTGACTCCAAAAGTATGGAGACATTTTGCTGAAAAATTCAGAGTCCAATTTCATCGTTTGCATCATATTTAGAGTAGATTTTCCTATTGGTTTGGTCTTCACAAAGCAAAGGATCAGATGGGTCTCCTTATGTATGCTTTGCCTCAATTTGTTATTTGGGAAATCTGGGTATCTAGATGCAAAAGCAGGTTTGAAAATGAAGATATGAATGCTGGGAGAATTATATTTATCATTACTCAACGGCTGCAAGAGGCCGCATATCTCACTTCTCCAAAGGTATCTTGCTCTCATTCTAAGGGTATTGTGCTTGACTCTCTACACATTTTTTGTCCTCAAATCAGCACTCCACATCCAAAATTTGTCAAGTGGAAAAGACCACGCTCTAACTCTCTTATTCTTAATGTTGATGGTGCTTTTAAAGGAAATCCAAGATAAAGTGGAGGGGGAGGTATTTTTAGAGATGATAAGGGGAATTTCATCATGGGTTTTTCGGCTAACTATGGGCTAATGTCTAATACTAGTGCTGAAGTTCTTGCTTTAAGAGATGGGCTCCGTTTGGCAGATAATGAAGGATTACAAAATTTCATCATCGAAACTGACTCCCAAGTCCTTGCAGATGCAATTAATAAAGGTGCTTCCATATCCTGGAAAAGTTTATTTTGGTGGAAAGAAATCCTTTCAAGAATTGCTAAATATGAAAGAAGAATTCAGCATGCTTATAAAGAAACCAATACTATGGCTGACGCTCTTGCCAATGAAGGTTGTAATGTGATGAACTTTAATACTTATTTTCTTGAGTCTTATCTTCCTGTAAATGTTAAAGCTTCCCTTTTTCATGATAGAACAGGAATTTATAGTATTAGGAGATAGTGTCTTGTCTTTCATTATTATTAGATTTTTTTGAGGGGTAAGGTTTTTATGTCCCCCCCTGGCTGGATGTATTTAACAATTTTGATTCTAATCTACAGGTCAGGGTCTACCTCAACCCTCCTCCTTCCGTTGGAGTGCCACTAAAGTTATTCCTACCAGGTTTTTCTTTAAAAAAAAAAAAACTACCACCTTTTCTCTCCTTTTACCATCTCAAATTTAATATTCTCAATCATTGGAAAATAATGGACCCCATTGAATGGCAGATCTCTCTATTGAGCGTTAATTTAGTGCTTAATTTGGGAAAATAACGAACCCCATCTTGTTGCTTCTCTTTCCTGTCCATTCTCCAAAATCCTACAGCCTTCCCATCAAATAAACCCCATATCCATTACTGTTACATTCAACCCCTTCAATTCCCTCGACTAGAATGAGATGAGAGTGAGGATACCTGAATAATGAAATCCATATTAGTCATTAAATAATCATGTTCATGATTTAAATTACCATTTTAAGACTTGTTAATCCTTCCCTGTCAAACCAATACTCTTGAGATGCAGATGGGGCTAGTTTGTAATCTTTCCTTTTCACAGAGAACTGCTAGAATAACCTCATTCTGTAGCTAATGTTTGTTTTATTTACCATGCAAAAAAACTGCTGTTTTATAGAACAGGTACATGTGATGCACACCAAAGAATTGTGTACAGGAAGGTAACTGAGCAGTAAACAAAAGGCCAAATGCTTTTAAGTAGATAAATGTTAGGGGTAACCAACCCCTCTTTTCAATTTGATTTCAAAAGATTTTGCAGATTGTCAAGTTTAAGGCTGCAATTTTACTTCCTACCAGAAACACACCACTACACCGCACCCCCTTCTCCGTTTCTTTTCTTCTAAATCAATGTTCTAATCTTAAAGATCACATTCAACTGCCGCCATTTAATTGAATGATCTTCGCTTCATAAACCTGCCGACCCACTTGCAGTATGTGAGCAGAGGAAGGTTGAAAGATGTCTGAATCCTTTGAGCTGTAAAGATGTGCAGGTAACCCCCTTCAGATCCAGAATCTCAACGGCGAAAGGAAAGTTTTGGATCATGAGAAAATTGTTTGCAGATTCTCCTCATTTCTCATAATTTAATACCTGCAGAAGCATATAAATCCAGGAGTGAGCTTCTAGTTTATCAGTCATGCTGGAGAAATGAGAGCAATTAAACATCTTTGAGGTCTCGTGTAATTGTGAAGTTCAGAAGCCTTTGTTAACTTGTGATGCAATCATGAGGTTGTGGACTGGGCATAATAGCTTACCTATTTCAAAAGAGAAAAAAAAAATACGACGAAGAAAAGAAGAAAAAAAGGGACAAAAAAATCACTGAAATTGGTTAAAACAGTTTCCCCAATCAGTTAAAAAAATTAAAATAGATTCCGAGGCTAAAACATTAATAAACCTGAAAACCTCAAATCACTGCATTCAGTCCAGTTAATTAAAAATTACCAATTTCCCAGTACCTATATTACATGGGCTTTTATATTCATACGAAGGAACGTGATGAATGGCAAAACACACATATTTGAATATGGGATTCATGTCGGGTTTTTCCCAGCAGTGTCCAGTTTTGTTTCAACAGATTTTTTTTTTCTAGACAGATGCCTCATCTTTCTTACACTAAACAACCAAGTTTTACAGCTATTATTCATATATACCATACTTCGTACTACTTAGCTGCCTGAAGAAGTTCATAATACCATTTGCATAGTCAGAGTCCCCAAGTTGTTTTATGAGGATTAGACATGTCTTAACATCTATACACGAGCCATCTGACGCACAAACTCGAGTCCATGTAAAATAGAAGAAAACCAAATGTATGGCATATGTCTGGGCAACATGAACGTAATGAGACAATAGGAGTCTGTGAAGGTAAATTAGTGACTACCATAACAAGAGCCCCCTCTGAAATCACAATATCATCAAAAGAATTGACAATAATTGAACAGTTATTAAGATCATCTCTTCCAGAATAAGAAGGGCTTGGCTCAAAATCTCAACTAGTTGTTTTACTAGTTGAGGGTTTGACATCTTCTTCATGTGTAAAAATGTTTTCTGAACCTGGATCATATGGAAACTCTTCTTCTCGTTGTCCAAAATCACCAAATAGTTCTAGATCTAAGGGTTCTTTCATTTTCCTTTTTCTTCCAAAAATTTCATCTGCTTTTTCAGACTCTGGCTCAGAGGATTCAGACTCAGTTTGAAACTGTTTTTGAGTGTCTGGTGTAGGATTCACCATGATTATGCTTTCATTTTCAGATTTATCGGATTTTTTATCCGTATCATCTTCTGAAAATGTCAGTAACTCATAGTTGAAATGATCTAATAAAGCTTCGTTCTCTAAATATAGGTTTTGTATTTGAGACAAAAGATGATTTCTAACAAAAACATCTAAGGATAAATCTTAGTACAACTATTTCCAATATTCGAGTATTTCTACAAGATTTTCAAATTCTTGTTTATTATACTCAACTGGTGTTGATTCTATTGTACAGATGTCTACTGTGCCATAGAAAAGTCTTGGAATTGAATGATCTCCCGGAAAATTCATTCCATTTTCTAATATTTTTAAATCTTGAAAATTTTTTATTTTCTTAGAAAGATTGTCAAGTTGATTTTTTGTTTCATTTCTAAGATCTATATTTTTAGTTTTTGAAAAAAATGGTCTATATTATATATTTTTAATTATGTATGATCTAACCTAGTTCTAGATAATTTTGATTTAACTGCTGATTTTTTTCAACTTCTTTAAACCAATAATACACCATATCCGAAATACTATTTATACTAGCACTAACATTACTAAAAACAGAATCAGATTTACGATCTATATGCATATTATGCAAATATTCATTTTTATTTTTCCCAATAATTTCAGCTATACAATCTACTTCATTTGCCTCATTACATGCCATTTAAGACTATTTTTAATACCTAAGACCTCTTATCTGTTAATTTCCTGGTGCCTAAAACCACAAGTTCCCTAAATGCTAAAACGCCTAACCTCAACAACTACGGTTAAGGGAGATATGATTTTTGAAAAACAGACAAGCATATAGGTTTTAAAGTAGTTTAAAGTGAAACAGTAATTAAACAAACAATAATTATTCTATACTTTTTTCTCCTGTTTTCAAGATATGTAATTTATATACATAATCTTCTTCCTAACTATAATTTTATGCCCTTATTTTTCATTAGTGTGAGTTTCTTTCCCCCACCACAAACAATATATTATCCATGTAATTCAAAAGAAACTTAAACATTTAACTATCCATTTTAAGTATGTCCGAGATATTAGCGTATGAGAAACAATAAGTTGACAAGTTCTTTGAGGTATCTTACCCTCGCTGTGGCCATGGATTATAATCTCCCTCAAGTTGCATAGACTAAAAAGGGCACTGCAGAAAAAAAAATGTACAGAAATGATATTAGAATAGCTTTTTCAGGGGGGAAATGTAGCAAACAAAAGCATTACTGTGCCTGATTTTGGGGGAAAAATCTATGAAACATTTAAATGCCAGCTCCCTCTCAATACTTCAAAAACAGATAAAAGGTCCTGAAATTCAACCTCAATGTGAAAACCCTCATGAAAGTTAAGACTAATAAAAGCAAAAAGAGAAGCATTCAGTGTCAGCCAGAAAAGAAGGAAATAGGTCCTATCTTACCGTTATCAAATGACAAATCTGAACTATGCCCCTCTACCACGTGTATGGTTATGCTCCTCCAACTACAGAGCACATCAAGTGTATTGCCGATGCACTTAATTTTAAGAACAAATCACAGAGCAAATACGGTATACCTTATGTGAAATATGATAAGCTACAAATTATCTACAAGGACAAACTGACAAACTGAAAGCTCAGATCCTATTCAAAAATTGTCCATCTATGATTGGTCTTGGAAGAAATATTTTTCATGTTAGACATGATCGTTTAGAAACCAAGTACAATAGTAAAACAAGAAAAATCCCATGTGCGTCTCTGTTTGTGTCCGCAACTGAGACAAAGTACACACCTCCAACATGATAATTCTCTCAAAGCCTCTTGTCTTTTCTTTTCATTTCTATTTTCTTTCATATTACATGCATGGAATCTTTGTCATGTCATAAATAATAGACCAAAAAGAGACAATCAAGGAATCTTCAATATGGAAAATTCGGCAGACCTTCCCATCTAAGAAAGTGGAAATCGTCTACAACCATTGTATGTACAATGGCATTCTGATTGGTCCATTGAATTTGAAAATAAACGAAAAACTGTATAATTTATATGAAAGGAATGATTTTGAAAATTGAATGTCATGTGGCACAAGTCATTGCATAATCCTCATTGTAGAGGATGTGCACCCCATGTAAGAAATCACAAAATGCCCTCATAATATCACAGAGATAAATCTGTATCTATAACATTATACTAAAAGAAGCCATCCCCCTTTTTCTCAGACATCAACTTCCCTTTATGTATGATATCTTGATGTTTTTCCCTTTACACTTCCCTTATTAGAAAAGTTTAAGGCAACAAGGGCTATTATGTAATTTCATTTACATTTCAGCTTCAGAAATGGATTACTCTCCTATTTTACAGGGAATAGAATTCTTTATAAGATTTTTTCTAACAGTCAATGTATTCCAATCTATATATTGGAAAGCTTTCATCAATGGCTTTCTAATGATATTCACTTAATATGTATTGTTGTACAACAATTAGTCCATTATCTTTCATTAAGACTATTCAATAAATCTTATATACAGAAGTTCATAGTACATTCCTTCCACTAGTCACCCGGAATATAGAGCCACATATGACAGAGAAGAAAGAAACTCTCCCAGGCCAACAAGTAAATGATTAACTGCATGTAGAATGGTGGAACAGCACACATTAATGAAATTCTAGAATTGGTATCTATCCCAACAAATCGGCTGGAGGGAGAGGGGTTTTGTGGGTGGGGGGGAACCTTAGTGGTTACTATTTCATGACCAGATAGTGACTGTGATCCCTTTGGCACTTCTGCTCAAAAAGTTCCAAAATTTAGTCCCTTTTCTTTAGGATATTGGAAGTTGACCATTTATATAATTTCATTCAGGTCACTTCTTTTCGGGCACAATTAAGGTCAGGCCACTGTGCTCGACAACAATTCATGCACATATCCATTTTACACAGGGTTCAAAGGAGAATGTTTACAGGCTGTATACATCATACATTTTGTACAAAATTGACAGATAATGTTACACACAAGACTTTAATTTTATTTATTTGTTTTTTTTTTCTTTTTAAATATGCTGGGCACATAATCCATGCACCACCTCTGTATATGGAGGACACAGCCCACAGGAAATACCCTGACTTAGGCACATCCCACAAGGGGTGAAAGACGGTCAAACTAGGCCTTGGGAGCGACATCCTCAAGGCCTTACCACTAGAACAACAGTACCTTCAAACACAAGTCTTTAAAATATTCACTCCTATGCTTTTTATTGCAATTCTCTCACTATATACATGAGGAATTCATAAATAAAGAAGGTAGTTTGACAAGGATATGAATCACATTCAAGTAAAAAATCAAATCCTCATGTAAAACTAATTCTTGCTAATTGATGCACTTCTGAAGATCAAGCAACTGAAAGATTACCAATTAAGAAAATAGTTATCATGAATGCAAGCACAAGTTGAAGAGACCGACTAAACTGCAAATATTGCGGGCCTTGTAGTTGTCTCTGAAATCCACCACTCCGTCCAAAGAGCTGCAGAGGTCATCATAAATGTCAGTCATCAGAAAAGTCATTGCAAGTTTTCAAATTCATCAAGCATCCACATTTAGTAAATCACGTCCTTTATTCCTTTATTAAAACAGTAAATCATGATATCATTCTACAGCTTCAGTTGACCAGATTATTATAACGTTATTCAAGAGTATTGATTTGGAAAATATTTGAATGGGGTCTGACCTGATTAAACCAAGTAATTCCTCTCAAGACAATGTAACTTTGTAGCCTGCCCTTTGAATGGATACGCTCCCCACACTTTTGTTTCCAGAAATTGCATGGAGAGCCCTTTCCTTTGGGCGTGGACTCAGTGCTCAGGCCCATTGTTTTCCTCCGTTCATCTTCATCAGCAATTACAATCCTCCAAGAACCAAAGTTAGGAGAACTCCATGTTCTCCTTGTACCATTTAATCTCTCATTTTGAGAATTCCAGTCATCCTGTGTTCCAGGAATGTCATTTGCTTCCAAATCAATTACATATTTGGCATTTTTATCAACCGTTACATCTTTAACTGCCTTCTTACAAGCAGGCATGTCTTGTTCGTGGGAAACATCAATTTCAAGGTTCGCATCTTTCATCTCTGATTGATCCTGTTGGGGGTTATTCGTGGAAGGTCCAAGCTCAACATATTCATCCTTTTTACTTTGTGAGGTTCCTGGAGGTGCAGAGAGAAATGCAGCTAAATCATCACATTCTTTTTCATCCAAGTTTACCCATCTAAGCGGTTGCTTCCCCTCCTCAGTACGTGATTCCCTTAATGTATTTTCTACACGAGAGATTTGGTCTGCCATTGCAGCAACAAATTGGCTATGCCTCGCTGTTGTATTGTCTTCGCAGCGATTTCCATGGCTTAGTCTGACAGCCCTCTCAAATTCTTCTAACTGATTTAGTCATGACAATGAACATAACATTATTGAAAGAAAATACACAGCTTAAAATCATCAAGGTGGAAACCTTAACAGTATTTTTGTTTGTTATTATTTGTGCCAGCTGTTTGGAAAGCTGGTGCTTCATTGTTTATTCCTACCTTAGCTCCTTCCCTCCCTTGATATAATTCTTCAAGATTCGTATAAATACAAGGAAAAAAAAATTCCCTAATGTAATTATGGATTATTCACCAAAAATTTAAAGAAAAAAAGACAAATATTCAAGAAGAGTAAGAAAAAATTGAAAATTGGGAAAAAAAATTATGAAATTATATCTACAAACAAACCTGCCATTTAGCGGTGCCTAAAGCGGTCTGGAGCTCCCTACCGAGTTCCTCTGAATCTTCAGATGACAATCCTTCCCTTCTCTCACGAACCCATGTTCTGTAAACCGATTCCATGCTGGAAACCAAATGAAAAATCCATGAAAAAAACTAAGAAAGATGAAGAATTTAAAAGCCAGAAAGCGAAAAACCAAACAGTATTTGCAAGAAAATTATTCAGAAGAAAAACCTGAATCATTCCAGAGAAACTACTCAATGAAATGGTAAATGAACCAGGATATGGAAAACGAAAATATTCAGAAATCTAAATAGATAATAGCCAACAATTACAAGAAAAACAAATGACGCTGACGCATCTATTTGCGAAAATCGAACGCGTAACTAAAAATCCAAACAGAACCTTCATTAAAATTGCCAAATAACATTTATCCGAAAGAAAACCAAACCAGAACCTTCCTTCAAATGACAAAACAAGAAGAAAGCAGAATCCCACAGAGCCCGGAAAATTATAGAAAAAGGAAGGGAAAAAAAAAGAAGAAAAAAGGCAAAACAGAGAAATGGCACGTAATTTATCTAATTGTTAGCACCAAAAGGCATATTTTGCAAAATTCTCGTAACCAAGATCACCAAATCCCTGAAATTGAAAGAAAATGGAGAGAAACATACACATCCGCTGATTCCTGAACCTCCTCGGCCGCAGAGAAGAACGCATCCTTCCTCCAGAGATCAAAACTGTTAGCAACCAACATTTTCACGGGCGACAAGCATCCAAAGTCCACAACAAACCCAAATCCGTCCGAGCTCAGATATATTTGAAATTAAGCTTGCTCGGACGGACGAATTTCTCACGCCACGCTTCCTTGCCAAGTAGAAGCAAAGAGCAATCAAACAGAGAAGAGACGTACTAGGAATTTCTCAGGCTTCTTTGTTTTCTCTGTCGTTCTCTGTTCCTAGATTTGCTTGGTTGTGAGTTACAGAGAGGGAGGCGTCAAGAGGAATATGGGAAAATTAATTTTTAGTAATACTTTTAAAAATAATTAAGATTCAGTTAGCATTTTATAAATATAATTAATTTTTCATAATATTTTACTATTACAAATCTACTATTCCAAGCATACCCTCATATCACTCATCCAAATGACTTGTACAAGTATTTTATTGTTTGTACAAGTAGAAACCGTAGGAGTGAGTGGTATAAAAGTATTTTTGGAAGGGAGTATAAGGGTATTTTTGAAAGAATTTGTCTGTATCAGTAAAATGTTACTAAAATTTAATTCTTTTGATAAAGGTTTATTAAAAATTAGAACTTAAAATTTTACTGACTGAAGCTTAATTATTGGAAAGAAAGAGAATCGGCGGTTGCAGACAAGGACAAGGTGGGTTGCCCATTCATCACAGTCAGCAATCCACAGCTGTTGTTCATTGGCTCGCCAACTACATCTTTGTGGGTCCCACCCTTTCGTCTGAAGTAATACAACTATACTTCATACTTCAAGGTGGATGAGAAAAAAAAAATGTTTTGTGTTAAAAAGTATCATTTAAGTGATATGGGCACTCCAACCCTATTGATAAACTTTTTTTTTTGGTAACAATCCCTATTGATAAACGCGGCACAATTCTACCCAAAAATAAATAAATAAACGCGGCACAAATTTAGGTTTTTGTTAGTACAGGTGGCAAATCGTGCACCCGTTGTGATTTGAACGGTTGTTGATGAGGAAATACGTTTTGTAGTCAAATAATACTCACTATAATCATCTAAATCTCTACTATATATAAAGCGAAGCGCCCTTTTTGGGAAGTGTGCCAAGCTAAATTATACCTCTTTCCACCTTTGCCCACACAAATCAACGCCACCATCATATAATGCGGGGATATAATTGCCAAAACTTTTCATCCACTCTCTAAAACTAGAATTCAGTTCTGCAACTACCCACCCACGTCCTCTGCTCCCTCCCGTTTACCTCACGATGCAAACCTTGCCGGATAACACACAGCCTTCACAGAAGCCTCCATTACGTATTATCGTTTTCGCGAAAGAACCCTACTTCTCAACATTCGATTCCCACACAAAAGCCACAAATGCCCATTCCATTCCGTATTCTGTCCGAGTTTGAATAATAAAGGGTTCCATCCGTCACAAGTCCTCATCCTCCTTCAAACCGGCGGTTAGAAACTGCTCCCACTCACTTCTCCTTTCCCACAGACCACAGATTCATCCACCTTCTCCTCGCCATGGATTCATCTACCATTTTGCTTTCACCATCTCACAATGCATATGTTTCCAAGAAGCCACTACTTACATGAAAGAGGCGCATCATACTCAGCCGTTTGATCCTCCTATTATCGGTGGCAATATTGTTCTCATCCCCGACCCATCACATCGCCAGCGAGAGAGTCGCATTTCTTTCTTAACATTCAAGGTACACCTCAACAACCCCCTTTCTTCTCATCATTATGCATATTCCGCTCACTTGATCTCATTTTCTTCTCAGCAATTTACATCTAGATTCCTATTTATTTTCGTCTAATATTCTACCTGCCTTCATGTGGTGTTTGTACCCCAACCCCTTCTTCCCAGCCGTCATTTTACATCTTACTGTACGCAATTAATTGCCACGCCGTTATCAATTTATGTGATGCAACCACAATCATGTGCGTGTATTGTTATTCCCAATGCTTTCTTGAAATTTTCTTAGAAGCTTAAAGTTTCTTTGAAACTTATGTTTACCTACTGTTTGTTGAAATGTCTAAAAGATCATATGTGAAATATCTGCTGCATTCGTTTAACGAAATCCTTTAATTTTGTATACCTCGATCAACCCACCGAAACAGAATGTCCTGAATTTTCCATTTCAATAACATAGGATTTTTATATCCTATATATGCATGTATTCATCACTTGGGTGTCCACACAAAAAACCACATCTCAGTTCCCCACCAATAGCCCTTAAATCCAATCATGAACAAAGTACATAAGCCCGTGGCGTGAACTGTCCAGGCCCAAGCCATGGATTGTCTTCAATTTTTCATTTCTTTAATATAGATCCTATACATGTATTCACTAGAGATTCTAGCCCCAACAACCCCATGTCAGTTACATACCAATGGTTGAAGGGTTCAGATCCATAATTACTACCAATCAAAATTATATTTGATGAACCTCCAGTTGGAGTACTGCCCCATTGTTATACCATTCCACAGTAGAATTGACACACTATACTCCAACTCCTAACAATCTCTAAAGCAAAAGGACACATATTCACTGCATATCTCAATGCTCATGAACCTGTTGCAACCATGACTAAATCAAATTCTCTCTCTTAAGGGGCTATAGTATCCTAACAAATTTTCTTATTTCTTTCTTTCCAAACATGCCATGCTATATAGCATGAAACATGAGCCAATAAAGAAAACAGCCACCCTGTCTCTTTTAGTTACTTTGTGCCACATCAATTAATTTCAGAAAAATCATGCTAACAAATATTGTACTTAGCTTATAAGTCATTCTTACTGTTGTCCTACTGTTCTTGACTATGCTCACCATGCCAATTCAAGCTCTTTCTATATTGCACCATTGTCTGATTTTGGTGTTCCTTTCGTTTGTATTGATTATTTTAAAAAACACAAAATCCAAAGGACATAGAATTATAACAACCCGTAACAAACATTCACATGCTAAAAACAGTTTTCGTAAATGTTTAGCACCAAATGAAACCATCCTTGACAAATTTGATTGTGGTAGCCTAGGAAATTACTTAAGAACTATGAACTGATATAGAGAAGAAATTACCGAAGAATAATTAACAAATGTGGACAATATTATTTGGTTCTGGTTATCTAAGACCTAATATGACCAAGTTACTGTTGTGGATATATTTCGACAACAACCGAGCACGACCCATAAACAACTTTCACATGCTACTAAATGTTTTTTTAATTGTTTTGCGCCAAATAAAATCATCTGTGATACATTAGGTTTTGTTTACGTAAGACATTATTTAAGAAAAGAAACTGCTACAAAAATAATTTGCCCACAAAAAAAAAATTTTAATGTTACAACTGTTAACTACCAAGGTTGGTTGAGGTAACCTAAGACCTAATATGACAAAGGTTTTGTTGTGGTCGGATTTTGGCAACAACCAACTATGACCATAAATTTCGGACTTCCATTTTGTTTGTATTGGTTATTTTAAAACACTGCAATCCAAAGACATACAATAATAACCCATAACCAACATTCACAAGCTATGAAAAAAATTTTATATTGTTTACCACCAATCAAAACCATCCTTGATAAAAATGGTTTTGTTAACCTATGAAATTAGTTAAGAAAAAAAATTGCTACATAAGACAAATTACCCCAAAAAAAAAAATTTAACAATGTTTACTACCTAAGTTGGTTAAGGTAACCTAAGACCTGGTATGGCCAAGGTTCATTCATGGTTGGATTTTGGCACCAACCAACCACGATCCAATATGTGACCATTTTAATGATATTATTATAATCACTGATGATATGATATTTTATTTTTTGCCCTAAAAAACAAAGGCCCACCTAAATTGCACAAATTCAACATTTTGGAACAGTTAAACCCGAAAGACATACTATAAAACAATGCACTACCACCAATCACAAGCTACGAATAGATTTATTTGTTTATCACCAAATGAAACCATCCTTGATAAATTATAACCACATGACCAAAGAGCCCCAAAAAAGCCCTTAAAGCCTAAACTGAAGCTAAATTGGATAATTTAACATTTTATAACATTGAAACCCAAATGACATACAATACAACAATGCATGACCTCCTATGAACAGATTTAATTGTTTAGCACCAAACGAGACCATCCTTGATAAATTATAACCTCACAACTAAAGTGCACGAAAGTTATTGCTGCCCTTTCAAGAAAAAGTAGATAGGCACTTAAGATTACCCCATGCAACACATGAAGTGCATTGTTAAAGGGGATTCACTTGACAAGCCTGTTTTTAGGCCACAGATAAATCTTGAATCTCACTAGCGAAGTGCATATGCAATATGGCACGTATGTTGTTTGGAAGTGGGATCTGTTTGGAACCATATAAGTCTAAATCTCTTAAGAAACAAACAATTTAGACACACAATATAGAAAAGTAACAAACTAGATTCTGTACTAAAATGTTAAAGCAGTATAAAGAATTTAAAGTTATAGATGGAATGGAAAACCCCAAATTCTACTATAAGGTTTTTTGGGGTCATAGTGGAAATTCTGTTCTAATCTTCATTCCCACATTTTTGTTATCTTACTGTTTCTCCTGTTCAATTTTTTTTTTTTGTGTGTCACAGTTTCATATTTTGATACCTTTGAGAATTTGATTGTTCCTTATTACAACAAATAAATTAGAGCAAGTGGTAACTATGCATGCAGGAATTCATAACCCACAATCTTTAGCGTGTCCAGAGAGGTAGTGTGATTTATTTTAATTATGTTCTTCCTTACCTTGCATACAGGTTCCAAGGCATTGGGATACGGAAAGCAGATAACGTCCTAATTACAGAAACTTGCATAGATGTAACACTTGCACCAAAAACAAAATTATTCAAAATTATTTGTGATATGTTATTCAGTTTTCTATACCAGTCCTTGCGGGCAACCAGGTCCTATGTTTCGCCTTGGCACTCCTTGGAATGTTGATGAGTTTGATTACAAGTAATAACTTAAAAGAGATATGGTTAATTGGGTATCAAATCCCTCCTCTTTCCTTTTTTTTTTTCCTTTCATTTTTCAATTCATTTGTGTCAACTACGGTTTTGCTTCTTCTATGATGCATTTGAACGAACACCAATTTCTTGGTTCTACAGAACCTTTTCAACACACTTCCTATTACACTCTCAAGCATGGCAACATTCACAGGAATACCTCTTTTTGGCCCATTCCTACTTTATGCAGGTCCTGCAAGCATCATATAGGGATGGGTGGAAGAATTAGGCTCTTTCATGTGCAATCATTTTACATGTAGACGAATTAGGCTCTTCTATGAAAAAAATATCTATATCTATATGCATTGCTATGTATGAGTATGCTATCACTCGCCATAGTTTCAAAAAGAGATGCTATCCAATAGTTGGGCTTCTACTAATTTTAAAAGTTGTTCAATTTTTTAGGTGTCGTCGTGTACCCTGCTTGCCAAATCACTGATGGTCATTGCAAATCCATGGTGGGGTTCCCCTTCAAAATAGTGACAGATGGTCTATGGAGACCATCCATCAATCCTTCGAAGCATACGTTGAAAGATTACAACATAATTTCCACCACGCCCCCAAAATACATTCACGTAGTAGAAGTTGGGGTTTTCCATTCCATGTGTAACTTTCAATTATTTATTGCTTTATCAATGTAGTAGAGAATCCATTTTATTACTTCTCTATATTGTGTCTATATTGTTTGTTTATTAGGAGATCTAGATTTAAATGGTTCCAACCTGATCCCACCTCTAAACAACATACGTGCAGTGCTGCACGTGCATTCCGCTAGTCCTTTATAACTCACTCAATAACTAATAATGATAGTTTGATGCATTTTCTTTTCTAAATATAATGCCCCTATAATCATCTAAATCCTTTATAACCCACTTAACTGCCAATGATAAACTATAACCTTACCAAGGGTTTTATATATAGTATAGATTTTCTATGGGGATGTTCATTTTGGCCCCTGGAGAACGTGCCAAAAAGAGAAATTTTTTCCCAAAACAATTTGACAACGCCCAATTATAACACATTTCAATAGGGGTTAATTGGTCTTTCTATTTTTAACTTTCCATAAAGTACTTTTTAGTAATTTTTAAGCTTGTGGTTTCTAAACAATTAATTATATTAAGCTTTTTAATCATCTCTACATACAATACTGCACATGCCATCCGATTAATCTATATACACTACATATAACACGAGGCACCCCCTTGGGAAGCGTGCCAACCATAATGTCTAATTTCCTCGAAAAGTCCTTGTATGTCATTGCTAGGATTTTTTAATAAAAGGGGTATAATAATCATAAGTGCATCTATTATATAATCAGTTGCAAAACGGTTCCCTCCCAAAGAAAACATATTTGATACTATAATTTGCTAGTACGTGCACGCTGCTGATACATATAATACTAATCGCAAGGGGAGGTTATGAAATTATAAACCAGAAACTACCACAAAAAGAAAAAGGAAGTATCGAACAAGTCACTTAAATTGCTTCTATTTATCATCAATAATTGTAGTGGCAATATCAAATTCAGGTAAATTAATTTAGTTCAAACCTACTGGGTCGTATCTGTCAATTTTATTTTGTCACCAATGGACATTGTAAAAATAACAAAGAGGGCATATTCGATACAATATAATATTTAGCATTAGAACATTGGATCATGATGATGGCAGGAATCATGTAACATCCACCTCCTACTCAAGGCCTCTCATAACTACCTCTTTAATCAAACCTTTTATAAAATGTTATATATTGTGGCACAAATTTCACATGTCACATGAATTGACACCTAAAGTAGACCCACTTCATAATTATGCTTCCACTCCAAGCCTTTTTATCCTATGAAATAAATGAACTCAATAAATCTATTTTGTTTAGTTGTAATAACTTCAAAAGTGAAGTCTTGTCCAATATTCAAGCTTTGTCCTCAATAGCCTCTCAAATCTATCTTTTAAGAAAAAGAACAGTGATGTTGAACTAGAGAAAAACCTTTTCACTGTTCTCAATTGTACCTAAAAAATGAAAATTCTCCATTGTCACAAGAAGTCTAGTTGATTGCTGAAAAATAAACCCTTCTGTTTATTTTATTTTTATTTTCACAAGATAGAGCATTATATGCAGATCTGAACTAAACCTCATTATTATTAATAATGTTTGATTCCAATTGTCATTCTATTATAATGGGTATATCAGCCTAACTAATCCTCATTAATATTACTATCAAGGTGCATATGCAGCACTTCACGTATGATAAACAAAGAGGTGGGAGGGAACTATTTTGTAACAAATTTAGTTTTGAAAGATTTGAGGCTATTATGATTATTATACCCATTTTATTAATGAATCTTAACAATGATATATATAAAGGCTTTTTGAAAAAGTCGTACATTATGATTGGCATGATTCCTAAGGGGACGCCTCACGTTATATATACTATATATAGTATAAGATAAGATATAATAACTTTACACACAATATCTACTGTTTTTTTTCCCCTTTAAATATTTCAAATTTTATAAAAGAAAGGCATTAGATCTTGGAGATGCTTGTTTGCCACACGTGAACATTTATTTGTGATTGAAGCTTATTAACAAAGTGGCGTGAAATGAAAGCAAATATGGTTAGGTGGGTTTACCAAATGAGCTGCTACATGTGAAATCCGACCAGAGAATGACATTGAATTGTATGTAAACAAGACAATAGAAGTGTATAACCAAAGAGAAGAAATCCAATTTATTTTTTTGTCTAACCAACCCTATTTTCCTTACCAAAAAATTTATTTCCCATCCAATTACATGACCAGAAATGGCTAGAAATGAAACCATCTAGAATCTTCTATCAGCAAAACATCACTTTAATTAGCTACAATAGCTTTCAACAAATTAAGTAATAATGCCTTCAACTTCCCCAACAAACCATCCAAAGCCACATCTTGAGTCCATACCTACACAAACTAATGGATCAGGTTTCTTGAAAATAAACAACTAAATAAATAACTAATTTAACAAATTTTACTTTGGCTGCTAACCTGACACAACACAACCCACCTTGGCCCACCATCTATCCAAATGATTTTAACATAATACCCACCAAAGGGTTCTGTAGACTCTCACCAAGAAGTTAGAATAATCTTTTGGAATGCACTAAATACCATTCTTTAGGTGTCAAGTCCATACCTAAACAAACTAATGGATCAGGCTTCTTGAAAATAAATAAATAATTAATTAATTAATTTAACAAATTTTACTTTGACTGGTAACCTGACACAACACAACCCACCTTGGCCCACCATCTATCCAAATGATTTTAACATAATACCCACCAAAGGGTTCTGTAGACTCTCACCAAGAAGTTAGAATAATCTTTTGGAATGCACTAAATACCATTCTTTAGGTGTCAAGTCCATACCTAAACAAACTAATGGATCAGGCTTCTTGAAAATAATTAATTAATTAATTAATTAATTTAACAAATTTTACTTTGACTGGTAACCTGACACAACACAACCCACCTTGGCCCACCATCTATCCAAATGATTTTAATATAATACCCACCAAAGGGTTCTGTAGACTCTCACCAAGAAGTTAGAATAATCTTTTGAAATGCACTAAACACCATTCTTTAGATGTCAAGTCCATACCTAAACAAACTAATGGATCAGGCTTCTTGAAAATAAATAATTAATTAATTAATTAATTTAACAAATTTTACTTTAGCTGCTAACCTCACACAACACAACCCACCTTGGCCCACCATCTATCCAAATGATTTTGACCTAAAACCCACCAAAGGGTTCTGTAGACTCACACCAAGAAGTTAGAATAATCTTTTGGAATGCACTAAACACCATTCTTTAGGTGTGAAGTCAATACTGGCATCTGCATCTTATTCCAACTTCCAACTCTAATGGCTTGTCTTATCTTTTTCCCTTTTTATTTTTTTGGTTTCCTTTTCTACAACATAATATAATGATGCTTTTGACCTCACATTTAAAAGCCTTTTTGTACATGGTTTTCTCAAATGGAAAAATATTTGCCACCCAATCCAGGTATTTCCCACGTATCCTAGCACCAAGACATACAGGACATGTTTCTTGTTTTAGATGTGGGCCCTCCAGTCATGCCCACGTGGCATTGTCATGTCTTGTATATATTGGTGCTTAGGTATTTGAGGAATAACTGACTTGTATTGCAAATTTGTTTTTCTAATCAAAGGACCAATCCATGACTTTTCTCTTCCTTTTGAATACAAAACAATGGGATTTATTAGAAGACTATTATCAGAAAGAATAAGAAACAGTTACCCAATTGCTTGAGAATCAAATCTTCCACCAATTAAGCAAACTATATTCCATGCTTCATGCTCCTTAGTCCTTACCACAGATAGAGGGGTGACCAGGATTCCACCACTGGGGGACAATGACAGGTCACTGACATTGTGGCACGCTGTCGATATACACAACATAGTGAAGGTCCTCGTTTTTGGTGGACCATGACGATTCTGTGAGATGATATGCGGCATTCTCCGCCCTTGAAGCAGAGACAGCTATGGTTCCACCCCATCTGGCCACAGCTGGTCTTCAAGTGTCTGGATCCTTGCAGCGTCGCAATTCATTTTGCAGAATGTTGAGGCCGGAGAAGCATGAAGTCAAGATAGAGGAGACGATGCACCTTTGTAGATCTTTGTACTCCAATGCCAACTTCATGTCCCAACTAAGATTTTCCCTGTAAATAAGAGAAATCTTTAGAAACCAAAATTTCAGCTCAAACAGATGTAGCAGACATTCAATGTTTTCGATGATCTTGTGTACCTCTTGATGTTTTCTTGGGACTCAAGTTTTTCCATCATAGGTTCAAAGATGGAGCGGAGTATATCTAGGACCTCTATCTCATTTTTCAAGTTTGCCCTTGTCTGAAAAAAAATTTGAACAAACTGGTATAAGGTTCTGAATCTGCACTCAAGATTTTACAATGCATGGCAATGGTTACTGCCAAGGTGCACAATAAGGTCTATCAACAACAGAGCCATACTTTCCACCCAAAAAAAAAAAAGAGCCATACAAGTTGCATCAATGGAGAGTGTGACCCTCATTCTAATTGTATGAAATAATTCTCTGGGAAAAATGGAAAAAAAGAATAAATAGCAACAGGTCTTCCAGGTAGCAATAGCTAGTGATGCACCCTATCCCTACACATGCACACTATGTTCAAAGCCATATTAGTAGATGATCTATATGGTCTGCCCATGGTAGCATCAAGCTGCAGATCACTGACATTGCGGAATATTGTAGATCAGTAATGTTGCTAGCAAAGACATAAGCATGCTGAACAAAGAAAATGTGAAGAACAGAAAGGGATAGTTACATAGGTCTTAGTGTGCAGCTTAGCACCACTCAGCACCTCACGAAGATGATCCAATAGTGACTGTGGCAACGCATAATCAAAGATCCCCCTATTTTCTGTGAGCCAAGTTCCCCGAACCATGTGAGTGGTCCAGTCAGAGTCAGTATTAACTGTGGAATCATCTGCCTCAGAGATATCAATATCTGCAGTGTCACGAGGAAACTGTATTCATGCAGAGTACAAAATGGTTGATGAAAATTTAAGAGACGAAACCATTAAAGTTCTTTAAATTGATACTCAAGAAACAATTGATTTGGAACAAGTAGTCAGGAAGATAAGTGATCTTGCTCGTGTGCACATCCTCACACATTTGAAGAATAGATAACCTAAATCAGCTGAAAAACTCACCCTAATTGTGCTCATAAACATAATAGAATTTTCAGGCTTTTGTACACCTTCCTAAACGGTAATGGCTTTATAAAGATTCAAATGGGTGTAACTAATGGCATTACAACTTGTTTGCTTTCTATTATATACTAAGTCCCTTTTAAGGGCATTAAGTTTTGAAATGTTCCCACTCAACCATGCTGGAATATTGGTAACAAATTCATGGTAGTCAAGTGAAAGGATTGTTAATATTACATAACTACCCTGGTGATATTATAATTGAGATGTTTCATGTGATAACATGCTTGTAGTAAACATAATGATGATCAACATGAGGCTTAAGCCACTTAACTGATCACATGGTCAAAGAAGAAAATCAGAATGCAAGCCATCTCTCAAAACTGATAAAGCAGATATACCAATTTAAACTCCAGCATAAAAATTACCTAGTGGAATGATATCAAAGGGATTATCTCCTTTAGGTAAGAAACCATAAAAAGTGATTAGATGAGAACTAGAAAAATTCCCATAGCTAAGATAGCATTGTTCTCCTAGTCCACATGGTCTTGACAGGGAGAACTTCAAAGAACTTGTTGCTGAATCCACTTTGCCATAGTGAGTTATGTGTGGGCATAGCTGCAAATGGAAGGAAATCAGAAAAATTGCAGGGTATAAAAAGCCATCAGTAACTGTCTATCAAGATTGAAGGAGATTCTGGTGCTTATCCAGGAGACAGAGTCTGATCAAGTGGATAACCTAAAGCAAAAATGTCTTGATCAAGATGACCGTAACCCAAGAATCTCTCACAAATTTTGTGCAGCACAAATAACGGATCAACACAACTTCGTAGAAAAAAAAACAGATGAGATAATGTTTAAGAAATCATCAAGATTTGAAGGTTGGAACTGACAAGGTAAAGGCAACAGAATCATTACTCCACCCAACTACATATTTAGTTATATGTCATTGGTAGACTATACTTGTTTTCAACTGCAAACACTTTATATTTCCTCTTTAATTAGACAATAGCTCAACTTAATGGCACTCCAATCTCTAGGTAAGACTCAAAGGATCTTGATTTGCAATCTTCTCAAGAAATGGTAAACAAAACAAAACAAATAAATATATAAACAAAAAGAAGAAGAACAGGTAACGTACTGAATGGTTCAGAAAGCCTGCAATAGGAACCAGGCATGTTTTCAACTTTCCATCTGTGAACTTGATTGTCATGCCATTAGAATACCAGAGCTCACAAGCCCACAGAAATCTGTCCCATGTGTATAGGTCTGGATCAAATATGGCGGGGTGCTCACTGCTTAGCACCGGAAATAATTCATAATATTGTTCTTGCAAGTGCTACAACAGTATAACAAGGTAAACACATTAGGTGTTTCTTAAATTAACAGTGCATAAAAGTTAATAAATTGAAGGGGTAAATTACACAAACCACTCTCAAAGTTGTGCAAAATTGTGTATGCCTCCCATCATATTCTTAAAAATACATCTCCATTAGATTTTTTTGTCTTAAGACTCTTAACATTTATATCCCCGCTATTAAGTACCAATTAGGGCTGCTGAGCAAATAAGCCAATTTCATTAATTCTAGACCATTTTAACCTTTCAAAGTTAGGGTTTTAAGTAATGATGTATTATCGAGATTAAAAACTTTATAAATTTACTGCCCTACCCTTGTATATGTTGGGTTATTATTCCCCTTTCTTAATCTATATGAAGTGTCAACAAGGATAATAAAAAGTCATTTAATTTAAACAACTAACTTCATGAAGGTCAAGAAGTCCAAGTTAATGAAATTCATCAGATCTCATTAGAAGTCCAAGTTAATGAAATTCATCAGATCTCATTAAAACTTTAACTATAGCTTGATAAAAAAGGTTGATAAATATTAAAAAGAATGAAATCTCAAGGAAGGTAAAAAGTTATTTTGTAAAATGAGGGAAGCCTATACACATAATTTTGCCTAAGCTCAAGGGAGGTTTGTGTATCCAAACGAAAAGCAATTTATGAATGGTGAAACTCTTCTGGAAATTGCCTACAGGAACAAAAAGAACAGATAGGTAAGGTGTTTGTGAATAAAATGGAAAGCATAAAAACCTTTTTTGCTTGAATTATCTCATTAATTAACAATGTTCCCTCTGAAGTGGTGCGTGCAGCACATCCAAAGCTCAACCCTGAAAAGTGCAGAGGCAACAAAATGTAATCAAATAAGAAAAAGTTCTGTGTAGCATTGATAAACCTGAAATACTCATATGTTCATTAACATACCTCACAGTTCTCTCAAATAAGAAATAAAGCAACTCCTTTATTTGAGTAGAAAATTAAATACAAGCACAAGCATACACACATGCACACAAAAAAGAGACAAACGGGTGCCTGTGCGTGGGCGTGGGTGGTTTGGGGGGGGGGGGGGGGCGCCGGCGAGGGGAAGAAGAAGAAAAACTGCAAGGCAAACATTAGAGGGCAGCAAATTCCTAATGAATCAAATAGATTCTGCTTTGTTTCAACCTTTCAGGAAGTTTTCAGAACTGATAACGGGGTATCATCACATGAACAGCATTACTGCCACAACAGAGAGGGTCATGGTATGAGATACCAATGGTGATATGATTCTATTTTTTTGAATTAATGTAACCCTGGTTATGCCAGTTATGGGTTTGGAGAGGGGCTGTTGTGTGATATGACTACTTCCAAGGAACATTTTGTTAATTTGAAGTCCTTTTAGTTATTGGAAGGAAGATCTGCTAGTCACCCTTTTAATGATGGGACCATTTCCTCTAGTCAGTCAAGAAGAAATATTATGATTTGACAACATGGGAATAATTCTACTAAATCCTTAGTGTCAATTATCCTCCACAGATAGTGGCACCATGTTATCTCTGCAGGTACTGGTCCATGATTAACATTCAACTCCTTTTCTCCACCTAAACTGTTAACACAGGGTAGATAGCCATTAAGGCATCAAGTATAGTTTTATAATTATAATATCAAAGAATAACAATTTTTTACTTAGTCAACCCTTGAACAAAAGTGAACAACAATTTAAAAAAGATAAAAATACAAATTTTTTTTAAAGAACATACAAGAAAAAACATATTTTAGAAAGAAAAAAGAAGAAAGGGAAAGCTTGATGTTTGATGCCCTTATTATAGGTTTGAGCCTTAAAAGAACTTTTTTATTTCAAGTTAGATATTTCAGAAAAAGATGAAGTACATAAATGTTCCACATAGACATGGGGGGAGCAAGAGAGAGAGAGAGATAATGAATGTGTCTGCAAGTGCATGATATGAATGTAAGGAGAGGTTCCATGTCACATGTTACTCATTTGAAAATTTAGAAACATGCAGACAACACATGCGTACAAATCCACATGAGGAAAATCAATATGAAAACAAATGTTAGGAGCTACTAACTTTGAGGCTTTTTCTCATGTTTGTCGAAAGTGAATATTAAATCACACATTTATTTATATGTAAAGAATTTTAGAAATTGATATTCTATTAATTTAAATTTACTGAAAGATGATCTTAGACTACTGACTCAAAAATCACAAATCTGCCATTAAATAATGGTATTTTTTAAAATGAATGCCAATTCAATTACCTATTTATGGTTTCATTCTAATAATTTTGCATTCCTTTAGCAAATCACATCTCCAGACTATTTGTCAGATTCTTGTATCCTATTATTAATGTCTCGCTAACATCATCGTCATCATCATTCGTCTTTGCATTTATTTGTCAGATTCTTGTATCCTATTATTAATGTCTCACTAACATCATCGTCGTCATCATTCGTCTTTGCATTTAGATAACTAGATCAATATTTGAATTAAAAAACAAAAAAAATTCTGAACTACATAGATAGATGAAAAGAATGCATTTCCCTTTTAAGTGAATTGCAGTAATAGGTAGTCGCTATCCAATGGCCATATTGATAACTTATATAGCGATGTTTCAGCATCTTTGCCATTTATAGATTGTTTAATCATTAGAATACTCAAAGGAGTTAGATACCCAAAGATAGACAATAATAATTCAAGAAAAGGATTAAATCATGAAATTTTGAAGCAACATCCTTCAATAGATACTAACGGAAGCTTTGTTAATCATAATAATGAGTAAAGACAATAAGATAAAAGAATCAGGGGAAGCGAAGGATAATTTGATAGAGTATAATCAGGGGAAGTGAAGGACCTTGGACATTGGAGCCTAATCAATTTGAGACAAGGGTTGGTAACACAGTCTGGGAAAGAATCAATTTGAACCTAATCAATAATAAAATAAAGTCCTATAAGTCATTCCCCCAAAAAGAAAAGAATCAAAAGATTGCGTCCCCATTAAAATTGTGAATAGACAAATTCCTACTCATAATCAAACTAGAAAAAGATAATCATCAAATAAATTGCCACAATATCTTAATTTGTTCTCCTACTCAAACAAGTAATAAAAAAGTCTTAATTACATAACAACATTACTTTCACTTCGCCTATGGGTCTCTAAAAAACACTTTGGGTGAATGACATGACAGCCTTGGCCCAGACCATTTATGTCAAGTACATTCCAAAATTTGTACGATAAATGCTACCATCTAAACAGCATATCCTGGTGTGATCTGCTTCAAAATTTTTGAAACTAAGGTTAAGTAACAAGTCTTTGTTTGCTGCTCCAAGGTTGCTTCAGAACCTAAATCAAGTCTAAGAATGGATTTGTTGGACATGATTGACTCAAACTTTCCCATTTTTGGCATGGTAGACATCAGAATTGAACCCATCAAGGGGTCTGTAACATTCTTCAAAATCTGGGCTCCTGATCATGCAGTAGATGTCCAATCCTCAGTACAGGAGGGTTGTCATAATCTTCATCAGAGTATTTGTGATATTAATGGTTAAATAATTTCATAAGAAAAAAAGAAGGCAAATCTTAGAAATATACCAAACAATGTAGATTATTATATCAATATTATATCTTTGAGGTTGCTCTTGTAATGGCCTCTAGGCTTTGGCTTCATTGCAATTGTACTTTATTATCTTCCCCATGGGGTAAGGTTTCTACACTCCTTTGGTATAATCTCATTTTTGGGATTAATAAACTGGCAAGGCTCAGCGGCTCCCTAACCTAACCAGAAAACATGGTGTATATGTACTTTTCTCCAGGAAAATAAATGAACTAATAATACCTTTCTCTAGGAAAAGAAATGATCTAATAGAAGACTGAAATTATCAGGTCAGGGAAATGGGTAAAAGACCACCTAGGTCCATCCACTGATTAGAATTCATGCACCAAATCTTGTCTTATGTTCCACAATAAAGATCACTTAGTACAACTAGCGGAACAGATCATTCAGCTAAAAAAATGATTATTGGATATAACGCCACCAGTTATGAGTACAAATATTTATGCAGAAGCTCCATATATAGCCTTCCAAGAAAAACACTCATGCAGATATATTTATGAAAATATTTTTGATTTGTCACTGTAAAACAAAATATTCAACAGTCAACCAGCCAAAAAACAAGAAAGGATTTCATGTGTGTTGTACATTTAGAAACCATAGCAACTTTAACCTATGTTATATGGACTTGGGTACGAGTGTCAGGTGCAAGTGTGCATCTAGGAGTCAGATCCACATCACTCTTAATATTTAGTATACGGGGACTCAATTGATAAGTGTTAAAAATTTGCATACAGATATATGAATTTGGCTAAAAAAATCTCCAAATAAATGTCAATAATGTAGGTTAGAAACCAAGGTTTCTCTTTGTTTTTGTTCTTGCTTTTTTTCTATATCTTTATTGATTCATTGATTGCAATTTTTGAATTTAAGATTATCTACCCTCTCCTTATAAAAACTATTTCTACTTTTTGATTCATGGCTTGCAAGCTGATTATATGCTATTTCTTTTCTTCTTCTTCTTCTTCATTTTTTTTTTCGGTTCTTGGATTCCTACGTCTAAGAGAACATGTGAAGGATCCAACATATATTCTGTACACATACCCATGTTGTGTCTTAACAACATGGGTACCTTGGGGTTGTCTAAAATGTCCATGTAAAGACTTTAACAAACAACATAATATACTCGAGGAATGTGTCAGAACTAGAAAAAAAATGGGATACCTGTATTAAATGTTTCTGGCAATGTAGCAAAGTAGTTCCAGAATTTCGAATCTGGGTTATACCTCTCCTTCATGCTCCACAACAGCAACATTGTCTCCATGGAGATGCCATCAATCTCTTTTAGCACATGGAACTGGAGATAAGAAAACTGAGGTCATAAGCTTTAGAAAAAAACATTTTGATTCTCAGGATACTTCCTATTGGAGGTTGCAGACCAGTCTAAAAGTACGACTCACTAATTTGTAGGCAGAAAGATGGTACAAGCCAATCTCAAAAGCTGGACACTTGGATGGTTGGTATGGGAAGAATGCACTTTATTAAATTGCATATATTCAACCTAATGGCAAGCTCTGCTAGAATCAAGGTCACACAGAGAAAGTTTGTAACTTGAGAACAAGGATGAAAGGAGGGAGAGGAATGCAATGCAGATGGAGAAAAAGCCACAGAAATGCCTTCAGAAGTTGTTATAAACAAAAACAAGCTGACTTGCCACACTTCTGTAAGTAATGGATTCTCAAGTTGATAGAGAGATTGTGAACAAATATGGAATTACAGCTAAGAAGTCTATATGAAGTTACAATCACCCACTGAGGAAGAACATGGGCTTCAATAACTGTAAACAGCTCAGATCCATCATATGAATCATATGATTAATCAGCAAATGAGTAGATACCACGATGGTGTGGTGGATGCTGCAAAGGTTTCACGCAACATTACACTAATAATATTATGCATCTGAATGTGAGCTTAATTCAAAACGTGATGCTTTTGATCAAATGAAACAGAAGTCCAACAAATTCAACAAACAGAATATGCAGGCACATTCATTCTTAACAGAAAAAGATTGTAGCACAAAATTCCCCCTGAAACACTCCCTAGAACATTCTTAGCAAGAATCATACTCTTAACAACATAAGAAGGAAACCATCCCAAGGTAATCCAAACACTGTCTCCAAGAAACAAACTTTAAACACAGGAGGAACCAAGGTTTGACATGCCGAAATTTCGCTTTTCGTGCCCTTAGTGGCATGAAAAATGACCCCGAAATGATACCCCCAGCGTTTCGCTGGGGTACCACCGGCACGCCGCCAATTTCGCCAATTTCGTCAGAATTTCGCCAAATTGGTCTAATGTGCTTGTAGTTGTAGCCTTGTAATTGTTTATGTTCATGTGTTTGTGTTTGTTCATAAATTAGATGAAATACTTCCTTATTCTATTTATTTTTTTGCATATAAATTGTATAAAATCATGTGTATTACATTTTTTTTACTTATTTATGCCTTTTCACACAAATCAGGCCATTTTGCTGGCGTGCCGCCGGCATGCTGCCAATTTCGCCAAAAAATAGATTTTGGCCCATTTCGCCGGCTTTTCACCAGCATCTCCCAAGTGAATCCTTGGGAGGAACTCATTCTACTCAACAGCATCTCTACATATCTCATAATGATCTCAACAATGAGGACATCTCCATAAGAGATAAAATCTATTTATCTACATCATAGAGAACCTCTCCCTCACCAAAACATAGGCTCGAGAACCCTATGTAAAATCCTGCATATCATATTCCTACTGGGAAGCCCAAAACCACTCCTAAACCAACTAAGGAAAATTCCATGCCCTTTAAAAATAGAGATCCAAAAGAAACTTCACACGCTGGCAGCCTGAGCTAGCAGTGAGAAGATGCGAGGTGATTCTTATAAAAGGGTATCATATGACAAGACAAATACCAAAAAGAACCTGGTTCGAGTCAATAAAAGGATTTGCATACTCAGAAGCTATTTTGTTCTCTTTTTTTATGGGCTTTGCAATGGTGATCAAAATCTGGTACCTAATTCTGGTAGAAGGAAAAATTAACTAATATGGAGTCTCAGTGACATCCCACCAAAACAAAACAAAACAGGAAAAAAAAAAGAAAGAAAGAAAACTAATTACATGAGCACAAGAGGTTTCTATTGCAAAGTTCAGAAATTTTTTTCTTTGAAGACAATCAGAGTAAGTTCCCTTGTATCTGTCCAATGATTACATGTTTATTATTTGTTGGCAATGAACAAATTATGAAAAGAAGGCATTTGAAGATTTTCGAACAACTTTACCACTCATTCTAATTATCTAACTCATTTCACAATTTCACTTTTACAAGGAGTCATTTAGTTCCATGGTTGCTCTTTGGGGAATCCCAGTATATCAGGAGTAGAGGTGTGTGTTCAGGAATCAGGAAGGGAATATCTCTTTATACTCAGGCAACATAGGAGAAGGTGATTTTTAAGGGCAGAAATATCTGCTGTATCCAGGGGATTCAAGGAAGAGTTTCCAGGAGATGCATGAATTTACAAGTAGGTGAATCAGCAATGATTATAGGTTGGTTGAGGAGGCCTTCCTCAGTTCCTTGGAGATTGTAACCTTTTGGCAAGAAAATTGGAAAAGGTTAATGCTTCAAGGAATTTACATGAATTCAAGGAAGAATTTCCAGGGGATACATGAATTTACAAGTAGGTGATTCAGCAATGATTATAGGTTGGTTGAGGAGGCCTTCCTCAGTTCCTTGGAGATTGTGTCACCAATTCAACCTTTTGTCAAGAAAATTGGAAAGGCTTAATGCTTCTTTCTCTCATGTAACCTGCAAATACCTTGGCAGAAAGTTCAACGAAAACTGGTGCCAAGGTGAAGGAATCTTACTCTGGCCCTCTCACAGCAGAGTGAATTAGGATCATTCAGAACCAGAAGTAAAACATAGGCTCTTGGCTTTTAGCATTCTTGATGTAATACCCATTTTTATTTTTCTTTTATGTACTCTCCCCAAGACTGTTATTTCTTTCCTTGTGCTCTGTTTTTCCCCCTTTTTCTGTTACTCTTCCCTCTCTGATGTTTCTCTTCTTTCCAGTTTGGCAGCTTTTGCCTGACCTTTGTATTTCTTTCACTTTTAATGCATCATTCGTTACCGATAAGAGAAAAATATTCCTTTTAAGAGAAAGCCCCAAGCTGTAGCAAGAGGCTTGTTTACGAGTGCAAAGGCCTTAGCAGGAAGTTTCCCTGTATCTGTTAAGGGACTATAAAGAGAGACCCTACAGAAATTTGCTTCAAAATCTAGAAAAGTAATACAGGTGGGAAGGCACACTGATACCCACAACTGGAGAGATCACTATCTGGAAGCATGTGCTTAGCATTCATATACACATGCCGTAAGTCAACATGATACCTAAGGTATATCAGCATGAAACAAATTTTCTATGGGAGAAAAATCAGAAAAATAAAAAAAAAGGAATGAAGAAAATGGGGTAGGATTCCAACTTAAAGAATTTCGAGGGTCAGAAAATTGGAAGATCGGCTGAGAGCCTGAGAAGCTTCAGCCAAGGTCCTGTTGGAATTGTTCAAGAGAGATAACATTTTGACTGAAATCCTTTAACAAAAATGTACGACTCCTTTTGAGTATAGGCCAATACCGAGAAGTATCGGCTGATACGACTCGGTATCAGCTGTAGGTGATAACGAGCACTGGCTCGATACTGAAGGTTTTTCTGGAAGTATCAGCCGATACCGAGAACTATCGACTGATACGACTCGGCATCGGGCTGGGCCAATACCCAACAAGATACTAAGTTTTTAGACCTGGTGGTATGCTGCAAACATGAAGTTTTCCTTGCCAAATCAAAATGGTTGGTTAGGAAGGGAGGCACAAGTTTCTTTGATTTTGGATTTGGTAGGCAAATTTTGCAAAGGGATCATTATAATTTAAATAGTAACCAACATTTAAAGCACAAGGTAGATGAAAGAAAAGGTATGTGAAAAGTGGGTTGATTGGCTTATTTATAGGCAGTTCATCATCATCACAAGCTAGTTCCCACCAAAGTGGGGTCGGCGACACGAATCTTGTCTCTCCATCTAAGAAAAAACATTTTGGATACGTCTATATTGAATAGACATATCCAATATAGCAGATGAAGAAACTATTATTATTCTGCAAGGTGGTGTCAATATCGATTAGGATGAACATTTTTATGGACTCTACAAATGGATGCTTCTCTACAAATATGATTGAGAGTAATTCAGATGCAGAGGTGTGACTAACCATCTATTGTAAACAGGAATGAGCACAGAAGCCATGCAAAATCAAATACTTCTTCTTGCAAAGAATGTACTGCATAGATACATCCACATAGATATTATGTTGCGATCAGCTACAGTTACCTTGTTCTTGTTGTGCAGCCCATCCTTCTGAAAGCATCTATCATTTGCTATCAAGGACTGATAAAACTAAAATAGTTTTGGAAAGGCTTCAAAAAAGTGCTCTATATTCCTTCACAAACAAGCCTAAAAACAGGTTTAGCTCGAAGAATTGTAACAAGGAAGATATGGTATCAGCATAGCTACAAGATGTTCAGCACAATGGGGACTCTTTCTTCTTCCTTCTTTTTTCACTGACGAATATCAGAGTCTATGGGAAGAAAGAAAGAAAAGGAGATATCAGGAATAAATACAAGAATGAAACCATATTCAATATCAGCAACTCAAGTGAAAATACAGGTCTACTCATCCTAGTTAAGCATCAATTCAAAAGGTATCCCCCATGTCTCCCTGAGTCTCACCCTTGGTTAGATTCTTTGTCAGAATATTATCAGGCTTAGGCGCTCTGGAGAATAAAATGTTCATTGAAGCTGCAACTAATCTTGCAAGATGGAAAAAATGAGATCCACGAAATATCTGAGACCCAAAACCCATGAGATTTTTCTTAATGAAAGGCCCTCCAGAGTCAATTTGTGAATATTCATATGTTTACCTCCTTTTATCCTGACCAAAGGTGAACTTAACCTGGAGTGAGATTTCTCATTCCATCAATTTTCAGTTTTCTTCTAAAAAAAAAAAAAGGTGAACTTAACCTTGGTTTTATCATGCTTCCTTCCTCTGCAAGACCAGAGAAAGCATGAACAAGGTTGCCTCTTTGATTTCTACAGACAACAGCCATATCCAAAAGCCTCGACTTAACGTTCAACTTATCTTCCTCTAATGGGAGCTCTTTATGTCATTCTATCACTCCAGACTCCAGACTGTACCTAAATCTGTCAATAGTCTAATTTATCAGCGATTTTCTAGGGAGTCTCTTAAGTGGTAGCCAAAGGACTTGTGATGTTTGTCATATGACAGTTTTTTGTACCTCCTTCTTCGTTGCTTTCTTTTCAAGTCTTCCTAACTAAAATTTTGTTATTTATTTAAAGTGAAGACAGTAAAAGGATGTAACAATGTGCCCCCAACACTACTTTCATTCAAGCATGGGATCTCAGCAATGAAGAGAAAGCATGCTAGTTCTTGTAGTAACAGGTATAGGAATTTCCGGGTGTAAATTTTTGGGTTATATGTAACAATTATGGGTGCTAGGCATGTGTTCATGTGATTTTTTGTTTGAAGCCTGCGTATAGAATTTATAAGGAGAAATTGTTTTTTCTTTCATCAGAGATCAGACATTGTTGGAGACCGGTGGATCAACCCCCGCCCAACCCAGTAGCTTCTTCAAATGGATGAATAAATAATAAAAAAAGATATAAAATTTCTAAGTAGAAAATTTTTTTTCTTTCATCAGTAATTGGTGGGGATCCGTGCATCAACTCCCACCTACACGGAAGTTATTTCAAATGGATGAATAAAATATATAAAACTTTAACAACAATTTATCAGATCTTTTTCAATTGCAAAGTCAGCTGCATTTTCATCTTTCATGGTTAATGTTTAACTTCCTCCTGGAGGTTTATTAAGTTACATAACTTTGCTCAAATGTACCACCAATTTTTTGCTTCTTACAAGCATCAACACTTGAATACATCAAACCTTGTCCTACATACTTGTGAAGATCAAGAAACATCAAACCTTTTAAGCTTGATAAGATATCATGTTATCATTCTAAAACATAATGTTATCTCAATTGACATTCACATGCAAGGCCTGAAACCACCTCCAAAGGGAGATTCCATTTATTATATCAATTTTCTAATGATTACAAAGGTTACAGCCTTATTTGAGTGTTGATTTTAAACAAATAAAAAAAATATATGACACAATATGCATCATAAAAGTATAACACATGATGCATCATAAGTTGTTAAATCAACAGCATGAAAGTTGGAACATACCATATCAGATTCAGTAATCTGTTCTTCACTTATGATGATAGACTGAGGGATTTCTAACACAATTTCCCCGATTTTTAGATCTTCTACTGCAATTAGTCCTCTTCCAGCTCCTTCAACATCTAAGAACGACGAAAAAGCAAAGGAAATTAGTAGTAGCTGACATTTAATGATTCTTCTTTCTTGCATAATTTGGCTATTTCAAAGAGAAATCGATAGTGGAGATTAATATTGGTGATCAATATTCAGATGAAGAATCATTCATAAGTTGGCTATTTCAAAGAGGAATCAAGTATGAAGATTAACATTGGTGATCACTATTCAGGGGCCTTTAGAAAAGAACAGAGAACTCCAAAAAGCTAAAAAGGCCACAGCAACAAAATGAATGGTTGAAGACTTACGAGCAATCTGCAATTTTGTTCTCATGCCATGGTTCTCCCCCCACTGTAATAAATGATTTTCAGCATGACAGTTACACCTTTCAATTCTAGTTGCCACTTTATTTTTGTCACCAAAGGCTTTGATAGTATCAACAGTTGTATCAAGTAAATCTTGTAAAGATCTCATTTTATCATTTGGACAACCAGAAAGTGAGGTACCAATCAGCGAGAAGATTGAATTGAGAGACTCCAGTTCATTCCTATTGCTGTAGAATTCCACTGGACTAGTCCCATTAAAGTAAAGTTCTTCCTGCACCAAAAGTGAGACTTAAAATCACTGATAAATTATTTGTTACTTCATTCTCATGTCCAATTTATCTGTGTCAGAAATAAAAATACCTTTTGCCCTAAACATACATCTAGTTGTATTATGGAGAAGTAACAGCAGTTTACCTCATTCAATTGTATGATTCTTACTCTCGAGAGCATCATTTCAAGTGTCGTATTTTTCCACTTAGAATGTGGGGAGTTTTCCATGTGTATATGTATCTTGGGACCAGAACCCAAACTATGTAGCAATTTCTGTTAAAGGAGTGAAACATGAAAGCATAGTAAGAAATTGTATGAGACAAAACAATGAAAAGAAACAATATGAAATTAAATCTTGTTCACAACGTATTAGAAGACTTTTGGAAGACAAGTTAAAATGTGATACCTCTAAAATTTATGAACATGGAAAAAACAATATCCTTTCAGCAAATAAGATTTTTTCTATTCGCTTTTTTTTCACCTTTTAATAATTTCTTATTACTGATTCAATACTGAATATCATCTGGAGAACTGGCTGCTTCATCACCTGTTCCAGACAGTGAAATAGGTGATGAAACAGGTGTACACATCCATGTATGAAGCCAAATTTTACATGTATTTAACTGTTCGAAACATACAACGAAACAGCCAGTGCTCCAATGATCTCCTGATTCAATTATGCCTTGGGAACGTGCATACCATTTTTTTTATGATCATAGTGGATCCCTTTGGGATTTTCATTTCTTGAACTGGTATTACTCATTTATATGGTCAGTTAACATACATAGCAATATTTACTAGGTGAAAGCAAATTGGGCAGAAAGGAAAGAGGTATAATGACATTCTGCACAAACAATGCAAATAACAACAACCAACAAAAAAAAGGGAACAGGATGCACCATTATGCCTCAGGAACGTGCATAACATTTTTTATGATGCATAATGGACCCCTTGGAGTTTTCATTTCTAGAATCGGTATTACTCATTTACATGGTCATTTAACATATATAGTAATATTTACTAGTTGAAAGCGAATGGGGCGGAAAGGAAAGAGGTAAAATGACATTTTGCACAAATGATGCAAATAACATCAACAACCAACCACCAAAAAAAAGGAAGGGAAGGGGAGGGATGGGATGAACCAACCAATTGGTCCTATTCAGTCTACTGTACGATAACCTTGCAAAGGAAAAAATTTAAGATAAGATTATATTCAATATCTGGAGAAACAACAAGTTTTCCTCCAACCCAAAGAACAATAATTGGTCTGATTATCTAGATTTCAACCATTGTAACCATTTATATCTGTTGGTCCAGTACCAAATAAACACGAATGAAGGAAACAAAATAAATGAAATTCTCTCTGCTATTGATAAATGTTTACCTTTTTTTTCTCATAAAAAGGGTCGTCCTCGGGGAGTTCAACAACAAGAAAATAATCTTCACTCATTGTGCTCTTATCAGGCACGTATTGCTGCCATAGGCAGAAACAATATCAGCATGAAGAGTCTCAAATCTCTATTGATAAAATAATAAACAATTAAACAAAGCTATCAGCACAACCCATAAATGAATATGGTTCTTATTGGTATTTAAGTCTTTCTTTGGCATTCTTTCTTTTCTTTTATTCTTTGAAAGTTGATACTGTTTAGTGAAAATGTCTCAGGGACAAAAATAAAACCTACACGATATGAGAAAAATGGGAAACCCCCAATTGGATTTTAAACTTATTTCTTCCATCAAGTTGACTAGATGACATTACCTTCATTACTATTTTTTATCAACAAAAGAACATAGTTAATGTTACAGACTAGAATAGACAAAAAATTTAAAAAAAAAAAAAGGAAATAAGAAAATTGAGCTCGAAATCATCAGACATTTTAGAGATTATAAATAAACATGGCAAAACATTGTTTTAGTAACTGATACTAGTGTTCTTTCTTTGTCCTTTGTTCTTTCAGGTCTAACATATAAGTTTATATAAAGAACACCGTTTCAGTCACTAAAAGCAATAAAAAGAATCAAAAAAGGAGAGAAAAGAAAGCTCAAATATGAATCAGATTTAAGTTCAGAGGAACCATTTTTCTTTTCTTTTTTTTTTGGTTCTTTCTCGTTTCAATTCAAAGATGTTCCAGACTTCCTTCAAAACATGAACAATAATTCAAACCAGAAAAGGCTGAATAATTCCTCTTGATAAAACAAAATGGTAGATACCCAGTTGAAAAATTGTTGAAATTCCTTCATCCCAGTTGAAATTCCATTCTGAAACCTTGGAAAGAAGAAAAATAGACCAAAAGAAAAGCAAGAAGCTATGCAGCAACAACAGAATTCCTATACGTCAATTCTTGAAACAATAAGAGAAGAAAAGATATATCAGATTACCTCAGAGCCTTTATCCAGATCGTCCATGGAAAGACTCGAGTAAAAAAATCCGAAAAATGAGAGAGGAAACTACAAAGAACTGTGTCGTAGGGAAAAACGAGAAAGGAAACTAAAAGCAACTGTGTTGTAGGTCAAAAGTAACAGAAGTGAGAAATGGTGAGTGAACTGCAATACAGAGCAGAGTTGACGACGGGGTTTAAGAGACTGGTTGGCATTGGCAATGGCGAATGGACAGCCCGGTCGAATTATCGAACCAAGCCGGGTGGGTCAGTTCGAACCAATGCGATGTATTTACGGTCTACGGACATTGTTACGGGCTTTGCTATTGTTACAGACCTCATGACTTCGGGAGATTTGATTTGATTAACCCTTAATCTTTTACAATCGGAACATGGCCCATTTTATGGACACGGACCCAATGGTGAGCCGTTTTCGATTAAATGATCCAATTAAATTGGATTTTTTACTGATTAAATGTATATTGGATCGGATTCGGATCAGGGTCATAGTCGCCCGATTAAGATCCAAATTCAATTAAATTAAATACATGTTTGTAATTTTTTTCAAATGTATAAGGATGATTAAATAATTTTAATATTCTTCTTTTAAAATATTATATATAACATCTTAAATGTGACCCTAAGATATAGATTTTAAAAGCCTATTTAAATTTTTTTTTAAATTCAAATATTTAATCAGATTTGAATATGGATTTTTTTAACTATATTCGGATTCAGTAATTAATATGAGGTATTGGTCGGATATTTAATTGGATTCGGATACCTATAGATGACGAGTCGGATCGGTTTTTATTTATTTATTATTATCAATAATTAAGATGTTATATATGTATTCAAAGTAAAAGATAGGATATGTCTTGGTACACAGAAAGTGTACCAAAGACTACAAATTTGAATAAGAATGTAGACTTGGATTGGTTTTATATATATATGAGTTCAGGCTCAACCCATTTTAAAATTAGTTGACTTAAACTCAACTTAGCCCACCTTAAACTAAAATTCATTGAGCCCAAACCCAACCTAATTTTTGTTGTGAGTTCAAATTGGACTTGGGTCATGTAACGACCAACCCAATGAAATATTGTTCGTTTTGGGTCTAAACCTATACGATTTTGTCCTTAAAAGGCACCTCACTAGTTAGAATGTTCTCTCTGACTTTTATACCTTACCGGGCATTCGTCTGTTTCCGATGTGGGATCGGAATGTCATAATCCCCCCCACCCCCCTTCAGAGTTACACATTCCCGTGCAATGGCCCTAGAAGCCTACCAACCCCTCATGGGCCCGTCTCATCGGTCCAACCAACTCATATGGTCAATGCTAAGACCCACACCAGTCATGGACTACTAGACTCAGAACTTAATTGGCTCTAATACCATTTAACCTAAACTAAATGAACATTTTTAAGGCATCACAAACTAACATATATAAGATTGAAGCGTATAAGGGAAAGTGGCTCTGGGGTCATCTAAAAAACTCCAAGCATCCTTATCATTAATTTTTTCTAAAAGCAATTTTACCAAATTTCTCAAAGATAACTCATGTTTATGTTATTTCTCTTTCTCTTTCCCCCTTATTTCTTCTCTTTTTTGAGTTGCCATGTGATTTTAATATTGTAAGGACCTTAGTTAGACTTTAGGCTGCGTTTGGGGTTGCTTATTTAAGTGTTTAATAGTACTTATAATTTATTAAAGCACTTGTTTAAGTTGATAAACTGTTTAGTTATCTCGGATGGATAAGTGATTATCCATAAGCACTAGAAGAAGGGGACCCGTAGAGCTTCTCCTTCCTCTATTATGATAAGCTCATCCTTTTCTATCTCGAGTTATCTCGATCGAGCTCGCAGCGCTGCGAGAACTCTTCCCTTCTCCAACAACTGTTGCTCTTCTTCCCCAACGACAACTGTTTCTCCGGCGACTTCCCTAGCTCAAATCGCTCCGGTCTCGCCAGTTTCAAATCGCTCTTCCTCAACGAGATTTCTGGACAAATCTCGCGTCTCTCCGGAAACAACACATCCTGTCATATTCCGGTGTTGCTTCTCAAACAGTAAGGCTCATTTTATTGTTTCTCCGACGATCTCTAATGCTGCATCGTTCTTATATTTGTTGTTTAGGGTTTTGAACTTCCGAATTTTCTCTCTTATTTCGCTTTGTTTTCTGTGAATTCTTTTCTCTCTCTTTTTCTTGTCTCAGATCCTCTCCATTGGTACGATACATTTGATGCTGCAAAATCGAAAAGAATAGAAGCCTCATTCTCTCGCTGGAGTGTTGAATCACATTTCCTTCTCTTATTCATCGGAGCCCTTTTGAGTTCAAATCCCAGGTAATTTTATTTAATTCATTAACGTAAAAACTCATCCGAGTTCTTATAGGTTAGATTGTGACAGAACTGGTTCTTATTTTGTCGACTGAAAATTGCATCAGTCGACATCATTACTTGGTTGAACAACAGCTCAAATGAAGCTTAAGAGAAAAGAGGGAAAAATTGCAACGGAAACGTAAAACTACTTTTCTTTTCCTTTGAATTTTTGTACACTGTATCCACACTCAAGAGATGATCACAATTTGTGAGCAACACATGCTTCATTTCACCTCTGTATTTTGCAAAACCCAGGCAAAGGACCGAAGACAGTGAATGCACCCCAAAAGCCTTCCTCAACGCATTGAATACACTAGAAACAAGTAGAATGATCACAACCTTTTTTGAAGCCAAGAACCTCAAGTTTACTCTTAGCCCGTGTTGCCGCAAGAAACTTGCTACTGCCATGGCCCATAAAAGAAGCCAAGAACCAATAGAACACAATACCATCCTCACGGCCTCCTTGAGTCCACCTTCCTTGGAAACTTCACCGTCAGAAACATCCACATAGGACAACGATGGGGAGGCTTGATTGCTCTGTTTGCATCCCAACTCAGAGTTTAAAATTGAATTTCAAGGCCACATTGTCAAATGAGATGGCGTGTATATACACCAGAGTCTATGTACAACAAATGCCCTCTACCCATGTGGTCCACATCACCTTCTTCCCCTCAACTCAGAAGTATCCATCCACCTCTATCACTCAAAGTTTTTCGACTTTATTTTTAATCCTAAGTGGAAATCATAAGCAAATAATATCAATAGGCAAGTTGGCAAGTGCATTTTATAATCGAAGTTACCCTATTGCCATAGGAAACATATAATTTTAACCCTTGCCCCTGCCTCTTTAGCTTCCCTATAATTGAGTTCCAAAAACTGACCATTCAATAATTTTTGCAATCCTCTTGCTGTTGTGTTCTCCCATGATTGTTACTGCTGTCTTTTATCAGTTCCTTTCTTGTTTAAGAAATTTGATTGCTACTTGTCTTCCAACTCAGAAGCTTTAATTCAGTTAGCTTGTGATACTGTTTTTTTATCCTTTTCTTTTCTTGGTAGGTGGAATATTTTATTTGTCATCTATTTCTGGTCCCTTGTCTGTTAACCTTCTTGTTGATATGATGTTTGTCGTTATGCCAACTTATTTTGAACCTTTCCTTTTTTGTTTTTTTCTGGGTCTCTGAGAGATCAGTTTGTTTGAATTTCTTCCCTAGGATTTGGGCCCTGTGAATTAACCTTTTGTGTTCCATTGATTTTTTAGGGTAGCAATTTTGGCCATGGGGAATGGTAATGAGCCGTTATTCAGTATGGATTATTGTGAAGTGAGACGCTTTGATCTGTTTTCGGATGAATTTTACCCAAATTTTGGTGCAGGTTCTATCTTGTTTTGTGGATCTGTATTGGCTTAGAGTTTATGCTCCCAGTTTCTCTGTCCCTGGTCTTATGGATTCAACCTCATATGACCTCAAATGTGAACCATGTAAACACTTTGGCAAGCCTGTTTTGATTTATGAGGTCCAGGGAATGACCTGTGTCTTCTCAAGTCATCCTCATTGGATCCAAGTTTCTAATAAGATTTCTGGCCCCAAATGTAAAATCATGGCCATGTGTCATGTTGAAGAATGGCAATGGAAGTGTCCCCCCTTCTTCTCCTACCTTATTTCCATCAACAGTAAGAATGGATAAGATTCCATTACGGAGTGTATGATCTGTGTGTGAAGATTACTAATGAACTACAAAATATCAAAACCTTTTCAATTCAATTTGGATGATTCAGATGGCTTTTCTGCATACAAATAGTCCAAGTGCACATCACCACAAACACCAGCATGTCACAATGACTCAGCTTGCGGTACGCGCTAGCAACAGGATAAGACATTTGGCAACATGGAGACCATCAATTCAAGTCATTAGAATTTGGTTCCTTCTCCCATCTTCAATGAACTAATAATCCAAGTTCAGTCTGAAGTACTGTTTCGTTAGACTCTTGTGTGATTTTGCAAGTACTAGTTGTTGAATCATGAAAGCAACCTTCCTTGATTTATGCTTCTTTTGCTTTCATGATAATGGATTTTATTTAAAATACTACCACCTGATTGATACAGTATTTTGGCTGATGCATTCTTTTTATCCCTGGCATGGATACAGTATTTTGGCTGCACTTTGGATTTTTAAAATACTAGCACAACTGAGTTTGTAACAATGGCAAATATTCTCTGTTTACATATTTGCTTCCTATCTCTGGCACAGATGTATTACTGTGGCTTTGCTTTAATGTGAACACGTGAACACAGGTATAATGAACAAGTATATGAAATGGGTTAAGAAATCTGTTTTTTCTTGCTTTAATGTGAACACGTGAACTCTTCCTCTTTAAATCTTGTGATTTGGGCTCAATTAGCTGGCAGCAATTTGTATGAGTTAGTCAATTGGAATGTGTGCGTTCCTGTGAAAATTTACCAACTTTAAATCCCCATGTGTTATGATGAGATTATCACTAGCACAATTCAGGTGATGAGAAATGGTGTCATTAACAAAACCGTTGAATGGGAAAGGATGAAATCCCTGCAAGGCCTGTCCATAGAGATGGCAGTGGGGCCAATTTTTGGTGGGTTTAGCATGTTCTGATGTACAATGTATAAATAAATTGCTACGAATCCATGAAACATTTCGAAGAATCAATCCCTTTGTATAATATTGGATTTCATGTTCCAAAAATGATTGCATTATTGAATTCATCTTTTGGTACCATGCAATGGATTAGTTAGGCAATTCTAATGGGGGTTCAATAAAATAGATAGAATGCACATGGAGGTGTTTTTTCTCATTGGTTGTCTTGTAATCAATTTTCTTTGCTATGTTTTGTGTGATATAATGAAAGAAATAGAGAGAGAGAGAGAGAGGAGTGCCATTGGATAGAAGCTCATTGATGAGGTTATTGTAGAATGCAATGCCTTCCTTGTTCACTCCCCCACTTATTCTTCCTCCTAATTATTATCTATATTTTCTTTTATTTATTTTCAGGTCACATGGACTCTGAAGAACAAATCGATATGTTGGTACTCATAGTTGCTAAATTGATTCAACGATATCAGTCTTTATATTGTAAAAGAGCCATGTCGAGTATCAAAACACATAGGATGGGCCTTTGTGCATGAAATTTTAGATGGCCATCCTGTTCGTTGTTATGATTGATTTATGAAATTTTATATATTTTCTTGATAGATGAATTTATTTTGTTAGATACACTTATTCTTGCTTTTTATTCCTTATCAAAATTTATTTTTAACCTTATTTTCCTTCTTTTTTTTTTTAGTTTTTGTTTTTTATAGGGATCCAAATAAAATACAAGGCTTTGATATGTTTAATTTGGATAAAATAAAAAAAAGTAAGTGCTTTGATACATATGTTTACCAAACACTTTCCTTAACTAAAAAGCACTTACTATATTATTAAGTGCTTAACTAAATGTGTTTACCAAACACCAAACTTATCATATGAGCACTTTTTTATAACTATGGATAAGTACTTAAATAAGCCAAATTACCTTTTAAGTGCTTATCCATAAGCACTAGCAATCCCAAACGCCACCTTAGACTCTTATTGGGTTCCAATTATTGGGATGAAATTGTCTCCAATTTTGGACTAAATTGCTTATCGCTATTGAAGTGGAATGCTTCCAACCCTACTGTTTTTCTAAGTAAGCCTCATGTAAAACATTCACAAAATGGGAAAAAACAATAACCGCGGGATGCACCATGTGAAAGCATCCCACTTCAATAGTAGGAAGCAATTCAGAATTGTAGATAATTTCACTCCCCCACTTATTTACTCAGTCAGAAGTCTAATGAATTGACCATTTTAATTAGTTGCTGAGTAAGTTAACTATACATGAACACCCAAGTTTCAAAGTAACTAACTCATACACGAGCACCAACCAGATCATCAAATCATGATTGAGATCCTAGTTAATTTTGATGTTAAGGAAAGATAATATATATATTTTTAAAGTTACATATGGTTTTTATTGATTTAGAAAAAAAGTATTTGATAGGGTTCCTAGAGAATTAGTTTTGTGGACTTTGTATAAAAAAGGTGTGCCAATAAAATATATTGATATAATGAAAGATATGTATGAATGAGCCTTAATTAAAGTGAAAACTATTGGTGGTGAGGACAATTGATTTCCTGGTTAGGATAGGTTTGCATCAAGGGTCAGATATTAGCCCTTATCTTTTCACTTTAGTTATAAATGAGTTGACAAGTTATATTCAAAATGTGGTGCCTTGGTGTATATTATTTGTAGATGCTATAGTATAGATATGTCACAATAGGGAAGAAGTAAATATTAAGCTAGAATTGTAGAGAGACACATTTGAATCCAAGGGTTTTAAAATAATACGTACGAAGACTAGATATATGAAATGTCATTTTAATACAAATAACAACATAAATAATGAAACTATCAGAATTGACAATCAGGATCCTTTAAGTAATAAGTTCAAATATTTTGGATCAATAGTGCAAAAAGATAGAGAAATTGATGATGTTGCACATAAAATTAGAACTGGTTGGCTTAAATGGAGTGATATTTCTAGGTTTTTATGTGATAAGCGTGTCTCACTTAAATTAAAGGAAAAATTTTATAAAACAGCAATTAGACCAGTTATGTTATATGGTGCAGAATGTTGGGTAGCAAAGAATTTACATATTCAAAAGATAAGTGTTAACAAAATAAGAATGCTAAGATAGAACTGTGGGAAAACTAAGAAAGACAAATTAAGAAATAAGGACATTCGAAAGTGGTTAGAGATAGTATGCATTAGGGATTAAATGGAGGAAAGTAGGTTAAGATGGTTTGGTCATGTAAAGTGAAGACCTAAGGATGCACTTGTAAGAAGTGTGAGAGTATGTACATTGAAGGGCCTAAACGAGTAAGAAGAAGACTTAAAAGATATGGATGGAGTGTATAAAACAAGATTTACAAAAACATAGATTACTGAATATATGATTTTTATAGAGCGGGATGAAGTGACAAGATTCGTGTTGTCGAACCCACTTTGGTGGGAACTCGCTTATGATGATGATGATGAATAGTTACTTAGATGTAGAGTGATGTCCTGGCTTTACAACTTAGATATTTTGAATGATGTAATGACTAATGTTTTCTTTCTAGTTTTAGCATTACTTATATTTTATATAATTTTGTCATTTATATCTTAGCATGTTTCATGGATTAGCGTGAGAACATATATTGAGTAATCTAACAAATTTCATGCCCATATCTATGAGTAAGGTTCTCTGTGCCTGTTTTGGTGTTGTTTTGCTAGAGGCCCCATGTGTCATTTCGTCGGCATGTCGGTAGATTTTTCATGCCACCATTTCGAGACATTGATATATATCCTGTAAAATGAAAAAATTTAAAAGAAATATTATATATACATGTATTTAAAAATCGAAAAAACACATTTAAAAAAATACATATTATTTTAATATAAAGAATTTTTATATCTTTTAATATCCAAAGAATAAGAAAATAAAAAAGATATGCAATCTAAAAAGGTTTCTAATATATATCATTTTAATATATTATATTCTTTTTTTTACTTATATATAAATATGTAATAAATCAAATTATATATATATATAAGTAAAAATAAGAATATAATTATATTAAAATTAGTTGGAAGAGAGGGTACCAAACCAACCCCTACCTTATTGTTCACAAAAAAAAAAGGGTAAATTACACTTACCTCCCTTGAGGTATGACATAATTACACTTACCTCCCTTGGGGTTTCTGATATAACACTGTCACTCCTTGACGTTTATGTGTGGGTCACACTAACACCCCCTCACTACATTTTTCGTATTAAAAAATAAATAACTTTTGAATGTATGACTAAAAATTAATTAAAAAATAAATAACTTTTGAATGTATGACTACAAATTAATTTAAAAAATTAATTTTTAGTCATACATTCAAAAGTTAGTTATTTTTTAATACGGAAAATGTAGTGAGGGGTGTTAGTGTGACCCACATATAAACGTCAAGGGGTGACAGTGTTATATCAGAAACCCCAAGAAAGATAACTGTAATTATGTCATACCTCAAGGGAGGTAAGTGTAATTTGCCCAAAAAAAAACCCCATCTTATTACCAAAAAAAAACCCCTACCCCCTTCTTTTACCGTTCACCCATCTTATTTTATTCTCTTTCGCTCCAGCTCACCACGGTCGGAAGCACTCTCGCCCTTCTTGCCTCACATTCTTTTGCTCTCAATCACGATGTGAATCACGATTGACGACTCACAAGACGACGAAGTAGAGAAAGAGTACAGGTACGCACCCCACCCTTTCCCCTTCTTCTTCTTCTTCTAGTCGTCGCTTTTTTTTTTCCTCATCCTTTTGCAGATTCCGGACAGCATGCTTGAGATGCCGTCCGGAACCTATTTGTTTCGACGTCGAAACTAACTGGATTTTGTCCGGCACGAGGCAAAACGCCGCCCATGCTGGACGAAATCATGTGCTTTTTTTTTTTTTAATGCCCTATCGGAATCCATATGTTTTGTTGTTTTTTTTCTAAACTGGCAAATTCCGACGGCACGGCAAAAATAGGGTATTATTTTATTTTTATGTGATTTTGTTATTAGAAAATCTGTGTGTCAATCAAACATAAGAATTGGAATTCTTAATGAAAATAGAATATCACATATGAAATCCCTATTTTAATCAAACAAGAGAATTCAAATTATTGGAATTCACGTTTAGAGAATTCAAAATCTGTAAAATCACAGTTCTACGGACTAATTTTAATTCTGTGTTTGTTGTTGTTGGAATTGGAATTGAGACTTCAATAACGATACTCCAGAGCTATGATTTAACCCGTTTTCAGGCTAATCGAATTCCAAAGGGGCTGGCGGAATTCTATCGCCCTTAGAATTCATCGAGTATACTCCAAAGTTCAAACCCCACAAAAAGCAGTTCATCTTCTCCGCTTACCAAGGCCGGTATCTCCATTATTACACGAAGTAGGAAAATATTCCTGAAATCAGCCGGTACATCTCTCTTTTTCGTTTCTTCAAACAGGAGTAATGAACTTCTTCAGAAAATATTTGTTTCGGTTAAGTTGGGTTTCTTTGTGGTGTTTAGGTCTGGTTTTTCCTATTAGTAGGTTATTTACGGGATAGGATTTATTTTCCAAGATTCTTTTGAGGCCTGTGATTTCTTTTTGGTTAAAAAGAACATATAAATAGTATGTGTTTTCAATCCAAGTCTGGTTATTGTTCTTATTAACTTTTTCCATTTTTGATTGAATATAATTGAAGATTTCTTCTCATGAAAGTGCTCTTTGGAGTTTGGGGCCCTAGATTAAGTAAGATATCTAGATTATTTCCTGTTATTATCGCACTTTATTGGATTCCCTTGTTATCAAAACCGGTTTAGGACTATTTTCAAACCCTTTCTAAGTCGATTTTCCCACTGGTATCTCCATTTTCCATGATTCGCTTTTTATCAAAACCATTTTAGGATTCATTTCAAAACTCTGTTTCGTTGTCCATTGGGATAAATTTTTTTTTCAGTTATATATCTTTATGCACATTTATTTTTCATCTTATATATAAAGCAACGTGTTTCTTTTTCATCTTTTATATAAATTAACGTGGTAATATTTTTCTTGTAAGGTTCAATGAAGCATATCTTAAAGATTATGACACTGCTTGTTGCTGTTTCTGCCTTTTGGATTGGTCTCCTGGAGATCTCAGTCATCCCACGTAGCTACATTTGGTTGGTAAGTTCTCACATTTGATTTTCTATGCCCTAGATTCAGCTAATTCTTTTTTTGACATTCCTATGCTTTTGGTGTAAAATTTTGTCTCCTTGTTTTCTTCCAGCTACCAGTATACTTCATAGTGTCACTAGGATGCTACGGCCTTTTAATGGTTGGAGTTGGTTTGATGCAATTTCCTACATGTCCTCAAGAAGCAAGGCTGCTACAACAGGTTCTATAATCTCTGTCGTCACGTTTCGATACTTTCATTTTTTTGTACTCTTTCAATGCAAGTATAACAATCATGAAGGGGAAAGGTTGATATTGATTTCTAAATTTAGAATCACAAGATAATTGAAATGCTTGAAGGAATTTTTACCCGTATCTTGTTCATACCTCTACTATGTCATAATACTTGATGGAGTGCTCCATGCAATTTGTACTTCGGTTGAACGTTTTATGAAATTTTCTGTGAAGACATTGAATCAGAGCTGGATGGATTCGATGGGGAGGTTATTCTAGAGATTTACATGGCATGTACATTTTGCTTATGCTTTAATAAGATTCTATATGATCATTGTTAGACTGGCCATGATTTATGAAGCTGAATGTTTGGTGACTAGGAAGCAACACTCCAAATGAACTGGTGATGCATGTATCCAATGCATGGTAACAGACATATTAAAGAGAACTCTTACATTGAAGGCTTCTTCTATTTGCTAATGGCAGTTGTCTTTTTTTTTTTTATTGATTGGTAATAAAGAGAGATATATTAGATAAAATGGAAGTCAAGAAGAAATACATGTACACCAAGAGTGTACAGGAAAGAGGAGGAGATTAGGCACTACAAATCCCTGAAATTTTCACACATTAGAACATCCTGCAGGTCTAGCTTCTTGCATGAATCCTTACTTGATGACCAAAAAAGTATACAGCTAAGTGTATAATGGAATGGCAGTTGTCTTATTAATTGCTTGTTCGGATGCAGTAGTAAAAGTTGATAATTGGTCTGGCAATCTAAGAATTTTCTGGGAGTCCAAAGACCAAATGGAAAAATAAAAATAAAAGCTAGGAAATGGTTGAGGTCAAAGTAATTATTTTTTCTTTACTCATTGTAGCAGTAATGTCAAAATAGAATGTGAAAAAACGACCATTGTCATTTGAAAAATTAAGAGAAACCTTAATCATATATCTTCAAAAATTGAAAATTGCAATGAATTCATATTAATCTGTAAACCCATGTTCAGTTGTTAGTACCTTACCTCATATCATATGATGTTGTAAAATACAAGATAGTATAATCGGAAAATAGAAAAAAAAATGATATGAAGCACCCATCTTGTAATACATAATTCCATTTATTAGTTTTCTGGAAATGCATAGCAATGCTACATACCTGCCAGTATTTAGAAGATGAATACGTTTTAATTCTTAGAGACTCAATATGCGTGATCTTATTCTTTCAATTTTTCAAAATGAAAGCTATGGCCTCTATTGGTGCTCTCTTGTACTATTTTTCTCCTCTCTTTATATATACTTCTTTCATTACCGATAAAAAAAAAATAGCTATGAAGAAATCATAAGAATGAAAAGATAAGAAATTAATATGAAAATGTGTATTTAACTAAAAATATCTGTGAAATCTGAAAGATAGGTTGATTAGTGTAATTGGCATGATATTCATATCTCATTCACTCTAAGCTTATTGGGGGTCCATTTTCATGATTTCCAACATATTCAGGGAGTCCTTTTTCTTACATTAAAATTTCTATCAGCAACCACATTGGCATAGAAGCAATCACCATGATAATGAAAGTTTGTAAAGAAATAAAGGAGAGTAAAACAAAATATGCAACCAAATTTTGTGTGGTTGCATATTTTTTAATATTGAGTCTATGTTCTATAATAAGCTTCACTATCTCCCTTTCTATTGCATTGATAGGAGAGGTTCTGATTTTGTTGACATAGCACAGAGTTCAGGGATGTTTAAAGGTTTTCATGTTGGCTCAACAGCCTTTTTGGTTGCCCACTGGTAGTTTTCAGATGACATGATAGCTTTGGTAGAGGCAGATCCAATGTTTAAGAAGCATAAAAGCATACTGCATACCTTTGAGATGGTATAAAGGTTAAGAGTGGATTTGCAAAAGATTACAGTTTCAGGGTTGAATTTGAGGGAGGAAGAGGTAAGGGATTTGCCTGTCATTTTAGGGTGTTTGGTTGGTAACTGGCTCATGTCTTATTTAGGTCTTCCACTAGGAGGTCTGAGGTTCCTGAATGAAACTGGAATTTTCAGAACCAGTTATTGAAAGAATAGAGAGTCTTTTGGCAACTTGAAGAAATAACTGTCTCACTTTTGTTGGGAGGATCACTCTGACCAATCGGCATTAGCTAACCTCCCTGTGTATTTCCTTATGGTCTTAAGAATGTCTAAAAGGTGGTAAGAATTTTTGAGAAGTTACAAAGATACTTTTTGTGCGAATGGGCAGGGCACAAGTAATGTGAAAGGGGAGGCAGAAAGGGGGGATCAATGTAGGGACTGTCATTGTCAAAAAAATAAGCTCTATTGGTCAAGTAGCTGTGGAGATTCAGCAATGAAAGACTTAGATTGGTGCATAAAGTCATTGTCAGTAAATATCAATATAGGAAGTATCTTCACTATAAAATCAGCTCTGTTGGTTAAGTGACTGGAGATTTAGCAATAAAAGACATAGTTTGTTGCACAAAGTCATTGTTAGTAAATACGGGCTTGTACCTTGCAAATGGGATCCTAACAATAGAGCGCATGCATGTAAATTTTGGCTAATTAGCCCTTCCAAAGGGGTAGTGGCATTAGTTTCTGAATTCTATACCCAGGTCTGTTTTTTGTGTGGGATCTAGATCAATTTATTTGCCTTTGGCATGACTTTGGTGCAGAAATAGTCTCCAAACATCCATTTTTCCTGGAGTATTTTGTTTAGCTAGGTTCCCGAATACCTTTGTCAACAAGGTGATCTCTTGGCCCTCTTTTAGTCTACTGAGGAATCTACCTCTTACGAGGGACCGACGTCCTAGGGAAGTATGGAGCTAGTATCCTTGTTCGATGCACTCCAGCATGCTTTCATTGATGCACACTGTTCTGGTAAGCTTATTTGTAGTCTAGACCCTTTTGGTTCCTCTTCCTGCCTATTTTTCTTTAATTTGTGCTGTGAGGTTATTCTGACCCAATTTTTCTGTAGTTCTTATAAAAAACCTGCTATCCCACCAAAAATTAAGGCTTTGGTGTGGATGGTGGTAATGAATAAATCAATACAGTTGATCACCTCCAAAAGAGAAGGAATTGGGTCATTATATCCCGATGTTTGTATGCTATGCATGTGTCAAATTGAAACTATAGATGATATCTTTATCCAGTGCAGGATAGCGCGAGACATTTGGATCCATTTCTTATCATATGTTCAGATATGTTGGGTGTTGCTGCTTACACTAGTGGATTTGAATAATCAGTGGACATGCATTGGGCTTGAGGGAGGGGATTCACCCTCTATCGGGTGCTTTTCCATGTCGCACTGGCATATTGAGATGGAGAGGAACAAAAGAAGTTTCGTTGATGTTAAAACATTTACAGTGCCTGTGATTGAAAGCATAATGGCAATGGCATCAACATCAACATCTTCTTGAGTAGTGGGTTATGTGGAGTTCAAGGCTGTATCAAAGACGGATGTGATAAGGTTTTGGAAAGAGGTCTTGCTTTCTTCACCAGCTCATACCATGGTGGGGATGCAATGGGAATCACCATATGATGGTGTGATCAAGCTCAAATTGAAGGGATATACCTTGGTAAATCAGATGTGGAGGAGCTTTTCGAAACCATGAAGGGTGGATGGTCCATGCTTACTGTGGCCTGATGGTGGAAGGCTGCTAACAGGTTTGATAGGGGCACATTAGGATAGCTTTGAGAACATGGAGGTAGAAGGAGAAGTTGCTGTCTGTTCTAGCGGTTAAAGTTTTAGGATGTCACTCCCGACACCTACTTTCAAGCTCTCCCCCACCCCACTCGACACCCCCAAGGTAGGGTGTCTCCCTTACCTTGAAAAAGAAAAAAAAGGAAGAATTTTTTTTTGGTTTTGGGGGGGGGGGGGGGGGGGGGGGGTGGTGGTGGTGGTGAAGGGAGACAGCAACTATTGTTAGATGGACGGGTAGGGAGGAGACATGTTCTTGGCAGCTGCAACATTGGCTACATCATGATAAATCAACAGCTATTGAGTTTAATGCTTCGTTCAACAATCTTCTTCATAGAGCTAATGAATTGAAAGACAGGTTGGCCAAGGCAGGAAGCTAAATCAATAGCTATTGAGTTGAATGCTTTGTTCAACAATCTTTTTCATAGAGCTAATGAATTGAAAGACAGGTTAGCCAAGGCAGGAGCTACAAGATAATAATTCCTTCTTTTTTTTTTTTGGGTATTCTAGCAATGAAGGAAGCAGATTCTTTTACTATCTTAATCTACACACTTCATTATCGATAAAAAAAAAAAAAAAAAAGAGAGAGCGAAGCTTCACACATTGCATCATTACATGGCTATGTTTATTATGCAACATGTAGATGTAGTCATTTTGGTGCATTCAATAGTGGTATCATGGGATACAAGTGACGTAGCACGAAGATGTACCTGTGCATTGAATTAATATATAAAAGTGCTTTTGAATATGCAAGGACTTGAATTCTTCTGAGCAAATGAATGTTTGCAATGTGAATGGCACTTTGATTGTTACTTGTCATTGTGGTAGTATTAATAATAAAACCTACCATTCAAAATGTTCCTTTAAGTTATATCAATAAGTTTTTGAGGATGTGGCAAGTGTTTGCTCTGCATGCTATCTCTAGATTATTACACAACAACCTTTAGTTATACTCAATGTCATGTACACAACTTTGGAAAAGATCGGAAGAAAGAACTAGATTTAGTCAATTATAATTTTTGTTTTTTTTATCTTTGCAATTTATTGAAGAAGCTAGAGATAATTTGTGTGCTTGTCTTCCTAGATCTTGAAAGCAATCCTGGTTTCTATAATGTTGAAATCAGGACAGATTTTGGTGTACTTGAAATGGTATAGGGATAGAAGCCAGAGCAACTATGCAACAGTAGAGACCTGTGAGTTTGTAGTTTTAAATATTATTGATGACTTAAAATATAAAAATTGAAATGTTAAGCAACTGAAGATAGATGTCATATTAACAAAAGCCATAACTTTTATGTCTGTAATGGAATGAATTTTTCTTTTTGTTTTAAGGTAGCATGTGATGTGATGGATCGCTAGCGGGCATTTGTTGATAGGCATAAATATAAGAAATGTAGCATGGGGTTTATGGGTTTGGGGGAAGATATTTATATCCTATCACTCTCTAGTGATGGTGGGATAATCATGAATCTATCATATGATACAGTCCTATGGCTTAATGATCATGACTCATGTGATCCATAGCTCTAGGAAGATGGCTGTATAAGCAAGTACCAAATGTTGATTGTCCGTGTTATGTAGTAGAAGACAAACCTAAGTGCCCACATCTAACATGGAGCCAAAGCTGTATGATCCTCTGCTGCTATATACTTCTTTCTCTTTTGTTTACATTGATAGTGGCGCTCTAAGGGCTTGATCCTCTGAGACTATGTAGAGGGGCCTCTGCCTTGTTCATTATCATATGTAGCATGTTGTTACTGTGACCACCCAATGAAATGCTCAAAAGGCCTTTGAGATCCATTACCACTATAGCTAGGTTTGTTCCTGCTCCTAATCGTCATCGTCATTTTCATCATCCTCATCAAGATTTATTGTGCCGTTTCGTCAAAATTTTGCTGGCATGTTGTCATGCCATTAGATCTTTCAAGTTGCTATTTAGAAAAATTCAAAAAAAAAAAAAAAAAAAAAAAGAAAAATTATAAAATCCAAACAGTTGAATAAAATAATTACAAAAACAATATTTTTAGCTCTGTTTGAAATCTGTAAATGTGAATACAACTAAATATATCTTTATATCCACATATCTATATATATTAAGCGAAGCGGGGGTGGCTGCTGACGTGCCCGCTTCGCGTGCTTCGGGGTATCCGAACCTAATTTTTTTTTTTAAAAAAAAAAAGAAAACAAAAAATGACAGGCTCGGGTATCCAAGCCTAAAAAAACAAAACAAAAAATTTGACAGGCTCGGGCAGGTTCGGACTACGAACCTGCCGTAACTTTTGACTTTCTTTTTCGGTTTTTAAAAGTAATTTAGATTTAGTCATATCATTTTTATAATAATTCCAAATCAGGAATAAACAAAAACAACTTTCGGTTTTCAGTTTTAAAGCATTTAATAATTAAAAAAAAACGTGCCGCAACTTTTCGTTCTCCCGTTTTTGAATCCCTCTCTCTACACTTTCTGCTGTCTCGGTCTTCGTCTTCCTTCCGTCCCTCTCGCTCACTCCCATTGTTCTTGGTTTCCCTCCCTCTGTCTCCCTTGGTGTCTTTTTTTTATTCCATCTTCAGGAACACTTTATTTTTTATGCAGTATCATCAAGCAAGCTTTCAACACGTGGAGGGGGGATATGGGAGCGAGGGTTCCTTCTCCCGCAAGTTTCCACCTGCAGCCTCCGGGCTCTTCTCGACTGTTCTAGAGGCTCTCTCTCGAAACCTCTTTCGAAGGTGCTAGAATTGCCAGATCCCCTCCCTTCCTCTCTATCTCCTATATTCCTTTCTGATCTTCTCTCTCCTATTGAAAGCCCTTGCTGTATTTCCTTGGTAGCGGCGAAGTCATCGGCGGCGGCTGCCAAAAGAAAAATAATAATAAACTTTTTTTCTTCATTAGGTACACAAAGCATGAGTGAACTTCTCTTATATATCATCTGAAACAGCTATTTTTGAAGAATTTAGAACCACCACGGTGACGTTTCGTTTGCCAAATCTAACAAAATCTTTGCATTAGAAATCTCATTGCCTTGATTAGGAGCAGCACCCTCTAACATGGCCTCGACTTATTGGAAGCCTAAAATGGCAATTATGGAAAAGTGCCAAGATTTGGGATCTAAATATTGAATTTATCGTGTTGACCCCAACTATTTAGGATGTAGCATTTTTTCTAACGTTAAGACTTTGTTATTGTTTTCAATTTTGAGTTTTCTGTTTCCTAACGTGCTATTCAACTATTTATTAATATGTTATTATTATTATTATTATTATTTTATTTTTTTTGGCAATGTAGTTCAATTTTTTCACCAAAAGCTTTTTTGTAATAGTAGTAGTACTTTAATTAGCTGGACATCTTTCATTGAATGGATAGACATTGATTTGCATTGTCAAACAGATCAAACTGCTGCCACTCCTATGACTTGACGCATTGTTTCCTAGCAAATACCACAAAATTCAATGTTTACAATTTATGAAATTATCAGATCTTTTAATAAACAACATTTTTAATGCTTAGTAGTAGTCACATATCTTTTGGTTTTACTTTATTCTTATTCTATTTCATTTTCATTTCAGAACCTCACAACAGTTTCATGGATCTTGCAATGTTTTTATAAGAAGGGAATTCTTAGATCCACTCACACTTTTGAAGTTTCTATACATAGTACATACTACTAATATATGTATTTATATATCCATTTTCACGTTCATGTAAATATATGAGGTTTGTCACACCAGGTGTATTTTAAAGTTCTTATGAGATAGTGTTTGTTGTTAGATAATTAATTCTAATTCTGTTATATGTTGTTAATATATTAACTTTCAAGACTTCCACCAAAAAAAATATTAACTTTCAAGACAATATATAAAATAATTTATTTTTTAATAATTTTTTGAACCTATTTGCCCGTGCAACGCACGGGCGAGAATGCTAGTATATACTTATATAAAGATAAAAACGAGGTGGAGCCTTTGCAAACCCCCACACACAAACCCACCCCCACAACCAAGAAAAAAAAAAAAAAAAAGAAAGAAAAGGAAAAGAAACCCAATTTATTTTTAAGATTAATGATGCCAGCCAAATGAGACTCATTTAAAAATTTTAATTTTTGTTTTAAAGCTAAAAGAGGGCTGTGGCCTTCCTTATCTCCTTGTATAAAGAGAAGAGGTTGACTGAATGGCACTTTCTTGATTGATTGGTCATGAGGAAGATAGGACGAGGGGATATGAGATCCCCATTGGAATCCAGCCGTTTCATAATCCATTTGGCATTACATGCCATGATCGTCATCATTTCTACTACTACCACTAACTCCATCAGAACTTGTCTTATAAATACTTAATGTGCTCAATGTTGATTTCTCAAACTCTATAGAGATGGAAGATGTTCTTACCCGCTTCCTTCTCTCCTCTTGCATGCTCTAACTTCCCATATCATATGATGGAGGGACAATCCTCAGTTTTATCAAATGAATCTTCTGTCCCATAATCTACTTCTTCCTCCATCACATTGTCAACACCAATCTCTATACTAGTTACAGCACTGTCAATATGCTCGTTGGGTCAACTATTGGGCTCATCCAACTTAGAGGACTTCCCTTGTTTTGTAGTTGGGTAATCCTTGTCTGTGTCATTACTATGCACTCATCCAACAAATCCCTAGTCATCACTATATGCTCTTCCAACTTATCTCCATCTGCTGCATCCTCATATACATATTATCATGATAAAATAATAATGTCTGTAGCTTCTTATGAGCTAAACAATTCCGTTGCTTTTGTGTGGATGAGGACGAATGTACTCCGGTTCCTTTAATAGGTAGAAGTCACTAACGCATTGTTTGAGCAAGGATTCAAGTAGATATCTTTCAGAGCGTAGGGCCCATCTGTGCCATATATGGACTATTGCTCACCTGTAAAATTAATTGCCAAGCCTACTATGACATGAATCTTGAACATCTATTTCGAATTATCAATCTTATGCTAGGACGTCCTATATGAACTTTGATAGATTGAGATGAAAATGCAAGATTCATGTTGCCGTCCCTAACTGGTTAAGTCAATTTGGCTTTAATTGATTTATTGAAGGATGAGACCTTTTATGGGTTCTACAAGAAAGACCTCTGTTTTTTACATTTTCTTTTATCTGTCAACTCACATAAATGTTAAGCATTGGAATAATGTGACAAAATTTGGAGATTGCTGTTTATGAGGAACATATTAGTCTAGACACCTTTGGACTAATTTCAGATTTTATTGTACAGGACATTGCTGAAGCCAAGGAATTTTTGAAGCCGAGAGGGATTGATGTGGGTTCTGATTGAAGTTTGATGAAATCCTTTTCTGTGTCAGATTCAAGCAGGTATCAACAAAGGGAAAATTTGTTACACTTTGATTAGAAGAGATAGTGCGCTGCAGAGCTTACATTGACTCAAAGCACTATATCAAGTGAGAAATGTAGTTAAGCCCATAATTGATTTTGATCGGAACTGAGACATGGAATGGTCACAAGAAGAGATATGAAGAGCTACCGTAGCTTATTCATTCATAAAATGTAGTTCCTGTTGGAACTTGTGCTTTTGCTGTGCTGATTTAAATGTGGAATAGGCGAAATAGGGAATCATACTTCGGTTTATGAGACGAAGTGTCGTATGTAATAAAGGGGACCTTCGACGCATGTTAGAACCAAGTGCTTTGTCTCAGGACTCACAAGGAAATTCACAAGTTAGTGGTTTTTTTTATTACTTGTAAAAGTTTCATGTGGGGCTCACTTGAAAGAAAAAAACCACAACTATGAGATGCTCGATGTGGCCGGATTTACCACCCACAGCATAAACCAGAGCAGTAAAATTTTTTTTTTTTTTGGGTATGAAAACTTTAACATTTAAATTTATAACGTTAGAAAACTGGGATGTTTGCATTTTTTATCACTAATTTTGAGCCAATGAAGTTTTGGGAATTTATTTCTCTTATTTTGGAAGGCCTAGGATTTCAAAGGTGATATATGAATCTCAGTCTTGTTGAGCAGTAAATTTCAATTGATTAGTTGTGTGACGCTCCATTTCTCATATTTGTCATGAACATGAAACGATTTTCCACATTCTGAGATAAATTTAGGGTCCTTAGATAACAAGTTTAAAAGGACCCTAGTCTTAATAAATTGAGACGGATCAGGATTTGTAAAGGCATAGGCATACCAGGAGAAGTGCTTCAGGCCCCAAAAACAAGAAAAGTAGTCAGAAGGTTGAAGCCATTTTTTGGTTTCTGAAAACCAAAACTGAATATACCCAAGAACTCTTTCCGCACTAACCTGCGAGATTCTTCTTGTCCTGCTGCAACAATTAAGCATTCCTTTTGGCTCCTTTTAGCTGGTTCTTTTTTTATCATAAGCCTTTCTCGTAGGGATGAGTTCGGGTCTGGTTTTCTTGAACCTGAACCCGTTGCTTGAGGGTTTCGGCAATGGGAATGTTGGTGTTGACCCAGTTGGAGCATAAAATGAAAAATATTGTTTTTTTTTTAAATAGGGTATATGAGTAAAGAATATATTTAAAGACATTAAAATAATACTTTAAGATATTAAGGTCGGGCCGGGTTAGGCTAAACATGAACGCACCCCTAACCTTTTTAACATATACTAAACCCTAACCAATAGGAGCGGGGTGGATTACCCATTTAACCGCTCCATTTCCATCCCTACAATTTCGCATATCATTCAGGTTCGTCTCCACTTTTTACTTTCTATTTTCTGAAAACCAAAAGCAAAAATGGTTCCCGAACTTTTTCATCTTCTGGTGAGCGTGTCTTGAGACGCGTCATCCGCTGATAGAGTCACTTCTCATGCCAGCTTGGTCTCCTCCTTGACTAGAGACTTGGGATTAGTTACCTTTCCCCCCAAATTCAAATTTCGCACCCAAAAGGTGCTCAACGGTAGGTAGCCCCACTCTAAAGCACCTTTGCGGGAATCTTTTGTAATGAAGGGGAATGGATTGTGGGGTAACAGGGAATGAAAAGTCTTCAATGGAAAAAAAAAGCTAGTAATTATAAAACCCATAAACCATCTGAAAAATCAGCTGTCCTAAATCTTAACAAATTTCCTGAGCTCTTAACCCTATTTCCTTTTCCTCGATCAGAACCTTGTCAGGCATGGCTTTCAGTGGATGCTCTCATCTGCAGCCTTTGATCCTTGTCCTTCTGTTCCTTATACCCTCTGCGTATCAATTATCTTTCAGTTTTTCCAGTTTTGATTCGAATAATCGTGACATCGAGTACGAGGGAGATGCCTTTCCTATCAACGGTACCATCAAACTCCCCACTGATCGAAACAATAGCTATGTTAATTGGGGTTCTGGCCGAGCAACGTATAGAGAAGCAGTGCAAGTGGGAAACAAGTCTACCGGAACTCTCATTGATTTCAACACCAATTTTTCCTTTTTCGTAACAAGTAATAAAAGTTCAGGCGATGGGCTTGTGTTCTTCCTTGCTGCAAATCGGTTCTTGCCTTCAAATTCTGCCGGTGAGTGCCTCGGTATCATTGATTGTAAAAAATTGAACTCATCAACGAGTTCATTTGTTGCATTTGAGTTTGATAACTACAAAAATAGCTGGGATCCGGATTATGATCACTTTGGGATCGACATCAACTCTGTAATATCTGTTGTGACTGGTCCATGGTTCCCTAAATCGAGGCAGGCCAATGCTCGGATTCAGTACAATTCAGATTCAAAAACTCTTACTGTTTTCCTGACTTACGATGACATGCCTAATTCCAGTTACAATATATTTCGTGTACTTGATTTAAGGGATTTCTTACCCGAATGGGTTTTTCTTGGCTTCTCGGCATCCACTGGAGGTTCAGTTCAAATACATACTATTATGTCTTGGGGTTTTAATTCGACTTTAGCAACTATAGATGCCAAAGAAAATATAACAGAGCCAGCCAGGACTCCCACAAATATTGGTATTCGTCATGGTAGCAAAATAAAAAGGATCCGAACAATTGCTATTCCCGTTGGTGTAGTAATTGGTGTGCTTGTTTTGGTTTCTCTACTGATTTGGTTTTTTCTCCGTAAAAAAAGGCGGAGAAGTGGTGGCGAAGACCAAGGAGGTGAAGTTTTGCTCACTGACAATGTAAGCAATATAAGGGGACAACCAAAAAACCAAGAAAATGGTGCCATGCCCATTAATGGAATAGAAAACACTGGGGAGGAACAAACACATGGTGTGGTGAGTGATGTTGGTGTCTCCCAGGAAGATATGTTTGGAAATAACAAATATGGACCTAAGAGGTTCACCTATGATACATTAGATAAAGCAACAGGTAATTTCAGAGAGATGATTGGGGAAGGAGCATTTGGTAGAGTTTACAAAGGCTTTTTAATAGAATACAAGGCTGTGGCAATCAAGAGGTTCAAAGACGACCCTCAATCTAAACAAGGTATAAGAGAGTTTAAGGCTGAAGTGGATTTCATTTGTGAATTAAAACATAGGAATGTGGTGGAACTTTACGGCTATTACCATGATGCTGAACTGAGAGACTTTATGCTCGTCTATGAATTCATGCATGGTGGTAGCCTCTATGACAATCTCTTCAATGACAGAAGATACTCGTTGCTGTTGACATGGGAGAGGAGGTACAAAATAGCACTTGATGTGGCATGTGGCTTGGATTATCTTCATGAGCGCCTCAGAAATTACGTGGTGCACAGGGATATAAAGTCGGCCAACATTTTATTGGATTCGGATTTTAGAGCTGCTTTTGCGGATTTTGGGCTGGCAAGGTGCGCGGAGCGAGGAAATGAATTATTGAGCACTGATGCAAAGGGTACTAAAGGATATTTAGCTCCTGAATGCGCTATTTATGGTCAAAAGCCTAGCAAGAAATCCGACGTTTTTAGTTTTGGGATTGTTCTTTTGGAGATCACCTGTGGGAAAAGGGCACTTGAGCCCAATAGAGGAGAAATCCGAGAGTTGGTTGAGTGGGTTTGGGGGCTTTATGGCAAAGGAAAGATCCTTAGAGCAGTCGATAAAAGGCTGCCCAGGGAAATTGACGTGCAACAGGTGGAGCGGTTGTTGGTTGTAGGCCTATGGTGTGCTCACCCAAACCCTTTGAGTCGACCTTCTATCCAAACAGCCTTTCAGGTGCTCTCATCTGAGGAGGCCAAACTGCCTGTTCTACCACCTAAGATGCCTGAGAGGACAAACCCTGTGGCTTCTGAATCATCCTCTTCAAGTTCTGTGGAACATTCTACAAAAGTCCCAAACAACAAAGGAAAAAATATTGTTCAAGATTCAATCGAAGGTATTGTATCCTATCTCCCTTTAGAGAGAAGCATATCTTTGGTGTTCCAAATAATGTTAATACATCTTGAGGGCTCTTTTAATTGCACTCTTGTGTATGTGTTAGTGTCAGTCAATACATCTTGAGGTTTCTTTCAATAACACTCCGTATGTGTCTATTGTGTAAACAATAACAGTTGCTTGCTGTTATTTCTTGTGGGCTTGTTTAATTGTCTTTTCTCATTGTTAAAAGAGCATAAATTTGAGTTTTTTTTTTTTTAAATGTCTTCCCCCAATTGTTATGGATTTTTAAATGTGGAACTACCATGTTCTGCCATTGCTTTCACCTATTTGAAACAAATATGTATTACTTAATTGCCAATCTGACCTGCAACAATTGTTAATCTTCTAGTAAAATTGTAGGCTGCCTCGCTGACTGCATGTAGGGTGCAATGCCCACAAGAACTTAGGGCTTTATAATGGAAGCTTGATAGCCATACTGCACTTTTGAATTAGACTGAAATCATGAAACATTCCCATGCTTTTCTTTCCATAGGTAAGTACCTTGTTCAAAATGGATAGATTTATCAAACATCAGAACAATTGATAATGCATGGAGATCATCAAAAAATGTTACGTGATTCTCACTTTTCAGTGCTTGCTCCCGAGTGCAGGAGTTCAAGTTATAGTACTTGGGTGAGTCACAAAGTCATTTCTCCTCTGGGAAAACTGTAAACTTGCCATGAAAAGTTAGAGAACACTTTTGAAATAATACAGCAATAATTTATAAAGGAATACAAGTAATATAATCTACCTATTTATACTTGAACCTAGAACTGAACGTTAGGATTCCAAAGTTCCTTACTAAATCAATTTATAACATGAAATTCCTAGAAGTGCATGAAAATTGGACTAATCTAACTACTTCCTGAACAATACATGCATTGAGACTAATTAAACTTAATATTAACTTGAATTGAAACTAACCCGAACCTAATGGAACTAAAGGGAATTAATGCTAAGATTAAGAGGAAATCTAAACCTGAAAATTAACCTAAGCTAGAACTTGAGACTAATGGCAAAACCAAATTAAGAAGGAAACAAGAATATGCTCAAATGGGTTTTAACTAAACACTATTGCTATACCTTGCATTGAAATCACTTTAAAAACTGCAATAAAAGTCAGAACAGAGAAATTAAGCTAAGAGTTATCCAAATCAAACACTTACTATTACCTAAATCACCTAGGCTATAGGATTTCTTCCCATTCACTGTTTTAAATTGAAACCAATGATAAGATGATCTGCTACAAATGCTAAACCAGCCAAGGTTTTAGCATCCGGATGATAAATCCACTCAGGTTGAAATCATTCTCTCCCTTCATTCAGTTACTTGCTAAAAATCAGATGAGTATAGCTTGAAAAACTAGCTAGGATATCTATCAATTTAATCAAGCATTAGCTGTGTCATCTATGAATCATGATGTCAACAACTAATGAATATGAATACCTAGAGTATTCAGTTCTTACAACTCATAAGTAGGCCAAAATAACAAATAGACGTCAAGATCAGTGAGAAATTGCATTAATCAAGATCATTGAGACATTGCATTAATCTCAACTTAAAACAGATTGGGGATTCATCCTTAGCCTAGGCTAGATACTTAGCCTGACATGTTCAGCTTCAAAAACAGAGATACTTAAATGGAGTTCTTGCTAATTACATTTATCTCAACTTACGAAAACTGCTCTGAAAAAATTAAAAAAATAAAAAAATAAAAAATAGAAGATTCAAAAGGGAAGAATAGGTAAGAAGATGAGAAAAAATTCCCAAGATAAAACCTGGCTTGCTTTCCACAAACCGAACCTTTCTTTCGCAGCTTGTATTTTTGCCCATTTCATAACAGAACTCCCATTGCAGCCAATAAGCAATGCCCAGCCATCCTCATGATTGCTTTCCTCTCCATTCATCCATTGGGCTCTTGAGATTCCTTCCAAGTCAGCTTTCACCTAAGCCAAGTTATTGAGCCCAAAACATGTTAAAACTCCACCTTATCCTTCCCTTAGCTGTTAGGAAAGTAGTTCACATGCCTGCCACTGTCTTTGACCTCATCAGCCCATTTATCTCTTCATTTTGATTGGTTGTGAATTTAACCAATCCAATTGAAGCAATGAAAACAGCTCCTCTTGCTGATAGAATTTTGATTCAAACTTGTCTCACTGATGGAGATGATCAAGGAGACTGATATCACCTGAGTATAAACCAGCAAATAGCGTCATTATCTTCACTTGATTATTCATTGCTGAGCTCCTTGCTTGTGACCCCATATGCTTTCTTCCCAGAATATCTAGCAACCCTTACCTCCATTTGCTTCATCTTCAACATTTCCACTCTCTCTGTATAAGCCTTTTGTTCCAGAGACTCAGCCCCCTCTCTCATCTCAGCTGTATCGAACTCTTCTTCCTCCAAACAGTCATCCACTTCCTGTAAATACTCTTGGATCACCTCCTATACAGCTGCATTGATCCCGGATATGCTCAGTATTTCAAAGAAGCTAATTACTCTTGGTCTTTACTACTGGATGGTCAATAACTCTTGCAAAGTGAAGAACGCGAAAAGGAGGATAAACTTCCTGTTATCAAAAATCTGCTGGTAGAATTTTATGGAGCAGAGCATACATGTCAAATTTTTCATCAGATGCCCCATCCTTCCTTTTCTGGTTCAGGTTTAAGGGTTAATGCCACCATTCTTACATGAATCCCAATTTAAACTATCTGAATTTTTTAGTCCTTTAAACTGAGAGAAGCATGAATCCTTGATGTTATTAAATCCCAAATTCAGTAACTTCAAATTCTCAGGTCCAGAAAACTTCTCACATCCATCATTAGACAAACAACACCTGTTAAGATTCAAATATGATGGGGCAATAGAGCAGAAATAAAGTAAGGGCATACAGCAGTAACAGGGCATCCCTCCATGTTCAGCAGAACCTCTTCTTTGGATTGGTATATCTTTTCCAAGACCAAAAGTGGCAATTTTTCAAAGATTCATTTGTCAGAGGCTTCACCCAAATGACAGTCCAGTTCTTTTTGGCAGCTATTTTCCATCACATACACTCAACCGGGGCACTCATTTTTCTCCACATTCTGAGATCCTCTTCATCTTGTGCAAGGTGAGTATGAGGTATGTTAGCTTTCCATGCTTCATTTCTACTTCTTAGCCACTTGATGGTGGCTTTGTACCATGGTGGAGGAAGAATCAAGCAATTTTAGCGCCTTTCAGCTGGAGGCCAATGTCTTTCATAGTGCTCCACCAAAGACAGATCCAATTTCAATCTCATCTGGTAAATAAGATTTCTGTCTAGGCAGGGAATTAACTCTGAATGTCAATCATCACAAATGGGGAAGTTCTTTGAAACGACACCATCCTCCTTGATTTAAAAAATTCAAAGGTGCCTTTTAAATTCTGATTGGAAATCAGAGATGAGGTTAGTGGGTTTGGCTGTCATGGTTTAAGTTCATAGTCCATCATGCATTAGAACTTCATACCCTTTCACCTCTTCCACTTCATAATTTGGAAAGACCAAGTCCCTTAGTGATTGAATTGTGATGCATTTAACCCACATCCTTTTTGTGCGACTTCACCAAAGTCTCATCCTTCCTATTGAGCAATTTTGAGGCTCAATTCAGCACTGTTGGAAGCAAGTATAGGAGCTTCCTCATATCTGTTTGTCCATGAATAGCTTCATTTGTCTCAGAAAGAGGTCTTCCTCAACCATGACTTTGTCTTTGAATTTCCTTCCCAACACATTCAGAAATGTCTTACCTGTGATATTTTTGAAAGATCAAATGCAAAGCTATACCTGCTCTCTCATTCCACTAATCTGTCCTTGCATAATCTGGTGCAGAATATCAAAAGAATGTGATGGTATGCTTGAACAAGTAGAAGCTGGTGGTGATGTTCATTTGCTTCCATGATTTCCAAACCATTTCAGCCTTTCCCATATCCTCTAGTTCAGGTTAAAACAGAAGTTTTTATTTCTCTGATCAGTGTAAAACTCCCATTGTCATAATACAAGAACATGGAAAAATTGAAGCAGGCCCATGCTCCCTTTCACTTTCACATCAAGTAGGTGTTCTTGCATCATCAAATTGCTGAAAATTCCAATGAATCCTTTTGACAGTATCCTTTTCTTCAAGTTTTCTCAACACCTACAACTGCAAAGCAACACAAATTAGATGCATTGTTATGTAACCATTGTTTTACAAGCCTTTTACAGTAAATACTTATAACACCCCTGTTTTCTCTAATTATTTTGGTGAAATGACGCTAAAAAGGGCTTAGAAATTTGAAAAATTAGGCATGAATCATTATGCTCCAGATCAAGGAGAGGTCTTGCTTCTTGATGTGGATAAAAATGAGCAGCAGATGAATCATACACATTGAGAAATTAGTTATTCCCATTAAGTTGATAGCATTGGTTGATGAATGAGAAATTTTCTTCAGGCATGTGTGCCAATTTCATTATTATTTATAGATGGGACTTTATCTAAATTACTTGTGATGACACCGATTAACGAAAGATATTGAAAAACCCATTCTATAACTATTTTTTTTAGATGAAAAAGGAGAATCATTCATTACCTATACACACATCTGCTTGGTCTTTCAATGCATCTGCTTTGCTTTTATTACTCCATTTGACTTACTTATCACTTTGGTTAGCTTCTTTCGGATGCATAGTTAATTTATGTTTAATTATTTTGAAATCGTGGAAACTAAATCACTGATCGTTGACGTATGGAGTGCTATGTGGCTTCCTGTATGTTCGACTATCCATAGTTCCTTCTAATTAAATCATTGGTGATGCAGAGGAGGACGAGGATGGAAGTCTTCAGCATCGTCAATGCAGAAAATAAGTGATGTGTTGGAAGAGGAAGAAGAGTATTTCAACCGTTTATTTATGCAGTAATTTGCACTAGGATGAGGCCACAATTTTCCAATGGTGAGACAGTAAGTTTGAGGGTCTTCCTTTAAAAGCCTTTGAAATCGCTTTAATGTTGTGGAAGGAGTTGTTTTTGATTTCCTGTTTTCCTTGGTCCTTGACTAACACCCTTACTGTATTTTGTTTTCATTACCCAGGTTTTCCGTTGAATCTTTGATATTTTGTTTTCGTTTATTAGTGCTACACTTAGTTCTCCTTTAAATTTAATTCCTTTCTTTGACATTATTCTAGCGATTATCTATTTTAAAATTATTATATAAGCAATGCTAAGGAAAAAAAAAAAATTGTAGGTTGAAGAGTTTAGCTAAAGTTCTGGTCTGAAACTTGAAGCCAAACTAAATCTACTCTCATAAGTTATTGTAATTGTAATAAAGTGATTTCAGTTGTCGTTATTCTCCAATTTATTAAACCATTGAAAGCTAGTTGTATGTAAAATATGCTCAATCAACAGTTCTTGGCAGTTGAATAAGGGGATGCAATGCATAGTTTTAAATCTCGGTATCGGCCTGTACTGGTATTACTAAATATTTGTAATACTGGCCAGTATGACTTGATACTAGTCATGGTCGGTACCATGATCAGTGCCATGTTTCTAAGCCGTGATCCACTGTTCTTAGGAGCTCTTTCTAATTCTGTTTTCTGTTGAAGAGTTACTAAACTGAAATACCAGTGTAATTAGGGGGAAAGATTGAGGAGAGATAGAGGATTTTATGCATTAGAGAAACATCAATTGCTATGCCCTCAGCTATGAACAAGCAGCCAAGTCACAGTACTCTTTTTTTAAACTCCTGCAGCCCACCCCAATAAGCTTTTATTCTCCATGCAGGTGATATACAAGATTACACCTATTGCAGGTGAGTCTAAATAGTTTATACCTCTACCGCCACAGCTTCTGGTCTGTGAAAAAATAAAAAAAAATTTTGAAAATTGATCTAACTAGGATCTGGGAATTGAAGTTCAATGTAGTTGCAGGTGGCAGCAGAGCTGCTGCACAGAAGGGCATTGGCAGGTTAGTCAAAGGAATCCAATAATTTTGGGAAATGCTTCATGTACTAGCCAAAGATCATTTTGGGTCAAACGAGACCTCAATAGGGTTCAGGAGCCACCATTAAGGATAATGGATTAAACAGAAAATAGCCCAGCCATCCTCAAAACTCAAATTGAAAAATCCAGAAAATCAACAGCTGATCCTGAAGATGACCATGATTCAACCACAAAAGCTTTTTCTTGCTTTTGTCACCAAAGAAAGAACCTTTTAAGTCTTCAATACATTCCATTACATGCGACTCTTTTGAGCATTGAACAAACTAAATCCTAAGACCAAAGAATCAACATGAAGAATTCTTGGGCCGGTTTCTTAAGCAAGTTTTTCCTTAAAATGTCACGGAATATCACAGCTCACATTCCACAAGCAAATTCCATGAATCTTGACATAGTCCTTCACAAGGGCAGCCTGAAAGGTCACACGCCAGAAATATGTTTAATTCCACCTATGTTCAACATCTAGGGTTACTTTTTTAAGTTGCTTTCCCAAACTTGAACAATAATTTTTAAATTCTCTAGCAGTTGTGCTAGATTGTTTTAAAAATCTTACTGCATCTCTAATATTCATTAAATGATATTGCACAATTTTTAAGCCATCTTGTACAACTAAATTTAAGATGTGACAAGCACATCTAACATGAAATAAACATCCATTTACATTTAAGTTTGTGTTGTTTTAATATGTTTATTGCAATATTATTAGCACTTGCATTATCAAGTGTTAGAGCCATTATTTTATTTTATATTTTATACTTTCTTATATCATGTGCTATAGCATTAGCTATAGCTGGTCCATAATGTCTAGCATCTAGTGACGCAAAAGTAGTATTCTTTTTTCCACACTCCAATTCTCATCTATATAATGTGCAGTTATAGCTAAATAACTTATGTTTTGTCTACTTGTCTAGATATTTGAGGTTAAAGCCACCTTAAAGCTACTGTTTGAAAAATTTTCTATTAATACTGTTTTCATTTTTTGATAAAATGTTATAGCATCCTTCCTTAAAGTGTGGCGTGAGAAGGGTTTATATCCTGGTGCTAGATATTTGGTTATTAGACGGTTAAATCTTTTAGATTCTATTAATATAAAGGGTAATTCTTCTTGTATTACTCAATTTACAATTTCAAGCATAATTCTTCTTAATTAAAAACAAAATTGTGCAAATTAACACTAATGTTGGAAATTTGGGCTTGCCTAGGGTCTATTTGGCCATGTTTTGGAAGACATGTCTGCAAATGCCGTTGCAAGTGGCCTGTACCACTTTTTCCTTTGCAACTAAATTTTTTTTTTTTGTAGTGGTTACAAACTGCCCTCTCTTCACTTCCTATAGTTTCAATTGCAAAATTTAGCCAGACACCAGAGGTTCTACTCCTCTTGGTGCTCCTAGGTGGTAGGGAAGATGATCTCATCTCTTAGGAAGACAACTCAGGTTCATGATCTCGGATGGGAGGGTCACAATATGGGGATTGGGTCAAATCAATAGAAAAAGTTGGGTCAGAATAGGGTATAAGAAATTCCCTTTCTTCAGTGTTAAAGTACATAGATTGCCTGGGGTCCATTATCAAATTTCGAAAAAAAATTTCTTAATAAATAATATAATAATAAATTTTTGGTGATACACTACCCATAGTAAAGTGAGGAATAATATACGAAAAAATGTACCAGGAAAATTCCCAAGTAACTGGAGGGGTCACAAACGATCCTGTTTAAAACCCAGTTTCCTTAGGCAATTATCTCGTCCTTTGTAACAGAACTTTCCTAGAGATACACTGCACAATAGTCACCCATTATACTAGGCTTTAAAATAATAAGAAAGGTAGGAGAGACTTACTTATATATATAATATTTATACTAATTTTAAAATCATAAAATTAAATAGAAGAATACTTCTCTAGAATGAAGCTTGAACTTTGCAGTTGAAGCCTTTAACCTCTAGAGTCTAACTTCCCACCTTTGATGCTTGAGCTATTTAAAAAATTTAAGTATTGCTTAGTTCTACAGAGATGAAGAGATAAAGGGAGATTGTAGAAAAGGTGTGGTTTGAAGTGTGAAGGGTTAGGCCTATTTATAAAAAACCAAAAGTGGCTTTTTACCACCTCTACCCTCAAATATGATTGTTATTTGGCAGTTGGAAGGGCGGAAAAAGTCATTTACAGTCAATTACAAGCATGCCCCCTAATATTATTGTTATATGGCTGTTGGTTGGGGGGGGGGGGGGTGTAAACAATCAAAACAAGTCGTAAAAACCACTTTTTGGAGGGAAAAATGGTTAGCCGTTTGGTGTGCCTGGTGGGCTTGCATGCGCGCAGTGCGCGGCCCACTTGAGGCGGGCCTGTGCCCCAAGTGTACCGGCTAGGCTAACCTGCCTGGCGAGCCGTGCCCGAACGGGCCGCGTGCTTGTTGGGGGGGCCCGACACGGCATGCCTACGGCCATAGGCCATGCCGTGCCGGGCCATTCGCGTGCTCGAGCTAGCACGGCCCAGTTAACAACCCTAACCCTAGGCAAACCAAAATTTCCAACAATAGTGTTAATATGGGCAATTTTGTTTTTAATCAAGAAGAAACAGTGCTTTAAGTCGCGACGGCAAATTTTGGTCCCCGGCGATGCATTTCACCGAGGGAAATCACCAGGTAGTTTCCTTGGCGATGCATAACGAAAAGTCATCGAAACTCAGTGAAAATTCGTTGAGTTTTGGCGATTTTTTTTTTACCGTTTAAATCGCTCGCATGTGTGCCATGGCAAGCGTGTGAGCGACTTTAAGAGAAAAAGTCACTCGATTTGGGCGAAATTTCGCCCAAATTGACCAACAAAGATGGGACTTGGGGAAGATGACGAACAGCTTTTAGGAGGGCGTTTTTTGTGCGAATTTCAACCAGATTCAGCCACTGTTTCTCCAATTTCGTCAGAATTTTCCCAATTTCTCCAAATTGGTCTAATGTACTTGTAGTTGTAGCCATGTAATTGTTTATGTTCATGTGCTTATGTTTATTCATAAATTAGATGAAATACTTCCTCATTCTATTTATTTTTTGCAAATAAATTGTATAAAATCATGTGTATTACATTTTTTTTACTTATTTATGCCTTTTCACACAAATCAGGCCATTTCACTGGTGTGCCGCCGGCACACCGCCAATTTCGCCAAAAAATAGATTTTGGCCCATTTCGCCGACATCTCCCAAGTGAATCCTTGGGATGAACTCATTCTACTCAACAGCATCTCTATATATCTCATAATGATCTCAACAATGAGGACATCTCCATAAGAGATAAAATCTATTTATCTACATCATAGAGAATTCTCCCTAAGTAGAGAACCTCTCCTTACCAAAACATAGGCTCAAGAAACCTATGTAAAATCCTGCATATCATATTCCTACTGGGAACTGGGAAGCCCAAAACCACTCCTAAACCAACTAAGGAAAATGCCATGCCCTTTAAAAATAGAGATCCAAAAGAAATTTCACACGCTAGCAGCCTGAGCTAGCAGTGAGAAGATGCGAGGTGATTCTTATAAAAGGGTCTCATATGACAAGACAAATACCAAAAAGAACCTGGTTCGAGTCAATAAAAGGATTTGCATACTCATAAGCTATTTTGTTCTCTTTTTTTATGGGCTTTGCAATGGTGATCAAAATCTGGTACCTAATTATGGTAGAAGGAAAAATTAACTAATATGGAGTCTCAGTGACATCCCACCAAAACAAAACAAAACAGGAAAAAAGAAGAAGAAAGAAAACTAATTACATGAGCACAAGAGGTTTCTATTGCAAAGTTCAGAATTTTTTTTCTTTGAAGACAATCAGAATAAGTTCCCTTGTATCTGTCCAATGATTACATGTTTATTATTTGTTGGCAATGAACGAATTATGAAAAAAAGGCATTTGAAGATTTTTGAACAACTTGACCACCCATTCTAATTATCTAACTCATTTCACAATTTCACTTTTACAAGGAGTCATTTAGTTCCGTGGTTGCTCTTTGGGGAATCCCAGTATATCAGGAGTAGAGGTGTGTGTTCAGGAATCAGGAAGGGAATATCTCTTTATACTCCATAGGAGAAGGTGATTTTTTAGGGCAGAAATATCTGCTGTATCCAGGGGATTCAAGGAAGAGTTTCCAGGAGATACATGAACTTACAAGTAGGTGAATCAGCAATCATTATAGGTTGGTTGAGGAGGCCTTCCTCAGTTCCTTGGAGATTGGAACCTTTTGGCAAGAAAATTGGAAAAGCTTAATGCTTCAAGGAATTTACATGAATTCAAGCAAGAATTTCCAGGGGATACATGAATTTACAAGTAGGTGATTCAGCAATGATTATAGGTTGGTTGAGGAGGCCTTCCTCAGTTCCTTGGAGATTGTGTCACCAATTCAACCTTTTGTCAAGAAAATTGGAAAGGCTTAATGCTTCTCTCATGTAACCTGCAAATACCTTGGCAGAAAGTTCAACAAAAACTGGTGCCAAGGTGAAGGAATCTTACACTGGCCCTCTCACAGCAGAGTGGATTAGGATCATTCAGAACCAGAAGTAAAACATAGGCTCTTGGCTTTTAGCATTCTTGATGTAATAACCATTTTTATTTTTCTTTTATGGACTCTCCCCAAGACTGTTATTTCTTTCCTTGTGCTCTGTTTTTCCCCCTTTTTCTGTTACTCTTCCCTCCCTGATGTTTCTCTTCTTTCCTGTTTGGCAGCTTTTGCCTGACCTTTGTATTTCTTTCACTTTTAATGCACCATTCATTACCGATAAGAGAAAAATATTCCTATTAAGAGAAAGCCCCAAGCTGTACCAAGAGGCTTGTTTACGAGTGCAAAGGCCTTAGCAGGAAGTTTCCCTGTATCTGTTAAGGGACTATAAAGAGAGACCCTACAGAAATTTGCTTCAAAATCTAGAAAAGTAATACAGGTGGGAAAGCACACTGATACCCACAACTGGAGAGATCACTATCTGGAAGCATGTGCTTCGCATTCATATACACATGCTGTAAGTCAACATGAGACCTAAGGTATATCAGCATGAAACAAATTTTCTATGGGAGAAAATAAGGAGAAAAAAAAAGGAATGAAGAAAATGGGATAGGATGACCCTTCCAACTTAAAGAATTTCGAGGATCAGAAAATTGGAAGATCGGCTGAGAGCCTGAGAAGCTTCAGCCAAGGTCCTGTTGGAATTGTTCAAGGGAGATAACATTTTGACTGAAATCCTTTAACAAAAATGTACGACTCCTTTTGAGTATAGGCCAATACCGAGAAGTATCGGCTGATACGACTCGGTATCAGCTGTAGGTGATAATGAGCACCGGCTCGATACTGAAGGTTTTTCTGGAAGTATCAGCCGATACCGAGAACTATCGACTGATACGACTCGGCATCGGGCTGGGCCAATACCCAACCAGATACCGAGTTTTAAAACCTGGTGGTATGCAACAAACATGAAGTTTTCCTTGCCAAATCAAAATGGTTGGTTAGGAAGGGAGGCACAAGTTTCCTGGATTTTTGATTTGGTAGGCAAATTTTGCAAAGGGATCATTATAATTTAAATAGTAACCAACATTTAAAGCACAAGGTAGATGAAAGAAAAGGTATGTGAAAAGTGGGTTGATTGGCTCATTTATAAGCAGTTCATCATCATCACAAGCTAGTTCCCACCAAAGTGGGGTCGGCGACACGAATCTTGTTTCTCCATCCTTGGTGACACAAATCTTGTCTCTCCATCCCTCTCTATCTAAGAAAAAACATTTTTGAATAAACATTTTGGATACGTCTATATTGAATAGACATGTCCAATATAGCAGATGAAGAAACTATTATTATTCTGCAAGGTGGTGTCAATGTCGATTAGCATGAACATTTTTATGGACTCTACAAATGGATGCTTCTCTACAATATGATTGAGAGTAATTCAGATGCAGAGGTGTGACTAACCATCTATTGTAAACAGGAATGAGCACAGAAGCCATGCAAAATCAAATACTTCTTCTTGCAAGGAATGTTCTGCACAGATACATCCACATAGATATTATGTTGCGATCAGCTACAGTTATCTTGTTCTTGTTGTGCATACCATCCTTCTGAAAGCATCTATCATTTGCGATCTAGGACTGATAAAACTAAAATAGTTTTGGAAAGGCTTCAAAAAAGTGTTGTATATTCCTTCACAAACAAGCCTAAAAACAGGTTTAGCTCGAGAATTGTAAAAAAGGAAGATATGGTATCAGCATAGCTACAAGATGTTCAGCACAATGGGGACTCTTTTCTTCTTCCTTCTTTTTTCGCTGACGAATATCAGAGTTTGTGGGAAGAAAGAAAGAAAAGGAGATATCAGGAATAAATACAAGAATGAAACCATATTCAATATCAGCAACTCAAGTGAAAATACAGGTCTACTCATCCTAGTTAAGCATCAATTCAAAAGGTATCCCCCATGTCTCCCTGAGCCTCGACTTAACGTTCAACTTATCTTCCTCTAATGGGAGCTCTTTATGTCATTCTATCACTCCAGACTCCAGACTGTACCTAAATCTGTCAATAGTCTAATTTATCAGCGATTTTCTAGGGAGTCTCTTAAGTGGTAGCCAAAGGACTTGTGATGTTTGTCATATGACAGTTTTTTGTACCTCCTTCTTCGTTGCTTTCTTTTCAAGTCTTCCTAACTAAAATTTTGTTATTTATTTAAAGTGAAGACAGGAAAAGGATGTAACAATGTGCCCCCAACACTACTTTCATTCAAGCATGGGATTTTAGCAATGAAGTGAAAGCATGCTAGTTCTTGTAGTAACAGGTATAGGAATTTCCGGGTGTAAATTTTTGGGTTATATGTAACAATTATGGGTGCTAGGCATGTGTTGTTCCGGTGGATCAACCCCGCCCAACCCAGTAGCTTCTTCAAATGGACGAATAAATAATAAAAAAGATATAAAATTTTTAAGTAGAAATTTTTTTTCTTTCATCAGTAATTGGTGGGGATCCGTGCATCAACTCCCACCTACACGGAAGTTATTTCAAATGGATGAATAAATGATATAAAACTTTAACAACAATTTATCAGATCTTTTTCAATTGCAAAGTCAGCTGCATTTTCGTCTTTCATGGTTAATGTTTAACTTCCTCCTGGAGGTTTATTAAGTTACATAACTTTGCTCAAATGTACCACCAATTTTTTGCTTCTTACAAGCATCAACATGTGAATACATCAAACCTTGTCCTACATACTTGTGGAGATCAAGAAACATCAAACCTTTTAAGCTTGATAAGATATCATGTTATCATTCTAAAACATAATGTTATCTCAATTGACATTCACATGCAAGGCCTGAAACCGCCTCCAAAGGGAGATTCCATTTATTATATCAATTTTCTAATGATGACAAAGGTTACAGCCTTATTTGAGTGTTGATTTTAAACAAATAAAAAAAAAAAGTATGACACATGATGCATCATAAAAGTATAAAACATGATGCATCATAAGTTAAATCAACAGCATGAAAGTTGGAACATACCATATCAGATTCAGTAATCTGTTCTTCACTTATGATGATAGACTGAGGGATTTCTAACACAATTTCCCTGATTTTTAGATCTTCTACTGCAATCAGTCCTCTTCCAGCTCCTTCAACATCTAAGAACGACGAAAAAGCAAAGGAAATTAGTAGTAGCTGACATTTAATGATTCTTCTTTCTTGCATAATTTGGCTATTTCAAAGAGAAATCGATAGTGGAGATTAATATTGGTGATCAATATTCAGATGAAGAATCATTCATAAGTTGGCTATTTCAAAGAGGAATCAAGTGTGAAGATTAACATTGGTGATCACTATTCAGGGGCCTTTAGAAAAGAACAGAGAACTCCAAAAATCTAAAAAGGCCACAGCAACAAAATGAATGGTTGAAGACTTACGAGCAATCAGCAATTTTGTTCTCATGCCATGGTTCTCCCCCAACTGTAATAAATGATTTTCAGCATGACAGTTACACCTTTCAATTCTAGTTGCCACTTTATTTTTGTCGCCAAAGGCTTTGATCGTATCAACAGTTGCATCAAGTAAATCTTGTAAAGATTTCATTTTATCATTTGGACAATCAGAAAGTGAGGTACCAATGAACGAGAAGATTGAATTGAGAGACTCCAGTTCATTCCTATTGCTGTAGAATTCCACTGGACTAGTCCCATTAAAGTAAAGTTCTTCCTGCACCAAAAGTGAGACTTAAAATCACTGATAAATTATTTTTTACTTAATTCTCATGTCCAATCTATCTGTGTCAGAAATAAAATACCTTTTGCCCTAAACATACATCTAGTTGTATTATGGAGAAGTTACAACAGTTTACCTCATTCAATTGTATGATTCTTACTCTCGAGAGCATCATTTCAAGTTTCGTATTTATCCACTTAGAATGTGGGGAGTTTTCCATGCGTATATGTAGCTTGGGACCAGAACCCAAACTATGTAGCAATTTCTGTTAAAGGAGTGAAACATGAAAGCAAAGTAAGAAATTGTATGAGACAAAACAGTGAAAAGAAACAATATGAAATTAAATCTTGTTCACAACGTATTAGAAGACTATTGGAAGACAAGTAAAAATGTGATACCTCTAAAATTTATGAACATGGGAAAAACAATATCCTTTCAGCAAATAAGATTTTTTCTATTAGGTTTTTTTTTCACCCTTTAATAATTTCTTATTACTGATTCAATACTGAATATCATCTGGAGAATTGGCTGCTTCATCACCTGTTCCAGACAGTGAAATAGGTGATGAAACAGGTGTACACGTCCATGTATGAAGCCAAATTTTACATGTATTTAACTGTTCGAAACATACAACAAAACAGCCAGTGCTCCAATGATCTCCTGATTCAATTATGCCTTGGGAACGTGCATACCACTTTTTTTATGATCATAGTGGATCCCTTTGGGATTTTCATTTCTAGAACTGGTATTACTCATTTATATGGTCAGTTAACATACATAGCAATATTTACTAGCTGAAAGCAAATTGGGCAGAAAGGAAAGAGGTATAATGACATTCTGCACAAACAATGCAAATAACAACAACCAACAAAAAAAAGGGAACAGGATGCACCATTATGCCTCAGGAACGTGCATACCATTTTTTATGATGCATAATGGACCCCTTGGAGTTTTCATTTCTAGAATCGGTATTACTCATTTACATGGTAATTTAACATATATAGTAATATTTACTAGTTGAAAGCGAATGGGGCGGAAAGGAAAGAGGTAAAATGACATTTTGCACAAATGATGCGAATAACATCAACAACCAACCACCAAAAAAAAGGAAGGGAAGGGGAGGGATGGGATGAACCAACCAATTGGTCCTATTCAGTCTACTGTACGATAACCTTGCAAAGGAAAAAATTTAAGATAAGATTATATTCAATATCTGGAGAAACAACAAGTTTTCCTCCAAACCAAAGAACAATAATTGGTCTGATTATCTTGATTTCAACCATTGTAACCATTTATATCTGTTGGTCCAGTACCAAATAAACATGAATGAAGGAAACAAAATAAATGAAATTCTCTCTGCTATTGATAAATGTATACCTTTTTTTTTCTCATAAAAAGGGTCGTCCTCGGGGAGTTCAACAACAAGAAAATAATCTTCACTCATTGTGCTCTTATCAGGCACGTATTGCTGCCATAGGCAGAAACAATATCAGCATGAAGAGTCTCAAATCTCTACTGATAAAATAATAAACAATTAAACAAAGCTATCAGCACAACCCATAAATGAATATGCTTCTTATTGGTATTTAAGTCTTTCTTCGGCATTCTTTCTTTTCTTTTATTCTTTGAAAGTTGATATTGTTTAGTGAAAATGTCTCGGGGACAAAAATAAAACCTACACGATATGAGAAAAATGGGAAACCCCCAATTGGATTTTAAACTTATTTCTTCCATCAAGTTGACTAGATGACATTACCTTCATTACTATTTTTTATCAACAAAAGAACATAGTTAAGGTTACAGACTAGAATAGACAAAAAAACAAAAAAAAAAAGGAAATAAGAAAATTGAGCTCTAAATCATCAGACATTTTAGAGATTATAAATAAACATGGCAAAACATTGTTTTAGTAACTGATACTAGTGTTCTTTCTTTTTCCGTTGTTCTTTCAGGTCTAACATATAAGTTTATATAAAGAACACCGTTTCAGTCACTAACAGCAATAAAAAAAATCAAAAAAGGAGAGAAGAAAGCTCAAATATGACTCAGATTTAAGTTCAGAGGAACCATTTTTCTTTTCTTTTTTTTTTTTTTTTGTTCTTTCTCGTTTCAATTCAAAGATGTTCCAGACTTCCTTCAAAACATGAACAATAATTCCAACCAGAAAAGGCGGAATAATTCCTCTTGATAAAACAAAATGGTAGATACCCAGTTGAAAATTTGTTGAAATTCCTTCAGCCCAGTTGAAATTCCATTCTGAAACCTTGGAAAGAAGAAAAATAGACCAAAAGAAAAGCAAGAAGCTATGCGGCAACAACAGAATTCTTATACGTCAATTCTTGAAACAATAAGAGAAGAAAAGATATATCAGATTACCTCAGAGCCTTTATCAAGATCGTCCATGGAAAGACTCGAGTAAAAAATCCGGAAAAATGAGAGAGGAACTGCAAAGAACTGTGTCGTAGGGAAAAAGAACAAAGGAAACTACAAGCAACTGTGTTGTAGGTCAAAAGTAACAGAAGTGAGAAATGGTGAGTGAACTGCAATACAGAGCAGACATGACGACGGGGCTTAAGAGACTGGTTGGCATTGGCAATGGCGAATGGACAGCCCGGTCGAATTATCGAACCAAGCCGGGTGGGTCAGTTCGAACCAATGCGATTGTTACAAACCCTCATGACTTCGAGAGATTTGATTTGGTTAAGCCCTTAATCTTAGGATGAGCGGCGGGCCGCGGCATGCCAGGCCCGTTTTGCAGGGCCGGGCCTGGCGGGCCAGGGATTAAACGTATTTTTTTAAAAAAATAAAGAAAAAGTTCAAAAAAATCATTAAAAAATTCTGGAAAATATTTTTATTATTCACAAAATTGTCTTACACATATTAGGATAGATTTTGTTCAAAAAAATATAAATTACACCCATTAAAAACTTAAAGCAGTCTAATTAAAAACCATGGACTTAACAAATATATTTAATTGGAGATTTTATAAGAGTTTTTTGGGCTTATTTATACCTAGTTATTTTCTTAGCTTTAAATGATTATATAAGATCTTCAACAATCATGGGGGTATCCTTAATTTTTAGGTAAAATATTTTAATTATGATACTATTGATGCAAGAAGTCGATCTGTCTTAGTGGTTAAGGAGATAGGCTTGAAAACTGTAGATCTAAGTTCGAATCTTGCTCTTGACAATTTCTGTTTCCTTTTTCAAACCCAATCCACGAAGCCCAAAAATCCACAAAAATCCATGAAGCCCAACGTAGTTGGGCGTGCCCTATGCGGGCCGGCACGCGAGCCCGCGTGCCGCATGCCCTAGCGGGCCGTGCCCCCAGGGCCGCTGGTGTGCCCGGGCCAGCCCAGTACTCATCCCTACTTAATCTTTTACAATCGGAACATGGCCCATTTTATGGACACAGACCCAATGGTGAGCCGTTTTTTATTAAATGATCCAATTAAATTTGATTTTTTACTGATTAAATGTATATTGGATTGGATTCGGATCAGGGTCATATTTGCCCGATTAAGATCCAATTCAATTAAATTAAATACATGTTTGTAATTTTTTTCAAATGTCTAAGGATGATTAAATAATTTTAATATTTTTCTTTTAAAATATTATATATATCATCTTAAATGTGACCCTAAAATATAGATTTTAAAAGCCTATTTAATTGTTTTTTTTAAAATTCAAATATTTAATCAGATTTGAATACGGACTTTTTTTACTATATTCGGATTCAAATTCAGTAATTAATATGAAGTATTGGTCGGATATTTAATTGGATTCGGATACCTATAACGTAATCGGATTCGAATTTGGATCTTGGTGGATCCCATCCGAATCCGACCCGTTTGCAGCCCTAGTAACGATATCATCTATAGTTAAACCCATAAGAATGTTCCAATGCACCCAACAACTACTTACATTGACAAGTAACTACAATAAAAAAAATGAAAAATATAAATTTTCTTTTCAAATTAAGCAAGACAGAGAAAATATAATAAAATATTCACTTTTTAATTGTAGTTGCTTGCTATATTTGACAACTATAGGGTATAGATGTGTAAAACCCCGATATCTTCTAAGGATTTTTTTTTATTTATTATTTATGTGGGCGAATAAGCTTAAGTAGCTGTGTGTATATGTAGGAATTTTGGTGGGCGAGCACACACCAAATCAAAGGTTTTCAAAAGTTCGTCGAGCGGCAATGTACTTATGGAAGGTATAAATATTTAAGGAAAATTAGGTCTGATGTTTTCGGAATACTCGTATACTCATACTGAAGGCGATTGGCGATTGCGGCTGAGTGATCTTGATCTAGGTTTTTGTTGGGAGAGAAGAAGAACTGCGAGAGTTCTTGCCGCTTGGTGTTCGTGATCAAGGGTTTTAGAAGAAAGGCAGATTGAAGGGCAAGGCAGACTCTTGCGAACATAAGATCCGGGTGCCGATTTCGATTAGACGAACGACTGTCGGTGATCGGCCGTGGTTCGACTAGTTGCTGTTGCAGGGATTAAGCTTGTAAGAGGTGAGTAGCATCGTTTTAAAACTGAGGTTTTGTGTTTATTCGTGAGTTTATTCGGATGCATGAATGATTTTTGAGTTTCTGGAAGAAGCATGAGTGATATCAGTTTCTGGAAAAACTTCGTCCGAGCATGAGTTTATTATGACTGAATGAATGATAAATAGAAATATGTTTAGATTAATTTCAAAACTAGTTTGAAAGTGTTCTGGGAAGATTAGAAGACTAAATAAGTAGTTACAGACCGAAAAAGATCGGCCAGAGTTGGAGATCTGGAAATAACAGAGAGTCGAAAAACACAGTGAGCATCCGCCCACTTGGCGCTCACTGGCGCCCACTTCGGGTAGTGAGCGCGAGATATACTCTTTCTATCCGCCGAGCTTGCGCTCACTTGGCGCCGAGCTCGCGCTCACTTAAATTTCATCCGTTCTTCTCGCGCGAAGCTCACGCCCACTTCACGCCCACTTCGCGCTCACTTGATTTCGAGTAGGCGCATACCCCAATTTCAACCCCAGACCTATCCGCCAACCTCGCGCTCAGTTTAGGAGGTGAGCGCATGGTCTAATAAACTTACCAACTTGTATTTTTGACTAAACCAAAGTGGGTTTTGATGATTTGAGGGTTCAACCACTTAACCAATCACTTGTTTGGGACTTTAGAATAAATATTACCTATTCAATTAATAGGAGAAAAATTAAGTAGAAATTCTTAGAGGCTTCCAAGACAAATTTTAGGTTATTTGTAAGTGATGTACTGGGTACCAAACACTAGGAGTTACTAATTAGTTTTCTTTTTGTTTTATACACTGTACTTGGTAGAATTTATTAAATCCTGGTTTTACTTGTTGGAAAATTCTGAATGTATTGTAAGGATTTTATTGGTGTGAGTAACTGAGTTTTATTTCAAATTGGCATGTGTTACGAATTTGGGAAAATACTGAAAGTACTTGAGGTACTGTCTGGTCTAGAGGGACATGTGGTGAACTGTGTTGAGTTATACATGATGTGGCATGTATTGTTTTATGTTGATGTTGGAATTGAGATTATATGATGATTTATTGTTTTGGTTTAGCTTGTCCTGGATCCAGAGTCTAAGCTTAGTAATGTAATGTTATTGCTTCGTTGGTGTAATTGCACGGCCTTGAGTGTTGCCATTGCCGATTTAGAGCAGCCAGAAACCCTGAGTAGGCCTGGTTGTCAATGCAGAAACCCGGGGAGTAGGCCTGCATTGGATGACGAAACCCTGAGTAGGCCTTCATTTCAGAGTGTCCGAAACCCTGAGTAGGCTGGAACTGTGTACATGGAGGGGTGGATGTTGCCTTGGCATTTCAATTAACCAATGTAAACAACTACACGACATTGACCAATGTTGGTATTTGATTTTGTTTGACGTGATATGTTTTATTCGCTGGTTTGTTGGTATTTATGGTTCATGGAATATTGTTTACCGATTATTGGGTATTGTACCTCCCGCCGGTGTAGAGCAGCCAGAAACCCTGAGTAGGCCTGGTTGTCAATGTAGAAACCCGGGGAGTAGGCCTGCATTGGATGACGCAGTCATTTCAATATCCGAAACCCTGAGTAGGCCGGATATACATTTGGAGGCGTGGGCATGGTTTTGAGAAGACTTTGTGTTATATGACATTGGTATATCTGGAATTATATCTTGAGATACGAAATTATGGTTATTCGCTATGTTGTTGTCAGTTAATCATTATTTTATCGATATCTTCGGGATTGGAAACGGATTGTTATTGTTTGATTTACCTTATGGTTTTCCGCACTGATATGAATTGGATTATTGAAGTTTAGTTGGATTATTCGAAATATGCGTGTTATCATCATTGTATATGGTTTATAACCGTGGCATGTTTTAGAACTGAAATAAATGTATTTGTGCATGCATGTGTTGCTCACTGGGATATTTGTATCTCATTCCGTATTGTTTTGTTTTGTTTTCAGCTGCTCCTGGAGAGGACGATACTTGCGGGTAGTTACTTGGTCATGTGAGTTTATTTCCGTTTGGGATTATTTTAGCGCACTCTGTTATATAGTTATTATTGCATTCATGTTTTTCCTTCACTCTGATATTGCGATCCTGTGTTACATATTAACCTCTGGAGATGAGTTATGGTTTTTATACGTAACTCGGATCCGGGGCGTTACAAGATGAAACCTCTTACGGGTTTAATTATAGATGATATCATTCTACATTTGCTTATTAGTATTTAATAACTTAACATCATGCTAGAGCTATAAGTTTGATGAGTCGGATTGATTTTTTTTTTAATCGGTAATTAAGATGTTATATATGTATTCAAAGAAAAAGATAGGATATGTCTTGGTACACATAAAGTGTACCAAAGACTACAAATTTGAATAAGAATGTAGACTCGGATCGGTTTTATATATATGTATATATATATATGAGTTCAAGATCAACCTAACTTAAAATTAGTTGACTTAAACTCAACTTAGCCCACCTTAAACCAAAATTCATTGAGCCCAAACCGAACCTAATTTTTGTTGTGAGTTCGGATTGAACTTGGGTCATGTAACGACCAACCCAGTGAGGTATTGTCCGCTTTGGGTCTAAGCCTATACAGTTTTGTCCTCAAAAGGCACCTCACTGGTTAGAATGTTCTCCCTGACTTTTATACCTTACTAGGCATTCATTCATTTCCGATGTGGGATCGAGATGTCATAATCCCCCCCCCCTCTCCTTTAGAGCTGCATGTTCCCGTGCAGTGGCCCTAGAAGCCTGCCAGCTCCTCATGGGCGCTTCTCATCGGTCTAACCATCTCATATGGTCAACGCTAGGATCCACACCAATCACGGACTACTAGACTCAGAACTTAATTGGCTTTGATACCATTTAACCTAAACTAAATGAACGTTTTTAAGGCATCACAAACTAACATATATAAGATCGAAGCGTATAAGGGAAAGCGGCACTATGGGTTGTCTAAAAAACTCCAAGCATCCTTATCATTAATTTTTTCTAAAAGCAATTTTAACAAATTTCTTAAAGATAACTCGTGTTTATGTTATTTCTCTCTCTTTCTCTCTCTCTCTCTCTCCCCCCCTTATTTCTTCTCTTTTTCGAGTTACCATGTGATTTTAATCTTGTAAGGACCTTAGTTAGACCTCAGACTCTTATTGGGTTCCAATTATTGGGATGAAATTGTCTCCAATTCTTGACTAAATTGCTTATCACTATTGAAGTGGAATGCTTCCAACCCTACTGTTTTTCTAAGTAAGCCTCATGTAAAACATTCACAAAATGTGAAAAAACAATAACTGCGGGATGCACCATGTGAAAGCATCCCACTTCAATAGTAGGAAGCAATTCAGAATTGCAGATAATTTCACTCCCCCAATTATTTACTAAGTCAGAAGTCTAATGAATTGACCACTTTAATTAGTTTCTGAGTAAGTTAACCATTCATGAACACCCAAGTTTCGAAGTAAGTAACTCATACATGAGCACCAACGACATCATATGATTTTATTCAAATCATGATTGAGATCCTAGTTAATTTTGATGTTAAGGAAATATAATATATTTTTTTTAAAGTTACATATGGTTTTTATTGATTTAGAAAAAAGGTATTTGATAGGGTTCTTAGAGAATTAGTTTTATGGACTTTGAATAAAAAAGGTGTGCTAATAAAATATATTGATATAATGAAAGATATGTATGAATGAGCCTTAATTAAAGCGAAAACTGTTGGTGTTGAGGACAACTGATTTCCTGGTTAGGATAGGTTTGCATCAAGGGTCAGCTATTAGCCCTTATCTTTTCACTTTAGTTATAAATGAGTTTGTAAGCACTTTATTTTTGCACCCCTGGAAGTGCTGAAAATGAAAACCCTGGCAGAAAAGTCAAACCCTAAGGGGACAAAAGTTGACTTTTTAATCAAGTGATAATTGGTCACCTTGATTTATCTCAATGGATAGAAAATCCCGACACGGTTCCAACGCAATTGAGTTTGCTGGAATCGGAGTTCGGATGAAGGATCTATGGGCCAGTCAAACTTGAGGGTGAGCCGAAAGTTGACCTTTTGCCGAACCCTGTGCCAGGTGCTTAGCCCTATCCCAATGGATATAGGACTCCGATACGGTTCTAACGCAATTGAGTTTGCCCAAATCGGAGTCCGTATGAAGAAGATATGAGCAGTTGAAGTTCCCGAGCAGCAAAGCCGTAAACTGCACACGTGGCAGCAAACGCAACAAAATATCTCGGGGGCAATCTTTAAAAATCAAAAACTTGCTAAATATCTCAGGGACTAAACCAAAATTCGCAGGGGGCAATCTGCAAATATCCAAAAGTGTCAAATCGGTCGTGTGCGCACCCGATTTCGGTCGCACGACGAGGCGCACGCAAAACGATGCGTGCCTCAGGATTTGTTTGGAGTCGCCACTGCCTGATGGGGTGCAGGTAGACACCTGGGTGCCTAAGTTCTTCTTCTAAGGCTTTTGGTCTGCGGCTTTGAGATTCTAAGTAGGGGCTCGGTTGCGGTCTGGGGAAGTCCGTAGACACCCCAGTCCACCCCGTCAAGTGACGGGTCCCATAGGTCTCCTTGGTTTGAGTCAACTTTGGTCTCTCACTCACCCGATTCCTATTCCAGCATGCAATTTTGATTAAGTCTGGCGGGACCGCCAAAGTGGTGTGGGTCCCTTTACTTGATTTTATCTTTTTAACTAAGATGATCTGGGCCTGGTGGGGTGGGCCCCGTTGGAAGGCCCACGGTATCCCTTGGTGGGCCAAGTGTGGCCCGCATGTTCCTTGGTGGGCCAAGTGTGGCCCTTTGGACTTTGGCTCACTTTGAATTGATTTTATTTTAGAGTTCAAGTTGGATTAGTTAAGTGGATTTCATGCCAAAAGTGGGCCGGGATTGCTTTGGGGGCCCTTGAGTGGGCCCTACAATTGGTTGCCAAGTGATTTTGATTTTATCTTTCTTATCTGTGCCAAAATGGGCCAAGCATTGGGCTTGGGGCCCTTTACCTGGGCTTGGGTTTGAAAGCCCAAGGCTTCCTGAATTAGGGTTTGGAAACCCTAAGTTGGTCGGGTTCATGGGCTTAGTGGGCCCGATAGGTCCTACCCGTGGTCTCGGCCAAACCATATCTTACTTTAATCATGCATAGCCCAATTAGGGCTTGGGTGGGCCTCAAGTGGTCTGGCCCACTCAAATCTTTTATTATCTTAGTTAAGCAAAATGAATTGGTCGGGCTTGGTGGGCCCCGTTGGAAGGCCCACTGGAAACCAAGTTGGACCAAGGGTCCAAGCCCCATGTTGGGTTTCCGGGTGACCTGGAAACCCTTTTGGTTTATCCGGTTTGGTTCGGAAATATCATTCACATTTAGCAATAATCACAGAAAAAAACACAAAATAGACACTCTGTCAGAGAAAAAAAAAATTGGCTCATTGTGCTTGGTCCAAGGGGAGGTACCCGGACCAAGGTACGAGTTGGATGCGCAACGAACAAAGGGGGTGGGGGGGGGGGGGGGGGGGGGGGGGGGGGGGGGCGGGGCGCGAAGCCCCCCGCGGTACAGTAAAGGGCATTTTCGGAAATTTTAAAAAATATATAGCATTTCGGAAGGCTTTTAGGGGTATGCGCCGACCTAGGGCACTAGGCGCGAGGTCGGCGCGGGCCGGGCGGACCAAAACCCGCGAAGCGCGAAAAAACGCTCGCGCGAAGTTCGCGCGAACTGAGCGCGAGCTTTGCGCGAAGTTCACGCGAAGTGTTCGCGCGAGCTCGGCGGACACTAAATTCTCTCGGTTTTTTTTCAAACTCCATTTTTTACTAGTTTTAAACCCTGTAACTGGTTTCTGGGGATCCTTAGAACCCCAGCAAACCTCTAAACACAGATGGAAATTAACCTAACCTAACATATCCTCCCACTCATCACTCAAATCTCTCTGCAAACTTACAAATCCGAAACAAAATATTAACAGAACATGAATAAACTTCCAGAATCAAAACCCTAGCTAACAGAACATGATTATGAAGAAGGGGACAGGGGGGTTTTATGGGGTTACAACAACAGGGATGGAGAACTCATGGGGGAACATGCTCCCCCTCCGAATCAAGCAAACAATGACAAACCAGATGTTAGAGATGCATGGGAAGCTTGATTTATATATGTTGAACAAAAGAAAATGGAGAGCTCACCTTGGTTCTAGGTCTCTGTAGAGTAGGCTGGAGGGTCCCTTGGAGCCAACAAGCTGCAGCTGGGGGCCTTCTTCTCACACCAAGAACAAGATTACCTTCGGGTTTGACGAGGAAGAAGAGGAAGGGAGGAAACGAGTGTGTCTGGTCTTTTCTTCAAATTACTGAACCCAGAAAAACAATGCCCAACCCAAGAGAAAAGATCTCCAACCAAATTTTTTCCAACCCCAAAACAGCCAACCCCCTGCAATGAAGACTTTCACGGCTTATATAGGCAAGGGAAATGGGGTGTCGCTCACCTTGGCGCCCAGCTCAAGGTGAGCGCATGCCGCTCGCCACGTTTGCGCGAGTGGTATAATTATTACAAAACAATAAATGCCGCCGCTCGTTTGTCTTAAAAATCTGAAAATTAGGATATGGTCCCTGGGATATTTAGGTTTAATATTATTTTATTCAGATATTTTCAGATACTTTCAGATTGGTCCCTGGGATATTTTGAATGTTTGGATATTTACGGATTTGATCCCTGAGATATTTTCCTGCGCAACTCGCCACGTGTGCAGCTCTTTGCCACGTGCGCAGTTTGCCGGTTTTGCTGCTCGGGAATTTTGTCAGCTCATATTTTCTTCATCCGGGCTCCGATCTGGGCAAACTCAGTGGCGTTAGAATCATATCGGAGCCCTCTATCCCATGACCTAGAGGTAAGCACCTGGATCGGATTTTACCAGAAAGTCAACTTTTGGCTCCGCCCAAGTTTGACCGCCCGCAGAACCTTCATCCGGACCCCGATTCCTGCAAACTCAGTTGCGTTGGAACCGTGTCGAGATTCTCTATCCAATGATATGAAGCAAGGTGGTCAAATTTCGCTTGATAAAAAAGTCAACTTTTTGTCCCCTCGGGGTTTGACTTTCTGCCAGGGTTTTTATTTTCAGCACTTCCAAGGGTGCAAAAATAAGGTGCTTACAGGTCGAATCAGTCAAATCGGTCAAGTCGAGGGCAAATCCGTAATTTTTCGATTTGTATCCGATCAAATATGTCGGATACACATGCTTTTATTCATATCCGACATATAATGCCGGATACAAGGGATTTGCCTGCGAGATTCGCGCGGATTCGCTGACAGATACGTGCAGAAAATTAAATTTTGGAAATGATTGTGTTTGTATCCGATATAATATGCCGGATACAAAGGAAGTGCAGTGTATCCGACATAATATGCCAGATACAAAGGAAGTGTAGTGTATCCGACATTAAATGCCGGATACAAAAATGTTTTTATAAAAAGGCAACAGCAGCCCCATTTCGGGGGTTGGCTTCTTTTTGGCTGCTTCCACCTCTTCCTCCCCCTTCGTCCTTGCTCCGAAAACCTCCCATTCAACCCCTCATTGCCTCCATATCACCTAAGACACCACCAAACACTACCCAACCCCTTTTCCCCTTCTTTTTCTCCATTTCCTCACAACCAAGAGAGGAGTCTTTGCTGTTGGTGCTGCAAAAGAGGAAGCTACAGCTACTGTCCCACCTCTAGGAGGTGTTTCCACACTACCTAAGCACCCAAGAACCATCAGGTGAGACTCCTTGGCATGTTTGGTTATACATATATTAAAAAGAGAGTTTTATATAAAATTTCTGTGAGTTTTGCTTCTACCAAGCACATATCTGTTTTAGTGAATACTTGCATGTGTTTTCTTCCGTCTCTTGGTAGCATGGTGGTCTCCAAGGGTAATGGAGACCCCATGCACGACCCTAGGGGAGGATGGGAGGCTTTATTGCTTCATTTTCGGCCACTGTTTTAGCATATGTATGTTTGTTTTAACGGGGAGCTTGTTCCCTCATGCTAGCTTCCCATGTATCCCAATGTAAACCCCCCATATTCCCTTCTCGTGACTGCTCTCCTCTCTCCCTTGTCACTACCTCTCGGTTGTTCCTGGTGGCGGTTGTGAGGCTTCCTTCTCGCATGCTCTAAAAGCCAAGGTTTGTGACAATATATGCATGTGTAAGCACCCATTTCGCTTTATTTGTATAACTTTTTGTGCTTACTGTTTTGGGTGACGTAAGAAGCTAGAACAGGGATTCCTTGGTCCCTGTTCGACCATTGCATGCGATCCAAAACAAAAGAGGTAGGAACAAAGCCTCCTCCCTCCCTTTTTCCTCGTTGTAGAAACCACAAAAAAAAACAAGAGATGAGGTGATTCCTCATCTCCAGAGCCAATGTGGGCTCACACAGGAGCCCACACAATCCCTAGAACACCCCAAGAGGCCCAAAAAACCAACCCCAATGCAAAAATCCTGAAACTTAGCTTCTGTGGGTTGATCCGACAACTCAGGTCGGATCAACAGAGACCTATTTGTAGCTGGCAAAAGATGCCGGATACACTGAGACCTGTGTGTAACCGGCATCTTAGGCCGGCTACACTGCCAGATTGATTTTTTTGCCATTTTCTGATCTTGTGCGATTTTTTCGGTTTGTTTGATCAATCCGGATAAACCAGAAGGGTTTCCGGGTCACCCGGAGACCCAAGATGGGCCATGGACCGACCCGGTCCAAATTGATTTCTAGTTGGTCTTCCAACAGGGCCCACCAAGCCCGATTAACCCATTTTTTGCTAAATGAAGACAATCAAATTAATTGAGTGGGTCGGACCATTGGAGGCCCACCCAAGCCTAGTTTCAGTAGCATGTTGCTTAGATTTAGGCATGGTTTGGCCGAGACCACGGGTAGGGCCGATCGGGCCCGCTAAAGCCCATTAAATCAAACCAATTTTAGGGTTTCCAAACCCTAACTCATGAAGACTTGGGCTTTCAAGCCCAAGCTTAGGTAAATGGCCCCAAGCCCAAGGCCTGGCCCGTTTTGGTACAAATTAAGCAAGATAAACTAAATCATTTGGCAACCAACTGTGTGGCCCACAAAGAAGTCTCGGCTCACTTGTGCATAGAAATCACTTAAACCTTTCAATTTGAACCTTGAAATAAAATCAATTCATTTGAACCAAGCCCAAAGGGCCTCTCAGGCTAGACTGAGGCCCACCAGGGGACACGTGGGCTCAACCGAGCCCACCAAGGAATCCGCGGGCCTTCCAATGGGGCCCGCCCAATCAGACTCATCTCAGCTTTAACTAAAAAGATAAAATCAAGTAAAGGGACCCACACCGCTTTAGCGGTCCCGCCAAACTTAACCGAATTGAATGCTGGATTAGGAATCGGGTGAGTGAGAGACCAAAAGTTGACTCAAAACTAGGAAACCATGGGACTCGTCATCCGACGGGGTGGACTGGAGTGTCTACGGACTTCCCCAGACCGCAACCGAGAACTTGCTTAGAATCTCAAGCCGCAAACCCAGCTTAAATAAAAAAACTTAGGCACCCAGGTGTCTACCTGCACCCCATCAGGCAGTGGCGACTCCAAACAAATCCCGAGGCACGCATCATTTTGCATGCGCCTCACGTGCGATCCGAAATCAGGTGCGCATAGAGTTGACAAGTTATATTCAAAATGCGGTGCCTTGGCTTATATTATTTGCAGATGCTATAGTATAGATAGGTCACAATAAGGAAGAAGTAAATATTAAGCTAGAATTGTGGAGAGACACATTAGAATCTAAGGGTTTTAAAATAAGCCGTACGAAGACTATATTTATGAAATGTCATTTTAATACAAATAACAACATAAATAATGAAACTATTAGAATTGACAATCAGGATCCTTTAAGTAATAAGTTCAAATATTTTGGATCAATGGTGAAAAAAGATGGAGAAATTGATGATGTTGCACATAAAATTAGAGCTGGTTGGCTTAAATGGAGTGGTGCTTCTAGGTTTTTGTGTGATAAGCATGTCTCACTTAAATTAAAGGGAAAATTTTATAAGACAGCAATTAGACCAGCTATGTTATATGGTGTAGAATGTTGGGCAGCAAAGAATTTACATATTTAGAAGATAAGTGTTACCGAAATAAGAATGCTAAGATAGAACTGTGGGAAAATTAAGAAAGACAAAATAAGAAATAAGGACATTCGAAAGTGGTTAAAGATAGCATGCATTAGGGATTAAATGGAGGAAAGTAGGTTAAGATGGTTTGGTCATGTAAAGTGAAGACCTAAGGATGCACCTGTAAGAAGTGTGAGAGTATGCACATTGAAAGGCCTAAGCGAGTAAGAAGAAGACCTAAAAGATATGGAAGGTCTCTTTCTCGTTAGTTGATAATTGTGGCATCCCCAAAGCATCCGACTGCATCTTCATAGTCTCTAATTTATTAAATCAAGAAAGAAACATTTATTTAATTGAATGTTGTGACCATCATGCAAATTAGTAATCTTTTGATAAGATGTTAACAACAAATAATACCTCATTCTCGGCTTTTACTGCTCGATTCATGTCTGGCTCCAATCTCTCAATCACGCGCATTAAGCCTTCCCTAATCTCTTGGTGTGCAGTCATGTCGTATTTATACTGAAAAGCCGGATTAAGGAAGTATGCTGCGTATACAAAAAATTCATATTTCATATGAATACAGTATTAGTCTATTACTATTAGACATTATAGTAATATAATGTCTTATTAAATATTGGAACAAAGTTAACAACAAATAATACCTGCAGCGTGGATATCTTGATGCAATTGCTTGTTCCATCTGTTATCAATGATCTTCCAAAAAGTTTTATAATGTTTCACTGAATTTTGCAATGCCAATTTGGCTCTATCGATCACTTCGTATAAGATGGGCATGGTTGGCTTCTTGTCTTGATCCACTAATTTCAAAACTTTTGCTAATGGCTCCATGACGTGAACTGCAAATTCAATCTTCTTCCAACTTTCCTTCTGTAAGACAATGTCAACAACTTCCTTTGCCTCAGCCCTTTTCGCCTTTGTTGGGCACACAGATTTCTCAACATCATGACATTCATCAAATACAAATAACTACTTCAAATTCTTTCGATACCGATAAAGAGACTCCATAGCTATGTACTCTGTACAAAATCTTGTAATCCCATGTCTCAACAACTCTCGGCCCTCAGTGAACTTTGCTTTCATTAAATTAACCAACCTTGCACTATTGTAGATGAAGGAGGTTATCTTCTTCCCTAGCACAAGTCCTTCTGCAACCTTGTCCACTTTTGCAATGTCCTCCAACATCAAGTCAATGGTATGGGCAGCACATGGAGTCCAAAACAAATGCTTCCTCTTCTCCATCAATAATTTTCCAGCTGATTTATAGGAAGATTCATTATCACTGACAACCTATTAGAAATCAGGAGCGAAATACACAATTATTATGTTATCAAAATATCAATTTAGCAATTTGTAATGAATTGTAAAGACAATTAAATGAAATATACCTGAACAACATTCTCCTCTCCTACTTCTTCAACCATGTCATCCATTAACTGAAATATAAATTATTTTGTCTTTTTTTGGTTTGACACGTCTATACTCTTCATAAACATCATGTGTCGATCACAATACACGAGAAAATTTATTATGTTCACTCGAGTACGTGATGACCAACCATCACACATAATCGTAACTCCCCAAGTCTTCCACTTTCTTTTCTGTTCATTTATATATTCGTTGATTTCGACAACCTCCTCCCTCAGATACTTTCCACTCATCTGTGCTGGTGTGGGCCCCCTAACACCAGGCCCTGCCTGTGCAACAACATCAAGCATACTTTGGAAATATGGAGTGCTAGCGGCATTGAAAGGGATGACATTATATGTAAAGAACTTCGTACACGCTATCCCAACCCTTTGTATCCATTTATTGCTAAGTACGCCTTTTAGTCTTTTTTGCTTTCCATCACGTGATGGATACAAATAAGGATCCATGCTCCTCAACTGATCTCCTCTATGTGCAGGCATAGATGGCATGATACTCTTTCTCTGCCTCTGGGAGCCTCCCCCTCCTTCCCTCATGCTACTACTACGTGCACGACCGAACTCAACTCCTCCTCTTTTACGTCTAGTCCCAGATCCCCCTTACATCAAACTGAGAATGCCGTACTGATACAGAATGGCGCCTCAAGTCATCCATCTGCATGGTCTCCATACTCTGACGTCGAGCAAACTCTATCTGCTCTCTCTCCCACTGCTCCATATCATCATCACTATCAATGTCACCACTCCTACCAATACTGGACCCACGGCCGAATATAGCTTCCTCATTTAAAGTATCTAACAAATTCTCCTTATCTCTCAATGTCTTCTCCTTATCGGCCGAGTTGACTCGGTATCGGCCTGGGCGAGTCGATACCGAGTACCGATTACAAAATAATTTAAGTCTCGGCGAGACCGAGACGTCGCGCCCGAGAACAGTAACAGGGGCTTAAAAAGCCCCTGACGAACTCGGGACGCCATTTTTGGTAGTCCCGAGCTCGTTTCTCCCACTAGAAAGCTCCATTCCCTAAATCCTTGCACCCCCCTCCATTTTTTGAGCTCATCTACAATCCTATAACAACAAAAACGCAAATCAAGCCTTCGTTGTTGCAGATCTGAAGATTTGGAGGAAAGTTGACAGATTTTTGGAGATTTGCGAGAAAGGTGATTTCTTCTTCTATGATTCGTTTTAATTCATTCTTTTTGTCTTAAAATCATCTTAGAAGCTAGTAGAGACTATTAGATTCAAAGTTTTTGCGAAAAACACTTGGATTTGTGACAAATCAAAGGGTGAAAATTAGGGGTTTTTACTATTCCGAAAATTTTTGAAAATTTCTTTTTTTTTTTTCCTCCACATGTATTCACTTCATAAACACGTAAATAACTTCATATGAACTTGTATGTCATTCCGTTAATTTTACAAAAATAAAATTATATTATTTATTATATTAATTGATTTAATAAGAATAAATTATACTTATATTTAACATATTTGTGTAATTATATTATTGATTTTTCACAAACAACTATAGTTTGTTTCTTAAGTATGTATTTATATTTTTTAAGTTATTTCTGTTTTTAAAAATCCATACTTTGTTTGATAAAGTATATTTTATATTTTATTTTTAAGTTAATTGTTATCTATTGTATTATCTTATTTAATAATTAATGTCTAATTATCTATAAACTATATATTGTTTGTAACTTTGTATGATTGATTTTATATTCTAATCTGTATCATTTTTATTAGGTATAATCAATTAATCATGCCACGTGATCGTGATGTTGGGTGGCAACATGGCACGATTATTGGAGGTAATGCGAGACATGTTATGTGCAACTATTGTGGAAGAGATATGTGGGGAGGTGTGACTAGATTGAAGGAGCACTTAGCACATAAAAAGGGTGACGTAGCTGGGTGTGCAAAAGTCTCAGATGAGATAATGCGGGCGATGCAGCAACATTTGAGGACTGAGAAAAGTAAGAAGGAGAAGACATTGAGGGATAAGGAGAATTTGTTAGATACTTTAAATGAAGAAGCTATATTCGGCCGTGGGTCCAGTATTGGTATGAGTGGTGACATTGATAGTGATGATGACATGGAGCAGTGGGAGAGAGAGCAGATAGAGTTTGCTCGACGTCAGAGTATGGAAACTATGCAGACGGATGACTTGAGGCGTCATTCTGTATCAGTACGGTCTTCTCAGTTTGATGTAGGGGGGATCTGGGACTGGACGTAAATGAGGAGGAGTTGAGTTCGGTCGTGCACGTAGTAGTAGCACGAGGGAGGGAGGGGGAGGCTCCCAGAGGCAGAGAGAGAGTACCATGCCATCTATGCCTGCACATAGAGGAGATCAGTTGAGGAGCATGGATCCTTATTTGTATCCATCACGTGATGGAAAGCAAAAAAGACTAAAAGACGTATTTAGCACAAAATGGATACAAAGGGTTGGGAGAGCGTGTACGAAGTTCTTTACATATAATGCCATTCCTTTCAATGCCGCTAGCACTCCATATTTCCAGAGTATGCTTGGTGTTGTTGCACAAGCAGGGCCTGGTGTTAGGGGGCCCACACCAGTACAGATGAGTGGAAAGTATCTGAAGGAGGAGGTTGGTGAAATCAATGAATATATAAATGAACAGAAAAGAAAATGGAAGACTTGGGGAGTTACGATTATGTGTGATGGTTGGTCATCACGTACTCGAGCGAACATAATAAATTTTCTCGTGTATTGTGATCGAAACATGATGTTTATGAAGAGTATAGACGTGTCAAACGAGAAAAAGACAAAATAATTTATATTTCAGTTAATGGATAATATGGTTGAAGAAGTAGGGGAGGAGAATGTTGTTCAGGTATATTTCATTTAATTGTCTTTACAATTCATTACAAATTGCTAAATTGATATTTTGATAACATAATAAATGTGTATTTCGCTCCTGATTTCTAATAGGTTGTCAGTGATAATGAATCTTCCTATAAATCAGCTGGAAAATTATTGATGGAGAAGAGGAAGCATTTGTATTGGACTCCATGTGCTGCCCATACCATTGACTTGATGTTGGAGGACATTGCAAAAGTGGACAAGGTTGCAGAAGGACTTGTGCTAGGGAAGAAGATAACCTCCTTCATCTACAATAGTGCAAGGTTGGTTAATTTAATGAAAGCAAAGTTCACTGAGGGCCGAGAGTTGTTGAGACATGGGATTACAAGATTTTGTACAGAGTACATAGCTATGGAGTCTCTTTATCGGTATCGAAAGAATTTGAAGTAGTTATTTGTATCTGATGAATGTCATGATGTTGAGAAATCTATGTGCCCAACAAAGGCGAAAAGGGCTGAGGCAAAGGAAGTTGTTGACATTGTCTTACAGAAGGAAAGTTGGAAGAAGATTGAATTTGCAGTTCACGTCATGGAGCCATTAGCAAAAGTTTTGAAATTAGTGGATCAAGACAAGAAGCCAACCATGCCCATCTTATACGAAGCGATCGATAGAGCCAAATTGGCATTGCAAAATTCAGTGAAACATTATAAAACTTTTTGGAAGATCATTGATAACAGATGGGACAATCAATTGCATCAGGATATCCACGTTGCAGGTATTATTTGTTGTTAACTTTATTCCAATATTTAATAAGACATTATATTACTATAATGTCTAATAGTAATAGACTAATACTGTATTCATATGAAATATGAATTTTTTGTATACGCAGCATACTTCCTTAATCCGGCTTTTCAGTATAAATACGACATGACTGCACACCAAGAGATTAGGGAAGGCTTAATGCGCGTGATTGAGAGATTGGAGCAAGACATGAATCGAGCAGCAAAAGCCGAGAATGAGGTATTATTTGTTGTTAACATCTTATCAAAAGATTACAAATTTGCATGATGGCCACAACGTTCAATTATTGATTTAATAGATTAGAGATTATGAAGATGCAGTCGGACGCTTTGGGGATGCCATAGTTGTCAACCAATGAGAAAGAGACCTTCCATGTAAGTGCGGGGAGTGGGGGACTCTAATGAATCCAATGAATCTTATTGTATTTACTATCACTTATATTTATAATTTATATGTGTATTTTGATATTTGTAGGTTCTTGGTGGAATAACTACGGCTCACAAGCACCCCACTTGAGATCAATTGCATTAAAAGTATTAAGTGCGGTGTGCTCTTCATCTGGATGTGAGCGTAATTGGAAAACGTTTCAAACAATCCACACTAAAGCTCGAAACCGGTTGAAGGCGAAGAAATTACATGAACTAGTGTTTGTGCACTATAATTTGAGATTGAAGGTGCGAAATCTACAGATGAGAGATCATGATGATGCATACTACAATCCAGTAGACCTGAATGTGATTTTTGAGGAGGATGATGTGCTTGATGAGTGGACAAGGGAACAAGAAGTTGTACTGTTGGATAATGTACAAAATGATTGGATCCAGTCAGATGATGAGGGAAACAGAGATCGGCGTCGATCTGATGCCATTTCAGTTGATAGCGATGCTGAGGAGCATGAGGATGCAGCACGTACTAGACAGATAGATGATGAGCATGACTTAGGCTCTGGTACCAGTAGTGGCAGTGCTGCTAGTGCAGGAGGAGGATCCACATCTCCATCTGATGATGGTAATGGAGGTGGTGGTGGTGATGGTGGTGCTAGTGAGCGTGTACCTTTGACTGTGGAGGAGGCAGATGCATATCGAGCGGCATAGCACCACGTGCCATATCAACGACGCGGACGTGATTCTCGTTCACATAGTCAGAGTCAAAGGGATAAGGGGAAGTCTGTATGGCGTGATAGTGATGAGACCTTGCCACCTGACAGTTATCCTCATGATGAGTTGCAACATAGGTTTGGCAGTTTGGGCTTTGGAGATTATCCAGGGTCGGCACATCATCCTCCATATGCACATGACTATCCACAGTTTTATCCGTATGGACCAGGACCGTATCCTCCATTGCAGCCGCAACCATCGTTAGACTCCAGTGGTAGTGCAGTTAGATATTATGATCATCAGGGAGGAGATTATCCATATGGATCAGGGTCACATCATCCTCATTCTAGCAGTAGTTCCGGGGTCTGCACTTCAGGATATTATGATTATACAGAGTCGGTCGAGTCCGGACATCCACAGGGAGAGGAGTTTGTGTCATTTTTTTCCCAGAGAGTGGGTCAAATCCAGTTCATTATACATATCAACAAAAAGATGCTGATGAAAGCGGAGAAGGGGGTGGTGACTCAGCCAGTAGTTGGTGGGGATGGTGATGAGGTTAGTCATAACTTTTTTTTGGATATGTTGTTTAGTATGTTTACATGTTTATTCCAAGTTTCCAAAATTATGTTAAATGTTGACAACTTAAAAATATAAGTCTTAGATTTTTATATGACATTTAATGATTAAATAGTTCATCACTGATTCGTTTTGTATTTTATATGTCATTTCTAAAGCATATGTTGATAATTTTAACTCCTATTACCCATGTATAGTTTTAGATTAATTTTTAATATTTTTCTGCATTTTTCAGATTTTTTAATTAATTTTCTCGAATTAATTGGGCAACTCGCCCTAACTCGGTATCGCCCTCGGGCGATACCGAGTCCGAGTTCGAGATTTAAAAGCTTGCTCAAATGTTGTTGCATCGCCCGCATTATCTCATCTGAGACTTTTGTACACCCAACTACGTCACCCTTCTTATGTGCTAAGTGCTCCTTTAGTCTAGTCACACCTGCCCACATATCTCGTCCACAGTAGTTGCACATAACATGTCTCGAATTACCTCCAATAATCGTGCCATGTTGCCACCCAACATCACGATCACGTGGCATGATTAAACTTAATAAAAATGATACAGATTAGAATATAATATCAATCATACAAACAATGTATAGTTTATAGATAATTAGACATTAATTATTAAATAAGATAATACAATAGCTAACAATTAACTTAAAAATAAAGTATAGAATATACTTTATCAAACAAAGTATGGATTTTTAAAACCAGAAATAGCTTAAAAATATAAATACATACTTAAGAAACAAACTATAGTTATTTGTGAAAATTTAATAATATAATTACACAAATATGTTAAATATAAGTATAATTTATTCTTATTAAATCAATTAATACAATAAATAATATAATTTTATTTTTGCAAAATTAACGGAATGACATACAAGTTCATATGAAGTGATTTACGTGTCTATGAAGTGAATACATGTAGAGGAAAACAAAAAAAAAGAAATTTTAAAAAATTTCGGAATAGTAAAAACCCCCAATTTTCACCCTCTGATTTGTCACCAATCCAAGTGTTTTTAGCAAAAACTTTGAATCTAATAGTCTCTATTAGGTTCTGAGATGATTTTAAGACAAAAAGAATGAGTTAAAACGAATTGAAGAAGAAGAAATCACCTTTATCGCAAATCTCCAAAAATCTGTCAACTTTCCTCCAAATCTTCAGATCTGCAACAATGAAGGCCTGATTTGCGTTTTGGTTGTTATAGGATTGTAGAATAGGTCAAGAAATGGAGGGGGGTTGCAAGGATTTGAAGGTTGGAGATTTCTAGAAGGAGATACGAGCTCGGGACTGCCAAAAATGGCGTCCTGAGTTCGTCAGGGGCCTTTTAAGCCCCTGTCGCGAGTTCTCGCCCGCGATGTCTCGGTGAGGCCGAGACGTCTCGGTCTCAGCGAGAACTCGCCGCGACTTATGTTTTTTAAACATCGGGACTTGGTATCGACTCGCCCAGAGCCGATACCGAGTCAACTCGGCCGATACTACTCGGTATCGGCTGAGTTTTAAAACGTTGGGTTTAGGACTATTTTCAAACCCTTTCTAAGTCAATTTTCCCACTGCTATCTCCATTTTCCATGATTCCCCTTTTATCAAAACCATTTTAGGATTCATTTCAAAACTGTATTTCGTTGTCCATGGGGATAAATTTTTTTTTTTTCAGTTATATATCTTTATGCACGTTTATTTTTCATCTTATATATAAAGCAACGTGTTTCTTTTTCATCTTTTATATAAAGTAACGTGGTAATATTTTTCTTTTAAGGTTCAATGAAGCATATCTTAAAGATTATGACACTGCTTGTTGCTGTTTCTGCCTTTTGGATTGGTCTCCTGGAGATCTCAGTCATCCCACGTAGCTACACTTGGTTGGTAAGTTGTCACATTTGATTTTCTATGCCCTAGATTCAGCTAATTCTTTTTTTGACATGCCTAGGCTTTTGGTGTAAAATTTTGTCTCCTTGTTTTCTTCCAGCTACCTGTATACTTCATAGTGTCACTAGGATGCTATGGCCTTTTAATGGTTGGAGTTGGTTTGATGCAATTTCCTACATGTCCTCAAGAAGCAAGGCTGCTACAACAGGTTCTTAATCTCTGTCCTCACGTTTCAGTACTTTCATTTTTTTTTCTACTCTTTCAATGCAAGTATAACAATCATGAAGGGGAAAGGTTGATATTGATTTCTAAATTTGGAATCACAAGATAATTGAAATGCATGAAGGAATTTTTACCCATATTTTGTTCATACCTCTACTATGTCATAATACTTGATTGAGTACTCCATGCAATTTGTACTTCGGTTGAACGTTTTATGAAATTTTCTGTGAAGACATTGAATCAGAGCTGGATGGATTCAATGGGGAGGTTATTCTAGAGATTTACATGGCATGTACTTTTTGCTTATGCTTTAATAAGATTCTATATGATCATTGTTAGACCAGCAATGATTTATGAAGCTGAATGTTTGGTGACTAGGAAGCAACACTCCAAATGAACTGGCGATGCATGTATCCAATGCATGGTAACGGACATATTAAAGATAACTCTTACATTGAAGGCTTCTTCTATTTGCTAATGGCAGTTGTCTTTTTTTTTTATTGATTGGTAATAAAGAGAGATATATTAAATAAAATGGAAGTCAAGAAGAAATACATGTACACCAAGAGTGCACAGGAAAGAGGAGGAGATTAGGCATTACAAATCCCTGAAATTTTGATGCATTAGAACATCCTGCAGGTTTAGCTTCTTGCATGAATCCTTACTTGATGACCAAAAAAGTATACAGCTAAGTGTATAATGGAATGGCAGTTGTCTTATTAATTGCTTGTTCGGATGCAGTAGTAAAAGTTGATAATTGGTCTGGTAATCTAAGAAAATTATGGGAGTCCAAAGACCAAATGGAAAAATAAAAATAAAAGCTAGGAAATGGTTGAGGTGAAAGTAATTATTTTTTCATTATTGCTGAAGTAATTCATTCATTGTAGCAGTAATGTCAAAATAGAATGTGAAAAAACGACCATTGTCATTTGAAAAATGAAGAGAAACCTTGATCTTATATCTTCAAAAATTGAAAATTACAATGAATTCATATTAATCTGTAAGTCCATGTTCAGTTGTTAGTACCTTACCTCATATCATGTGATGTTGTAAAGTACAAGATGGTATAATCTTAAAATAGAAAAAAAAAATGATATGAAGCACCCATCTTGTAATACATAATTCCATTTATTAGTTTTCCGGAAATGCATAGCAATGCTACTTACCTGTCAGTATTTAGAATATGAATACGTTTTAATTCTTAGAGACTCAATATGCGTGATCTTATCCTTTCAATTTGACAAAATGAAAGCTATGGCCTCTATTGGTGCTCTCTTGTACTATTTTTCGCGATCTCCTCTCTTTAAATATACTTCTTTCATTACCAATAAAAAAAAATAGCTATGAAGAAATCAGAAGAATGAAAAGATAAGAAATTAATATGAAAATGTGTATTTAACTAAAAATATCTGTGAAATCTGAAAGATAGGTTGATTAGTGTTGTTGACACGTCATTTTAAAAAAAAAAATAATATAATAATAAAAAAATGGAGAAACGTGGGTTGTTGTGGGAAGTTAGAAAACTTCCCACACAAAACCCTTGTTGTTGTACATGGGGGTAGTTGAGAAACTACCCCACTCCCTATAAGAAGGGGATGAATCTCAGGAGATGGAGGACGGAGAGTTGCAGAAGGATTTGGGTGAAAAGATTGAGAAGAATAGAAGGAGATAAAGAAAGAAGAATATCCAAGGAGAATCTACGGTAAGATATGCATAGAATTTTCCTTGTTTCTTCCCTAAAATCTCTCCAAATCCTCACGTCAAAGTGCCTAAAGAGATAATGAGATAAAGATCCCCTGGTTGTTGGAGGACCCATCTCATCTCTATCTACAGTTCTAGATTCCGACAGTCTTCGTCCAACAAATCACCTAAAAAAGGTGTTATATCATCTCCCTGTAGGGTTTGAAACCCAGAAAAAGGAGTTTTAGATATGCAGAGACTCATCCAACATATCAAAAATGGTTTAGAAGCAGAATAAAGGGGCAAAAACGCATCTGAGGCACCATGGCAGCACTCAGGCATGATTTTCCGGCAAAATTGGCGATTTTCTGGCGAGTTTCCAGCCAAAAAGGGCCTGGCAAGGGCGTCTGGAGCACCATGGGCTGCGCCCAGGTGCGAGATCGGCACACGTGCGCCGCACCTGTGCGTGGGCCCAATGCGCCTGGGCTCAAGCCGGGCGCGCGCGTGCATCTCGTGCCTGGTCCAAGGCTACGGGCCCAAAGGAAAAAAAAAGGGCACGGGCCCTGAAATTAGGCCCCTGCGCGCAACTCTAAAGCGCGCAGGCCAAGCTAGCCCGTGCACTCTTTCGGCCCAAAGCGCTCGGGCCCAACCAAAAAAAAAAGAAGAAAGAAAAGGGTACTGGGCTGCCCAGCAGGCCCGCGCGTGCAAGCTCAAAGCGCGCTGGCCAACGATGCTTACCCGCGCCCATTCCGACCCGTTTCGGCCAGATCCGTGGGTTCAGAACTGGTCCGCCTGTCCAATCTGACCCGGGTTCCCATATTTTTGGGTTTTTCAAGCAAAATTTAACCTGGAAAATTCCAGAAAAATTCCCAAAAATCCTTGAAGCCTTCTGGAACCCAAATCCACCTAAGTTGCACCCAAAGCATTGGTGGAAAAAACAAATACCCATCATTCCTTCATTAAAAGTGGTTCAAAGTGTTCTAAATTAGACCGACCTCTTTTTCAATTGAACCAAAGTCCTCAATTGGACCAATCCTTTTGCAATTGAACCAAAGCCTTTCAAATCAAACCCAAATATTCCAATTTGAACTAAAAGAGTTCCAAATTGAACAAAAAATTTTCAAACTAAACCAAAGCCCCCATATTTAATTGGACTGGAATCGTCCTAAAACTAAATTGGACCGGAATTGTCTTTTAAACTAAATTGGACCGAAATCGTCCTAAAACTAAATTGGACTGGAATCGTCCTAAAACTAAATCGGACCAGAATCGTCCTAAAGCTAAATTGTATAATTCATGGCATTAAGCCAAACCAAGCCTTGTATAAACCAAACAACTAAAACCGGTTCCCATATAACCTATACTTCCAAATAAACCTAATTCAAACTGTTTATTCTATGGTTCAAATTCCTAAATCAAACCAAAACCAAACCGGATCTTTATGGTCCAAACAATTGAAACCAAATCAAACCGTTTCCTCTATGGTTCAAACCAAACCTAAACTGGATCCTTTTGACCCAAACCAAATTCAAATTCAAATTCAAAACCCATTTGAACTACGATATGGTTTGATCCCAAATACTTGGGTACGTAGGCAGCCCGAAATAAAAACGGGTCCAGCTGCAAATAAAAATAAACCAACCCAATTCCCATTAGTAGACTTTGAGAGTTAGAATCAAAGGGTGTTCCTATAGCCTAGGATGTAATTAATGATCAACGATCTTGAGTGGGTCCGTACCCCATGAAATAAAAACCCTTATCAAGGGGTGAAATCGTGTTTGATCAGAAATGATTAAGATTCAAATTTTTGGTCAACAAGTGTAATTGGCATGATATTCATATCTCATTCACTCTAAGCTTATTGGGGGTCCATTTTCATGATTTCCAACATATTCAGGGAGTCCTTTTTATTACATTAAAATTTCTATCAGCAACCACATTGGCATAGAAGCAAGCACCGTGATAATGAAAGTTTGCAAAGAAATAAAGGAGAGTAAAACAAAATATGCAACCAAATTTTGTGTGGTTGCATATTTTTTAATATTGAGTCTATGTTCTATAATAAGCTTCACTATCTCCCTTTCTATTGCATTGAGAGGAGAGGTTCTGATTTTGTTGACATAGCACAGAGTTCAGGAATGTTTAAAGGTTTTCATGTTGGCTCAGAAGCCTTTTTTGTTGCCCACTGGTAGTTTTCAGATCACATGATAGCTTTGGTAGAGGTAGATCCAATGTTTTAAGAAGCCTAAATGCATACTGCATACCTTTGAGATGATATAAAGGTTAAGAGTGGATTTGCAAAAGATTACAGTTTCAGGGTTGAATTTGAGGGAGGAAGAGGTAAGGGATTTGCCTGTCATTTTAGGGTGTTTGGTTGGTACCTGGCTCATGTCTTATTTAGGTCTTCCACTAGGAGGTTTGAGGTTCCTGAATGAAACTGGAATTTTCAGAACCAGTTATTGAAAGAATAGAGAGTCTTTTGGCAACTTGGAGAAATAACTGTCTCACTTTTGTTGGGAGGATCACACTAACCAATCGGCATTAGCTAACCTCCCTGTGTATTTCCTTCTGGTCTTACGAATGCCTAAAAAGTGGTAAGAATTTTTGAGAAGTTACAAAGATACTTTTCGTGCGAATGGGCAGGGCACAGGTAGGATCACCTTATACAGTGGCAGATAATGTGAAAGGTGAGGCAGAAAGGAGGGATCAATGTAGGAAATTTCATTGCCAAAAAAATAAGCTATATTGGTCAAGTAGCTGTGGAGATTCAGCAATGAAAGACATAGATTGGTGCATAAAGTCATTTTCAGTAAATATCAATATAGGAAGTGTCAGAACCCCAATTTTGGGGGTTTAATTTGCAAAAACAGAGAGAGGAACCTTTTGAAATAAAAATTGGAAAACAGGGGAGGAAGTGAAAATTTAAAATTTAATTTTTAATCCCTGAACTGTTTAAAATACCAAGAAAGGATTTAAATCCTTTAAATTTACAAAAGTTTGCCCCAATCATTCCACGAACGAAAACTTGCTGTTTTCGTTCGTGGGTTGCCATTTTTCAACCCAAAATCAGTGGGAATCATCTAGAAATGATTCCCACGTTTTCAAAAGGAAGATTGAAAGAAAAATAGAAGGGGTTTTCGAATCAGAAAGGAAATTTTTCAGTTTAGAAACTCGCGATCGACCGTTGGACAGTCGATCAAACCAGAAAATTCTATGGGGGTTCTCGATCCTTCTTCTTTCCTTCTTAGATGGTTAGGAAGTTTCCATTTAGCTGAAGCCCTCTCCCTTTCTCTAGTTGGACCGTGAACCATCAACCGAAATCAAGGGGATTTCTTTCGTTTCCAAAGGAGGAACTGTGGGGTAATTTCCGAAGCTTTCCCTTTTCTCTCGATCTCGGCTGGGATCAAGGAGCTTCTATAAAACAGAAGCTTCTACCATTGTGAAAGGACCCTTGATCGATTCTGAGAAAAATTTTCGGAAACCCTCTCGCAACCTATCTCTCTGTCGAAATCTCCACTGGTGTGATTTCTCTTGCCACTGCAAAACCTTGGATCTGCGGTGAACTCCCGAAGCTCCAGACAGGAAACTTTTCTCTGTCGCAACTCCCTATTTGCAACGACCTCACTCCGACTTCCTCCTGTCTCTCACGCAATATTGCTGTTGCTTCCATCCAATCGGCCTGTTCCAGTTTCTCACCAGACTTTCTACCGCAGGCTCTTCCACTCATCTATCCAGGTAAGAGGATAAGTCCCTTTAATCTTTTGTATGCCGGAAACCCGAATGGGAGAGAAGTAGTTTCTGCATTTTCTGTTTTCAGTAAATCTGGATAACTTTTGTATTGAGGTTTTGAATGGATGTATGCAAATAACATGACTATATTGACTTTCAAATTGATTGTCACATTCTGTGTAATGCATTTAGGGTGATTGATTTTTTTAGTTCGTTTCAGTAAGGTTTCATGATTTTCGTAGATTAAATATGCTGCTGGTTGCATCAACCTAACAATTACACTGAACAGACAGTACCACTATTTTAAAAATAAGATGAGTCCATAAAAGATTTCATAGTTAGAGTGTATGTTAATTCCTTGTTTTGTATAGTTCTGCCATTATAAAATAGATTCAGTTGTATGTGCATAGTTCCATCAGTTTCAAATTACCCATTTCGGTAATCCTACTTCAATACTTTAAAGTTTAGGTGTCTTCTTAGAAATAAAAACTAAAAACTAATTAGAATCTTATATTTTAGAAAATCTGAATTTAACATTTTATTTGTAGAAATTTAAAGTTTAGGAATTTTGTGTATATAGGATTTTAGCAAACTTAGAAATGTTGCATTTTCAGGATTTGTAAATATTAGCCAATTTAGAAACATATAGAAGATTAAAAATCTTTCCTTTTAGAAATCTGTAAAATTTTAGAAATAATTTTCTTGTACCAAATCTAAGAAATTTAGAAATGTTTCTTTTTAGGATTTGTATTAGGAACTTTTTTTTTTTTTTGGTATACTTAATTTAAAAGCATTCCTTTTTATTAGACTAGAAATCTGTAAAATATTAAAATTTTGGAAACAAATTCTCTTGTATAAAATCTAATAAATTTAGAAATATTTCCATCTTAGGATTCGTATATTATTAAATTTAGAAACATGTATAAACTTAGAAATTTTCCTTTTTAGAACATTAGAAACTTTCCTTGTTAAATATTTAGAAATAATTACCTTGTATAAATTTTAACAAACTTAGAAATTTTCTTCTTTTAGATTTGTATATTATCAAACTCAGGAACATTTAGAAAATTAGAAATTTCCCTTTGTAGAAAATTAGAAACTTTCCTTTAAGTAAATTTAAAAACTTTCCTTTTTAATATATAAAAATTTGTAAAATTTTAGAAATAATTCTCTTGTATAAAATCTAAGAAATTTAGAAATATTTCCTTTTTTAGGATTTGTATATTAATAAATTTAGAAACCCTTAGAAGTTTAGAAACCTTCCTTTTTTTTAGAACCCTCTTTTATAAATTTGTAAAGATCATTTTTTTTAGAAATATTTCACTTGTATCAAATTTAGCAAACTTAGGAACTTTCCTTAATATTTGTAAATATTTATAATTATAAATAAATAATTTCTTTTCAGGGTGAAATCTAGATAAGGTAACTGGTTCATTGAACCAGAGGTGGTTGGGTGCCTAACACCTTCCCAACCACTTAATTGAACCCCCTAACCCAGAAATCTGGTTGAACCAAATTTGAAACTCCCATGAGATTAATTATTTCTCTTAGTGTCCATCCACACTTGAAATTGAACCATGGATGGTGGCGACTCTATTGACCCGAACCGACCCCCACGGGCCGTGTTCTCACAGGAAGTATCTTCACTATAAAATCAGCTCTGTTGGTTAAGTGACTGGAGATTTAGCAATAAAAGACATAGTTTGTCGCACAAAGTCATTGTTAGTAAATACGGCCTTGTACCTTGCAAATGGAATGCTAACAATAGAGCGCATGCATGTAAAATTTGGCTAATTAGCCCTTCCAAAGGGGTAGTGGCATTAGTTTCTGAATTCTATACCCAGGTCTGTTTTTTGTGTGGGATCTAGATCAATTTATTTGCCTTTGGCATGACCTTGGTGCAGAAATAGTGTCCTAACATCCATTTTTCCTGGAGTATTTTGTTTAGCTAGGTTCCCGAATACCTTTGTCAACAAGGTGATCTCTTGGCCCTCTTAGTCTACTGAGGAATCTACCTCTTACGAGGGACCCACGTCCTATGGAAGTATTGGAGCTAGTATCCTTGTTCGATGCACTCCAGCATGCTTTCATTGATGCACACTGTTCTGGTAAGCTTATTTGGAATCTAGACCCTTCTGGTTCCTCTTCCTGCCTATATTTCTTTCATTTGTACTGCGAGGATAAATCTGACCCAATTTCTCTGTAGTTCTTATAAAAAACCTGCTATCCCACCAAAAATTAAGGCTTTGGTGTGGATGGCGATAATGAATAAATCAATACAGTTGATCACCTACAAAAGAGAAGGAATCGGGTCATTATATCCCAATGTTTGTATGCTATGCATGTATCAAAGTGAAACTATAGATGATATCTTTATCCAGTGCAGGATAGCGCGAGACATTTGGATCCATTTCTTATCATATGTTAAGATATGTTGCGTGTTGCTGCTTACACTAGTGGATTTGAATAATCAGTGGACATGCTTTGGGCTTGAGGGAGGGGACTCACCCTCTATCGGGTGCTTTTCCATGTTGCACTGGCATATTGAGATGGAGAGGAACAAAAGAAGTTTTGTTGATGTTAAAACATTTACAGTGCCTGTGATTGAAAGCATAATGGCAATGGCATCAACATCTTCTTCAGTAGTGGGTTATGTGGAGTTCAAGGCTGTATCAGTGACGGATGTGAATAGGTTTTGGGAAGAGGTCTTGCTTTCTTCACCAGCTCATACCATGGCGGGGATGCAATGGGAATCACCATATGATGGTGTGATCAAGCTCAAATTGAATGGATATACCTTGGTAAATCAGATGTGGAGGAGCTTTTCGAAACCGTGAAGGGTGGATGGTCCATGCTTACTGTGGCCCGATGGTAGAAGGCTGCTAACAGGTTTGAAAGGGGCACATTAGGATAGCTTTGAGAACATGGAGGTAGAAGGAGAAGTTGCTGTCTGTTCTAGCGGTCAAAGTTTTAGGATGTCACTCCTGACACCTACTTTCAAGCTCTCCCCCACCCCATTCGACACCCCCAAGCTATGGTGTCTCCCTTACCTTGAAAAAGAAAAAAAAAAGGAATAAATGTTTTGTTTGGGGGGGGGGGGGGGGGGGGGGGGGGGGGGTGGTAGAAGGGAGACAGCAACTATTGTTAGATTGGATGGGTGGGGAGGAGACATGTTCTTGGTAGCTGCAACATTGGCTACATCATATGATAAATCAACAGCTATTGAGTTTAATGCTTCGTTCAACAATCTTCTTCATAGAGCTAATGAATTGAAAGACAGGTTGGCCAAGGCAGGAAGCTAAATCAATAGCTATTGAGTTGAATGCTTTGTTCAACAATCCCTTTCATAGAGCTAATGAATTGAAAGACAGGTTAGCCAAGGCAGGAGCTACAAGATAATAATTCCGTTTTTTTTTTTTTTGGGTATTCCATGAATGAAGGAAGGAGTTAGCATTGGGATTCTAGTTGTATAAATAAATTGTTAATGTAGTTTCTTAGAGCTATTGAATTGAAAGACAGGTTGGCCAAGGCAGTATCTACAAGATAAGAATTCTTTTTTTGGTATTCCATCAATGAAGGAAGGAATTAGCATTGGGATTCTTGTTGTATAGTATCTTGTTAATGTAGTTTCCTGAATTTTGCTGTTTGTGGTTGGTTTTAGGACTTAAAACCTCCTAAAACCATCCGCACCACCTGCACATTCTTTTACTATCTTAATCTACACACTTCATTACCGATTAAAAAAAAAAAGGAGAGAGTGAAGCTTCACACATTATATCATTACATGGCTATGTTTATTATGCAACATGTAGATGTAGTCATTTTTGTGCATTCAATAGTGGTATCGTGGGATACAAGTGAAGTAGCACGAAGATGTACCTTTGCATTGAATTAATATATAAAAGTGCTTTTGAATATGCAAGGACTTGAATTCTTCTGAGCAAATGAATGTTTGCAATGTGAATGGCACTTTGATTGTTACTTGTCATTGTGGTAGTTTTAATAATGAAACCTAGCATTCAAAATGTTCCTTTTAGTTATATCAATAAGTTTTTGAGGATGTGGCAAGTGTTTGCTCTACATGCTATCTCTAGATTATTGCACAACAACCTTTAGTTATACTCAATGTCGTGTATACAACTTTGGAAAAGATCGGAAGAAAGAACTAGATTTAGTCAATTATAATTCTTTGTTTTTTTTATCTTTGCAATTTATTGAAGAAGCTAGAGATAATTTGTGTGCTTGTCTTCCTATATCTTGAAAGCAATCCTGGTTTCTATAATGTTGAAATCAGGACAGATTTTGGTGTACTTGAAATGGTATATGGATAGAAGCCAGAGCAACTATGCAACAGTAGAGACCTGTGAGTTTGTAGTTTTAAATATTATTGATGCCTTAAAATATAAAAATTGAAATGTTATGCAACTGAAGATAGATGTCATATTAACAAAAGCCATGACTTTTATGTCTGTAATGGAATGAATTTGTCTTTCTGTTTTAAGGTATTATGCAATGTGATGGATCACTAGCGGGCATTTGTCGATAGGCCTAAATATAAGAATCGTAGAATGGGGGTTATGGGTTTTGGGGGAAGATATTTATATCCTATCATTCTCTACTGATGGTGGGATAATCATGAATCTATCATATGATACAGTCCTATGGCTTAATGATCATGACTCATGTGATCCATAGCTCTAGGAAGATGGCTGTGTAAGCAAGTACCAAATGTTGATTGTCCGTGTTATGTAGTAGAAGACAAACCTAAGTGCCCACATTTAACATGGAGCCAAAGCTATATGATCCTCTGCTGCTATATACTTCTTTCTCTTTTGTTTACATTGATAGTGGCGCTCTAAAGGCTTGATCCTCTGAGACTATGTGGAGGGGCCTCCACCTTGTTCATTATCATATGTAGCATGTTGTTACTGTGACTACCCAATGAAATGCTCATAAGGCTTCTGAGATCCATTACCACTATAGCTAGGTTTGTCCCTGCTCCTAATCATCATCATCCTCATCAAGATTTATTGTGCCGTTTCGTCAAAATTTTGCTGGCATGTTGTCATGCCATTAGATCTTTCAAGTTGCTATTTAGAAAAATAAAAAAAAATTGAAAAATTATAAAATCCAAACAGTTGAATAAAATAATTACAAAAACAATATTTTTAGCTCTGTATGAAATCTGTAAAATATGCATTTATATAAAGATATAAACTTTAAAGTATTTATACTAATGTAAATGTAAATATAACTAAATATATCTTTATATCCACATAAATATACTTATATAAAGATAAAAAGGAGGTGGAGCCTTTGCGAATCCCCCACACACAAACCCACCCCCACCTCCACCCCCACAACCAAAAAAAAAGGGAAAAAAAAGGAAAAGAAAAAGAAACTCAATTTATTTTTAAGATTAATGATGCCAACCAAATGAGACTCTCGTTTAAAAATTTTTATTTTTGTTTTAAAGATAAAAGAGGGCTGTGGCCTTCGTTGTCTTATTTAAATAGAAGAGGTTGACTGAATGGCACTTTCTTGATTGATTGGTCATGAGGAAGATAGGACAAGGGGATATGAGATCCCCATTGGAATCCAGCCGTTTCATAATCCATTTGGCATTGCATGCCATGATCGTCATCATTGCCACCACTACCACTAACACCATCAGAACTTGTCTTATAAATACTTAGTGTGCTCAATGTTGATTTCTCAAACTGTATAGAGATGGAAGATGTTCTTACCCACTTCCTTCTCTCCTCTTGCATGCTCTAACTTCCCATATCATAAGATGGAGGGACAATCCTCATAGTTTTATCAAATGAATCTTCTGTCCCATAATCTACTTCTTCCTCCATCACATTGTCAACACCAATCTCTATACTAGTTACAGCACTGTCAATATGCTCGTTGGGTCAACTACTGGGCTCATCCAACTTAGAGGACTTCCCTTGTTTTGTAGACGGTTAATCCTTGTCTGTGTCATTACTATGCACTCATCCAACAAATCCCTATTCATCACTGTATGCTCTTCCAACTTATCTCCATCTGCTGCATCCTCATCCACATATTATCATGATAAAATGTCTATAGCTTCTAATAAGCTAAACAATTCCGTTGCTTTTGTGTGGATGAGGACGAATGTACTCCAGTTCCTTTAATAGGTAGAAGTCACTAACGCATTGTTTGAGCAAGGATTCAAGTAGATATCTTTCAGAGTGTAGGGGCCATCCATGCCATATATGGACTATTACTCACTTGTAAAATTAATTGCTGAGTCTACTATGACATGAATCTTGAACAACTATTTCGAATTATCAATCTTATGCTAGGACATCCTATATGAACTTTGATAGATTGAGATGGAGATGCAAGATTCATGTTGCCGTCCCTAACTGGTCAAGGCAATTCGGCTTTAATTGATTTATTGAAGGATGAGACCTTTTATGGGTCTTTCTTGACCTCTGTTTTTTACATTTTCTTTTATATGTGAACCTCACATAAATTTTAAGCATTGGAATAATGTGACAAAATTTGGAGATTGCTGTTTATGAGGAACATTTTAGTCTAGACAACTTTGGACTAATTTCAGATTTTATTGTACAGGACATTGCTGAAGCCAAGGAATTTTTGAAGCCAAGAGGGATTGATGTGGGTTCTGATTGAAGTTTCATGGAATCGTTTTGCTCTGTCAGATTCAAGCATGTATCAACAAAGGAAAATTTTTTTACATTTTGATTAGAAGAGATAGTGCGCTGCAGAGCTTACGTTGACTCGAAGCACTAAATCAAGTGAGAATTGTAATTAAGCCCATAATTGATTTCGATCGAAACTGAGACATGGAATGGTCACAAGAAGAACTATGTAATCTTCTCTTTATTTTGAAGCAAGGGTCTTGTCTTAGGCTGATTGATCAACCGAATTCAATTTGAAATAGCCAAGTTGGTGAGGAGCCGTTGGAGTTGATGATGAAGAGCTACCGAAGCTTATTCATTCATAAATTGTAGTTCCTGCTGGAACTTGCAATTGGAGCTTTTGCTGTGCTGATTTAAATGTGGAACAGGCGAAATAGGGAATCATACTTCGGTTTATCAGACGAAGGATACCTCCCACGCATGTTAGAACCAAGTGCTATGTCTCAGGACTCAAAGGCCCCGTTTGAATAGCGGGAGAATACAAGAGATTGAATGAAAACATACTTTTCTCGCTTCCTAAGTGCGTTTGGATGATTAAGAAATTGTGGGACTCACAGTTTCTCAAGAATGAAAATGATAAAAATTGTCCCTTTTTGTTTCCTGCACCTAAGCATTGGATTCTACTTCGTGAGAAGTGAGATTTAAAGATTTGCGAAGTGAGATTTCAATAATACAGGGGAAATTGGTTTCAAGTGATAATTTTTTTAAATAATTTAGATTCAGTGGCCCAATTCTTGATAATTACAGAATAATAATATTTTTTTAAAATAAATGAGAATAAGTGTCATTTAAGTGATTTCACTTATTCTAACCATCATGAGATATTGACCTAATGCAAAATAAGTGGATTTATATTTTTATGGATAATAACATATATAGGCATATATGCGCAATGTACCAGTCCCATATTTCTAATCCTAAAGAACAAATCTCTATAACACAATTGTAATTGCCAGAAACTTACAAAGCCAATTTAATGGTTTTAATTAAAACTACAAGAAACACAAAAAATAAAAAATAAAAAATAAATTAAAAAATGGACAAACATTAAATACAAGGATGACAATGGCGCTAGTCTCTTCAATTAACTATCCAGTAAGCAATAAGAAAAAGGAAAAAATATATATATAAAAAAAACACTATCAATAGATATAGGTTGGCTACCCAAAGCCAAAGCCATGCATACGTGTGAGGGTAGAATTGGAAATTACATTCAGGATTTTAACAACTTTCTTGCTATCCAAACACAAAATTCTAGATTTTTAGTTAAAACTACTAAATTTTCTTATAACATCCAAACAATATCGAGAAAATTACTTTTCAATTTCCTTTACTTTACTTTTCTTTTACTTTATTTTCTCACTCTCTTTCTTGTATTCTCTCGACATCCAAACGAAGCCAAAGGAAATTCACAAGTTAGCGTTCTTTTTATTACTTGTAAAAGTTTCATGTGGGACCTACTTCAAAAGAAAAAAAACCACAACCATAAGATGCTCGATGTGGCCGGATTTAACGCCCACGGCATAAACCAGTGCAGTAAATTTTTCTTGGTATGAAAACTTTAACATTTAATTTATAACAACAGTGGTCCCCCCAATACAGTCACTATACAAAAAACTGGTTAGTAAATTGGGAGGTAAAAACTGGTTAGAAAATTGGGAGGTTTCCTAACCCAAAAACAAGAAAAGTAGTCAATTGCAAAATTGTCCAGGAGGTCAGTCACAAAAGATGCTTTCCACGTTTTCAGGCATGAAGCCTTCTTTTGTTACAATACTGTGGGAAAGCTTGAAGCCTTTTTTTTTTTTTTTTTCCGTTTTTGGAAACCAAAACTGAATATACCCAAAAAAATTTTCCGCATTAACCTACGAGATTCTTGTCCTGTTGCAGCAACCAAGCATTCCTTTTGTCTCCTTTTATCTGGCTCTTTTTTATCATAAGCCTTTCTCGTAGGGAAGACAAGGGGGTGGGTTCGGAGCTGGCTTTCATGAACCTGAACCCGTTCCTTGAGGATCTTGGCAATGGGGCAGGTTGGTGTTGACCCGGTTGGAGTGTAAAATGAAAAATAGTGGTTTTTTAAATAGAGTTTATGAGTGAAGAATATATTTAAACACATTAAAATGATACTTTAAGCTATTAAGGTCGGGGCCGGGTTAGGCTAAACATGAACGCACCCCTAACCCGATTTAAACAATTTACCAAACCCTAACCAATAGGATCCGGCGGATTACCCATTTAACCTGCTCCTTTTCCATTCCTACAATCTCGCCTATCAATTCTGCCTCTTCTGCATTTTTAACGTTCTGAAAAAAACCCAAAAAGCAAAAAGGTTCCCGAACTTTTTCATCTTCTCCCGAGCGTGTCTTGAGACGCGCCATCCGTTGATAAGAGTCATTTCTCAAGCCCCACTTCGTCTCCTTGGTTGGAGCAGTTTGCTTTCCCCTCAAATTCAAATTTCACACCCAAAACAAAAGGTGCTCGACGGTAGTCCCACTCTAGCGTTCGAGCACCTTTGCGAGAATCTTTCGTAACGAAGGGGAATGGATTGTGGGGAAACAGTGAATGAAAAGTCTTCAATGGAAGAAAAAGCTAGTAACTATTAAACCCATAAACCATCTGAAAATCAGCTTTCCTAAATCTTAACAAATTTGCTGAGCTCTTAACCGTATTTCCTCTTCCTCGGTCAGAACCTTGTCAGGCATGGCTTTCAGTGGATATTCTCATCCGAAGCCTTTGATCCTTGTCCTTCTGTTGCTGAAACCCTCTTCGTATCAATTATCTTTCAGTTTTTCCAGTTTTGATTCGAATAATCGTGACATCGAGTACGAGGGAGATGCCTTTCCTATCAACGGTACCATCAATTTTTTTTTGGTAACATCAACGGTACCATCAAACTCCCCACTGGGAACAATAGCTATGTTAATTGGGGTTCTGGCCGAGCAAAGTATAGAGAAGCAGTGCAAGTGGGGAACACGTCTACAGACTACCGGAACTCTCATTGATTTCAACACCAATTTTTCCTTTTTCGTAACAAGTAATAAAAGTTCAGGCGATGGGCTTGTGTTCTTCATTGCTGCAAATCGGTTCTTGCCTTCAAATTCTGTTGGTAAGTGCCTCGGTCTTATTGATTGTAAAAAATTGAACTCATCAACGAGTTCATTTATTGCATTAGAGTTTGATAACTACAAAAATAGCTGGGATCCCGATTATGATCACTTTGGGATTGACATCAACTCTCTTAGATCTGTTGCGACTGGTCCATGGTTCCCTAAATCGAGGCAGGTTAATGCTCAGATTCAGTACAATTCAGATTCAAGAACTCTTACTGTTTTCCTGACTTACGATGACATGCCTAATTCAATCTACAATATATTTCATGTACTTGATTTAAGGGATTTCTTACCCGAATGGGTTTTTCTTAGCTTCTCGGCATCCACTGGAGGTTCAGTTCAAATACATTATTATGTCTTGGGACTTTAATTCGACTTTAGCAATTGTAGATGCCTAAGAAAACATAACAGAGCCAGCTGGGACTCCCACAAACATTGGTAACCGTCATAGTAGTAAAAGAAACAAGATAATTGCTATTTGCGTTGGTGTACCAATTGGTGTGCTTGTTTTGGTTTTTATACTGATCTGGTTTCTCTGTAAAAAGAATCGGAGAAGTGGTGGTGAAGACCAAGGAGACGAAGTTTCACTCATTAACAATGTAAGAAGTAGAGGGGAACAAACAACGAACCATGGTATAGTGAATGATGATGGTGTCTCCCGGAATGATATGTTTGGAAATAATAAATATGGGCCTAAGAGTTTCTGTAAAACCCGGAATTTTTAAGAAATTTTAATTAAGGGTAAATAGGGGATTAAAGGATTTAATGAGGTTGATTAAGTCAAAGTTTTAAAAGAAAAGGTGGTCTGGTTTGTTTTAGGTCTAGTGATTCTGGGTTGATTATGGTGGATCGGTTCAGTTCAAGTGAACCAGTTTAAGTGATCGAATTTAGTTTAGTTGGTTTGGGTGTAAATTGGTTTATTGATTAGGTGAAAATTTTAAAAAGGTTTAATGGGTTAATATTTGATTTATTGGTTTAATGGATTAATCAATTAAATTGTTTGGGTTTGGTTGCTTGGGTGGTTCATTTCAAATTATTAAGTGGGGTTAGTTGGGTTAAGTGGGTTTAATTTAAGTGGTTTGGTTTATTGGATTAAGATATATAGTCTTTGGAAGAAAGAACCGGAGGGTTCTATTTGTTCGTCTCTTGGTGGAGAGGCCGCAGGGAGAAGCCGTAGGGAGAAAGGGTTAAGGAGAGCGAGTGCACCGAGGAGAGAAGAAGGAGAGAGGAAGAAGAGAAGAGGCCGACCAAGGTAAGTAGTTCTTTTTTTCTCTCTCCCTATGGATGTTTTGACGAATTGGATTTAGTGTGAAATCCTAAATGATGATTCTAAATTGATAAAATTATTAGATTTGATTTAGGTTAGTATGCTTAAACTATTGTAAGTAATTTCAAGTCATTTGGTAAGTTATTTAGAGCATGGAAAATCCGCAAAGAAAAGGGTTGTATTGAGTTTTGATAAATATTTAAATTTTGGTGCAAAACATCTATAGTAAATAAAAATTGATGTATTATTTTAAAACGTAATTACGTTTTAGTGTAAAACTTTTACTGTATTGATAAATTAGTACATAGAACCTAAATAATTACTTTTTAGTTAGATTCAACAAATAAGTTCCACCCCAAATAAATAATTACATTTTAGTTACATTTTGAAATAAAAATTAAAATTTAAGGAAAGAGTGTTTAAAAATGAGTTTTAGGATTTGTAACTTAGTTTAAAAATAAGATAATGACAATTTAATAATAGTAAAGAGAAAAGAAATAGTTGAGATGCAATCTGGCATATTGCATGAACAAAATTTTAGGAAAATAATAGTTGAAATAAAAAGGGTTCGGATTTTGGTTTTGATTTATTTTTCTCCATGTACTTGGAGAGTTAAATTTAGATGCCCATGTACTTGGGTAGATGCTTTGTTTCTGTGTACTTAGGGGGAGGGGGGGGGGGGGGGGGGGCCTGTGTACTCGGGATATTTTAGTTGAGATTAGAACGAGTTGTGTTATCTATATTTTCATGGTTGGTTTCGATTTTAGAACCTAGTAGGCGTAGCGCTATATGGATCCATGTAGGAGCTAGGTAGTGGAAGGGATTATTCTTTGCTAGTTATAATTCCCTGTCCACGCACGCGTGTTCCACTGTGTACTCAATGAGGCCTGATCGTGTACTTGGCTGGCTGCGGCTATTCACTCATTTTATCGTGTATTCGGACCATGTTTGGGTAGTTCTTGCCAACCCATCACTGTACTGGGTGGGTTCTCCTGTAATAAGACGATGATCGTGTACTCGGCTTCGCACCTAAGCCGGGAGGTGGCATAGTGGACATTGTGATTACCTTGGTTAAAGACAGTCTTACTTCATGAGTCTTGCTATGAGTTGTTGATTTATTCTGGTTACTTTGTGTTTATTGATATATTATCGTGGAATTATTCTGTTTATTTGCTTTATTGTCGATTGATGCATATTTGAATCCGAAGCATGTTTTAGAAATGTTAAAATGTTTATGAGCATGCATGGGCTACTTACTGGAATATTCGTATCTCAGACGGTTTGTTTTGTTTTGTTTTCAGACCTTGGAAAAGCCGATATCGGAAGGTAAAAGCTGTGATCGGGTAAGTTCAGATTAGAGCTTTGATATTTTAGTTTGAGTTGGGTTTTAGTTGGCTCTGTGTATAGATTTAATTGTTCATTCATGTTTCCTTACTCTGATTTTGTGTTCTTGGGAGGAAATGTAACCCTTCGGTGATGAGTTACGGGTTAATACCCGTAACCCGGATCTGGGGCGTTATAGTTTCTCCCTTGGTGAATTAGTTGAAGCAACAATAACTTCAGAAGGAAGGCAATTATTGGGAAAGGAGGATTTGGTATAGTTTACAAAGGCTTTTTAAGAGCACAGAATATGCATGTGGCAATCAAGAGGTTCAATGAGAACCCTAGTCATCAAGGTATAAAAGAGTTTCAGGTAGAAGTGAATATCATTAGTCAATTGAAACATAGAAACTTGGTGGAACTTTTTGGCTATTACCATGATGATGAACGGAAAGACTTAATTATTGTCTACGAATTCATGCACAACGGTAGCCTCGAAGACAATCTCTTCAGTGAGCAAAGATACTTGTTGACATGGGAGAAGAGGTACGATATAGCAGTTGATTTGGCACATGGATTACATTATCTTCATGAAGGAGGCAAACAATACATTGTGCACAGGGATATCAAATCAGCCAATGTTTTGTTGGATTCAGATTTCAGAGTTAAGCTTGGGGATTTTGGGCTGGCAAGGCTCGTGGAGCAAGGAAATGATGCATTGACCACCTATATAGCCGGGACCAAAGGATACTTAGCTCTTGAATGTGCCATTTATAATGAAAAGCCTACCAAGAAGTCAGACCTTTATAGTTTTGGGGTTGTTCTTTTGGAGATTGGTTGTGGTAAAAGAGCATTGAAAGATGGAGAAGGAACCCAAGTGTTAGTTCAGTGGGTCTAGAAGTTGTATGGAAAAGAAAAGATCCTTGAAGTAGTGGAAAAAAGACTGTCCACAGAACTTCAAAAGCAACAGATAGAGCGGTTGTTGGTTTTAGGTCTATGGTGTGCTCACCCAGACCCTTTGAGCCGACCTTCTATCCAAAGAGCCCTTCATGTGCTCGAGTCTGAGGAGACCAAACTGCCTAATCTACCACGTAAGATGCCTGAACACCTTGTGGTTTCTGAATCATCCTCTTCAAGTTCTGTGGAACGTTCTACAAGAATCCCCAACAACAAAGGAAAAAATACTCTTCAAGATCCGATCAAAGGTATTGTATTATGTCCTCCTTTAGAGAAAAGCATATCTTTGGTGTTCCAAATGATGTTAATACCTCTTGAGATTCGTTTAATTACACTATGTGTATGTGTTCTCCAAATACTGTTAATACATCTTGAGGTTTCTTTCAACTGAACTGCACTCTTTGTATGTGTGCTCCAAATATTGTTAATAATTCTTGAAGTTTCTCTGTAATATGTGTCTATTGTGTAAACAATAATAGTTCTTGTTGTTACTTCTTGTGGGTTTGTTTAATTGTGTCTTTTCTCGGTGTTGAAAGAGTACAAATTTGATTTTTTATTTTTATTTTTTTATGTCTTTCCCCATTGGTATGGTCCAAAAAATTTTAGTTCTGCCATTACTTTCACCTATCTGAAAGTTAAAATGTATATTATTTGGTTGCCAATCTAAGCTCCAAAAATAGGTAATCTTCCAGTCAAATCATAAGTTGCCTTGCTGATTGCATGTAGGGTGCAATGTCCACAAGACTGAAATCATAGGCTTCTTATGATGGAATCTGAGAAGCTTGATTGTTATATTGCACCTTTGATTTAGACTGAAATCATGAACCATCCCCATGCTTCTCTTTCCATAGGTAAGTACCTTGTTCAAACAGTATAGATTTATCAAACATCAGAATAATTGATGCTGCAGGGAGATCATCGAACAATGTCATACTCCAGATCAAGGAGAGGTCTTGCTTCTTGATGTGGATAAAAATGAGCAACAGATCACATCATACAAAATGATGAATTAGTTATTGTTATTAAGTTGATAGCATCGGTTGATGAATGAGAAATTTTCTTCAAGCATGTGTGCCAATTTTATTATTTCTTTTAATTATAGATGGGACTTTGTCTGCATTACAGACGACGACACAGATTAATGAAAGATATTGAAAAACTAATTCTACTACTAGTTCTTTTTTTATTTTTTATAGTTAGATGAAAAAGGAGAATCATTCATTACATATACACACATCTGCTTGGTTTTGCAATGCATTTGCTTTGCTTCTAGTTGGCTTATTATTATTACTCCATCCGACTTTCTTATCTCTTTGGCTAGCTTCTTCTGGATGCATAGTTAATTAATGTTTGATTATTTTGAAATCGATGGAACTAAATCATTGATCATTGACATTATGGAGTGCTATGTGGCTTCCCTGTATGTTCAATTATACTTAATTCTCTCTGATCAAATCATTGGTGATGCAGAGGAGGAGGATCAAAATTCGTGTGCTCACCCAGACTCTTTGAGCCGACCTTCTATCCAAAGAGTCCCTCATGTGCTCCAGAGGAGGTCACACTGTCTAATCTACCATCTAATATGCTTAAACAAAAAAACCTCGTGGCTTCTGAATCATCTGCTTCAACTTCTATGGAAGGTTCTACAAGATTCCCCAATAACAAAGGAAAAGGTATTCTTCACGATTCAATCAAAGGTATTGTATCCTGTCCTCCTTTAGAGAGAAGCATATCTTTGGTGTTCCAAATGATGTTAATACCTCTTGAGGGTTCTTTTAATTACACTCCGTCTATGTGTTCTCCAAATACTGTTAATACATCTTGAGGTTTCTTTCAATTGCATTTTGTGTATGCATGCTCCAAATATTGTTAATACTTCTTGAGGTTTCTGTGTAATATGTGTCTATTGCGTAAAAAATTTGATTTTTTTTACTATTATTTTTTTTATGTCTTCCCCCATTGGCATGGTCCAAAAAATTTTAGTTCATCCATTACTCTCACCTATCTGAAACTTAATATGTATTATTTGGTTGGCAATCTGACCTGCAACAATTGTTGATCTTCTAGTCAAATTGTAGGCTCCTTTGCTGACTGCATGCTGGGTGCAATATCCACATGAACTTGGAGCTTTTCATAAAGTCTGTACCAAAGAGGCTTTTTGTAATGGAATCTGAGAAGCTTGATAGTTATACTGCACTTTTGAATTAGCTAGACTGAAATCATGAACCATCCTCATGCTTTCTTTCCATCTATAGGTAAGTACCTTGTTCAAATGGGATAGATTTATCAAACATCAGAAAAATTGATGCTGGAGATCATTGGTTGCTGAATGAGAAATTTTCTTCAAGCAGTGAGCCAATTTCATTATTTTTTTTTATAAATGGGACTCGGTACTGGTGACTACACAGATTATGAAAAATATTGTAAGAACACATTCTACAACTAGAAGTTCTTTGTTTGATATTTAAATGAAAAAGGAGAATCCTTTAGTACACGTATAAGGTGGCGCTTGGAGTTGCTTTTGCTTATGGATAAGCAATTAATAGACAAGTTAGCTTATGTAAGTACTGATCCACAGGTGTAAGGAGGTGCTTATTTTTAAATTTTCGGTGTTTGGTAAACACTTGATCAAGAACTTGCTAGATTGCAAGGTAGCATATCAGATCATCAGCTTTTGTCCCTCGTCTCTCTCTTCTTCTCATATTGGCTATGGCCTCCCTCTCTTATGATGTAATTTCCAAGCAATGGTGGCATCATGGTTTTGCAGAGTGATCTCACTCTGTCCGTGGAGGGGATAGAGACCACCACCTGACTATTTTCTTCACGCGACATCACCTTTTGAACACCCACAAATCTCCTGTTCATTCCTTAATTTTACGCAATCCTTATTGGCATCATTTTTTGATCAGCCTCTTACTCCTTGTTTTCCCTCACAAAAAAAACGATACTTCTCTGTCCATTGCAAGCAACCTCTCAACGCCCCTCTCCCCTTGTTTTCCACTGTAAATCAAAACAGCCCACCTCTCCGCCATCTCAAAGGAGAACAACCATCAAGTTTTACACAAATCCAACTCTTTAAGAATATTATCGTTGGTACATCTCATGTTGTCTTGTTGATGTTTTCTGAAGTTGAGGCACTGTTCACGAATCATGTTGCAGATTTGGATAAACCCTCTGACAATTCTGATGCTTTCACAATCGATTAACAGGCACCTATTCCATCAACCAACGATCGGCGGAATAGATGCTCCATCTCAATTGCCCTACGGTCCTTGAATCCATGAATTTTGCTGTCTCTGACGCTGCTCAGATCTGATTGGTCCTCCAAATCCTAGGTGAGCAACCTGACCACGAGGCCGTCAATAATGCTAGGGCCTAGATTGCTGAGTTGAATCTTTCATCTCAAAGTAGCTCGTGGAGATCGTCTTGGCGCCAAGGTCCAACGGTGTCAATCAACTTCAATGGTGAGCTCAGCAGGCGAAAGAGAGGGAGTGCTGACAAGCCACGGAAGGAAATTAAAATGGGGGAAAAGATATAAGAGGAAGGAGAAGCTGCTTATAGGGACTTCTCCTTACTGGTAGTCTCCCTCTAGTGCTTATGGGTAAGTACTGGCACATTTAGCATTATCGAACATATTTATAGCTTAAAAAAGTGCTTTATTAAGCTATAAGATAAATTAAGCACTTAATTAAGCAACCCCAACAAATGCAGCCTAAATATTTGCTTGGCTTTGAAATGCATCTGCTCTGCTTTTAGTTTTCTTGTCATTAGTACTCATTTGACTTCCTTATATCTTTCGTTAGCTTCTAGGGCTTTCCTATAACTAGATCATTGACATTATGGATTGCTATGTGGCTTCTTTGTATGTTCAATTATCTTTGATTCTCTCTAATTAAGTCATTGGTGATGCAGAGGGGGTCGATGAATTAAGTCTTTGGCATTATATCTCCGAGAATAAGTGATGTGTTGCAAGAGGAAGAGTCCAATAGTGCACAATCTTCCAATGGTGAGACAGTAAGTTCCAGTGTCTTTCTTTAAGGGCCTTTGAAATGGCTTTAATGTTGGAAGGAGTTGTTTTTGTTTTATTGTTTTACTTGGTCCTTGAATAACACCTCTACTAAATTTTGTTTTCATTGCTCTGTATTTCCTGTTGAACCTGTGATATTTTCCTTTATTTGTGCTACACTTAGTTTTCCTTTAATTCCTTTCCTTGTTTTCATTGCTCAGTATTCTTGTTGAATCTGTGATATTCTCAGTATTAGCCTGTACTGGTATCACTAAATATTTGTAACACCATCAGTTCCGGCCAATACAACTCCATACCGGCATGGTGAGTATCATGATCGGTACTGTGTTTCTAAGCTGTGATCCAATGTTTTTAGGAGCTCTTTCCAATCCTGTTTTCTGTGAAGAGTTACTGAAATGAAATAACACTGTAATTAAAGAGAAAGACTGTGCAGTGGTAGAGGATTTAATGCATTGGACATCCATCAATTGCTATGCCCTTAGCTATGAGCAAGCAGCCAAGTCACTGTACTCAACTCCTGTAACCCAGCAGGATATGCTTTTATTCTCCATTCCAGGTGATGTACAAGATTACTCTTATGAAAAGCATCCATTTCCAGTGAATGAAAATAGTTATACCTCTGCTTCTGGCATGCGAAAAAAAAAAAAAAAATTGAAAATTGTTCTAAATTGGAACTAGGAATTGAAGATGAATGTTCTTGCTGGGGGTATCAGAGCTGCTGCACCCAAAGATAGTGGAAGGTTTGTCAGAGGAATCCAATATTCTTGGGAAATGCTTTATATACTAGCCAAAGAACCTTTTGTGTCCAACCAGACCTCAAATGGCATATCTAATATTGCTTTCAATGGAGTTCATGAGCCACCATTAAGGACAATGGGATTAAACAGAAAATAACCCAGCCATCCTCAAAAATCAAACTGAAAAATGCAAAAAAGCAACAGCTGCTCCTGAAGAAGACCATGAGTCTATTTCTTGCTTCTATTATTGAAGAAAGAGATTTTAAGCCTTCAATACATTCCATTACATGTGAACTCTTTTGAGCATTGAACAAAGTAAATGCTAAAACCAAAGAAGCAACGTGAAGACTTCTTTGTTTGGTTGGTTAAACATGCATGCCTTGTAGTGTCACTTAATATAACCGCTCATACTCCACGAGAAAATTCTAGTGCTGATCAAAATCCATGAATCTTGATATATTCCTTCTTCACAAGGTCAGCCTGAAAGGTCACAACACCATAAGAAAAAAAGAGTCTCAGCACATCTCAAATGAACACTCTCATCCTTCAACAAATTAGAATCCTCGCCGTTGTACCAATTTGACTGGAATGGAGGGTCTTGCTGGAATAGATGGAGAGAGAGAGAGATCCACCATCACTAATATATTTCATTTTCCCCTTTACTTATTCCCCTATTCATATGGTGTAAGGTTGGGTGTGGGGGTACTGTTTTTTTGATTAGTAATGAGAGATATATTATAGTATAAAAGGATAAAAGAGGTACAGAGATTGGAACATCTCACATGAGGAGTGGGAAGCGTCCAAGAGTACAGTCAAGAAAGCATTCTAAGCAAAAAATAACAAACAGCCATCAGTATATCCTAGCATCTTGTGCTAACCACCAAAGGATATCAGGCTTTCCCAATTCCTTATGATGTCCCCCACCCCGTAATCTCTCCATTCAGTAGAAACCGAAACCCAAAAGGCTGCAAGTCCCATTGCTTTATCTAGAATCAATTCTCGGCTGCTGAATGAATCTTCAAATATCTTCCTATTGCGGTGTAAGCACCTCATTTTTGCGCTCCCCAAAAAGCCAGAAAATATAAAAACCCGGCCAAGAAGTCAAACCCTGAGGGGTGGAAAGTTGACCTTTTAATTGGATAAAATTTGGTATACCTTGATCTATCCCATTGGATAAAGAATCCCGACACGGTTCCAGCGCAACTGGGTTTGCAGGAATCGGAGTCTGGATAAAGGTTCTGCGGGCGGTCAAACTTAAGGAAAAGCCAAGAGTTGACTTTTTCTCGGAATCCGTGCCAAGTACTTAGCCCCATGTCATTAAATAGAGGGCTCCGATACGAGTTTAATACAATTGAGTTTGCTCAAATCGGAGTTCGGATGAAGGAGATATGATCTGTCGAAGTTTCCGAGTAGCAAAAGCCGGAAACTGCACATGTGGCGCAAGAACTGCACACGTGGCAGCCAACGCAGCAAAATATCTCAGGGACTAAATCTTAAATATAAAAATTTCGTACGGGCGATCCGTAGATGTCAAAAAAGGGTCAAATCGATCGAATCGGTCGAATCGGTCAAGTCGAAGGGCAAATCTGTAATTTTTTGATTTGTATCCGGCCACATATACCGGATACATTGCTTATCCCTCATGGCCGGACTTGAAGACCGGATACATAAAGGTGTTCGCGCGAGATCCGCACCACTTGGCCGATAGATTCGCGGCGGCATTAAATTTTGAAATCATTAAGTCGTGTATCCGGCTTGAGTTACCGGATACAAAGGGAAGCCAGTGTATCCGGACTGGTCCGGATACGAAGAGGCATTAGTGTATCCGGCCTGAGTTGCCGGATACATTATTGTTTCTATAAATAGCAAACCAGCAGCTCATTTCCGGGGTTGGGATTATTTTTCTTGTTCTCCAGCCTTTCTCCCCCACCTGTCCCTCACGAATACCACCTCCTCCCACCCTTCTAGCCTTCCATCACCTCCCCTTGTCACCCTAAGCCACCCTCATCTCCTTCTTCTCTTCTCCATTCCTGCTGAAACAAGAGGGGCTGAAGTGCTGTGGTGGCCAAAGGAGGACTTCCAGCTGCTGTTCAAGCTCCAGGAGAGGTCTCCATCTTGTTCCAGGCTCTAAAAACCCTCAGGTATCACTCTTCATCACATTATCTTCCACATATATTAAATGTAGATTTTTCTGTGAGGTTCCTTTTTTTTAGCCTTCTTGTTCAGCATGGCTTCCCTTTGGTATGGTTTATGCATGCTTTTGTTTTTTATATGGCATGAAGGTTACCAGAGGTAAGAGGTCCACGTAGGGTCCTTAGGAAGGTATGTGAGTCCCTCTTTCGCACATATTGATGTCCGCTAAATTGCTGTGGGTGGTTTTGTTTCAAGCTTTTGAGGAGAAGGGTGTTCCTCCGGTTAATGTTATCTAATGTACCCCCCAAGATAAGCCCCCCTTCTCTTTCCCTTCTTACGGCGCCTCCTTCTTGTTTTAAGCATGGGACTAGAGCTCTAGACTTTGCTGTTGTTTTATCTTCTACGTGTTTTCTCTTGCACGCATGGCGATATGCATGGGAGAGCCTTATGGGTCATTATCTACTGTTGTGTATGTTACGTATTAGACTAGGCCTTCCATGACAGGATAGTTACTGTCTTCATTATTCGAAAATCTGTCCATGTGAATATGCTACATGTGAATGCATGCATGAAAGAATGATCCCCTTCCCCAAGGCCCCCTTACCTTGCTGTAAATCCAAGGGGAGAAGCCAAGTGTGGCTTCTCCCAATTCTGAACCTACGTGGGCTCATCCAGGAGCCCACAAGACCCTTAACATGTCCCTGGAACCCCCTGGGATCAGTCCCAAAAGGCCAAAACCCAAAAAGGCCAATTCCAGAGTGATCCGGATACTCAGGCCGGATCACCTATGGCCTCTGGGTATCTGGACACACTGGCCGGATCACCCACAGACCCTGTGTATCCGGCCTGAGTTGCCGGATACACACAGAAGCCTGATTTTTGCATATTGCTGATCCACTGCCAAATTGTGGATAATTTGTGTATAAACCAATGAACCAGCAGGGTTTCCGGGCCACCCGGAAACCCAAGACGGGACTTGGACCAACCGGTCCAACTTGGCACATTAGTGGGCCTTCCAACGGGGCCCACCAAGCCCAATGAACCAAAGCATGCTAATTGAACAATTAAAATAAAATGAACCGATTGAACCAGGCGGGCCAAGCCCAATGCGGCCCACCCGTACCTTGTGATATGAGTGAATGTATAAACTGCCTGGTTTGGCCGAGACCATGGGCTAGGGCCTGCCGGGCCCGCCAAAGCCCGCCAACTAAGCCAAGGAAGGGCTCAAGCCCTAACTTCGTCGAATTTGGGCTTCCAAGGCCCCAAAACGGGACTACGGGCCCCAAGCCCAATGTCCCAAAAGACTTTGGCTCAAATATAAATAAGATAAGTTTAAAATACACTTGGCCACCATGTGGGCCCACAAACCAATCCGGCCCACCACTTACATGCAAACCACTTAAGCCTAAAACTTAAACCCTAAATAAAACCAACTCATTATCCAAAAGCCCATAGGGCCTCTTAGGGTTAGACTAAGGCCCACCAAGGGTACACGGGCTTGCCAAGGCCCAACAAGGATACCGTGGGCCTTCCAACGGGGCCCACCCAATCAGACTCAGATCACTTAAGCCAGAAAAGATAAAATCAACTAAAGGGACCCACACCAACTCAGGTGGTCCCGCCAAGACTCAATCTGAATTGCACGCGGGATTAGGAATCGGGTGAGAACCAAAGTAGAAAGCTGACTCAAACCAGGGAACCCACGGGACCCGTCATCCGACGGGGTGGATTGGGGTGTCCACGGACTTCCCCAGCCCGCAACCGAGAACCAACCTTAGAATCTCAAGCCGCAGACCCAAGAGCCTTAATAGACAAGATTAGGCACCCAGGTGTCCGCCTGCACCCCATCAGGCGGTGGCGACTCCCATTTACCCGGTGCCGCGTTTCCCACGCGCGCACATGCGGTTCAGCCACACTACCCAGATGGTAGCAAAAAATACAGCCAAATATAGGCTTTTCCCTTTCTCCGACAAGTGTGGATGCTATTGGGCTGCCATCTTGCCGAGAGATCTCGGTAGAATCCACTGTACTCCAGCCAAAGCCAATAATCTCCTCCATGTAAATCCAGCAAACTCACAATGAAGCAATAAGTGGTCCACTGTTTCCTAAAAATCTAGGAGCCTATAGAACTGTTGGGGCTGGGCAATTCCATTTTGTTTTTTGTCGAAACCGGTGGAATTTTGCCAGCGAAATTCCGAGGGTGCGCAATTCCAATGGCATGGCAAACACTGATATTATAATTTTAATGAGTTGTATCCTCCACTGATAGTGGTTGAGCCTATATTTATTAGAAAAATTAGGTTTTATTTTATTTTTATGTGATTTTGTTATTAGAAAATCTCTGTGCCAATCAAGGTTTACCATTTCGGTGCCGATGGGGGTGTCACCTATCGCACGAAACGAAATTTTGCCGGCACACCGCTGGTGCGCAGCCGAAATAGTGGAAAAATCAAAATGGGCAAAAAATGGACAAAAATTGGATTTTTTGGATTTTGGGGAAATTTCGCTGGCATGCAGTCCCGTTTCGCCAATAAAAAATGAACAAATTTTCATTTTCCTCTGTTGTTTCGCCTATTTCACCCGTTTCACTTGGCACGTTGCCTCGTTTCTCCAGTACGCTGTCAAAAATCGTTAGCGATGCAATTAAGTGATTTTTCTTCTCAGAAACACATTGCTACCTCTTAAAAACGCGGCGTGCCACCGAAATTGTAAACACTGGTGCCAATACAGGGCTGATAATTGGTGGTTCACTTGGTGGACTTTGTGTGCTTGTTTTGGTTTCTGTACTGATCTGGTTTCTTTGTAAAAAGAACTGGAGAAGTGGTGGTGAAGACCGAGGAGACAAAGTTTTGCTCACTAACAATGTAAGAAATAGAAGGAACAACCAACGAACCAAGAAAATGATGCCATGCTCGTTAATATAACAATAAACACTGGTGAGGGACAAACACATGGTATAGTGAATGATGACGGTGTCTCCCGAAATCATATGTTTGGAAATAAGACATACGGTGAAGCAACAGATAACTTCGGAAGGAAGGGGTTTCTTAAGAGTGGAGGAATTGGTACAGTTTATAAAGGCCTTTTAAGAGCACAGAATATGCATGTGGCAATCAAGAGGTTCAATGCAGGATCTGGTCAAGGTATAAAAGAGTTTGAGGTAGAAGTGAATATCATTAGTCAATTGAAACATAGGAACTTGGTGAAACTTTTTGGCTATTATCATGATGATGAACGGAAAGACCTTATTCTCGTCTATGAATTCATGCACAACGGTAGCCTCCATGACAATCTCTTCAGTGAGCAAACATACTTGTTGACATGGCAGAAGAGGTACGATATAGCAGTTGATTTGGCGCATGGCTTACATTATCTTCATGAGGGAGGTGAACAATACGTTGTGCATAGGGATATCAAATCAGCCAATGTTTAGTTGGATTCAGATTCCAGAGCTGAGCTTGGGGATTTTGGGCTGGCAAGGCTCGTGGAGCAAGGAAGTGATGCATTGACCACCTATATAGCCGGGACCAAAGGATACGTAGCTCCTAAATGTGCCCTTTATGGTCAAAAGCCTAGCAAGGTATCAGATATTTATAGTCTTGGGATTGTTCTTTTGGAGATCGGCTGTGGAAAAAGGGGACTTGAGTACAATGGAGGAAAAATCCAGGAGCTGGTTGAGTGGGTATGGGGGCTTTATGGTAAACGGAAGATCCTTAAAGCAGTCAATAAAAGACTGCCCATGGAACTTCATAAGCAACAGATAAAGCGGTTGTTGGTTGTGGGTCTATGGTGTGCTCACTCACTTCGTCAGAGCCGACCTTCTATCCAAATAGCTCTTCAGATACTCTTGTTTGAGGAGGCCTAACTTCCTGACCTTCCACCTAAGATGCCTTAATGGACAAACCCTGTGGCTTCTGAATCATCCTCTTCAAGTTCTGTGGAACATTATACAGGATTCCCCAACAACAAAGGGAAAAATATTGTTCAAGGTTCAATTGAAGGTATTGTATTCTACCATCCTTTAGAGAGACGTATATCTTTGGTGTTCCAAATAATGTTAATACATCTTGAGGGTTCTTTTAATTACACTCTTGTGTATGTATTAGTGTCAATACATCTTGAGGTTTCTTTCACTAACACTCTGTGTGGGTATATTGTGTAAACAATAACAGTTTCTTGGTGTTACTTCTTGTGGGTTTGTTTAATTGTGAGTGTTAAAAGAGCATACATTTGAGTTTTTTTCCTTTTTTAAAATTGTCTTCGCCCATTATTATGGTAAAAAAAGTTTTAAAAAGGTGGAATGAATATGTTCTGCCATTACTGTCACCTATCTAGAGCTGTAAGTAGGGCGGGCTGGGCTGGTTTCAATGAGTTCGGGCTCAACCCTAACTAAAATTGGTGAACCCAAACTCTCCTCGGCCCGCCCTAACCCAAACTCTTTGAGCCCAAACCCAACCCTAAAATTATTTCTTGAGTTCGGGTTGGGTTCGGGCCAGCCCAAACTTTTTTTTCTACTTGATACAATGATACATTCTCATATATAAAACTGCAATATTTCGATATATATAATAAAGTTTATTGGCATACATTGATTTGTTTGTGTATTAGGTTAAAAAATGATCTCTATAAGTCCACCAAACTTTTGATGTGTGTAAAGAGCCTTAGAACAAAATATTCGCTAAGATATTTATGAGTTTCACATGTCTTCCAATCTGATGCAACCATCTATCATAATGCATGGAATTAACAGCAATACAACAAATACAGTAGCAGAATTAATCCTAACAAGGCATCATCTACTCTCAAAGAAACAATAGATAAAACATGATTACTTGATTAACAAGGCATTCCTACATTTCCCACTCAATCACTGTTTCACAAAAATTGCAATGTTGCATACAGGACCTACCCCATTTGAAATTCCAAAATTAGTTTCATTGCATTTTCACATTGTTTAAGTATTCAAACCTTAATCATAAAAATAATACCTTATACAAAATCAATCAACTTTTGTAATTTTAAATAGACTTAATATTCATGTTTCCTATCTCTTCCAATTATTTTAGAATCTACGTTTTTTTTTTTTTTTTGGTTGAGTTAGAATCTACGTTTCAAATATTAGAACCACGAAATTACGTAAGAAAGCACATGAATCATTTGCATATGACCAAACAAGAACAATAAATCAGGATTTTAGGGGATATATATTGATGTTAAAAATAACATAAAATAAAATACTACTAAAATAACAAGATTTTATGTTTTGCTACCTTATCGGAAATCAAATTTTAGTGAAATTTTGCATCCAGCAGTAAAAGACTGGGGATTGAAATATCTGAACTAACTTTGTAGTCAAAGAGGGGTAAATTGTTTTAGATTATAAGGTGCCTAGCCGAGGAAGAGAAACAAACCCTCCCAAGCATACATTAATGGATCTCATCCAGATAGAGTACTAGAAAAGAGAGGAATTAAACAGTACCTGAAAGCAGTGAACAAATGGGGAAAGATGAGATGCCCGATTTAAAGAGAGATGCCCGATTTGACAAAAATAGCAATCGCAAATCCCTTGCGACTTGTGAGCAATGGAATTGTATCGCAAATCCCTTGCTGTGGGAACCGTATCCCACTGTATTGACAGCGACGCCGACGGCAACTGTATTGCTAGCTCCTGTTGATCGAGCTCCTTTGTTGGGGGTTTCTCTAGCTAGGTTGTCTTTGAGATGTGAGGTATTGCTAATAAAAGAGAGGGATATTGAGTCAGTGAGAGGGGCGAGCAATTCTAACTTCCGTGGTAGAGATATGGGAGAAGACAACAAACTCTTAAGTTTGTAGGAGACAATCCTATGGAGGTTTGCAGGAGGGGGTTTTAGTGGTATATATATTTCGGGTTATTCGGGTTTTTTCGGGTTGTACCTTGTGAGCCCGAGCCCAACCCAAACTCAACTTCGGGCTCAAGATTGAGCCCGGCCCAAAACCAAACCCAAACTTATTTCTTAAATCGGGCTATTATTCGGGCTGGGTTGGGCGGGTTTCGGGCGGTCCGGGCCAAACTTACAGCTCTACACCTATCCGAAACAAATATGCATTACTTGATTGCCAATCTGACCTGCAACAATTGTTAATCTTCCAGTAAAATTGTAGGCTGCCTTGCTGATTGCATGTAGGTTGCAATGTCCACAAGAACTTAGAGCTTTGTAAAGTTTGGAACAGAGAGGGGCTCTTTATAATGGAATCTGAGAAGCTTGATAGTCATAGTGCACTGTTGAATTAGAATGAAATCATGAAACATCCCCATGCTTTTCTTTCCATTAAGTACCTAGTTCAAATAGGATAGATTTATCAAACATCAAAACAATTGTTGCTGCACAGAGATCATCAAACAACGTTATGTGATTTTCACTTTTGAGTGCTTGCTCCCAAGTGCAGGAGTTCCAAGTTATAGTACTTTGGTGAGTCCCATGGTCATTTCTTCTTAGGGACAACTGTAAACTTGCCAATTAAAAGTTAGAGAACACTTTTGAAAATAATACAGCAATGATTTAAAAAGTAATATAAGAAATATAATCTATGTGTTTATACTTGAACCTAGAACTGAAAGTTAGGATTCCAAAGTTTCTTACTAAGTCAAATTATAACAAGAAATTCCTAAAAGTGCATGAAAATTGGACTAAACTAACTACTGCCTGAACAAAACATGCATTGAAACTAATTAAACTTAATATTAACTTGAATTGAAACTAACCTGAACCTAATGGAACTAAAGGGAATTAATGCTAAGATTAGAAGGAAATATAAACCTGAAAATGAACCTAAGCTAGAACTTGAGACTAATGGCAAAACCAAATTAAGAAGGAAACAAGAATATGCTCAAATGGGTTTAAACTAAACAGTCTTGCTATACCTTGCACTGAAATCACTTTAAAAACTGAAATAAAAATCAGAACAGAAAAATTAAGCTAAGAATTATCCAAATCAAACACTCACTATAACCCAAAATCACCTAGGCTATAGGATTTCTTCCCAGTAACTGTTTTAAATTGAAACCAATGATGAGATGATCCGCTAAAATTGCTAAACCAGCCAAGTTTTTAGTACCCGGATGATATATCCACTCAGGTTCAGATCATTTTCTTCCTTCATTCAGTTACTTGCTAAAAATCAGATTAGGATAGCTTGAAAAACTAGTTAGAACACCTAGCAATTTAATCAAGCATTAGCTGTGCCATCTATAAATCATGATGTCTACAACTAATAAAATTAGTTCCTAGAGTATTCAGCTCTTACAACTCATAAACTAAGCTGAAAATAACAAATAGACATGAGATCAGTGAGAAATTGCATTAATCTCAACTTAAAACAGATTGGGGATTCACCCTTAGCCTAGGCTAGATACTTAGCCTGACATGTTCAGCTTCAAAAACAGAGATACTTTAATGGAGTTCTTGCTAATTACATTCATCTCAACTTACAAAAACTGCTCTGTAAAAGAAAAAGAAAAACAAAAAAAAGAAGATTCAAAAGGGAAGAATAGGTCATATGAAGAGAAAAATTTCCCAAGATAAAACCAGCTTGCTTTCCATGAACAGAACCTTTCTTTCACAGCTTGTATTTTCGTCCATTTCATAACAGAATTCCCATATCAGCCAATGAGCAATGCCCAGCTGTCCTCATGGTTGTTTTCCTCTCCATTCATCCATTGGTTAGCTCTTGAGATTCTTTCCAAGTCAGCTTCCACCTAAGCCAAGTTGTTGAGCCTAAAACATGTTAAAACTCCACCTTATCATTCCCTTAGCTGTTGGGAAAGTAATTCACATGCCTGCCCCTGTCTTCAACCTCATCAGCCTATTTATCTCTTAATTTTGATTGGTTGTGAAGTTAACCAATCCAATTGAACCAACGAAAACAGCTCCTCTTGCTGATAGAATTTTGATTCAAACTTGTCTCACTGATGGAGATGATCAAGGAGATTGATCTCACCTGAGTATAAACTAGCAAATATCATCATTATCTTCACTTGATTATTCATTGCTGAGCTCCTTGCCTGTGACCCCATAAGCTTTCTTCCAGAATATCTAGCAGACCTTAACTCCATGCTTCATCTACAACATTTCCACTCTCTCTGTATAAGCCTTTTGTTCCAGAGACTCAGCCCCCTCTCTTATCTCAGCTGTATCAAACTCTTCTTCCTCCAAACAGTCATCCACTTACTGTAAATCCTCTTGGATCACCTCCTATACAGCTGCATTGATCCCAGATATGCTGTGTTTCAAAGAAGCTAATTACTCTTGGTCTTTACTACTGGATGGTCAATAACTCTTGCAGAGTGAAGAACACAAAAAGGAGGATAAACTTCCTGTTGTCAAAAACCTACTGGTTGGATTTTATATAGGCATACATGTCTGATTTTTCATCAGGTGCCCCATCCTTCCTTTTCTGGTTCAGGTTTAAGGGTTACTGCCACCATTCTTACTTGACTCCCAATTTAAACTCCCCAAGTTTTTGAATCCTTCCAAACGAGACAAGCATGCATCCTTGATGTTATTAAACCCCAAATTCAATATCTTCAAATTCTCAGGTCCAGAAAACTTCTCACATCCATCGTTAGACAAACTACACCTGTTAAGATTCAAATATGACAGGGTAACCAGAGCTGAAATAAAGTCAGGGCATGCAGCAGTAACAGGGCATCCCTCCATGTTCAGCAGAACCTCTTCTTTAAATTTGTATAACTTTTGCAAGACCAGAAGTGGCAGTTTTTCAAAGATTCATTTGTCAGATTCTTAACCCAAATGACAGTCTGGTTCTTTTTGGCAGCTATTTTCCATCACATACACTCAACCAGGGCACTCATTTTTCTCCATATTCTGAGATCCTCTTCATCTTGTGCAAGGTGAGTATGAGGTATGTTAGCTTTCCATGCTTCATCTCTACTTCTTGGCCACTTGATGGGGACTTTGTACCCTGGTGGAGGAAGAATCAAGCAATTGTAGCGCCTTTCAGCTGGACGGCAATGTCTTTCATAGTGCTCCACCAAAGACAGATCCAATTTCAATCTCATCTGGCAAATAAGATTTCTGTCTAGGCAGGGAATTAACTCTGAATGTCAATCATCTCAAACGGGGAAATTCTTTGAAATGACACCATCCTCCTTGATTTAAAAAATTCAAAGGTGCCTTCTAAATTCTGATTGGAATTCAGAGATGAGGTTTGTGGGTTTGGCTGTCATGGTTTTAATTCATAGTCCATCATGCATTAGAACTTCATATCCTTTCACCTCTTCCACTCCATAATTTGTAAACACTAATTCCCTTAGAGATTGAATTGTGATGCATTTAACCCACATCCATTTTGTGCAACTTCACCAAAGTCTCATCCTTACTATTGAGCAATTTGAGGCTCAATTCAGCACTGTTGGAAACAAGTATAAGAGCTTCTCATATCTGTTTGTCCATGAATAGCTTCATTTGTGAGGTCTTCCTCAACCATGATTTTGTCTTTGAAATTCCTTCCCAACACAGTCAGAACTGTCTTACCTGTGATATTTTCCAAAAGATCAGATCCAAAGCTATACATACGTGCTCTCACATTCCACTAATCTGTCCTTGCAAAGTCTGGTGCAAAATATCACAAGAAAGCAATGATATTCCTGAACATGTAGAAGCTGGTTGTGATGTTCATTTGCTTTCATGATTTCCAAACCATTTCAGCCTTTCCCATATCCTCTAATTCAGATTAAAACAGAGGCTTTTATTTCCTCGATTGCTGTAAAACTCCCCTTCTGTCAAAATACAAGAACATGGAAAATTTGAAGCATGCCCATGCTCTCTTTCACATCAAGTAGGTGTTCTTGCCTCATCAAATTGCTGAAAATTCCCATGAATCCTTTTGACAATATCCTTTTCTTCAAGTTTTTCAAGTTCTCTCAACACCTATACCTGCAAAGCAACACAAATTAGATGCATTGTTGTGCAACCATTGATTTACAAGCCTTTTACAGTAAATACTTCTAACACCCCTGTTTTCTCAGATTATTTTGGGGAAATGAAGCTAAAAAGTGCTTAGAAATTTGAAAATTTAGGCAAGAATCATTAGGCTCCAGATCAAGGAGAGGTCTTGCTTCTTGATGTGGATAAAAAGAGCAGCAGATGAATCAGACGCATTGAGAAATTAGTTGGTTGATGAATGAGAAATTTTCTTCAAGCATGCGTGCCAATTTCATTATTATTTTTCATTTATAGATGGGAATTTGTCTAAATTACTCGTGATGACACAGATCTGTGAAAGATATTGAAAAACGCATTCTATAACTAGTTCTTTTTTTTTTATTATATTCAGATGAATCATACTCCATTCGGCTTCCTTATCTCTTTGATTAGCTTCTTTTGGAATCATAATTAGTTAATGTTTAATTATTTTAAAATTGGGAAAACTAAATCATTGATCATTGGCATTATGGAGTGCTATGTGGCTTCCCTATATGTTCAACTATCCTTAGCTCCTTCTAATTAAATCATTGGTGATGCAGAGGAGGAGGAGGATGAATATTAAGTCTTCAGTTTTGTCACTCAGAAAATAAGTGATGTGTTGCAAAAGGAAGACGAGTATATCAACCGTTTATTTATGCAGTAAGTTGCACTAGGATGAGGCCACAATTTTCCAATGGCGAGACAGTAAGTTTTAGGGTCTTCCTTTAAAAGCCTTTGAAATCGCTTTAATGGTGGAAGGAGTTGTTTTTGCTTTCCTGTTTTCCTTGGTCCTTCAACACCCTCACTGTATTTTGTTTTCATTACCCAGTTTTCACGTTGAATCTGTGATATTTTGTTTTCGTTTATTAGTGCTACACTTAGTTCTCCTTTAAATTTAATTCCTTTCTTTGACATTATTCTATCGATTATCTATTTTAAAATTATTATATAAGCAATGCTAAGAAAAAAAAATTTGTTGGTTGAAGAGTTTAGCTAAAGTTCTGGTCTGAAACTTGAAGCCAAACTAAATCTACTCTCATAAGTTATTGTAACTGTACTTGAATCATAAAGTGATAGTTGTCATTATTCTCCAATTTATTAAACCATTGAAAGCTAGTTGTATGTAAAATATGCTCAGTCAACATTTCTTGGCAGTTGAATAAGGGGATGCAATGCATTATTTTAAATCTTGGTATTTTCCTGTACTGGTATCACTAAATATTTGTAATACTGGCCAGTGTGACTCAATACCAGTCATGGCCGGTGCCATGATCAGTACCGTGTTTCTAAGCCGTGATCCAATGTTCTTAGGAGCTCTTTCTAATTCTGTTTTCTAGTGAGAGTTACTGAACTGAAATACCACTGTAATTAAAGGGAAAGACTTTGTAGTGGCAGAGGATTTAATGCCTTGGAGATCCATCAATTTCTATGCCCTTAGCTATGAACAAGCAGCCATGTCACAGTACTCTTTTTTAACTCCTGTAACCGACCAGGATAAGCTTTTATTCTTCATGCAGGTGATGTACAGGATTACTCCTATAAGAAAGCATCTCAGCATCCATTGCAGGTGAGTCGAAATAGTTATATACTTCTAGCACCACTGCTACTGTCTGCCAAAAAAAAAAAATTGAAAATTGCTCTAACTAGGATCTGGGAATTGAAGTTCAATGTTGTTGCAGATGGCATTAGAGTTGTTGCACCGAAGGGCATTGGAAGGTTAGTCAGAGAAATCCAATAATGTTGGGAAATGCTTCATGTACTAGCCAAAGATCATTTTGGGTCCAACCAGACCTCAAATGACATTTAATATTGCTCTCAAATGGAGTTCAAGAGCCACCATTAAGGACAATGGATTAAACAGAAAATAACCCAGCCATCCTCAAAACTCAAACTGAAAAAGGCAAAAAAGCAACAGCTGCTCCTGAAGAAGAGCATGAGTCCATTACAAAAGCGTTTCTTGCTTTTATTATCGAGGAAAGAGATTTTAAGCCTTCAATACATTTCATTACATGTGAACTCGTTTGAGCATTGAACAAATTCTAAATACTAAAACCAAAGAAGCAACATGAAGAATTCTTCGTTTGGTTTCTTAAGCATGCATGCCTTGTAGTGTCACCTAATATCACTGTTCACACTCCACAAGCAAATCTAGTGGTGATCAAAATTCAACCCTTCTTAACAAAGCCAGCTTGAAAGGTCACAAGACCATAAGAAAAGAAGAGTCTTATCACATCTCAAATGAACGGGCAGTTTGCCGTCGGACACTGATGGATTGGATGTCGAAGCGTTGCCGGACCTTGTCCTTATGCATTTGGGGACATGGTTTCTCTTAAAGTCTTTGATTTGTTAGAGAATTCAAAGATTGAAGGTCAGCTACCTACAACTCTGGGAAAACTATATATAATAGTTGAAGTATTAACTGTATGATCTCGCTGGCAACGATGAGATATGATGTTTTTTTGTTTAATAAGACCAAAAAAATATGCTCTCATCTATACTATAGGCAGTATGCCAACAATTATGCACGTCTTCTCCAAAAAGCCCTTTGCCATTTTTGACGAGGCATAATTAATAGAGGGTTAAAATAGTCAAAATTTTGCCTATTCATTTAAAATTTACAAAACTGTTCCATCTCCCTACATGTAGGATTGCACGTGCACCCTTGCTAGTATAAATTAAAAATTCAATTGAAAGTTTTTTTTTTGGATAATTAATGAAAATCATTCATATCAAAAGAAAGTAGGACCCACAAGGAGTAGGCATTCCAAAAAGTACAAACAAAAACAAACACAATCCAAAAACATATAATATAATAAATACAATCACAAGTGATTGTATTTACTAGGTTTGCTTAACGGCCCAGCTTGGCATGGCACCGGCAGGATTAGCCTAAAAAAAAAATAATACAAAAAAGTCTAAAAAAATATATTTATTATTCACACACATTTTTTACATATATTGTGATACAATTTTCTCCAAAATTATAAAAAAACAAAAGGTAAAAAACCTCGAAAAAGGCAAAAACCCATTCTTTTTTAACACAAGCCTGTGAGTCGGCACTATTTGGCAATCTTAAAGCGTGCCGTGCCGCCTGTGTGCTTCGCGGGCGGCACGATTAAATGGTTGTCAAGACTCAAAACTGGTCCAAAGGGCAAGTTTCTCGATATTGCATATTATTATTTATTATTATTTTTTTAAAAGTGGTTTCCCGCGCTTTTGTAGTCAAGGCAAGGAAGAAGAGTGGGAAGACGGCCCGACGGGAAGAAAACAGGGAACGGCAGTGGAAGAAGCAGGACAAATGTATTATTAATCATAGAAATCATAAACAACTATGAGCTCCTGAAATTTCTATCGTGGTTGACCCTTTGGCTTCGCCACTAAGAAATCAGCTCTTTTAAGAACCATAATTTCTCTTCATCAATTAAAACTTTCCTCATCAACATGGCCGTCTGTGGCTACTTTCATCCCAAGTCTTTGACCCTTTTGTTCATGATTCTAATAATCCTTCTGTTGCTGATGATGCCCTCTACGTATCAGTTATCTTTCCGTTTTTCCAGTTTTGATCCGGATAATCATGACATCCAATACGAGGGAGATGCTTTTCCTATCAACGGTACCATTAAACTCACCGTAGATCGAAACGATAGCTATCTTAGTTGGAGTTCTGGTCGAGCAACGTACAGTAAAAAAGTGCAAGTGGGTAACAAGTCTACAGGAACTCTCATCGATTTCAACACCAATTTCTCCTTCTTCGTAACAACCAATTTTAGCTCAGGCGATGGTCTTACGTTCTTCCTCGCTGCAAATCGATTCTTGCCTTTAAATTCTCCAGGTCCATGCCTCGGTCTTATTAATTGCGACAAATTGGACTCATCAGATAGTCCATTTGTTGCGGTAGAGTTTGATAACTGGATGAATATCTGGGAACCCAATTACGATCACTTTGGCATCGACATTAAATCTCTTGAATCGGTTGCAACTGGTCCATGGTTGCCTAAATGGGGGCGGGCAAATGTTCAGATTCGATATAATTCAGATTCAAAAACTCTTATTGTCTTCATGAATTATGATGACATGCCAAATTCCATTCAAAATATATTTCATGTAGTTGATTTAAGGGAATCCTTGCCCGAATGGGTTATTTTTGGCTTCTCTGAATCCACTGGAGGTTCATTTCAAAAGCATACTATCATGTCTTGGGACTTCAGTTCAACTTTAGCAACTGCAGTCGCCAAAGAAAATGCAACAGAGCCAGCCGGGACTCCCACAAACATTGGTAACCGTCATGCTAGCAAAAGAAATATGTGGCTGATAATTGGTATTATCCTTGTTGTGCTTGGTGTGCTTGTTTTGGTTTTTGTACTGATCCGGTTTCTCTGTAAAAAGAGGCAAAGAAGTGGTGGCGAAGAGCAAGGAGATAAAGTTTTGCTCACTTACAACGTAAGAAATATAAAGGAACAACCAAGGAACCAAGAAAAGGGTGCCATGCCCATCAATGGAACAATAAACATTGGGCAGGAACAAAAACATGGTATGGTGAATGGTGATGGTGTCTCTCGGAATGATATGTTTGAAAATAATAAATATGGACCCAAGAGGTTCTCCTATGGTGAATTGGTTGACGCAACAGATAACTTCGGAGGGAAGTCAATTGTTGGGAAAGGATTTGGTACAGTTTACAAAGGCTTTTTAAGAGAACATAATAAGCATGTGGCAATCAAGAGGTTCAATGAGAACCCTAGTCAAGGCATAAAAGAGTTTGAGGCAGAAGTGAATATCATATGTCAATTGAAACATAAGAATTTGGTGGAACTTTTCGGCTATTACCATGATGATGAACGGAAAGACTTTATGCTCGTCTACGAATTAATGCCCAAGGGTAGCCTGTATGACAATCTCTTCAATGAACAAAGATACTTGTTGACATGGGAGAAGAGGTACACTATAGCACTTGACTTGGCACATGGCTTACATTATCTTCATGAAGGAGGTCATCGATATGTGGTGCATAGGGATATCAAATCCGCAAACGTTTTGTTGGATTTGGATTTTAGAGCTAAGCTTGGGGATTTTGGGCTGGCACGGCTTGTGGAGCAAGGAAATGATGTATTGACCAGCTATATAGCTGGAACTCAAGGATACTTGGCTCCTGAATGCGCCATTTATAAGCAAATGCCTAGCAAGGAGTCAGACGTTTATAGTTTTGGGATTGTTCTTTTGGAGATCTGTAGTGGGAAGAGGGCTCTTGAGTACAATGGAGGAGTAATCCAAGAGTTGGTTGAGCGGGTATGGGGGCTCTACGGCAAAGGAAAGATCCTTAAAGTAGTTGATAGAAGACTGTCCATGGATCTTCACAAGCAACAGATGGAGTGGCTGTTGGTTGTAGGTCTATGGTGTGCTCACTCACACCGTCTGAGCCGACCCTCTATCCAAACAGCCCTTAATTGCCTCTAGTCTGAGGAGGTCACAATGCCTAATCTACCATCTAAGATGCTTGAACGAATAAATCCTGTGGCTTCTGAATTATCGTCTTCAAGTTCTGTGGAACGTTCTACAAGATTCCCAAGCAACAGAGGAAAAAATTTTCTTCAAGGTTCAATTGAAGGTATTTTATCCTATCTTCCTTTAGAGAGAAGCATATCTTTGGTGTTTCAGATAATGTTAATACATGTTGAGGTTTCTTTCAGTTGCACTCTTGAATTGCGGTTTGTTTAATATCTGTCTCTTCTTGGTGTTAAAAGAGCATATTTATGTCTTTTGTCATTGTTATGGCCCAAAATCAAAAAATTTTAGAAGGTGGAACTACCATGTTCTGCCATTGCTCTCACCTATCTGAAGCAAATATGTATTACTTGATTGCCAATCTGACCTGCAACAATTGTTAATCTTCCAGTTAAATTGTAGGCTACATTGCTAACTGCATGTAGGATGCAATGTAATGGAATCTAAGAAGCTTAATAGTCATACTGCACTTTTGAATTAGACTGAAATCATGAAACACTCCCATGCTTTTCTTTCCATAGTTAAGTACCTTGTTCGAATTGGATAAATTTATGCTGGATGGAGATCATCAAGCAATGTTATGCTCCAGATTGAGGAGAGGTCTTGCTTCTTGATGTGGATAAAACTGAGCAGCAGATGACATCATGAACATTGAGAAATTAGTTATTGCTATTAATTTGATAGCATTGGTTGATGAATGAGAAATTTTCTTCAAGAATGTGTGCCAATTTCATTTTTTTTTTTTTAATTTAGGGATGGGACTTTGTCTATATTACTAGTGACAACACTGATCAACGAAAGATATTGAAAAAACGCTTTCTACAACTAGTTCTTAGATATATATATATATATATATATATATATATATATATATATATATATATATATATATATATATATAGATGAAAACGGAGAATCATTCATTACATGTACACACATCTGCTTGGTTTTGCAATGCATCTGCTTTGCTTCTAGTTGGATTATTATTGTTATTCCATTCAACTTCTTTATCTCTTGGTTAGCTTCTTTTGGATGCATAGTTAATTAATGTTTAAATTTCGAAATTGGGGAAACTAAATCATTGATTATTGACATTATGGAGTACTATGTGGCTTCCCTATATGTTCAACTATCCTTAGTTCCTTCTAATTAAATCATTGGTGATGCAGAGGAAGAGTAGGATGAAAAAGTCTTCATCTTTATCACTCCAAAAAATTAAGTGATGTGTTGCAAGAGGAAGAAGAGTATCAACCATTTATTTATGCAATAAGTTGCATTAGGACGAGGCCACAATTTTCCAATGGTGAGAGTAAGTTTCATGGTCTTCCTTCAAAAGCCTTTGAAATCGCTTTAATGGTGGAAGGAGTTGTTTTTGCTTTCCTATTTTCCTTGCTCTTTGAATAACACCCTTATTGTATTTTGTTTTCATTAGTCAGTTTTGCTGTTGAATCTATTTTTATTTATCAGTGATACACTTAGTTCTACTTTAAATTTAATTCCTTTCTTTGACGTTAGCCTAGCAATTATCTATTTTAAAATTATTATATAAGCAATGCTAAGGAGAAAAAAAATATTTGTAGGTTGAAGAGTTTCGCTGAAGAGTCTACTCCCATAAGTTACTGTAACTGTACTTGAATCGTAAAGTGATTTCAGTTGTCATTGTTCTCCAATTTCTTAAACCACTGAAAGCTAGTTGTATGTAAAATATGCTCAGTAAATAGTAAATATTTGCATTTCGAATCATTCTTGGCAGTTGAATAAGGGGATCCAATGCTTGGTTTTAAGCTGTGATCCAATGTTCTTAGGAGCTCTTCCTAATTCTGTTTTCTGTTGAAGAGCTGCTGCACCCAAAGGTAGTGGAAGCTTAGTCAGAGGAATCCAATCTTCTTGGGGAATGCTTTATATACTGGCCAAAGAAACTTTTGTGTCCAACAAGACCTCAAACGACATATTTAATATTGCTCTGAAATGGAGTTGAGGAGCAACCATGAAGGACAATGGATTAAACAGAAAATAACCCAGCCATCCTCAAAACTCAAACTGAAAAAAGCAAAAAAGCAACACCTGCTCCTGAAGAAGACCATGAGTCCATTACGAAAGCATTTCTTGCTTTTGCTATTGAAGAAAGAGATTTTAAACCTTCGACACATTCCATTACATGTGAACTCGTTTGAACATTGAACAAACTCTAAATACTAAAACCAAAGAAGCAACATGAAGAATTCTTCGTTTGGTTTCTTAAGCATGCATGCCTTGTAGTGTCAGTTAATATCACAGTTCAAACTCCACAAGCAAATTGTAGCGGTGATCAAAATCCATGACTCTTGATATAATCCTTCTTCACAAGGCCAGCCTGAAAGGTCACAAAAACATTAGAAAAAAGGAGTCTCAACATATCTCAAATGAACACTCTCATCCTTGAACAAATTAAAATCATTGCCGCTGTACCAATTTGACAGGAATGGAGGATCTTGACTCTTGCCGGAGGTCTTGCTGGAATAGAGGGAGAGAGATCCACCATCACTATATTTCAGTTTCCCCCATTACTTATTCCCCTATTCATTTGGTTTAAGGTTGGGTGTGGGGGTACTGTTGGGGCTGGGCAATTCTAATTCATTTATGCGAAAGGGTTGGATTAATAGCAGGTTTATAATCCTTTCGATTAGGAGCTCATGGGCTCTTACACTCTTCTAATTCAAATATATCTGTGAAAAGATTGGGGAAAAAAAGAGATGAGATGGAAAAAAAGAAAAAGCAAAAAATTATTAAGATGGCCCAAGGAGGCAACTGCGACTGTGAGATGTGAGGGACTACTTATTAAAGGATTTAAGATTGAGAGAAGGCCAAAAAGAAGCTATACATAGTCAGTTAAAAAGGATTTATATGCTTAAAATCTGACCAAAGATGTCGTCTTGGACAATTTGGGATGGAGAAACAGGATTCATATTGTTGAGCCCAACTAATTTTTATAAGGCATTTCGTTATTGTTATCAGATGCTTCTCATTGTAGCTTCCTTTATTGCACCATGTACGGCATGAGGCTCATTTGTGCAATTTGCTGGCAACCCATGTCTTTATTCCACTTCTTGCCTTGATAACCCAAATCAATGGTCATAAACCCAAATCAATGGTCATAATTAAACTGATCCCTTAATGGCTTTGGGAGTATCTTGAAAGGTGTCTTAATGATGGCACTTGCAATATGATTGAAAATCTTGTTTCATAGATGAAGTCTGCAATCCTAAAGATTATTTCTTTTTCCACGCCCAAGGCATCAAAATCATTAAGACACCTTTCAGGATACTCCCAAAAATACCAAACTTTTAGTAAACCCCTCCACAGCAAGTAACCTGGAGTAGGATCCTAGTCCTACAAGCCAACTTGCACTTTTCCATCTCTAAGATTCTTCCACCATCAGCTTATCTGATGCATGAAAGCCTTTTCTCCCATCCAGTTTTTCAGATTCAACTTTATTGTTTCAATTCTGTAAAAATAGTTTGTGGACAGAAGGCCATCCGAGACCGTATGTAGTGCTGACAATGTTGCCGACCATTGTTGTCGACGATACTGCACTACAAAAAAAAGGTGATAAAGCGACACTAATATAAGGGCACTTATATGAAAGTGCCCTTATAAGTACCTTAATACGGCATTTTTTTTAAAATGCCGCTATAAAACAATTTATTACGGTATTTCCTAGAAAAATGCCACTATAAAATGATTTATTACGGCATTTTCCTAATGAATGCCGCTATAAAATAATTTATTAAGGCATTTTTTAATTAAATGCCCCTATAAAACAATTTGTTACGGCATTTTTTAAGAAATGCAGTTATAAAGCAAATTATTACGGCATTTATAAAAAAAATGCCCCTATAAAACAATTTGTTACGTCATTTTTTAAGAAATGCAGTTATAAAGCAAATTATTACGGCATTTATAAAAAAATGCTGTTACACAATAATTTATAAAATATATCATTACAACACTTTATTATAAAATATTGCTATAATCTGGTTAATTAGGTTTTGATTTCATGTCCAAACCAAAATATACCAACAAAATTACACCCGTATCTCATATAATTTGGAGCTTGAAATTATTTCCATTTTCCCATAAAAAGGTAAAAGTGAAAAAACTAGCCTCGGATAGGATCCTCTCACCAAGACTTTCCTTCTTCAGGAAGGATTGTAGATAAAGAGAGGGACATCAGATGGGGATTCCACAGCTGTGAAGGCGAGATCTTGATGCAACGCTGGTCACCATGGGCCTTGCCTGTATTTGATTGAGCTCATTTGAACCCATCAAACTCCACATATATTGACACACGAACCACCTAAGATAGTGAATGTTCAAATAGGTGGGTAAGCATCCAACACACGGCCCTGGTAGGATCCCATCTTTGCATTATAGTTTACCCAAATCAATTATGTCCCCACCCTCAATCCCAAATAAGACGTCAATCGCTACCGACTCCATGTAAAATCCCTAATTTTCTGGAAAATTTAAAATTTAATGTTCTAGTGATTAAATTAATGTTAGATAATTAATTTTGCAGAGAAGCGAGGTTAGTGATTTAACCCGGAAAGGTGGCTTGTGCTGGTCGGGTTATTTAAGTATAAAGGTATGAGGAAATTTTTCAGAAAATTAAATTAGTTGATTTTGATCGGATGAGGTGGCAAAAACAAATGATGCTAATTTAAATGAGCTGCTGTTATAGGAAATTTTGTAGTGTGGCAATGCAGCAGATCATGATTTAAGTTGGTTTGAGCGGCAACTATAAATACCAAGTGAAAAGAGACTCGCTGGTTTTGTTGGGTTTTTGATCGAGCAAACTTTGAGATCTCATAGAGAAGGAGATCCAGGAGCTAGGGTGGAGGAGCTGGAACCGAATTTCTGAGTTGATCAGAGAGGAGAGATCTGATCGTGATGCCCTGTTGATTAGTATAGAAGTGTGTTGCAGCAGAATTTTCAATTCCTCAAGAGTAATCTGAATTCTGCAAATTCAGATCAAGCTGGAGGTAAGTTAGCATTAAACCTGAGTTTTCGTTCCAGTTTTAGTGAAGAATAAGATCAAGTTCCAGATCTGGAAAAGTCTGAACAAATTGTAATAGATTTCAGAGGAGGAGTGGGCGTGAATTGGAACTCTGCTGCAGAAAACTCAAATCTGTAGATTGGTGGTCTTCGTCAACTCGAAATTTCATCTGAGAGTGAGTAGCACAACCTTAATCGAATTGCATGGTTTCTAATTAGAAATTGGTTGATAGATTGAGCAAGAGATAGATCTCTGTTTTTCTGAGTATTGTCGTCAATGTTAAATCATATTTGCTAATAGTTCCACCTGATTTCCAGATTGGATTTATAACTAGTAATGTAAGTATATTCAGGATGAAGGAGATTCTTAGGTAAATTTTCTGTATGATGCATGTTAGAACTAAGTTACTTGTTGCTGGAGTTACAGTTTCGAAAATTCAAGAGAATACATGAATAGTTACTGTATGCTTAATTATGGTCGACCAAATGAAATTGTATTAATGTTTTAGGCATGCTTATAGCGTTAGAATCATATTGGAAACGAGTTGAATGCAAGTCCATGATGAGTTTGTGGCTGTGACTCTTAACTGAAATCTGAATCTGGGCATATAGGGAGAGCGCCCAGCATTGCTGGAGATCGCCTACCTCTTGTAGAGGTCAGCGTCCAGCAGGTTTTTGGTCCTTAAAAATCCTAGTGTCAATTCTAGGTTAGAGATCCTTCTAGAAAGCTGGTTATGAGAATTTAGGAAAGAGTAAAGGGATTAAAGGTTTAAAAATCTGTATGTAGTGTAAATGGATTAAAAGTTTGGGATGAACCACTGCTGTAAGTGGCATTAAGGAGTGAGCAAATTAGTTTGTATTGATGAGTTCAGGTTTGCATGTAGTGTTAAAATGATCCTTGAATTAAAATTTAATGCAAGGCTTTAGATCAATACTTGTAATTTCTAAATCCTTATTGTTGAGGTTGCTGAAATTTTAATAGAAGGAGTGATGGGAGACTGATGTAAGGAGGTGTGGTTATGATAATACTTAAATCTCCATATATTTTAATCATATGTTCCAAGTGTTAGAAATTACCAGAATTAGTTGGAATAGGAAAGAGACATTTAATCCTATAGGAAAATTTGTTGTCGAATTGAAGATGTGAATCTGGTATAGTGGGCGCCCAGGATGGCTAAGGATTGCCTACCTGCCCAGAGGTTGGCGCCCAATTAAAATCAGCTTATTTCTTTAATTTATAAATGACAATTCAATTCTAATTTGAGACTTATGTTAGTGATCTCAGGTAAAGATAAATTGGAGGGATTTTTGGGTTGATCAAGAGGTGATGAAATGGAACTTTAAGGAATTAAGTATTGCTGAACCGGGTGAAAATCAGCAAAGGGTTTAGAGTGAAAGGGGGAAATGATTCAATTAAATTAAATTGCATGTTAAAGATATGTTTAGGGAGTTAAAATATCACCAGAAATAGTTGGATTACAACAAAATAGATCAGTCCTAATCAAATTTCTACAGCTGTACTTGAACCTGGAAAAATAGAGAGAGTGCCTACCATTGCCTACCATTGCCTACCATTGCTGACCATTGCTGACCTGTAGCTCAGCTCAAGTCTAGGGTGATTCAAACCCAAATCCTTAATTCAAGCAAGGGGAAAAACCTTTGGAAATCTAACCTAGAGTAATTAAATGATTTCTGGAAAATAAGAGAGGTTGGTCTGAGAAATTCTGCAGGTACTAGTGTAAAAATCAGCAATCTATCTAAGTAATTAAAAGTGAGTATTTTAATAAGTTCTGAGATTTTTCCAGCAATTATAATTTGGGATTTTCTACACTTATAAGGTGGTATTATCTACGAGATAAATGGGAGATGAAGAAAGGGAATTGGAGTGAGATATAGGTGCTGAACCTGAGTTTATAATTAAGTATAAAGTAGAGAAATCAGAAGAATGGAGTGAGAAATGAGTTGGAGATTATAAAGAAATCTGAACCTATGTATAGTCTCTAGATGGTTTCTTTTGTAAAACATATTAAGTAAGATCCTCTAAGGATACTTTATAAAGGATAAAAAGGATAGGAGTACAATAATAAATGCTGAAATGAAAATATTAAAGAGAGGTATATGAAGTAAAAGAGTTAAAGAAAGAGTTGAGAATATTAGATTAAATAAAAGTGAGTTAGTGTAAATTATATGGGGAAAGGTTTCTGTTGAGTATAAAAACAAAGGTGACAAGTCTGAATTTAATATTATTACAAAACTTTGATATCTATATGCAGATTTGCCGGTTTAACCGTGTTTTGACAGTTTTACCAAATTTTGACTATAAAAGAGCATTTTCAGCTCTATGTTGGAAAGGACTTTCTAAACTAAATTGTTATGGACAAATTTGATTTTCGGGATCTTTTATACACTTGGAGGATTTTCGTGTGAATCTAGATGGCTGGATGGTTACCTTACCTCCGTGTATTCGGGGATGCCCATGTACTTGGGGTTGGTTCCTCTGTGTACTCAGAGATGGATGTGTGCTCGAGATAGCATGTTTTGGGTTTGGAAACCTTCGATATTAATGAGATTTCTGTTTTTGGCTTTAGCTCGAGTCTAGATGGCATAGCTCGGTGTGGATCCACATTTGTCAAGTTAAGAGCTAGGTAGTGGAATAGATTGTTTTCTTTGCTAGTCGTAATGAGTTGTTCACGCACGCGTTTCCACCGTGTACTCGGTGAGGCTTGATCGTGTACTCGGCTGGCTGCGGCTATCCCTCATTTTATCGTGTACTCGGACTGTGACTGGATTAGTACGTGCCAACTCATCACTGTACTGGATGGGTTCTCCCGCAATAAGATGATGATCGTGTACTCGGCTTCGCACCTAAGCCGGGAGGTGGCATAGTGAACTTCGGCATTACCTAGTTAAGGGCAATCTTATTTCATGAGTCCACCGTGGACTTGTTTATGTTTTCACTTATGAATCTCTGTCATGCATTGACTGTTGATATTGCTCTTTATCAGTATACATGATGTATTTGGATTACACGGTTTATTCTTAAAGATTGGTTATTGTTTCGAATGCATGTTTTAGAACTGATATAAATGTTTTGTGCATGCATGTGCTACTTGCTGAGATATTCGTATCTCATTCCGTTTTGATTTGTTTTGTTTTCAGATCCTGGTGAGGACGATATACCTAGGGTTGAGCCAGACGCGGATTACCCCGAGTATAGGGGCGAGGATTTCTTTGTTGAGTGACTTTTGAGATATTGTAGTTGCTATTTTTCATTTGAAATAGTGAGAAATTTTGGAATTGTAATACTTTCAATTCATTGTGTTTTGGAGAATTGGGATATTTTAGCGAACTCTGATATTGTGTTTGATGATAATAAATGAAATGTCATGTTTCTTACACTCTGATATAGATCCTGCGGTTTTGTTATCTAACCCTCGGGTACGAGTTACGGTTCTATTACGTAACCCGGATTCGGGGCGTTACACTCCATCACTGCCGGTACGTATGCACCCAATTTGCAGCCACGAAAGCTGGTGAATCCGAGAAAGAAGGACAGAGAGGAAAGAGAGACGGTAGGTTTTTTTTTTTCTTTCAAATATACCGGGAATATATGAAAGTGCCTGAACGTGTAATTTTTTTTTCTGTCGGATTAGGGCTTTCGCATCCCTCTGAAGTGAAAGTAGCTTGGCGATTTTCTAAAGCGGAAGGAGCTTGCAATTTTCTAAAGTTTCTACAAGACAGAGGTTTGTCTATTTGATTTGTTTTTCATCTTGTGTAATTGAGTTGTTGTGATCGTCGTTACGATTTTCTAGGTTTTTTGGTTTCCTTTTCAGATCATTGTTACAGTTGTTTAGATTTAGGTTTCTATTTTGTTTTTCGATATCTCATTTTTGTTTCTTTAGATCTTTGATTTGTTAGGGTTATTAATTCATTATTGAATTCATTACATAAACTGTTTGCACATGAGGCGTTCTTCGATGTTGATTTTTTTTTCAATTTCCTTTTTACTGTCAACGTCAAAAGTAAGCATCTATTTTATGCACGGCAAGGAAACTTAATCAATCTATTTGTTAATTATGTCATTCTAGATTTTTATTTCTCAATTCCATTCCCATTCCCATTATCAGTTGTGAAGTGGCTTGTTTTTATCCGTATATGTTTTTTGTTGGCACTCGTTGCTTTTTGGGCTCATTTCATGGAGCCTAGGAGAGCAGGTTGTGGTGGTGCACGGCATGAGGTGGTGGTTGTGTTAAAAAAAAAGGTTAACGATTCAGTTTTTACAGATTGCTGAATTTCTGTGAAAGCATTCGCGGAATGAGATTTATAGCCTCATTTGAGGAATTGAAAAATTGTTTCCTTCGGAAATAGTTATCAGAACTAAGAATGGAGTTGAGCACGAAGGCAGAATTAAAAAAATAGTTTCCTCTGGAAATACTAGTGAGAACTTGAATGAAGCTGTGCACAAAATGGGAAGGCTTATATTTCTTTTTTGGGGTGAAAATTTCATGTTTGTTTTACTATGATTTCCTCTGAAAAAATTAGAGAACTTTTGCTTGTGGTGTAAAAGTCAATTTCATTCATGCCCTATTTAATTCCTTAGTGTATTTTTTTTATGTTTATCATTTGTGCACAAGTTAATGGAGTTTTTGGCATTTTCCGAACATCAGGTTCTATGTATATTGACAAATCTCAGGAGTGTAAATGCAACTAATCTTTGTTTAAAACTCTCTTAAAATTTTAAAAGACTATTACATCCCCCAGTGGTTACTAATAATTAATGTCTAGGGTAAATATAGTATCATTGCGCACCCACTAGTTCTAAGAAAACCAAACCGCATACGGATTCTTCATATATCATTGTCATCATCTTCAAAAGCTTATTCCCCCAATTGTCTAAAAACATTTCATTGCATGATCAAAATAAAAATTTAACTTAGTATTCCAGTTTTACAATAGCATTTGATGAGTCCTCTGGTGATTCGTACTGAAGCCAATCTCTTGTACAAATAAGGGCCTCCAGAGTTTCAGGTCTGAGGGAACTTTGATAGCGATCCATCTCTTTAGGTACAGTGTCAAAAACGGAATCCGGAGTAATTGTTGATATGGGGATTGACAAAATATCATGAACCATCCTTGAAAGGGTTGGGTATTTAATATTGTTCAGTTTCCACCAACTCAGGATGTCAAAGTCCTATACATGAGGTAGCAGAGACTACTCTAGATACTGATCTAGCTCTGACTTTGTTTGTTGGCAATTGGACATTGATAGGTAGACCTCAAAATCTGAAAGCCCATCACTGCTAGAAAGAAAACTTGCTCCTTGAATTATCTCTCTCTTGGCAACAACTGCATTGGCCTCTTCCAGATTAGCTACTGTTAGCGAATGGGCATCCCCCTCTTCCATATTATTAGCTGCTGTTAGACAAAGGGCATTCTCCTCCACATTATTAGCTGCAGTTAGGGAAAGGGGCTGTTCTCCACACTATTTAATAAATGTGTTTCTTTGAGTTTGCTCTCTGAATGTATGTAAAGGTGTCTTTTTCTGGCTATCACCCGGCTCCATGAAACTCAGAAAGTGAGGAGCCAGAGGTGTGAATTGACAATCTTATATTTAAAACATCTTAATTGAATATTAAGTTTTTATAGGAACTTTTGTAACATCTCAAATAAACACAAGAAGATTTTGATATTCTATTCCAGGTTAGATTTGGATTGATCTGTTATATATTTTACATATATTAATTAAGCTAGGTTTGATGCTTGGATTATGTTCTATGAAGAATGCTTGTGTTGATCTGAGATATTTCTTGGGAATGTTTGTCAAAAAACACAAAAAGGGGTTAAGACTTGTTTCTTGAAAATATAGGGTGAATTTATGATCATATATCTTTTGAGGCCAGGTAGACAGATGAGTTTTACCAGAGCCACGTCATAGAAGTGGTGTGAAGTGTTCTAAATGTGGCAGATGGTTTAGAAAATCCCAATTTCCTAGTGTAAATTCCAGATTGTTTTACATACAAAGTTTTCAGCTTCAAAAACTTCTAGTTCTGCCAAATGGCCAAAAATTGTTAGGATGAATGATACGTGACAAAATCTAGGGCATCACTCCTTGTGGCCAGTAAACCTGAACTCTCACCAGGTAAGTAGGCCTGACAGGACAGACTATAGATCCTTCATCAACATTTTCTCCTTTTTGAAACCAAGAATTGTTTTGATAGGTGAAATTTCCGATGCTTGGGAATGTTAAGACTGCTAAAAAATGCAGATCTGATAATTCTGGGTCAGAGTGACGACTTGGCATCCCTTCATCAGTAACGAGTTTGATGGCAATTTTCCCCTTATTTGGTATTCAAGGACACATGCCCGAACTAGACAATTTCCACCAATAAAACTTATTTGGCAATAAGCCTTTTTGTGAATAATACCACCTATAGTTATTCAATTGAACTTTAGCAGTGTACATCAAAACTTGATATCAAGATATGTACAGAACTGTAGATGATTTGCAAAGTTACTTGTTGTGAACCGAATTGATTGTAGAGTTTTAGTTGCTTAAAGTTTTAGTTAAATGTCTATCATAATTCCATACTCAGCTTGCAGAGGCCCTATACGAATACGGAAGGGGCAATTATGAACATATAGCAGTATTGCTTGGTCCAGATTTTGATGCCAACAGCTGCAAGGTATTAAGTTATTCGTATAGAGATATTTATGCTACATGCACATAATATTTCAGGTAAGTATACAAATTTGAATCTTTACACTGCAGATGATTGGGGCATCTGATGAACAACTTGATGTATTCAATGAAGTTTGGTATGTTGTTCTGTTGGAAATTGGACAGGTCTCAAAGGGTATGGTAACCATTTTCTTTGGTTTATGAAACCTCATTAATGTGCATTTCTTATGGTGCAACATTTGAACTACAGCAATTGAAGTAATTGAGAAGAGGATTAAAATTAGGGAAGGGGTCCCTTTCTTGTGGCGCTTGCTGGTATGGCTTTTCCTCCATGTATATGTTTGCTTCTTAATTTATTACCTTATTATATGCACCAAAAATGTACACACACACATACATGCCCGTCATGTACATAGTTATATGTTAATATGCATCACTTGCTGGTCTTATAAAACACTTATATTCTTTTGTTAATTTTTTATGTGCATGGTGGTTCCAGGAGAGATGTTACTCAATTGCAGGTAGGAACATGCTTTACGTTATATTCTTGATGGATTTATTGACATGATAAATTTTTCCTTAGGTCTACAACTTCAAAGTTGACAATGGAGAATGTTCCTTGGCATGTTGATGTGAAAGCCTTCTCTGAGGCCTTAGCCATGAAAAGCAATGGGGAGTACGAAGTTGCTTGTGAACATGTCCATTCATGTTGTGTCCTCCTGGAAAAAACTAGCAAGTTCAAGAGTAATGGTCAATGGTATTAATATCTGACATTCATGTTGTGTCCATAAAAGATCTGACATTCAGTTTTCTAAGCTTTGCTCAGTTTTGTAAGCATAAGCTGTTATTAATATTTTGGTTTTATTAGCTTTTTGGTCCTCTCCATTTATTGCCAAAGTCGTATTTTGGTCTTATTGACCTCATGATTGTGTAGGTGCATTTGGGGGGGGGGGGGGGGGGGGGGGGGGAAATTAAATTAAATTTGGGGGATGGGGTGCGTAGGGTAAATTAAATTAAATTTGGGGGGTGGGGTGCGTAGGGTAAATTAAATTAAATTTGGGTGGGTGGGGTGCATAAGGTAAATTAAATTTGGGGGGTGGGGTGGGGTGGGGTAAATTAAATTTTTTTTAAATTAAAATATTTTTAGCGGCATTTTGTGGTTGTCGCTAAAGCCTTCAAGTTTTGATAAATTTTATTACGACACTTTAAAAAAATGCCGTAATAGCTTACATTTTTACAGCATTTTTAAATGCCGTAAAAATTCACTTTATAGCGGCATATTCCAAAGTGTCGTTATAAGTTGTCGCTGTAACATAATACAACACCACTTGAAACGGCACTTTATTAAAATGCCGTTATATGTTATAACGGCATTTTTTTATATTATAAGGGCACTTTTGAAGTGCCGTAATAAAAAGACTTTTTTTGTAGTGCTGAGTGCCAACCGCGGACCCAGTCATCATTCCCTGCAAGATGCCAGAAGCTCCCTCTGCACAAGATCTGTGTTCCATTGACAGAGTAGAGAAAAAACCACTATTGTACCTCCAAGAAGCTCACACACACACACACGTACTTGCACATACAACAAACAAGAAAGAATATCAGAAAAGGCATGGATGAGAACTTTTATAATTCCTCCAATGTTGCTTTGTATTGCTTTATGTTCAGGGCATTGTTAGTCCCAAGCCCGGATATGAGAGGTTTGTATGGCTGCCAGAGTAAAACTTTGATGAGTATACCATGAAATGAATCTTGAACAAGTATTTCAAATTTTCAATCTAATATGGTCTTTGATAGATTGGGATGGAAATGCAAGATTAATGTGGAAGTAGGGTGTTGTAGTTACTAGTTAGTTCCCAATAGGCTGGAATAAGACATTTATCTTTGAATTTTTTTTTGGGTAGATACATTTTGCTTTGATTGATTGATTGAAAAATTTGCTGTTAGTGAGAACATTTTAGTCTAGACACCTTAAGGCTAATTTAAGATTTTATTGTGCAGTGACATTGCTGAAGCCAAGGAATTTTCGAAGCCAAGAGGGATTGATGTGGGTTCTGATTGAAGTTTCATGAGATTCTTATAATGTGCCAGATTTAAACTAACGCCCAAGCAAGTATCAACAAAGAGAAAATTTGTTCCAATTATATTCGAGGAAATAGTCGCAGAAATGATTATGTTGACTTGAAACACCAACTCAAGTGAGAATTGTGATTAAGCCCATAATTGGTTTCGATCCAAACTGATATTAAAATGGTTGTGAAAATCACAACTTCATGGAATGATCAAAGATTTATGTATGCTTCCCTTTATTTTGAAGCAAGGGTCTTGTCTTGGGCTGAACGATCAGCCGAATTCAATTTGAAATAGGCAAATTTGAAAGGAACCGTTTGAGTTGAGGATTAGAAACTACGAAGCTTATTCATATAATCTAGTTCTGGTGGGGACTTACAAAAGGTCTCAAGCTTGGGATTGGCATGGATCGCTTTCATCAATTGACCATTTTAGGTTGGGGTGCAACTTGGGTTGGTTAAACCCAAGAACTGACTGACCAAACCGACCCAAAGTCGGTTTGGATTGGGTTTCAACCCATTTGGTTCCAAAATTTTCTAACCCAAAGTGATTCCGCCCAGTTTTTTGTTAGTCATATTGAATGCAATCTTAACACACACAGACTGACAGACATATGCACACACACAAATATATATATTTCGTCTTGCATTGCATTGGGTTGTCATAATACTATTAAAAACTTGAACGGTCTGTTGAACAAGTAGAATTGTGATTCAGCATTCAAACAGTTGAGCTTGACCTCCATTGAGGATTGCAATGAAAGCTGATCCATGCAAATCGTCTGCAGCGTCAATTATCGTTTTTATGTACTGTTCAAGAAATTGGAGGATAAAGACAACTGAAATCACTTTACGACTCAAATTACGTACAGTTACAGTAATTTATGGGAATAGATTTAGAGGGCGTTTGGTAATGTTTTTTTTAGAAACAGTTTGAAAACTAAAAACATTTCCAACTGTTTTTTGGGCTTTTGAAAACAGGTGGTAAGAAACCTGTTTGGTAACAATTATTGTTTTTTGGGTTTTTGAAAACAAGTAACAAGAAACCTGTTTGGTAACAATAGATAAAAAAAAAATGATTCGAGTTTTCAAACCCAACAAAAATGTTTTGCTATACAACTTGCATGGCCATTAAACTAAAATAAATTTGCTATGAAAAAAATGAGCAAATCAAAATTCTATATCACAAATTACAAAGGATAAATTCCTTCATATACTTACATTCTAAACAATGTCTCCTCATGTTTCAAAAGATTTTAGAGAGTGTTTGCTAACATTTTTTTTAAACAGTTTGAAAACTAAAACTATTTCCAACTATTTTTGAGTTTTTGAAAACAGGTGACAAAAAACCTGGTTGGTAACAATTAATATGAAAACCATTAAATTTTTCAAAATCAACAAATATGTGTTTGATAAGTCATAATTTAAATTTTGATTTTCACAATTTTTTGAAATAACTGATTGAGGCATTTTTACAAACACATAGCATGCGTTATTTTATGAGTAAATGCATAAGATTATTACAATCTTTTTGCTGCCTCCAATTTGTCAGAATGTCTTGAAAATGGATCTGAACCAAAAATATGCAACGATAAGATTTACATACGGAGATAACTTTCTTGTAGATTTGATCAAGGTGGGTGCATTCATTGTATGGGTATTCCAAGATGATCATTTACAAGATGCACATTCCAAATGAATATATATCCCAAAAATATTTATAATTCAAATTGAATCATTCTCCTCTGTCGATTCAATTCACAAATTGAATCGATAGAGGAGATCCACATTGTTAAATCAGCAAAACAAGGAAGAAACACGATCCACATCTATGGTGCTGGAAGCGGGGCCATATTTCGTAATGAAGTAATAATGTGAAGATCAAAAGAGATAGAGGGGAGGAAGAACAGAGAAGTGAGTCACAATATTGACCAAGAACAAGGTTTTTTCGGACTCAAACAGCGACCCCACATCTCTGAAGGATACGAAGCATCCCATCTCATCGCAAATCATGACAATATCACAGTGCAAGAGAGAGAGAGAGTAGTGCAGGAGAGAGAGAGAGAGCAAGAGAGAATAGGCTCTCTCTGTGGACCTGTGATCACTATCAAAAATGAAGAAGCTCGCCCAAGGTATCTTTCTCGGAAACTTCTGAGGATGGATGAACGTCATGTTACAGAAAATCAAGACACTTCTATCTCAACTCAAACCACATTTCGTCTTCTTCGACTTTGCCCAACAATGGCTCCCTTCCATCGCTTCTGAGCTTGTATCAAACCCTTTACTTCAGATTCTTTCGTGCTATTTTTTCCACTTGATGGGAGAGAAGAAGAAGCCCGCCAGGATCCAAAGAGCATAGATTGACAATGAGCGGCTTGGATTTCACTTTGTTGTTATGTGCTCGCGAGGAAGAGAGTTTTGCTCAAGAAGAGAGATCGAGAGGCAAGGTGTCGAAGAGAGAATGAAAACGTTATTACAAGAATGCCATTCTAAAGAAAAACGGTCCGTCGTTTTTAAAAACCGAAAATTTTGGTTTCTAAAAACGAGGCTGTTTTCGAACTGTTTTTCTAAAAAACGATTTAGAAACTATTAATACCAAACGTGTTTTTGGTTTTTTATTTTTGAAAACAGAAAAACTGAGTTAAGAAACGTTACCAAACACCCTCTTAGTTTGTCTTCTGAGTTCATAGCAGAACTTCAGCCAAACTCTTCAACCTACAAATTTATTTTTCCCTTAGCATTGCTTATACAACAAGGAAAGGGATTAATTAAAGGAACTAAGTGTAGCACTGATAAAAAATAAGAATATCACTTATTCAACAGTAATTTCAAAGGACGTCCAAGGAAAAAAGAAATAAACGAATTCCTGCCACCATTAAAGCGATTTCAAAGGCTTTAAAGAAAGACCTTGGAGCTTACTATCTCACCATTGGAAAATTGTGTCATCGTCCTCGTGCAACTTATTGAATAAAAAGAATTGTTGATGGACTCTTCTATCTTGCAACACATCACATATTCTGAGAGCGATGAAGCTGAAGCCTCCTCCTCTGCATCACCAATGATTTGATTAGAGAGAATTAAGGATGATTAAACGTACAGAGAAGCCACATAGCACTCCATAATGTCAAGGATCAGTGGTCTAGCTAGTTTAACCCATTTCGAAATAATTGAACATTAATTAATTAACTATTCATACAAAAGAAGCTAACCGAAGAGAGTTGTAGAATCTGTTTTTACAATACCTTTGATTAATCTGTGTAGTCACCAGTAATGTAGACAATGTCCCATCTACACAAAATAATGAAATTGGCCCACATGCATGCCCGAAAAAAAATTTCTCATTTAGCAACCAAGGATATCAACTAATTAATATCCATAATTAATTTCTTATTTTGTATGATATCAATTGTTGCTCATTTTCATCCACATTATGATGCAAGACTTACCTATTTGAACAAGGTACTTACCTATGGAAAGAAAAGCATGGGGATGGTTCATGATTTCAGTCTAATTTAATATGGAAAGAAAAGCATGGGGATGGTTCATGATTTCAGTCTAATTTAATAGTGTAGTATAACTATCAAGCTTCTCAAATTCCATTATAAAAAGCCTCTTTGTTATAGACTTTACGAAAGGCTCAAGTCCTTGTGGACTTATGCCCCACATGCAGTCAGCAAGGCAGGTAGCCTACAATATGATTGGAAGATTAAAATTTGTTGCAGGTCAGATCGATTGGCCATTAAATAATACATATTTGTTTCAGATGGGTAAGAGTAATGCAAATCAACATGTTAGTTCCACCTTTCAAAATTTTTTGGACAATAGCAATGGGTGAAGACATAAAAAAAAAACAAAATGATAATAAAAACTAAAATTTATATCACGAAAAGATGGAATTAAACAAATCCACGAAAAGTAACAGCATGAAACTGTTATTGTTCACACAATAGACGCATACAGTGTTATTGAAAGAAACCTCAAGATGTATTAATATATATTAGGAATATAATTAAATATACAAAAGTTCACCCCCTACTATTAGCTTAGGCTTTTGGTAGGATTGGTGTTTCATTAATATGGTATTGGAGACTTAAGCTAATGCCAAGGTCTTGGGTTCAAACCTCCACTCTACCCCTTGAAAAAAATATTTCACGTGTAGGGGCCTCCCTAAAATGGGTTTGAGTCCAGCCCACACGTGAGGGTCGGGGAGTGTTAGGAATATAATTATATATATAAAAGTTAACCCCCTCTACTATTAGCTTAAGCTTTTGGTAGGATTGGATTTCTATAATTTAAAACATACACATGGTGTGTAATTGATAAAAAAACATAAAGATTGATGTATTAACAACATTTGGAGCACATTGAAAGAACTCACATGATATACTAATATTATTTGGGACCCCAAAGATATGCTTCTCAGTAAAGGAGGATAGGATACAGTACCTTTGATTGCATCTTGAAGAATATTTCTTTCTATGTTTTTTGGTGATCTTGTAGAATGTTCCGCAGAACTTGAAGAGGATGATTCAGGGTCTATAGGATTTTTTCGTTCAGGCATCTTAGGCGGTAGATCAGGCAGTTTGGCCTCCTCGGATAGGAGCATCTGAAGGGCTGTTTGGATGGAAGGTCGATCCAGACGGTGTGAGTGAGCACACCATAGACCTACAACCAACAACCGCTCCATCTGTTGCTTGTGAAGTTCCATGGACAGTCTTTTATCGACTGCCTTAAGGATCTTTCCTTTGCCGTAAAGACCCCATACCCACTCAACCAGCTCTTGGATTATTCCTCCATTGTACTCAAGTGCCCTTTTTCCACAGCCGATCTCCAAAAGAACAATCCCAAAACTATAAACATCTGATTCCTTGCTAGGCTTTTGACCATGAAGGGCGCATTCAGGAGCTAAGTATCCTTTGGTCCCAGCTATATAGGTGGTCAATGCATCATTGCCTTGCTCCACAAGCCTTGCCAGCCCAAAATCCCCAAGCTTAGCTCTGAAATCTAAATCCAACAAAACATTGGCTGATTTAATATCCCTATGCACGACGTATTGTTCGCCTCCTTCATGAAGATAATGTAAGCCATGCGCCAAATCAACTGCTATATCGAACCTCTTCTCCCATGTCAACAAGAATGTTTTCTCACTGAAGAGATTGTCATGGAGGCTGCCATTGTGCATGAATTCGTAGACAAGAATTAAGTCTTTCCGGTCATCATCATGGTAATAGCCAAAAAGTTTCACCAAGTTCCTATGTTTCAATTGACTAATGATATTCACTTCTGCCTCAAACTCTTTTATACCTTGACTTGAGCTTGCATTGAACCTCTTGATTGCTACAAAATTATTCTGTGCTCTTAAAATGCCTTTGTAAACTGTACCAAATCCTCCACTTTTAAGAAACCCCTTCCCTCCAAAGTTACCTGTTGCTTCAGCCAATTCATCAAAGGAGAACCTCTTAGGTCCATATGTCTTATTTCCAAACATATCATTTCGGGACACACCATCACCATTCATCACCAGACGATGTGTTTGTTGGTCGCGGGTGTTCGCTATACCAAGCGCACTTGTCGACGCACCAGTTCCTCGATCCTCCATTTGCTTCTCCATGTTTGCTATCTCATTCATGGGCATATCATCATTTTCTTGGTCTTCACCACCATTTCTCCGGTCCTTTTTACAGTGAAACCAGATCAGTATAGAAACAAAAACAAGTACACCAAGTGCACCAAGGGATGAAATACCAATTATCAGGCTCATGTTTCTTTTGCTACCACGACGGTTACCAATGTTTTCTTTGTCATGTACAGTTGCTAAAGTCGAATTCAAGTCCCAAGACAAAAGAGTATACTTTTGAACGGCACCTCCAGTGGATGCCGAGAAACCAACAAAAACCCATTCGGGTAAGAAATCCCTTAAATCAAGTACATTAAATATATTGAAAGTGGAATTTGGCATGTCATCGTAAGTCAGGAAGACAGTAAGAGTTTTCGAATCTGAAACATATTGAACCTGAGCATTAACCAGCTGCCCAGATTTAGGGAACCATTGACCAATTGCAACAGATGCAAGAGAGTTGATGTCGATGCCAAAGTGATCATAATCCGGGTCCCAAATATTTTTATAATTATCAAACTCTACTGCAACGATTGGACTTTGTGATGAGTTTAATTTTTCACAATCAACAATACCGAGGCACTCACCAGCAGAATTTGAAGGCAACAATCTATTTACTGCAAGGAAGAACACAAGCCCATCTCCTGAAGTTTTATTCCTGTTTGTTACGAAAAAGGAGAAATTGGTCTTGAAATCCATGAGAGTTCCAGTAGCCTTGCTCCCCACTTGCACCGGTTTGCTGTACGTTGCTCGACCAGAAGTCATACTAAGATAGCTATCGTTTCGATCCGTGGTGAATTTAATGGTACCGTTGATAGCAAAAGCATCTCCCTCGTACTCGATGTCATTATTATCCGGATCAAAACTAGAAAAGCTGAAAGATAACTGATACGCAGAGGGAATGAGGATAGAAATCACAAACATAAAGATCAAGGACTGCGAATGAGAACAGCCATTGATAGCCATGTTGGTGAAGAAAAAATTCGGGTTAGGAGCTCGCAAGGATTCATGATCCCTAAAGCTGATTTCTTATCGACGAAGCCACGGGGTCCACTCCCACGCGGTGCAAGGATTTTATATTTGCTCAAACGCATCGATTGTCAAGTTCCTCGTTTCCCGCTAGCCTTTTTGAAAAGATGATATTTATTGACAAAATTGCCCCTAATTGGCAACGTGTGGCCCAAGACAACTAAACATATGCCTATAGACAATACGTATTCGGTTAGGTTCGGTTTGTTTTTGGTTTAGTGTAAGAAAGTATATATTTATAAAAATAAAAGAAAAAAGGGAAAATTTCGAATACGCCCGTCTTTTGAAAAATAAATACAAAAACAGCCGTTGAAAAGTCTTTCCTACCGTTTCATGCGACTTTTTAAAACTATTTACCAAGTGGTCCGAAAACACTGTAGCACATTTCAAAGATCCCATTTTGCCCTTCCCTCTTCGTTCGATCTTCCCTCTTCGTTCGATTGAAACCCTGGTTCTCTGAAGCGTCGAGCAAGCAGCGAAGGTGGGAACCCCATCTCGACGGCGAAGCTTTCTCCGGTTGACTGAAGCCCCTCTTGAAACCCCATCTCGAGTGGAACGTCGAAACCTCGAAGCATGTTCGGTTGAAGGAATATACAGTAAAATCTCGAAACCCCATGTCCATGGCCCTGGTTTAGCTTGCGTTTTTTGGGGAAGGAAAGGGCCGTAGAGGGTTTTGACGAAACTCAGCAGTGGAACGTTTGCATTGGTAGGGGTTTTGGACGAATCTCCTCAAGGTATGAACCTATTGTGGCTAATCGTTTTTGGGTATGGTTATCAACGATTTTCCCTAATCGGTTTTCCTCAAAACCATTCATTGGAATCGCCTGAAGCTCATCGCTTTATTGAGCGATGTGTTCGACTAGAAGGCGATTAATCGAACAATGAACACATTGTTCATCCAATAAATCGAATACAAGTCGATTAATCGATTAATGAACTTATTGTTCAATATTATTTGGTGTGTTTTTCGTAATGCTGTGTTTAGTATAAAGATGTTTGTGGGTAGGATGTTGACTCTTAAGACTCTTAATGGGTAAGAGAGATGATGTCGAAGTTTAAAAAAAAAATTAAATACATTTGTTTAAAATTTATGAGTTAGAAGGCATAACAAGGCCACTTTAGCTGACAAAAGCCTAGAAATTGGAAATATTAAAGTATATGTCATTAAAGAGAAATATAATTGTAGGGTTATTTAACAAATATCATGGCTAGGTAATTTAGGCTTTATCTAACAATGAAATGGTCAAGTTGGTCATTGTAAAATAAGATTGTAATAGTTCCATTAATGGGTTAATTAACCTATTGTTCAATGTTATTTGGTGTGTTGTTCATAATTATGAAATATTTATAAAAAGTTTAAGTGCTTTGAATGGTTAACTCGACACGGCTATTTTATCTATTATTAGTGCGATGTGGTGCTCTATTCTGAATATTGAGGAAAACAAAATTTTGAAATTGGTGAATGAAATGTAGATAAGCCTTAAGGAAGACGGAGTTATCCAACACACATATGGCAAGTGGAGGAAATGACAGATTGCCTGGCAATCTATCTCAGGTGGGAGAAAGCACAAAGTTGTGAGGTGGTTAACTAGTATTCTATATTCACACTTGAATCTAATTTTAACACTTGATTATTGATACAGATATTAGAGGAACAAATGGACCGGATGGCAGCTGCTGCTCAAGAGATGCAGCGTCATTGCACGGAATTGAAGTTGTACCTCCAGAGACGCGGAGACACAGCAACCCATGGTGAACACCCGGATTCAGCCCATGATTGGTGTTCATCCCATGAGTTGAGACGATCACCATCACCGGTTGAAGCCGTTGCTGATGAGCAAGGGTCATCAGTGGAAGTTGCTGAGGAGATTGCGTCACCAAAACCGAAGGTTGTTTGTTCAAGTAAATTCAAGCGAATGATTAAGAAACCAAAAAATTTGTGTTCTCCGTTCGTTGTCCAACACAAATTCCCTCCGTTGAAGCCTGATGAAAAGCGGGTTGTCGAATATGTAAATGAATTGCGTCCAACAAAGTAAGTAATTCTTTATATATATTGTTTCTGAGAGAACATGAAGTTAATGTGTGGAGATGCTTATATTTGTGTGCCAGATCGACGGAAAACACAATTAGTTTTCCCTCGATGTAGTGTTTCAATTGTGACATGAATTTCTTATTATTGTGTAGCTTGGTTGTTGTGGATTACATTGGAATGCATGTTACAGTGGAAGAGATGCTTTGCTTGGCAGATGGATGTTGGGTCGGCAGCATGGTATGTTAGTTTTATCTCGTTGTATAGCTAGTTAATTCCACAATCATATTAACGGTTATATCTATTATGTATTATGTAATATAGGTAATAGCAGCATATGCTATTTGCCTTATCAACCGACAAGGTTTATATTCATCAGGAGTCAAAAAGCATTATTGTTCTCCCGTTGTCACTGTAAGCATATTTGACTATTCTAGCTTGCTTTAAATTTGTGTAATAAGGTATGCACATGCGTTTCTAATTCTATTGTAAATCATAGGATATAATCATAAACGGCAAAGAGGAGATTGATACGATGTATAAGAAGTACTTCTCTCTGAAAACAATTGGGTTTCTCCTCCGTGAATGTGAAATGGTAAATTAAGTATGTTTTTTTATGGAAATAAAAAACATGTTGTCTTATAATGTTCTTCTCTCAGTAATTTTTGCAAGTTCTTCCAATCACATGTTTAGATTGGGCTTCTCCTCCTAATTAATAGTTAATGTTTTATGTAGATTTTTCTACCAGTATGCCAAAGGAACCATTGGTTCCTTGTAGTATTGAATGTGAAAGGAAAAAGATTTGAATTATTGGACTCGGATAGTAGTTCTAGACAAGGTTTTCAAGGGGAGGCGGTTAATAAACTTGTAGGTTTGCGTTTCCATTGTTAATTTGTAATTTATATTTGCTAAGCATCCTTCTAATTTGGCAGGCAAAATTTTTTGAGGACTTATTTGAGACATTTGTCTACGCAAGACCGTTTGGGATTCCATCATGGCATAGGGAGTATGCATCAGTGCCTCATCAAAAGAACGGGTAAGATAATGTCTTTGTGGATGATTGGTGTTCGACACTGTTCTAATACGTTTATGTTTTGTTTACCCCGAACTTGTGATGTAGGTATGATTGTGGTGTTTTTGTGTTGAAGTTTATGGAGTTTTGGGATGGGCATGTGCTAAACCCTCAATTTGGACAGGCATGCTATCTTTTTCCAGAACTTAATTACATCATATGCATTTATTATCCTATAGATGATTGTTCGATGCTAAGTTAATATCATTACTTGTTATGAAGCAGGATAATATCCCGTACTTTAGGAAGAAGGTGATGACAGATTTGGTGTTGGATCCAACTAACAGGTTAAAGGATAAGGTGTTGCATCGTCAGATTGGGTGATGCTTGGAGAAGACACTTCCATGTTTGGGGTTGTATAGTGTTTTGTATTCATAGGAACATAAAGTACTTTACAATATGCATAGGAATATCAAATTCTTTTTTATGTTTTGGTTTTTTTCATTTTTGGGAGTGATGTGAACTTCATGTACTTAGAAAGTTTTGGTGTTTATATATGTCTTGTTCAACGTGCATTTACAGTTCAAAGCATGTTGTAGCAACTAATGAAGACATTGTATTAATCGCTGAAAAAACGATTAACCTGTTATTATTTTGATTAAGCGCATGACCAATATTGATCAATCGATAACAAGTCCGATTTACCGTAGGTTCATCGATCGAAATGCTCCAGATGACGATTAGCGGGTATCACAAAGTTCCGATTAATCTAATAATATTACGATCAATCGTAATTAAATCGATTAATCGGTCACTCATAAACCCCAGAAACCCCAGAAAATGGTCACTCTGTATTTCGTATCGGCAATTTCGCGATTCATCTGTTGGACTTTGAATCGATTAATCGTAATTGCGCTCAAGCGTAATTAATGCTTCGATTAATCGGTAGTTACTCCTGCATAAACCCCTGGAAAAAGGTTACGCTGTATTTCGTATCGGCAATTTCGCGATTCATCTGATGTACTTTGATTAATCGTTAATCATTTCGATTAATCGTAAATATGTACATGCAGTGGCGAAATTGGATAATCGTCGTTAATCGATTAGTCGAGGGTTAATCCTGCATGGTGAGGAGACTGAAGGGCGCGCTCTGTTTCTTAAATCGATAATTTACCGATTGATCAATATTTCAACGATCAATCGAGATTAGTGTCCGATGAATCGAATTTCTACTTTTTGAGTTGCGATCCTTAATCATGCAAATTCCGATTAATGTTCCGATAAATCGATGTATATTCCGATCCATCGATGTCTTAATCTTAAACATTTCAAATGGACAAATGTCCAACTAAAATTAAAGACACCAACATAAACAAAAGATCCATTTGATAGCGCACAAATATTCCCATTTAAACATACCACATTATATTGCTTACATGCGGGGGAACATAAAAAAACGTCATAAAGCTATCAAAGTTTAAAAAGTCAAGTTAACCGATTAAACAAGTGAAGATAACCAAAAAAACATCTCCCACATCTTCACTGACATGAACTACACAGCCTCCTCTGCTGCTGCACCTGCACCTGCATCATCGTCTGCATCGGACTCTGGCAAAGGTGGTAGCGATGGCTCCTGTTGACTCTGGCAGGTATAAATGTGGCTCACCACCCGCAACACCCGCTTCACTAGTCGCTTCAACCCTTCAAGCTCCTGTCTGACCTCTTCCTTGAAAACTGCAAATTCGTTAGCTTGTGGTTGTGAAGTCGACGCTTCTCCATGCAGATGACCGGGGCCTCGACGCCTGCCGCGGTGTGCACGTTGCGGATCTGGTACGGATGATGTAGAAGGCATGGATGATGTTGATGGTAGCTGGGGCCCCTCTGGTGCTGCACCTGCCTCATGCTCCTGCTGAGAGCTTGATGATCTGCCGATGTCCGTACGTTGATGAGGCAACGGATCTAAATACATGAGTTGGATGTTGGTCCTGGAGAGAGGGATTGAACGGACAGTAGAGTCAACCGGACCTTGGAGACCATGTTGTTTGGCAAGTTGGGTCATCAGATAAGCGAAAGGAAGAGCTCTAGGATTGGATGTTGCTTTACTTCTAGTGGCAGAGAGGAGAAACTGGCAAATGTGCTTGCAAATCAACGTTGGCAGACACATTCGAATGCCCTGAACAACCCGATACAGGAGCATCACCATGGCAGGAGTCATGTCATACTTATTACCACGCCTCGGGTACACATTAAATGTGAAGATGTGGTGGAGAACCCTATACTTTGGCATCATACTACTAGCAGTAAGGGCGGCTCTGTGCCACTCGGCGTCCTTCCCACAGAGGCAACGCGTTGCCTCCTCAAGGTCCGACTGGAGGGGGGGATCAAATGTGCGCACTTCATTACGCGGGATGTGCATCAATTCACTGATGCGGTCAGCGGTGACATAGACAGCCTGACCATTTATATCAACTACAAATGCAGGATCTGGTTCATTGGGAAGAGTTGTAACTCGTGCATTCCCATAGAGACGACACACGACCGACATGTTTGCATCACCACCCCAGTCCAAAATACCCTTCCATCCTATTTGCTTAAGAAGTGGTTCCAAACCATATTTCGAAATTTGGTCTTTGAGCACGGCTTTCTCAACGACCAATGACCTTTGGACGCGTACCCCATGCCCCCCAAGGGCAGCGGATGGTGCGTGTTCTGGAGACAACGAAGGCGAACTCGTAGCCCCGGCTACAGCCTGCTCAATATCGTCTGGGTCATAGTCTGACTCGGACGGAGGGAGATCATGAGGGGGAGGAGATGGGGTAGGCGTCCTTGCCTTCTTAGCCTTACGACCTAAGGTTTTTCGTTTGGGCATGATGCCTTTAAAGCAAAGACGTCAAGGCACGGACGAGAACAACAATGGAAGACACAAGGCAATGAACAGAAAAAATCATCCAAGCATTCAAGAACGCGCAACACAAATGGGAGAGGCGCACGAAAGAAGATCAAAACCCCAAAAAACAAACGAAACAAACAACAAACAATGTACACGAATGGTTAGTTCATTGGAAATGGAATGGAGCAAGAAGTTGTAAAATCTTAGCATCACTTACCAGAAGAAGAACTTCCACGATTGACGCTATTTCCCAAGAAGAAGTCGACGCAAAAAACCCTAGGGACGGTGGAGAAGATGATGAGAAATGAGGAATGACAAATGAGAAGATGATGAGACTGGTACGCGCATCGAAAATATGTAAGAGAGTTAATCGCAAGGGTCACGTCAGTTGGAAGATGGGATCCCCTGGAAGATATGCGCGCGAAACGAAGCGTCGCTTGGTTTCGTCAATTTCGATTAATCGCCAAAAACCCATGATTAATCGGTTGTTTAAGTGACAAAACGATAATTGTACGGGTATAATCGACTATCTTACGATCAACCTCGTGCTTTTGATTAGTCGATAAGTTGCCGATCATTGAATTTCAAACGCCCGACGTAGTTAATCGTCATCGTTACGATTAATCAATATATGATCGATCACGTTCATGGGTCATTCTCTCTTCTCCGATTTATCGAACATTTTGCGAGCAATCGTATCGGAAATGTATCCCACGATGATGGAATTATATCCTTCTTGATTAATCGTAGGATACCATCCATTTCTTCGGGTTGTTCCCACGAACCTCTATAAGTATCCTTCTATTGCTTAAAGAGTGTCCTACGAAGAAATATTTATATCCTCGATGCTAATGAGATATCCCCCAATAACGGCCCGGATATAAGTGTAGTAATCGTGGGATACCATCTGAACTTCGCGAATTGGCAACGATTAGACAATACGTATCCACTGAATAATGCAATTGTATCCCACGAATTAAAATTGTATCCACCGAATAATGAAATTGTATCCCACGAATCAAAAGTGTATCCACTGAATAATGAAATTGTATCCCTCGAATAAAAAGTGTATCCACCGAATAACGAAATTGTATCCCACGAAGGGCAGTAATCGACATTTATTCTATCGATTAATCGAAAGTCGCGTCGGATATAAGTGTAGTAATCGTGGGATACCATCTGAACTTCGCGAATTGGCAACGATTAGAAATACGTATCCACTGAATAATGACATTGTATCCCACGAATCAAAAGTGTATCCACCGAATAATGAATTTGTATCCCACGAATAAAAAGTGTATCCACCGAATACTGAAATTGTATCCCACGAAGGGCAGTAATCGACATTTACTATATCGATTAATCGAAAGTTTCTCCCAAGTGCGCGTCGGATATAAGTGTAGTAATCGTGGGATACAATCTGAACTTCGCGAATTGACAACGATTAAAAATACGTATCCACTGAATAATGAAATTGTATCCCTCGAATAAAAAGTGTATCCACCGAATAACGAAATTGTATCCCACGAAGGGCAGTAATCGACATTTATTCTATCGATTAATCGAAAGTCGCGTCGGATATAAGTGTAGTAATCGTGGGATACCATCTGAACTTCGCGAATTGGCAACGATTAGAAATACGTATCCACTGAATAATGACATTGTATCCCACGAATTAAAAATGTATCCACCGAATAATGAAATTGTATCCCACGAATCAAAAGTGTATCCACCGAATAATGAATTTGTATCCCACGAATAAAAAGTGCATCCACCGAATACTGAAATTGTATCCCACGAATCAAAAGTGTATCCACCGAATAATGCAATTGTATCCCATGAACGGTTAATCGCTTTTTAAATCTTCGATGAAGATCCCAATTCGATTCGAATAAAATTCGTCGATTAATCGGAACTGTCTACAACAAACGCCAATGCTGGGTACCAATCGATGATTACCGAGTAATCGTAAGTAATATCCGACTAACCATTATATATACATTCATCGATAATTGGCGATTCAAATTATAGACTGTCGTTTTCTGAGGCAAAATTGCAGGATTAATATTCGATTAATCGAAATTGCAGATGAAAAAGTGGGCTATTAGCTATCCATGCTAACCGATTAATCGTAACGGATGCCCGACTAACAATTAATGTTTGATGCATCGACGAAGTGCCGACTCAAGGTACAGAGTGTCGTTTTTGTAAGACAAATTTCAGGACTAAGGTCCGATTAATAGATAATTGCCGACGCACAACTGGGCGCATAGCAACCGATGGTAACCGATTAATCGTAACGAATGACCGACGAATCATGAATTTTTGATTCATCGGACACGTTCCGATTCAAATTCCAGCGTGACGTTTTAATGTCCAACTAATTTCAGGATGAACTTCCGATTAATCGATAATTGCCGACACACAACTGGGCGCATAGCAACTGATGGTAACCGATTAATCGTAACGAATGACCGACGAATCATGAATTTTTGATTCATCGGACACGTTCTGATTCAAATTCTAGCGTGACGTTTTCCTGAGACTAATTTCAGGATGAACTTCCGATTAATTGATAATTGCTGACGCACAACTGGGCTCATAGCGGCCGATGGTAACCGAGTAATCGTTTATTAATAACGATTAATCATTTATTTTACGATGCATCTAGATTTTGTCGATGAGCTCTAGAGTTGGTTTTTTTGCTGTGGTGCACCACATCATCAATTGCATAAGATGACTTTGGGTTAATCATAACAAAATGTTAGAGTAACCAGTATTTTGAGTTCATAAAACAATGATTCAGGTATTTGAGTGTTAGAATGAGAAAAAATAATATCAATTTATTAATTGTTTTCAATGTACAACCTGGCAAAACACATTGTTAACCATCCATACATCTCTTACTTTTCCATGTTAGCCTCTCATTTTATCAATTACAGACTCTCACCAATGTAATAACATCTCAGTTAACTAGCTTTCTTTATCAGCTATACTATCGCGGCGTCCATATGCATCTCGTACAGCACTGATGGCTGTCCGATATGCAGCATTCATTATCTGTAACTCTTTCCGCATGTGCACCAGCCGACCAGCCACATCCTGAAAATAGGAGAATGATAGAGTTGGTTGCATTAGAGGGTCAATAATAGGACTATAATTAATGGAAATTGGCGATTAACGGTTAGACGAGGTATGAACTATATCTTACAGGGTCAATAATAGGAAATTCAGAGTTCATATCTTCAGGGGTAACTGGAACATCCTCTTTTAACCGTTGCGATGTGGACTACACAATAGAAAATAAGTAAACACAACATTCCAATGTCGTTATAAGTCAAAAATTGTGAAGAGGGGAGCGGATCCATACTTGTGCTTTTGATGGAAATTCGCTTCTGCATGCGGAACTTCCAAAACCGGTGTCAGACATCAATGCCTCCAAATTTACCTGCAAAACACATGCTCACAATTAATTCACCTTGTTGTATAATGCATCAACCTGAGCCAGCATATACAATTTAAAGTAAAGTAAACCTGTCCGAGGCCGAATCCACCGGCTTTCCTCTCTGCGGTTTCCCGTGCCTTCAAACGCTCTTTTGTCCAAAACAACAAACGTGGCAATCGTCTATCTGGGTTCGGCGGGCCATGAAGAACACGCTCATAATAGAACAACTGGAAAAGAGAAGCCAAGCAATGGAACCATCGTCATGGATATGTGTTTGTATATTCAGAAAATATACAAAATGCAAAAGTAATGTGAATACTTCGAATTAACAGTTCTCACCTGCAAGAACAAAATGCAACCACCTATGCATTGCTTTTTCTTCAACTGAACTACTTTGATTTCTTCGAGAAGGCGGTGAAGAACAAACTCTGCCCAATTTAGGGAAGGCAAGCTATTTACATCTACCACCATGTGTAAGAAACTCCTACTAGCACAAAGGTTCGCATTTGGGCACAAAAGACAACCCAGTGCGAATAAAACAAACGCTCTTATAAAATCAGGGCCACACTCAGGGGTAGCTAACCTAGACTGCAACTCTGCAAGGGGAATACCATGCTTCTCAACCTTAAACATACTACGGACCTCCTCCACTCTATCATCTGGTCCAGAAGTGATGACTGGCTCTCCTACATGACTAATCCCCAATATGGCACTGACATCTAAACTAGAAATAGGAATGGAGTACTCTCTGATTTTTAGACAACAATTGTGTACATCGACTTGATTAACAAGCCAAATACATAAATCTCTCTTAAGGGACCTGCTGTGAAGATGGAGGAGGGACCCAAAACCAATGGCTTCTACCACTGCACGTTGTTCTGGCGTAAACCCGTTGCAACACTCCACGAATCGCAGTGGCGAGCATCGAGTGAACATACATGACTGCAATATCAAGTGTACTAATGACATACCAAAGAAAAAAATAAACTACATATGCTTCGTTGTACGATCAATCGTAAATTGGAAGCATGGTAAAGTGGCACAACATACCTTATTAGATTTCTTCTTCGGTGCTTCAGACCGAGATGTTTTCCATTCAGTTGCGAGTTGGGCAGCTTGCTCGTGATATGGCCGCCTCGCTTCTGCATCCATATCTCGCCACAGTGCTGCGGCACTGTCATTTGCCTACAAAGAAATTATGCAATGGCATGAAGCGCGTGTCATATCTGTTTGCAACTAATCGGGAAAAATACCTTCTTGAAGATAATCGCTTCTCCACCCCTTGCGCAATTTTTTATGTACTCCGACCTACATGGGATACAAGAAAATAAATCCATCAAATACAATCATTATTACACTAACTGTTTATGATAAGTCTATCAAACACATGCAACAAATATCACGTTTCCTTACTTGAATATTACCCACGGATTTGGAGGTCTTTTTGCCTTCGCTCCCGAGGTAGAAGCTTCTCCAAGATCACGGGTAGGTGCATTTTCGTCCATGACTAACAAAGATACAACAACTTTATGCTAAAGCATGTGCAAGAACACACATAGTAATCAATTAACATTTCACAGGAAGGTTCTAATATTACAACAACACATGATCAAATAAAACAATGATAAGGAACTAATAATAAATACAAATTAACATTGTCCTCCAACCAAATATCAATTAACTACAACAAATCCTCCCCGCTGTCTCCAAACCAACATTCATTGATCCGCAGTTTTCAACGATACAACATTTGTTTGCCTTCCGCTTTGCTTACTTTAAAGGGTTGGAACGCATCCACACACAGCTTGAACCTACAAGAATTTTTATTAATAACAAAGCTTACTTACTACAAATAACTTGGCTAGACGGAATTAGATGCACATCATACAAAATAACAGTGGATACCTCTATGATAACTACATCCAAGACCAACCTCTAGATTGAGGCCCTGCATGTAGCTCGGTTGTGTCCTGCCTCATTGCAACGGGAACAGTGGACCGGCCGCTTGTTTTGGAATTGAGACTCTATGCGCTTTTGCCGAGGCCGCCCAGGTCGTCGCTTTGTTTTAGGGGGCAGCATGCTTGTTGGTGTTTCAGATGAGTCAGCAAGAGATATCGCATCAATATCCACAACATTAGGTATGTCATGTGTTGGTACACTATGCATCAACTCTGCATATATCAGCTCTTGAGTACACTTGTGATAACACTGCTCCACATAGTCATATAAATTTAGTGATTTCTTCTGCAAAACAGCACATGCATGTTCATAAGGCATGCCGGACATTTGCCATCGCTTGCATGTACACTCCCGTCTCAAGATATCCACAGCAATGTTTCTATCACATGGCCTGACTTCATATTCATATTCACCACATTGCATTACAGACAACCCCACTCCTCGTGCTATATTCTCTTCAATTTTCTTCGCAATGCGACCACAGATAGGTGTCTCCCATGTGCTGATCTCGTTCTTCTTCCTTACCAACATCTCAGTTCACTTAACCCTATGTGCATCAATGAGTCTTAAGATAGGATATTTCCTCTCCTCCAACATCCAAGCATTAAACGACTCAGCTACATTTGAATATAGCTTATCCCAACGCTTCTTAGGAAACAAGGAATTTGCCCAATGTTGAGGACCATTTTGCTCCACCCAACCAAACATTTCAGGTGGATATGATTTCAATACATCCATCGCCATATCAAAATCCTCTGGAAGCCGAGCATAAGCTATATCATCCAATAATCCCAAAGCTACCTTCTTCGCTTTGCCTAGATGAAATTGATTAATGAATTTGCTGAAATTTTCTTTCACATGCCGATAGCAATGAGCATGATTTTGAAACCCAAATGTGCTACCCACAGCATTGATAATACTCTGATGCCTATCACTCACAATCACAACATCGGCTCGACCTCCAATTGCATACTTTACCCGTTCGAGGAACCATAGCCAATCCTCGTTATTCTTAGCAGTCACAATTGCATAAGCTATCGGGTACATACCATCATCAGCATCGAGAGCTGTAGCAGACAATAACGTTCCTTGATATGGTCCGCTAAGGTGGGTCCCGTCAATGAAAAGTAAGGGTCTACATCCCACTGCAAACCCTCTCAACGAACAAGAGTATGCAATGAACAACTGCTTAAACTTCCCCTCATCACTCGATGTACACCAAGCCACCGTCCCTAGATTGGACTCCATCAAGCGTTGACACATCCATGGAATAAGTTTGTACGAGTCCTCCACATTTCCATCCATCTTCCTCTTCACTTTCTCCTTGCTCCTCCAACATTGCTGGTATGTTAAATTCATCGCATGATCATTATGAAAGTCCTTGGAAATTTGTCGTGGCAAGTAATTCGGTGTCTCTCTTACTGTTTTCTCAATAACACCAGCTATCCACTTCGATCGCACAATCGGCTTTATTGAGACTTCATCTTGCGCCGAGTGTTTGTGTGTATTCACAAACTTGTGGACCATCATGCAGTCCGTATGTTTCACACGACTTACGTTAACTTTCCAAGGACAATCGTCGACAGAACATCTGGCAGTGATATATTCTCGACTATTTTTCTTAAACACATAACGGAATCTGTTGCCAATGGCATGCTTGTAGACGGCTTGCCTGAATTCATCACCACTCCTAAAAACTTGACCTTCACCAACAATTTCTGATTGCCACATACTAGACACAAGTGGTGCCCTATTGTGTTCAATACAACTCCCAACAACTGTACTCCCCCGATCAACAAATGTGATCACAACTGGTTCAACCAACGGTTCACTACTTCTTAAACTAGTTGTCCTAGAAAATAAAATAGTTTAAGTATTAAAACACTAGTATGATAACAAACACTACGACTTTGTAAATCAAAAATGTGATAATCACCTTCTGGAAGACTGAACGCTTTGCACTTGCCCTTCACTGTCAAATAAGTACACATTCGCAGAACGTTCGTTGTGGGTGATAATGTTAACTAACCCCGCTTGATCATTAAGTAGAAGTAAAGCACTCTTATCGTACATAAGAGAGTACTTCATAGACAAACCCACTGAAGATATCCCAAATTTACTACAGACATCACTTACAAATTCATCGTACTGTGTATTACCACTTATATTCAAACCATCTAAACGACCCCCCTCATATGATACAGACTTATCTTGCTCTATAACTATCTCTCCACCTAGATGCAAGTAGCAAAACAACGACTTCTCCAGGGGTGGTTGAGCCATATTGCACTCCAGACAACATGTTAACAAGGTGAACGAATGCATGATTAATATAAACTACTCAAAATAACAACTTACGCTATCAATTATCTACCCATATAAACCTATATCATGCGCACCTTAATCAACTTCGATAAGGCGGTGAACATGTAAACCCAATTCCATGAAGCTCTAGAAATGTGTTATTTCCAGAGTACTAAATATAATGGCAAATGCAACAAAGTAAAACACCTTATTTTGCTAGGGTGACAATGAGGAAACAGAGAGGAATGCAAACGTTTGACAAAATGAGAAGAAACAATGATTTTTCTAATTTCTTCTAAGCAATAATTCAAGAAGAACTCTAGTCCTTCATATTTGACAATGATGTATATTGCCAAAACACAGAACATTCTCAAAAATTCATCAACATATAGGTAGTAGCTTCCATGAATTTAGGAAATTTCACCACAATTTCATGATCTTCCCTATGCTCAAGATCTTTAGAAATGTCGTCAAACTCTAAGCTCTACACTTGTTTTCCTGCATTTTTTTACTTCTTAATGCATAACTTGCATTGGAATTTTACACCTAAAGATATTTTCCATTTGATCAAATTGCATTCAAATTCTTATGCTACGACATAATTTCCTTGGCTGTTTCTCTTTTTTGAAGAAATGTTATTTCCGGAGTATTAAATATAATGGCAAATGCAGCAAAATTAAACACCTGTCATATAACAATACAGATAAAATAGGCGTGTTGACTCAACCATTCAAGGGACTCAAAATTTTGAAATTTCAAGAGCAATACAAACAGCATATTGAAAATTGAGATGATTGCTCATATTTCGATTAATCGAACTATTGAGCAACCCCATTTCGAAGGCATCATCGATTCAGAGACTAAAACTAATGTAATCCAAATGCTACCCACAAACATCTTTATACTAAACACAGCATTTACGAAAAACACACCAAATAAGTTCATTAATCGATTAATCGACTTGTAATCGATTTATTGGATGAACAATGTGTTCATTGTTCGATTAATCGCATTCTGTTAAACACATCGATCAATTAAACCGATGAGCTTCAGGCGATTCCAATGAATGTAAACACACCAAATAAGTTCATTAATCGATTAATCGACGTGTACTCGATTTATTGGATGAACAATGTGTTCATTGTTCGATTAATCGCCTTCTGTTGAACACATCGATCAATTAAACCGATGAGCTTCAGGCGATTCCAATGAATGTAAACACACCAAATAAGTTCATTAATAGATTAATCGACTTGTAATCGATTTATTGGATGAACAATGTGTTCATTGTTCGATTAATTGCCTTCTATTGAACACATCGATCAATTAAACCGATGAGCTTCAGGCGATTCCAATGAATGTAATCCACAATGTTCTTCGTTACTTTCACATGGTGTAGGAAACCCAAATACATCCATCACTCACGGATTAGGAGAAAAACGATTCACACAAGATTATGCTTAGGGCAAATCGGTTCGGTTCATACCTTGCAGTGATTCCTCCACGAAATCAATGTGCTGCGACAACCCTCTAGATTGAAACCCTCCACGGCCGTTTTTTTTCGCTCGACAGAAGCAAGCCCCAAACGAACCAGATGAATCCGTGAGATGGTAGAGATGAGAGGGGTTAGAATGGCTTTCAAACCTTCTCAATCGCAAGCGCCAATGGTCGATTCTCACGCCGGGATGATGGCTCGCCGTCGCTCAGGGAAGCCTTCAAAGTTCCAAACGTTTTCGCGCTTAATCGTTCTTTGAGAACGACAGGGCTTGGGTTTTTTCGAACGAAGAGGGAAGGGCAAAATGGGGTATGCGAAATCTGCTACAGTTCTTTTGGACCACTTGGTAAATAGTTTTCAAAACTTGCATGCTTCGGTAGGAAAGAATTTTCAACGGATGTTTTTGTATTTACTTTTCAAAAGACACCCGTATTCGAAATTTTCCCAAGAAAAAATAAGAAACTTGAAAGAACTGAAAATTACATATTATTTTACGAAGGTGGTTGTTCAAGTAGGAAGGGGGTTGCGGGTGATTTCACACTAGCCGGGACCACACCTACCAATCAAGCAATAAGAACCCACAAAAAGGTGGCCGAAGATACGAATGGTATGGGAGTCAACACATAGAACTAATAGGCCAATGGCACACACCTGAATTGATCAACGATAAGACTAATCTATACTTTTTTTTTGGTAATTAGACTAATCTATACTAATATATAAAGAGAACGGCCTCTTTGGTAGCATGCCAAAAAAAAAAATATGCTTTCTTTTTTTTTTTTAAACAATTAACTTTTTTTGTCTTTTATATTTAGTTGGATAAATTTATCTTTTTCATTTTTCACTTTTCAAAAAAATATCTTTCAACAATCTCTTATTGCTTATGTGTCCTAACTTTTTTATCAACATCATTTTTCACTTCTCAAAATTTTTTTTCTTTTCAATTTTCACTTCCCGAAATTACTTCTCAACAATTTTACATGTATTAAACTTTTTATTTACTATGTGATGTGCACCCTGCTTTTAGAAATAAAAAGGCAAATACCCATTGAGTATAAATAGAGAGGAATAGCTGAAGGAAATCTTCTGCAATTTTTTAGTGGTGCATTGGTTATGGTGTGGGAGTGAGGAGTGAGATGCCAATTAAAATCCTGTGGATCTTTTATGTAGACTCTTTATATGGATCCTCCACAAGATTGTGCCATGTGTCCCTTGAATGGTGTAAATGTAATTTTCTTAAATGCTTCAAGGAGCACATAGCACAATCTTGTTGAGGATCCATATAAGAAGTCTAGATAAATGATCCACGGGATTTCAACTCGTGAGATGCTGCCATGTGAATCATCTCATATTTATTTTTGTGTCCACATAAAACTTTTACAACAAATAAAAAATACTAACGTATGAACGTTCCAAGATGCGTAGGGGGTCCCTCCACTCTTCTTTCACGCCTTTACAACAAAAGTCCTCTACAAGCGGCAAAAACTTGACTTTTGAAAAGATTATACGTGAGGACAATCTTGCCTTTTAAACGGTGTCTTTAACTCTTTTTGAGGAGCCACATGGGCAAATGAGTGGGCTTTGTTGTCTGCAGAAAAAGGGGGGAAAAAAACAGGGAAAAAGATCCAGCAGGCTGCAACCTTCCTACAACAACTGTGTTATTAGTTGTAAGTCGAATTTTTAATCAAACATATCACTTCAAATTGATTAAAAACATAGCTGGAGCATTTGGAGTTGAAATTCTGTGAGTAGAAGTAATTAGATTTATTGTAAATACAAAATGAACTAAGGAAAAGGGGAAAAGTGGTGCCATGGTAAAACAAAAATAACAGAAAAATACAAGTAAGAAAATTGAAAATTGATGATTATCCATCTATAATATATAAGACATTTGATTTCTCAATATGTACCCTTGAAAAGATTGAAAGACTTAAATATCCCCACCCCAGTACTCTCCCTCAATCACCTATGATACAAAGCTGTAAATTTAACCCAGATCGCCAAAAGCCTACTCGACCTAATCCGAACAAGAACCCGCACTGACTATTTAGTATTGATTTGGGTTTGGGCCGGTCTACATTTATAACTTGAAGTTGAGTTTGGGGTTACTTCAAATAGATACTATACAAACCAAAAAGCTCTGCCCGGACCAACTTTGTTACATGCATAAACATATACACGTGTATATTTACCTGAACACACACATGCATATACATATAATTAAATATTTACACATGTAATTTTTTTTTCTTTTATACTGTCATTTAGTTATGTAATAAACTATAAAATATAAATATATTAACATGTGATATCAATTTTGTTGATTTTTTCTCAAATAAATAAATTAAAAAAGGTCTTTATATGCTGTTTGGCCAACCTGAACTCAAATAATTATTTTTTGTTAGGTTCGGGTTTACTGAGTTTGGAGTAAGGTAAGTCAACAGCAGGCTTGGCTTGGACTAATATAACTTCAGGTTGCGCAGAGCTCAAACTCAACACAACTCGACCCAGCCCATCAATTTTCAATGCAATCCTTGACGAAGGTCAAGCTGAAGTGTTAGAATTTTGAATCACAGTTCAACTTCTTCAGCAGTTGGGTCAGGCCCTTAAAATTTTATTTTATGACAACTTCAACACCAAACAAATCGGAATATATGTTAAAATTGCGTTCACTATGACTAACACAAAAGCAAGCCGACTTAATTTAGGTTAGAAATTTGGGAGCGAAACAAGTTCAAACCCAACCCAAAATCAACCCCGAAATCGTTTGGGTTAGTCAGTTCTTGGGCTTAACCAACCCAGGTTGCACCCTACCTAATACCTATTGATGAAAGCAATCCAGGCCAGCAGATGAGATCCTGTACAATCTTTATCTACAATCTTATATGCAGCTTTTCACAGGATTATGCCATGTGTATTGTGAATGGTATATTTATAAATTTTTAAGCAATCATGTGAAGAGCTGCATATAAGGTTGTAGATAAAGGTTGTACATGATCTCATCCGCCATGCCAGTGCCACCCTTGAGATCCTTTTAAATCAGCGCTCAAATTTCAGGTCCACATAGGAACGCGACCATATGAATAAGCTTCCTAGCTCCAGTACTGGTCAAACTGATTTCTTATTGACGAAGCCACAGGGTCCACCCCACGCGGTTCAAGGATTTTATATTTGTTTGTAGGCTTTAGGTCCTATCGTGGACTGACCTCCTACCAAAGCAACAGGGTCGACTCCCACGCGGTTCAAGGATTTTATATTTGTTTGTAGGCTTTAGGTCCTATCGTGGACTGACCTACTACCAAAGCCACAGGGTCGACTCCCACGCGGTTCCAAGGATTTCATATTTGTTTGTAGGCTCTACTTACCGTAGACTGACCTACCCAAAAAAAAGAAAAGAAAAATAGACTTTCATGTTGAAACTGGTTTTCCCAATACGAATTTTGAAAATATGATATTTATTGACAAAATTGCCCCTCAAGTTCAGTGTTCGCTTCAATTTTAGATGAGCCACGTGCGAAAATCAGTGGGCTGTATTGTCTTTGTCTGCAGCAAAAAAGGATTTAATAATTGAGAACGTTTTGGCCAACTCAACCAAACATGTACGTACTACGTACATACATATTCGGTTAGGTTCGGTTTGTTTTTGATTTAATATAAACAAGTATATTTTTAAGTTGGGTTGTATTTTGATCACAAAATTGAACCAAAATAAATTCAGTTTAGAGATTTTGAAACCAAAACCATATAGTAGGCTTTGAAACCCAACCCAAAGTCGGTTTGGGCCGGTCAGTCAATTCTCGGATTTAACCAAACCTAGTGCACCTAGAAATTTTTTTGCAAGATATTAAAAATAATAATAATAAAAAACAATCATGCAAGAAGAAACTAAGGAATAGAGAAAAGAGGTTGAAGTTAAAACAAAAATAACAGAAAAAATAGACATTGAAAATTTTAGATATATAAAAACAAAAGAAAAATAAGAAACTTGAGAATTGAAAAATACGTACTATGTTACGATTATTCATCTATTCCATGTAAGTCATCTGGTTTGTCATCACTACGGCTGCAACTCGGACCGGGTAAACCCAAAACCAATCCGAACCAAACCGATTTCGGTTCAGGTTTTTAAAACTTCGGCTCGATTTTGGTTCAAAAAAACCTAATCCGAATTAAATCAGTTTGGTTTTGGGTTGACATCAACTCGGACCGAACCGAATCAAGTTGCACCCCTGGTCACCACATCGCCTTGACCCCTGACATCGAATTGGACCAGAAAACAAAGAATCATGGGTTCAATTGTACGGTTGGCCACCTAGAATTGGATAGGACCAGGCGATTTTTTTAAATTTTGGGTCTACCATTATAATGAATCCTTCTTGAAGGATTTTTTATGAAAAAAAATATAAAATAAACAACTATAATAGTGTCAAACGGTATAAATCGAGTGTGTGGTTCAAGTAGGGAGTTGGGTGAATGCGATTTATTGCCGGTCGGTCCAGGTCCGAGGACCAACCACTATGGACAGACAAAAGGTAATAAGGAAAAGAAAATCAAACATTTACAATCAGGTGGTATTGGTTCCCTTCTCAGATGCTTCGCGGTTCGCTCCAAAAAGAAGGTGGTTGAGGGTGATTTCACACTAGTTGGGACCAGACCCACACCAACCAAAGCAATAAGGCCGAAGGTACGAATGGTTCGGGAGTTCACACAGAGAACTAATTGGCCAATGGCACAATGGTTATTTACACTTGAATTGATCAACGATAAGACTGATCTATCTATATTCTATATCTCTACTATTATATAAAGCCAATCTGATTCTCCACATACCCATTACATTTTGCAAATTACTTACCTGTCCTAAAGATTGCTATCTACGTACGTATTTTAATTCATTTACAACTTCCTATTTAAGTTCCTATTACTTTCCGAAACTAATAAAAGTCTCTGGCAAAACATATACAAAATGCAAACCACCCGACCCACTTTAAAAAACAGTCCATAAAAAACTCACTTTTTAAAAATAATTAAATTACAAGATCATTTTACGAAAATAATTAAATTATAAGATCACTTTACTTGAGACACAAACGCATTGTAGATGGGATACAAATTTCCTTACATGGAATACAAGCGCATCCTACATGGATACAATACAATATTTTTGAATTGTTTTTTTTTTTTGTTTTTTTTTGAGAAGTGACCCTGCAGGTCAACTACGTTGGAAAAGTGACACTTTTCTATAAAATGATATTTTTGATGGACTGTTATTATACATATAGGCAAAAAAGTGAACCTTTTTCATAATTTTCTCTTTATTTTAATTTTTCGGTATTGATTACTGTAGGAAGCAAAATTTTTGAGATTTAAAAAAAAACATCATATAGCAAAATCTCACAAAAAGTGTAGTTTTCTCTCTAAAATAGCTAATAAATTGCTTGTGGGGCCCATTGAAGAATTATTATTTTGATAATTTTCAAAATAAATGAATTAATCACAAATATTGATAATTCTTCAAAAAGTGAGAATTATCTACAAATTGTGATAATTCTCTCAAGAGTTTTAGATCTGGAGAATTCTACCCTCTCTATATCTATAAATATGGTAGTCCTCTCTTCATTCTACACGGGAAGTTTATAGAAGAAAAAGCAAAGCCTTGCTATTCTGAAGACTCAAGCCCTAAAGGACTGAAACCATTCTATTATGAAGACCTAAATTTCTGAAAATTTGAAACGCTGTTTTGAAATCTAAGAAGCCTAGAAGAACCGAAGACTTGAAGCTCAAGCACTCTATCTCTGATATGCTCTACAGCCTAGAGATCTACAACAACTATCAAATTTGTTCATGATCTTCAACAAGCATATAAGCCGAAGATTAAGCCAAAGCTTTCCAAGATTTTCAACAAGCCTACAAGCCGAAGATCAAGCAAATGTTTCTAAGATCTTTAGTAAGTCTACAAGCCAAAGATCAAGCCGAGCACTTCTCACCAAATCTATTGTAAATCTGTATGCAAAATCTGTTAGATCTGCCGCCTCCTTTGTCTTTCGTCAAGTTCGTCAAGGAAGACAAAAGACCGATTTGGGATCAAATTATTTCAGCCCTCAAATCATATTTTTGAAGAAAAGAATTAGAGGAATTACAAAAAATTGTACCACACCTTTTATAAATAAAAATATAATTTTATTTGTATCTTCACATCTGACCCATTTGATTTCAAACGCAAAATTATGTATACAATTACAAAAGTAATAAATTAATACATTCCATTACATGTGAACTCGTTTGAGCATTGAACAAATTCTAAACACTAAAACCAAAGAAGCAACATGAAGAATTCTTCGTTTGGTTCTTAAGCATGCATGCCTTGTAGTGTCACCTAATATCACTGTTCACACTCCACAAGCAAATCTAGTGGTGATCAAAATTCAACCCTTCTTAACAAAGCCAGCCTGAAAGGTCACAAGACCATAAGAAAAGAAGAGTCTTAGCACATCTCAAATGAACGGGCAGTTTGCCGTCGGACACTGGTGGATTGGATGTCGAAGCGTTGCCGGACCTTGTCCTTGTGCATTTGGGGACATGGTTTCTCTTAAAGTCTTTGATTTGTTAGAGAATTCAAAGATTGAAAGTCAGCTACCTACAACTCTGGGAAAACTATATATAATAGTTGAAGTATTAACTGTATGATCTCGCTGGCAACGATGAGATATGATGTTTTTTTGTTTAATAGGACCAAAAAAATACGCTCTCATCTATACTATAGGCAGTATGCCAACAATTATGCACGTATTCTCCAAAAAGCCCTTTGCCATTTGTTGACAAGGCATAATTAATATAGGGTTAAAATAGTCAAAACTTTGTCTATTGATTTAAAATTTACAAAACTGTTCCATCTCCCTACATGTTGGATTGCACGTGCACCCTTCCTAGTATAAATTTAAAATTCAATTGAAAGTTTTTTTTTTGGATAATTAATGAAAATCATTCATATCAAAAGAAAGGAGGACCCACAAAGAGTAGGCATTCCAAAAAGTACAAACAAAAACAAACACAATCCAAAAACATATAATATAATAAATACAATCACAAGTGATTGTATTTACTAGGTTTGCTTAACAGGCCAGCCTGGCATGGCACCGGCAGGATTAGCCTAAAAAAAATAATAATACAAAAAAGTCTAAAAAAATATATTTATTATTCACACACAATTTTTACATATATTGTGATACAATTTTCTCCAAAATTATAAAAAAACAAAAGGTAAAAAACCTCAAAAAAGTCAAAAACCCATTCTTTTTAACACAAGCCCGTGGATCGGCATTGTTTGGCAATCTTAAAGCGTGCCGTGCCGCCCGTGTGCTTCGCGGGCCATAGCCAGCTAGGCCATCATGCCTGGCGGGCCGTGCCTTGACGTGCCAAATACCCATTACCCTAGACACGGCATGGCCCGCTAGAGGCCACAGGCTGTGCTCACTAACGGGTTGGGCTGGGCACGAGCACGCTTGAAGTGTGCTGGGCCATGTCGTGCAGGTGCCGGCCGGCCCAATAAGCAACCTATTTACTATCACAATTGAAAGTTAATTTAAGTGACAGCTAATCACGGAGACGGCTGCCTTTTTAATGCGTTTTGCAGGGACCCGTGGATGTGGGGAAGGCATTTACTATCCGATGTGTTACCATCAGCTGACATGTATTTTGGGGTGAAGACTACCCAAAAAAAAATGTATTTTGGGGTGAAGACTACCAAAAAAAACCAAAAATGTATTTTGGGGTGAAACATTTGTCGGATATCAAGTAAAAGAAGAAACGGTCTCGCCCCGCCCGTGGCAGCACGGGAGCAGTCACTATCAGATCTTCAGTACTCCAATAAGACGCTCTAATTTGTAAATGGTTGTCAAGACTCAAGACTGGTCTTCTACCAAAAAAAAAAAAAAAAAAGACTCAAGAGTGGTCCAAAGGGGCAAGTTTCTCGATATTGCATATTATTATTTATTTATTATTATTATTTTTAAAAGTGGTTTCCCGCGCTTTTGTAGTCGAGGCAAGGAAGAAGAGTGGGAAGACGGCCCGACAGGAAGAAAACAGGGAACGGCAATGGAAGAAGCAGGACAAATGTATTATTAATCATAGAAATCATAAACAACTATGAGCTCCTGAAATTTCTATCGTGGTTGACCCTTTGGCTTCGCCACTAAGAAATCGGCTCTTTTAAGAGCCATAATTTCTCTTCATCAATTAAAACTTTCCTCATCAACATGGCCGTCTATGGCTACTTTCATCCCAAGTCTTTGACCCTTTTGTTCATGATTCTAATCATCCTTCTATTGCTGATGATGCCCTCTACGTATCAGTTATCTTTTAGTTTTTCCAGTTTTGATCCGGATAATCTTGACATCCATTACGAGGGAGATGCTTTTTCTATCAACGGTACCATTAAACTCAACGTAGATCGAAACGATAGCTATCTTAGTTGGAGTTCTGGTCGAGCAACGTACATTAAAAAAGTGCAAGTGGGTAACAAGTCTACAAGAACTCTCATCGATTTCAGCACCAATTTCTCCTTCTTCGTAACTACCAATTATAGCTCAGGCGATGGTCTTACGTTCTTCCTTGCTGCAAATCGATTCTTGCCTTCAAATTCTACAGGTCCGTGCCTCGGTCTTTTTAATTGCAACAATTTGAACTCATCAGATGGTCCATTTGTTGCGGTAGAGTTTGATAACTGGATGAATAGCTGGGACCCCAATTACGATCACTTTGGCATCGACATTAACTCTCTTGAATCGGTTGCAACTGGTCCATGGTTTCCTAAATGGGGGCGGACAAATGTTCAAATTCGGTACAATTCAGATTCAAAAACTCTTACTGTCTTCATGAATTATGATGACATGCCAAATTCCATTCAAAATATATTTCATGTAGTTGATTTAAGGGAATCCTTGCCCGAATGGGTTATTGTTGGCTTCTCTGCATCCACTGGAGGTTCATTTCAAAAGCATACTATCGTGTCTTGGGACTTCAATTCAACTTTAGCAACTATAGTCGCCAAAGAAAACGCAACAGAGCCAGCCGGGACTCCCACAAACATTGGTAACCGTCATGCTAGCAAAAGAAATATGTGGCTGATAATTGGTATTTTCCTTGTTGTGCTTGGTGTGCTTGTTTTGGTTTTTGTACTGATTCGGTTTCTCTGTAAAAAGAGGCAAAGAAGTGGTGGCGAAGAGCAAGGAGATAAAGTTTTGCTCACTTACAACGTAAGAAATATAAAGGAACAACCAAGGAACCAAGAAAAGGGTGCCATGCCCATCAATGGAACAGTAAACATTGGGCAGGAACAAAAACATGGTATGGTGAATGGTGATGGTGTCTCTCGGAATGATATGTTTGAAAATAATAAATATGGACCCAAGAGGTTCTCCTATGGTGAATTGGTTGACGCAACAGATAACTTCGGAGGGAAGTCAATTGTTGGGAAAGGAGGATTTGGTACAGTTTACAAAGGCTTTTTAAGAGAACATAATAAGCATGTGGCAATCAAGAGGTTCAATGAGAACCCTAGTCAAGGCATAAAAGAGTTTGAGGCAGAAGTGAATATCATATGTCAATTGAAACATAAGAATTTGGTGGAACTTTTCGGCTATTACCATGATGATGAACGGAAAGACTTTATGCTCGTCTACTAATTAATGCCCAAGGGTAGCCTGTATGACAATCTCTTCAATGAACAAAGATACTTGTTGACATGGGAGAAGAGGTACACTATAGCACTTGACTTGGCACATGACTTACATTATCTTCATGAAGGAGGTCATCGATATGTGGTGCATAGGGATATCAAATCCGCAAACGTTTTGTTGGATTTGGATTTTAGAGCTAAGCTTGGGGATTTTGGGCTGGCACGGCTTGTGGAGCAAGGAAATGATGTATTGACCAGCTATATAGCTGGAACTCAAGGATACTTGGCTCTTGAATGCGCCATTTATAAGCAAATGCCTAGCAAGGAGTCAGACGTTTATAGTTTTGGGATTGTTCTTTTGGAGATCTGTAGTGGGAAAAGGGCTCTTGAGTACAATGGAGGAGTAATCCAAGAGTTGGTTGAGCGGGTATGGGGGCTCTAAGGCAAAGGAAAGATCCTTAAAGCAGTTGATAGAAGACTGTCCATGGATCTTCACAAGCAACAGATGGAGCGGCTGTTGGTTGGAGGTCTATGGTGTGCTCACTCACACCGTTTGAGCCGACCCTCTATCCAAACAGCCCTTAATTGCCTCTAGTCTGAGGAGGTCACACTGCCTAATCTACCATCTAAGATGCTTGAACGAATAAATCCTGTGGCTTCTGAATTATCGTCTTCAAGTTCTGTGGAACGTTCTACAAGATTCCCAAGCAACAGAGGAAAAAATTTTCTTCAAGGTTCAATTGAAGGTATTGTATCCTATCTTCCTTTAGAGAGAAGCATATCTTTGGTGTTTCAGATAATGTTAATACATGTTGAGGTTTCTTTCAGTTGCACTCTTGAATTGCGGTTTGTTTAATATCTGTCTCTTCTTGGTGTTAAAAGAGCATATTTATGTCTTTTGTCATTGTTATGGCCCAAAATCAAAAAATTTTGGAAGGTGGAACTACCATGTTCTGCCATTGCTCTTACCTATCTGAAGCAAATATGTATTACTTGATTGCCAATCTGACCTGCAACAATTGTTAATCTTCCAGTTAAATTGTAAGCTACGTTGCTGACTGCATGTAGGATGCAATGCAATGGAATTTGAGAAGCTTAATAGTCATACTGCACTTTTGAATTAGACTGAAATCATGAAACACCCCCATGCCTTTCTTTCCATAGTTAAGTACCTTGTTCGAATTGGATAGATTTATGCTGGATGGAGATCATCAAGCGATGTTATGCTCCAGATTGAGGAGAGGTCTTGCTTCTTGATGTGGATAAAACTGAGCAGCAGATGACATCATGAACATTGAGAAATTAGTTATTGCTATTAATTTGATAGCATTGGTTGATGAATGAGAAATTTTCTTCAAGTACGTGTGCCAATTTCATTTTTTTTTTAATTTAGAGATGGGACTTTGTCTATATTACTACTGACGACACTGATCAATGAAAGATATTGAAAAAACGCTTTCTACAACTAGTTCTTATATATATATTTAGATGAAAACGGAGAATCATTCATTACATGTACACACATCTGCTTGGTTTTGCAATGCATCTGCTTTGCTTCTAGTTGGATTATTATTGTTATTCCGTTCAACTTCTTTATCTCTTGGTTAGCTTCTTTTGGATGCATAGTTAATTAATGTTTAAATTTCGAAATTGGGGAAACTAAATCATTGATCATTGACATTATGGAGTACTATGTGGCTTCCCTATATGTTCAACTATCCTTAGTTCCTTCTAATTAAATCATTGGTGATGCAGAGGAAGAGTAGGATGAAAAATTCTTCATCTTTATCACTCCAAAAAATAAGTGATGTGTTGCAAGAGGAAGAAGAGTATCAACCATTTATTTATGCAATAAGTTGCACTAGGACGAGGCCACAATTTTCCAATGGTGAGAGTAAGTTTCAGGGTCTTCCTTCAAAAGCCTTGGAAATCGCTTTAATGGTGGAAGGAGTTGTTTTTGCTTTCCTGTTTTCCTTGGTCTTTGAATAACACCCTTATTGTATTTTGTTTTCATTAGTCAGTTTTGCTGTTGAATCTATTTTTATTTATCAATGATACACTTAGTTCTACTTTAAATTTAATTCCTTTCTTTGACGTTAGCCTAGCAATTATCTATTTTAAAATTATTATATAAGCAATACTAAGGAGAAAAAAAATATTTGTAGGTTGAAGAGTTTAGCTGAAGAGTCTACTCCCATAAGTTTCAATTTTCATTGTTCTCCAATTTCTTAAACCACTGAAAGCTAGTTGTATGTAAAATATGCTCAGTAAATAGTAAATATTTGCATTTTGAATCATTCTTGGCAGTTGAATAAGGGGATCCAATGCATGGTTTTAAGCTGTGATCCAATGTTCTTAGGAGCTCTTTCTAATTCTGTTTTCTGTTGAAGATTTACTAAACTGAAATACCACTATAATTTAGGTGAAAGATTGAGGAGTGGTAGAGGATTTAATGCATTGGAGATCCATCAATTGCTATGCCCTTAGCTATGAACAAGCAGCCATGTCACAATACTCTTTTTAACTCCTGTAACCCACTAGGATAAGCTTTTATTCTCCATGCAGGTGATGTACAAGATTACTTTTATGAAAAGCATCCCAGCCTCCATTTCCAGCAAATCAAAATAGCTATACCTCTGATTCTGGTCTGCGAAAATAAAATAAAAAAAATTTGAAAATTGTTCAAAATTGGAACTATGAATTAATGAAGATGAATGTTGTTGTTGGGGGCATCAAAGCTGCTGCACCCAAAGGTAGTGGAAGCTTAGTCAGAGGAATCCAATCTTCTTGGGGAATGCTTTATATACTGGCCAAAGAAACTTTTGTGTCCAACAAGACCTCAAATGACATATTTAATATTGCTCTGAAATGGAGTTCAGGAGCAACCATCAGGGACAATGGATTAAATAGAAATTAACCCAGTCATCCTCAAAACTCAAACTGAAAAAAGCAAAAAAGCAACACCTGCTCCTGAAGAAGACCATGAGTCCATTACAAAAGCGTTTCTTGCTCTTACTATTGAAGAAAGAGGTTTTAAACCTTTGGTACATTCCATTACATGTAAACTCATTTGAACATTGAACAAATTCTAAATACTAAAACCAAAGAAGCAACATCACTTAACATCACAGTTAACTTCTTCACAAGGTCAGCCTGAAAGGTAACAACACCATTAGAAAAAAGGAGTCTCAACATATCTCATATGAACACTCTCATCCTTGAACAAATTAGAATCCTTGCCACTGTACCAATTTGACAGGAATGGAGGGTCTTGACTCTTGCCGGAAGTCTTGCTGGAATAGAGGGAGAGAGATCCACCATCACTACATTTCATTTTACCCTTCACTTATTCCCCTATTCATTTGGTGTAAGGTTGGGTGTGGGGGTACTGTTGGGGCTGGGCAATTCTAATTCATTTATGCGAAAGGGTTGGGTTAGCAGGTTTATAATCCTTTCCATTAGGAGCTCATGGGTTCTTACACTTCTCTAATTCAAATATATCTGTGAAAAGATTGGGGAAGATAAGATGAGGAATGAAAATATCCGAGTGTGTATAGGTGTTACCTGTGAGACATGGGAAAAAATCAAGAATCCAATGACTTCCTCAATCATCACACGGGATTAAATAAAACAAAGAGTTGCCACCATTCAATTTAGGTGTGAATGGACACCAAAATATTAAATAAGCACAAAAGGCAATTTTAGGGTAAAAATAACCCTCCTAAAAAAACAACCAGAGATGGGTAAGGGGATTAGGTTATGAACAGGGGAAGGTGTTAGGCACCCCTATTCATCCACACAAGGTGGTTGCCAGGTATTGTTCATGTTTTACAAAGAAAAAAGGCTTGCTATAAAATTCATAAAAAATCACATAAAAAAACAAAATTGTATGGTTTTTTTATACGAATAGCCTGATTGATCCAGAACTTTCAAATATGATCATACCATTCCTAGGGTTTCATGATCAAAATAAAATTGAGATAAAATCAAATAAAATCAATTTAAAGTGAAAAATGCAAAAATCTGGCTTCAATCTAAATTCTAGAAATCTAGAAAAATATGATTTTTATAAAATATTTCAAAATTAAACTTGAATAGTCCAAGTCATAGATATAGTTCAAATTTCACATTAAATCAAGAAATCAAAACCAAAAATATCCACGTTGATAAAGAACATCAAAAGGGGAGAATTTAGACCGTAGGGTAACGCCCCGGATCCGGGTTACGGGAACTAACCCGTAACTCATCACCGAAAGGTTACATTTCCACCCAGAATCACAAAGCCAGAGTAAAGGAAACATGACTAAACAATTAAATATATATATACAGAGTCCACTAAAACCAACTCAAACTAAAAATATTAATCTCTAATCTAATCTCACCTGATCACCGCTTTTACCCTCCAATATCGGCTTTCCAAGGTCTGAAAACAAAACAAAACAAACGGTCTGAGATACGAATATCCCAGTAAGTAGCCCATGCATGCTCATGAACATTTTAACATTTCTAAAATATGATTCGGATTAAAATATGCATCAATCGATAATAAATGAATAAACAGAATAATTCCACGTTAATATATCAATAAACACAAAGTAACCAGAATAAATCAACAAATCATAGCAGGACTCATGACGTAAGACTGTCTTTAACCAGGGTAATCACAATGTCCACTATGCCACCTCCCGGCTTAGGTGCGAAGCCGAGTACACGATCATCGTCTTATTGCGGGAGAACCCACCCAGTACAGTAATGGGTTGGCAAGAACTACCCAAACATGGTCCGAGTACACGATAAAATGAATGAATAGCCGCAGCCAGCCGAGTACACGATCAGGCCTCACTGAGTACACAGTGGAACACGCGTGCGTGGACAGGGAATTACAACTAGCAAAGAACAATCCCTTCCACTACCTAGCTCCTACATGGATCCATATAGCGCTATGCCTACTAGGTTCTAAAGTCGGAACCAACCATGAAAATACAGTTAACACAACTCGCTCAAATCTCAACTAAACATCCCGAGTACACGGGCCCCCCCCCCCCCCCCCCCCCCCCCCCCCCTGAGTACACAGAAACAAAGCATCTACCCAAGTACATGGGCATCTCAAGTTGACTCTCCAGGTACATGGAGAAAAATATATCACAACCAACTACTAACTTTTTTTTTTATTTCAACAATTATTTTCCCAAAATTTTGTTCATGAAACATGCCACATGGCATCTCAACTATTAGTTTTCTCTTTACTTTTATTAAATTGTCATTATCTTATTTTTAAATTAAGTTACAAATCCAAAAATCCATTTTTAAACACTTTTTCCTTAAATTTTGATTCTCTTTCAAAATGTAACTAAAATGTAAATATTTATTTGGGGTTTGAATTTATTTGTTGAATCTAACTAAAATCTAAACTAAAAAGTAATTATTTAAGTTCGGTGTACTAATTTATTAATACAGTAGAAGGTTTACGCTAAAATGTAATTATTTTCTAAAATAATACATCAAGTTCGATTTACTATTGATGTTTTGCACCAAACTTTAAATATTTTTCAAAACTTCATCTCCTCCAAACTTTAAATATTTTTCAAAACTTCATCTCCTCCGTCGCGAACGCGAACCAGTCGGGTTCCGTGAATTTCAAAGGTTTCGCTTGATCACCCCAACAATCCATTACACTTAAAACCAACTGAAATCTTCTATCATTACATTAAACTGAATATTAAGCTTGATAGTTGAACTTAAACATGAGATTCAGCATAAAAAAAAAAATCAAACCACCTTCTGCAATCGTGAGAAAACCAGAACAGAATAAAAAAAAACTACTTACCTTAATCCGACCTCTTCTCTTCTTCCTCTCTCCTTATTCTCCTCCTCTTCTCGGCACTCCTCGCTCACCTCAAACCCCTTTCTCCCTGCGGCTTCTCCAACAAGAGACGAACAGAAAGTTCTTCCCCCGATTATATTATATCTATTTAATCTACTTAAACAATTTTAAACAAAGAAAAAAATAACAAAACAAAAAGAACCGGTTAAACCAATAACCAATAAACCGGACCTCCTAAAATAAACTAACCGAACTAAACCCAATTAAACCCCTTCAAAAGAACCGAACCAAACCACTAAACCATCTAACCCAACCCATTAAATCAAATACTCAAATGAACCTTCCAATCCTTAAATCAATTTAATTAATCTAATTAACCCTTAATTAAAATATTCATTCTTAATTAAAATTTCCTAAAACTTCAGGGTTTTACAGTAGGGTCTTCTCTTAATAATGAAAAACGATTTAAAAACCACATCATGAAACCCTAGAATTTACTTTCAGGCTTCTGAATACAGATCTATCATATTGATCACGATAAATCCAGGATCTTAGCCTAAAACCACAAAAATCACGAAAACAATGCTGTAGGTGCAAAAGTGGCAAAAATCCAAATTTTATAAAAAAGTGGGGATCTCATGTTATAAACATCATGGATTCATGTTAGTCATTCAGATTCATCATAAAAACCATTAAAACATGATCAAGATATCCAAAGTAGCTACATCTCACAAATTAGAGCATATGGGGGTCTGCCCTACGGATCCACCTGTTCTCTTTTCCCCTAGCTCTCTCTTCACGTTTTACGGCTAGAGAGGATTCTTGAGGTACTTGGAGATAGATTTGGTTATACAAACACAATCAGAGGCTTTATTCTAGAAAAAAAAAGGAGAAAAAACAAATATAGGGTTCTATTCTAGGGATCCACCTATTCTCTTTTCCCATAGCTCTCTCTTCACGTTTTACAGCTAGAGAGACTCTTGAGGTACTTAGAGACAAGTTTAGGAATACAAGATAAAAGATATGGCCTTATTCTACAGCAATAGAGAAGATCCTATTACATCTAGAATTGAAGACAGAAAATAAAAGGGAAAAGGGACTTACCTGGATTGAGCAAGTAAAGCAGCAGGGGTTCCTCTTCTTCTCTTGGAGCTTCTTAGACTTCAAATTTTCGTGGCCCTTTGCTTAAGAATCTCACCTCTATTTATAGGCAAGCACAAGGGCAAGGCTAGTCCAGAAGGATATATCCTGATCCTTAGGATAGAGTGAAAAACAGAGATAATGCCCATCCATAGCCAACCAAGATGGCTTCAGCGAATAAAAGACATAATTCGCTCATTTAAAGGGATATTGGACTAAAGATAAAGCTTGGAAATCGAGAGAAGAATAAAACTCGCACGAGTCTTTAGTGACCGTAAATGATTTACGGTCCAATGGTACCCGTATTACCAATACGGGCGCGCCTGACCGTAAAGAAATTTCGGGCGCGACCGGCCCGTGAATAAAATACGGGCAAAGCATGCCTTGTCAGTTTTTATGCATTTTTGACATGTTTTAAGCTCTAATTACATGTTTTTACTATTTTCTCATTCTGTAGTGCAATTTGGGGTGTCTACATTACCCGAAGAAGAGATGAGTTGGAAAAAAAGAAAAAGCAAATAATTATTAAGATGGCCTAAGGAGGCAACTGCGACTGTGAGATGTGAGGGACTATTTATTAAAGGATTTAAGAGTGAGAGAAGGCCAAAAAGAAGCTAGACATAGTCAGTTAAAAAGGATTTATATGCTTAAAATCTGACCAAAGATGTTGTCTTGGACAATTTGGGATGGAGAAACAGGATTCATATTGTTGACCCCAACTAATTTTGATAAGGCATTTGTTATTGTTTTCATATGCTTCTCATTGTAGCTTCCTTTACTGCACCATATATGGCATGTACTCAATGGTCATAATTTAACTGATCCCTTAATGGTTTTGGGAGTATCCTGAAAGGTGTCTTAATGATGGCACTTGCAATATGATTGAAAATCTTGTTTCATAGATGAAGTCTGCAATCCTAAAGATTATTCCTTTTTCCATGCCCAAGGCATCAAAATCATTAAGACACCTTTCAGGATACTCCCAAAAACACCAAACTTTTAGTAAACCCCTCCGCAGAAAGTAACCTGGAGTAGGATCCTAGTCCTACAAACCAACTTGCACTTTTCCATCTCTTAGATTCTTCCACCATCAGCTTATCTGATGCATGAAAGCCTTTTCTCCCATCCAGTTTTTCAGATTCAACTTCATTGTTTCAATTCTGTAAAATGGTTTGTGGAGAAAGGCCATCAGAGACCGTATGTGGTGCTGACAATGTTGCCGACCATTGTTGTCGATGATTCCGAGTGCCAACCGTGGACCCAGTCATCATTCCCAGCAGATGCCAGAAGCTCCCTCTGCACAAGATCTGTGTTCCATAGACAAAGTAGAGAAAAAACCACTATTGTACCTCCAAGAAGCTCACACACACAAACACACACGTACTTGCACATACAACAAACAAAAAGGAATATCAGAAAAGGCATGGATGAGAACTTTTATAATTCCTCCAATGTTGCTTTGTATTGCTTTATCTTCGGGGCATTGTTAGTCCCAAGCCCGGATAAGGGAGGGTTGTATGGCTGCCAGAGTAAAACTTTGATAAGTTTACCATAAAATGAATCTTGAACAAGTATTTTAAAATTTCAATCTAATATGGTCTTTGATAGATTGGGATGGAAATGCAAGATTAATGTGGAAGTAGGGTGTTGTAGTTACTAGTTAGTTCCCAAATGGCTGGAATAAGACATTTATCTTTGAATATTTTTTTGGGTAGATACATTTTGCTTTGACTGATTGATTGAAAAATTTGCTGTTAATGAGAACATTTTAGTCTAGACACCTTAAGGCTAATTTAAGATTTTATTGTACAGTGACATTGCTGAAGCCAAGGAATTTTTGAAGCCAAGAGGGATTGATGTGGGTTCTGATTGAAGTTTCATGAGATTCTTATACTGTGCCAGATTTAAACTAACACCCAAGCAAGTATCAACAAAGAGAAAATTTGTTCCAATTAGATTCGAGGAGATAGTCGGCAGAAATGATTATGTTGATTTGCAACACTAACTCAAGTGAGAATTGTGATTAAGCCCATAACTGGTTTCGATCCAAACTGATATTAAAATGGTCTAAGGAAGATTTATGTAAGCTTGCCTTTATTTTGAAGCAAGGGTCTTGTCTTGGGCTGAACGATCAGCCGAATTCAATTTGAAATAGGCAAATTTGAAAGGAACCGTTTGAGTTGAGGATTAGAAGCTACGAAGCTTATTCATATAATCTAGTTCTTGTGGGGACTTACAAAAGGGTCTCAAGCTTGGGATTGGCATGGATCGCTTTCATTAATTGACCATTTTAGGTTGGGGTGCAACTTGGGTTGGTTAAACCCAATAACTGACTGACCAAACCGACTTTGGTCCGTTTGGGTTGGGTTTCAACCCATTAGGTTCCAAAATTTTCTAACCCAAAGTGATTCAGCCTAGTTTTTTGTTAGTCATATTGAATGCAATTTTAACACACGCACGCACACCCGCATGCACAGGCACACAGACACAAACACACATGCGCGCGCACACACACATGCACACACACTTTTATATATATATATATATTTCGTCTTGCATTGCACTGGGTTGTCTTAATATTATTAAAAACTTGAACGGTCTGTTGAACAATTAGAATAGTGATTCAGCATTCAAACAGTTCAGCTTGACCTCCATTGAGGATTTCAGTGAAAGCTGATCCATTCAAATCGTCGATCTGCAGCGTCTATGTACTGTTAAAGAAATTGGAGGATAAAGACAACTGAAATCACTTTATGACTCAAATTACGTACTGTTACAGTTATTTACGGGGGTAGATTCAGTTTGCTTCCGAGTTCACAGCAGAACTTCAGTTGAACTCTTCATCCTACAAATTTTTTTGTTCCCTTAGCATTGCTTATATAATTAATAATTTTAAAATAGATAATCGCTAGAGTATGTAACTAGAGCCGGCAAAATGTGACCCAACCCGACTGGTCAACCCGATTAACCCGATAATAAATGGGTTGGGTTGACCCGTTTAATAATTAGGTTGGGTACGGGTTAGGGTTTCCCAAACCCGCCAGTAATCGGGTCAACCCGATTATGACCCACCAACTTGACGGGTAACCCGATTAAAGGGAAAAGGTGGTAAAGTGTCTCGTTCCGGCCTGATTACCCCCCAACCCGATCCAAACTCGATACAACCCGATCTGATTACCCCCCCAACCCTATTTTAATCATATTTTTTGAAAAATAAAAAATAATAAACGGGTTGGCGGGTTGGGGGTTTTCCAACCCGCCTTAATTTAGTCCAACCCGAACCCAACCTGATTAAATCCAACCCGATTATGACCTGAACCGAACCTGACCCGTTGCTAGCTCTATACGTAATGACAAGGAAAGGGATTAATTAAAGGAAAGCTAAGTGTAGTACTAATAAAAAAAAATAAGAATATCACAGATTCAACAGTAATTTCAAAGGACCAAAGGCAAAAAAAAAGAATGAATTCCTTCCACCATTAAAGCGATTTCAAAGGCTTTTAAAGAAAGACCATGGAGCTCACTATTTCACCATTGGAATATTGTGTCATCGTCCTCGTGCAACTTATTGAATAAGAAGAATTGTTGATGGACTCTTCTATCTTGCAACACATCACATATTCTGAGAGCCATGAAGCTAAAGCCTTAATATTCATCCTCCTCTGCATCACCAATGATTTGATTAGAGAGAATTAGTAAGGATGGTTGAACATACAGGGAATTAAGCCACAAAGCAGTACTCCATATATAATGTCAATGATCAATGATTTAGTTTGGCCGATTTCGAAATAATTGAACATTAATAATTAACTATGCATCTAAAAGAAGCTAACCAAAGAGATAAGGAAGTCAAATATAGAGTAATAATAATAAGCCAACTAGAAGCAAAGCACATGCATCACAAAACCAAGCAAATGTGTATATGTACTGAATGATTCTCCTTTTTGACTTAAATATCGAAAAAGAACTTCTAGTTGTAGAATGTTTTTTTACGATACCTTTCATTGATCTGTGTAGTCACCAGTAATGTAGACAAAGTCCCATCCATATAAAAAAAACAAAAAATTGGCCCACATGCTTGAAGAAAATCTCTCATTCAGCAACAAGGCTATCAACTTAATTGGCCTAACTAATTTCTCATTGTGTATGATACCAACCGTTGCTCATTTTCATCCACATTAGGAAGCAAGACTTGTCCTCCAGAGTATATATTGTTTGATGATCTCCAGCATAAATTGTTCTTATATTTGACAAATCCGTCCAATTTGAACAAGGTAGTTACCTATGGAAAGAATTAAGCATGGGGATTGTTCATGATTTCAATCTAACTCAAAAATGCAGTACAACTACCAAGCTTCTCAGATTCCATTATATATAAGAAGCCTCTTTGTTATAGACTTTACGAAAAGCTCCAAGTTCTTGAGGAGGTGGACATTAATTACACCCTACATACAGTCAGCAAGGCATAGGCACAACCTAAAATATTGGAAGACAACAATTGTTGCAGGTCAAATTAGCAATCAAATAATGGCAGACCATGGTAGTCCCACCTTATAAAACTTTTTTGGACCATAACAATGGGGGAAGACATTTTAAAGAAAAAAAAAACTCTAATTTCTTCAAAGATGGAAATACACAAACCCACGAAATGTAACAGCAAGAAAGTGTTATTGTTTGCATAATAGAGACATGCACAAAATGTAATTGAAAGAAACATCAATATGTATTAACACTATTTGGAGCAATACCTATGATTTGACCTTGAAGACTATCTATTTCTCTCGTGTGGGGATCTTCTAGAAGGTTCCACTGAACTTGAAGCTCGAGGATGAGAAGTCGTATGAATTAATGACTCTTTCAGGCATTTGACGTGGAAGTTCAGGCAGTTTGGTCCCCTCAGACGTGAGCACCTGAAGAGCTGTTTGGATAGAAGGTCGGCTCTGACGGTGTGAGTGAGCACACCATAGACCCACAACCAACAACCGCTCCATCTGTCGCTTGTGAAGTTCAATGGACAGCCTTCTATCGACTGCTTCAAGGATCTTTCCTATGCCGTAAAGCCCCCACACCCACTCAACCAGCTCCTGCATTATTCCTCCATTGTAGTCAACTGCCCTTCTTCCACATCCGATCTCCAAAAGAACAATCCCAAAACTATAAACATCCGATTCCTTGCTAGGCTTTTGACCATGAATGGCGCATTCAGGAGCTAGGTATCCTTTGGTCCCAGCTATATAGGTGGTCAATGCATCATTTCCTTGATCCACAAGCCTTGCCAGCCCAAAATCCCCGAGCTTAGCTCTGTAATATGAATCCAACAAAACATTGGCTGATTTGATATCCCTATGCACAACGTATTGTTCGTTTCCTTCATGAAGATAATATAAGCCATTCAACAGATCAACTGCTATAGCGTACCTCTTCTCCCATGTCAACAAGCATGTTTCCTCACTGAAGAGATTGTCATAAAGGCTACCATTGCGCATGAATTCGTAGACGAGAATTAAGTCTTTCCTTTTATCGTCAAGGTAATAGCCAAAGAGTTTCAAGATGTTCCTATGTTTCAATTGACTAATGATATTCACTTCTGCTCCAAACTCTTCTCTACCTTGACTAGAACCCTCATGGAGCCTCTTGATTGCTACATCCATATTCTGCGCTGTTAAAAATCCTTTGTAAACTACCCCAAATCCTCCACTCTTAAGCACCCCCCTCCCTCCGAAGTTACCTGTTGCTTCAGCCAATTCAGCAAAGGAAAACCTCTTAAGTCCATATCTCTTATTTCCAAACACGTCAGTATTTCCAAACATATCAGTATCCCTCCCTCTGAAGTTACCTGTTGCTTCAGCCAATTCAGCAAAGGAGAATCTCTTAGGTCCATATCTCTTATTTCCAAACATATCAGTATTTCCAAACATATCAATATTCCGGGACACACTATTCACCAGACCATGTGTTTGTTCGTCCCTAGTACTGTTTGCCATACCGCGAGCATTCATTGACACACCACCACTTTGTTGATTCCCCGTTTGCTCCTCGTTATTCACCATTCTATTCATGGTCATCTCATCATTTTCTTGGTTTTCACCAACATTTCTCCAAACCTTTTTATAGAGAAACCAAATCAGTATAGAAACCAAAGGAAAGAAATAACAATTATCAGGCTCATAATCTTTTGCTAGTATGATGGTTACCATTGTTTGCGGGAATAATCCCGACTGACACTGATGCATCTTTGGTATCTACAGTTGCCAAAGTCGAATTAACCAAAGACAAAATAGTATGCTTTTAAGCGAAACCTCCTGTGGATGCCGAGAAGCCAACAAAAACCCATTCGAGTAAGAAATCCCTTAAATCAAGTACATGAGATATATTGAAAATGGATCTTAGCATGTCATCGTAAGCCATCAAGATAGTAAGAGTTTTTGAATCTAAATCGTACCAATTCAGAGCACGCATCTGCTGCCTCGATCTAGGTAACCATGGACCAGTTGCAACAGATTCAAGAGACTTGATGTCGATACCAAAGTGACTGTACGCCGGGTCCCTGCGATTTCTATAGTTATCAAACTCTACTGCCACAAAAAGACTTTGTGATGAGTTCAATTTCTTGCAATCAACAATACCGAGGCACTCGTCGAAAGAATTTGAAAGCAAAAGAAGCTATTTACAGCAAGGAAGAATACAAGCCCATCTCCTGAAGTTTTATCCTTGTTTGTTATGAAGAAGCAGAATTTGGTGTTGAAATCGATGAGAGTTCCAGTAGCCTTGTTTCCCACTTGCACCGGTTTTCTGTAAGTTGCGCGACCAGAACTCCTACTAACATAGCCATCGTTGTTTCAATCAGTTGTGAGTTTAATGGTACCGTTAATAAGCAAAAGCATCTCCCTCCTACTCGTTGTCATTATTATCCAGATCAAAATTGGAAAATAACTGATACGCAGAGGGAATAAGGATAGAAATCACCAACATAAAGATCAAAGACTGCGGATGAGAACGGCCATTGATAGCCATGTTGGTAAAGAAAAATTCGGGTTAGGAACTCGCAAGGATTCATAATCGGTAAAGCTGTGATTTCTTTTTGACGAAGCCACGGGGTCCACCACTCCCACGCGGTGCAAGGATTTTATATTTGCTCAAACGCTTTACGTACCATGGATTGTCAAGTTCCCCGTTTCCTGCTGCGCGTTTTTGAAAGATGATATTTGTTGACAAAATTGCCCCAAATTGAGAACGTGTGGCCCAAGACAACCAAACATATGCGTAGATACAATACGTATTCGGTTAGGTTCGGTTTGTTGTTGGTTTATTTAGTGTAAAAATATATATTTTTAAGTCGGATTTTAATTTGGTTTGGGTTGGTTCAACTAAAATATCAACCCAAATTAAAACAAAATGAATTCATGAAATTTTAAAACCAAAACCATACCATAGGCTTTGAATCCCAGCTCAAAGTTAGTTTGGGTCAGTTTGTTCTAGGATTTAATCAAACCTAGTTGCACCACTAATAATAGGAAGTGAGTAAATTTTTTGCAAAAAGCTCACGTATCAAACACTTGACAAAATAAAAAAAATATATAAAAAAATTTATTTGCAAAAGGGACTAAGGAATGGGAAAAAGTTGTTTGAAGTTAAAACAGAAATAACAGAAAAGGAGGAAACCCAACCCAAAATCAACCGGAAATCGTTTGGGTTTGTCAGTTCTTGGGTTTAATCAACCCGAGTTGCACCCTACCTAGTACCTGAAAGCAGTCCATGCGAGTGCCAACCTTTGGATCCTTTTAAATCAGCGATCAAATTTCAGGTCCCCACAGGAACAAGACTATATGAATAAGCATCCTAGCTTCTACTAGAGCAGAAAAAAATAATAGTTTAAGAGTCTCAGCTCAACGTTACCCTGAGAGTATGAGCATATCTTTATTTATAATTACAATCTTTCCATAATTGATTCAATTTCTAATTGATTTACATGCTAAAAATATCCCCTTCACTGTAACGGTTAGTTTGATTCAACGGCTAGCTTGATTGACTTTCCAAGCTGGTAGTACCTTGATTGTCGAATGAGCTGGAGGAGGAAATCTCGGCTAGATTTCCCTTGAACGTGGTAGGCTTTCCAAGCTGGTAGTCTTCTTGATTGTTGGTAATCTTCTTGATTGTCACAAGAGCAGTTGGGTGAATCTTAAACGTGGTTGGCTTTCCAAGCTAGTAGTCTTCTTGATTGTCACAAGAGTAGTTGAGTAGATCTTGGCTGGATTTCCATAGGATGAGATGTACCATTCCTTCCTTAATTCTGTTGATGTTGACCATCTTCTTCAGTAACGTGACCATCTTCTTCCTTATCCTTCAGAGTATTATATTTACTAGTCAAACAGATTTCTTATTGATGAAGCCACAGGGTCCACCCCCACGCGGTTCAAGGATTTTATATTTGTTTGTATGCTTTACCTACCGTGGACTGACCTACTACCAAAGCCACAGGGTTGACTCCCACGCGGTTCAAGGATTTCATATTTGTTTGTACGCTTTACCTACCGTGGACTGACCTACTACCCCAACAAAAAATAAAATAAAATGAAAACTACCATAGATTTTCATGTTGAAACTTTTGAAATTATGATATTTATTGACAAAATTGCCCCTTAAGTGGTGTGTTCACTTCAATTTTAAATGAGCCACGTGGGAAAATGAGTTGGCTGTTGTAACGCCCCGGATCCGTATTGTTCAATAAAGGTATAACACATCTCATGGAGTATTAGGTAAGGATCTAAAATAATTGTGATCGCTGGATAATCACCTAAACTAAACCATATCAGGCTGCACAAACATTTATTATCTAAGAATTCAAAATTCAGCTTTATTAAAATCAAATGGTTCAATCTCGAACTACTTTATTTCACTTTCAACATTAAATAAATCAAAAGTCCAATCCAAAATAACCTACAAGTCTATGGAATATAATAGTAATCTTCCTCCCTATACGTCTTAGTCGGATCTACCCCAGTAGTCGCTTCACCACAAGTATCTGAAAACAAAAACAAAAACAAAAGAGTGAGATACGAATATCTCAGCGAGTAGCATATGCATGCAGAAATATTTAACAACAGTTCAAATTATGCACCAATAAATAGCCAGTACGATTAAAGCAACCAAAACAATTTCCAAGTTTAAAATCCAAAAACAAATATTAGTTTCCAATCATGTTTCAATAACAATATTGACAACACATCGAATGGTCAATGTCATGACTATTGTTAAATTGGTTAATTAACATGCCAAAGAGACATCCAAATCTCTATGTACACAGTTCCGGCCTACTCAGGGTTTTGTCATCCAATGCCAACCTACTCCCCGGGTTTCAGCATTGACAATCAGACCTACTTAGGGTTTCTGGCTATTCTAAACCGGTCGTGACAACACACAAGGCCATGCAATTACACCAACCAACAATACCATCACATTACTAAGTTTAAGCATGAATCCAAGGGAAACTAAGCCAAAACCAAATTAACAAGTTCACAAAACTTAGTATTTGAAAAGCAATAAACCCACACTGATTACCATCATGTGTATCCCAATACACTCATCACAAGTCATTCCAACCAGAATAGCAACTCATGTAATTTCAATAGATATCCCAATCCCAAAACAACAACCCTCATGAGTAGTAAAATCCTTTTACTCACACAAGAAAATTTACAATACTATTCAGCCCTTTGATATCAAACAAATTCATAATCAGAAAACAAATATAATACATAAAGAAGACTAACTCATTAGCTTATAGTGTCATGAACAGTAAACCTACCCAGATTCCTTCAATTCACACTTCGGAAACCTATAGAAATACCAAGAATTTGATTTAAGGCTCTCCCAATTGTTTTGAACAGATATAATATTTCTAATATCCTAATCTAGTCTTTGGGTAAAAGGTTGAAGTCTCAAAGTATCAAAACTTTGCTTGGATTGGTCAAAACCAACTTTCGGCAGTTTTTAGTGGGTGCACTGACCTCTGGCGCTTGGCACGAGGTCGGCCCAAACTCGGCGGTAACCCAAAAACAACTCGCACGGACTAAAATTACTTGGCGCAAGATTACCGCCAAATCGGAGGAACCAAAAACTATCTTGCACTGAGCTGCCACTGAGGTAGACAGGTCGGCGGCAACTCGGCGAACCCAACTCCCGATTTCCGACTCTCTATTATCTCTAGAACTACATGACTGACCATGTTTTAGACTTCTGTAAAAAATTTCCTAGGTTTCTACCATCCCCAAAACACGTTTAAACAGGTTTCGAGATTAATCTAAACAACTTCATATACCGACCCTAAATCTCATTGAATAAAACACGTTTGCAAAGCTATGTTTTCCAAAACCATGCTTTTCGACTAAACGTAGAGATCAAAACAAACACAGATAAAAAACGATGCTACTCACCTCTTATATGCTCAAGTCCTCACACTGCAACTCTGAGAACTAGAAGTGAAAACTATCGCTCTTCGCCCAAAACTCTTCTCTAGTCGTAACGATGGTCTTTCTGAACACCCTCTGATCGACAGGAACACGAACTTCTTCTCTTCTCCCCAAAGCTCTAGAAAACCAGCCGCAATCTCCTTCAACTCAAGGTATGCGAAACATACGTATCTAAATACATTATACACTTTGCCGCTCGACGAACTTTAAAACTCATGATTCAGTGCACACTCGCCCACGCTTCTCCCTACATGTGCAGCTTCCCAGCCATTTGATTTAATGAAACTATTCCCTACATAATCACCCACATAAATACATTTATTTAAAGACTGAGCACAACAGCATAATAACTCTAATTAAAACAGCACCTTACTAACCTTGTTTATCTTGCTTCCACCCAATGTCTCGAACTCCAATACATCCTTGCTTCACAATTTCTGAAATTTCACCTCACGGACTTATTAATTCTCGTAAAATAAACGAACAGAAATTCGGGGTTTTACAGCTGTATTGTCTGTCTGCAGCAAAAAGAGTTTGCAGAAGTAATTCTAGATGCAATGACTATGCATCGCACCGGCTAGATATTTGCTAGTACTCGTTTAAGCTAGGGTTGTGAATGGGTTAGATTTGGATGATGATCTGAATTCGAATGTGATTAAGTATAATAAAAACCAAATCTTATTAAATATTCAAGAACTTGAATCAAATTATTTATGAAATCCATATTTGAATCTGATTAATATTGGATTCGATGATTAATCTGAAATCCAATCAAATAGGTGTATTTTTACCATAAGTATACTAAATAGTGAATCAATTCGGTTGGGGTTTCTTAAATTACTTAACAATTCTTCAACATGTTTAAAATCTATAAATCTATATTATACATATTAATCAGATTTGGATCTTGATCAGTCGAATATGAATCAAGTGAGAATATATTTTCACATCTAAATCTAACCCAATGGACATTAATTTACTGATCAAGCAATCATAATCAATATAATTATTTTTAATTGTTTTTCTCATCAATAATTTTACTGGTGATCGATCAACGGCTGTCCATATAGGAGAATTCATGAAGGATCCACATCATGAGATCATCCAGGCTTATTTACTTTTCCCAATTCGTCTGTAACCGTAGTGTCATGTCGCTTTTCTTCTTTTACTTTTCCCGAAGATGCCCTTCTCTAAATCGCAAACAGAGCATAGCGAAGAGCGGATCAAAGGACCGAGAAACCTCACCTTCTCTCCGTTACATGTCATGGTGAAAATGTAAAAAAGGGTAACATTCCAGCTCCCCTACTCTCTACTATTCAGACTCTCTCTCTTCTCTTTCATCACTTACGACTAATCTGCTCAAAGATCGGACTGAGAAATGTCATTTTTCTTAATAAAAAAAAAAGAAGAGAAATGTCATTTTGTTAGGGAAGATAAATGTCAATGAATGCCATGTTATGACGAGTAGGCATGATAGTCGGGCTGGCTCGGCACGGCCCGGCATGCTCGGCCCGTTTAGCTGGGACCCCTGGCCCGACACAGCATACCCTAGCAGGCGTGCCGTGCTGGGCCAGGCCCGTCGTGCCGTTGCTGGGCATGACGGGCCAGAGGTATTAAACCCCTTTTTTTTTTTAAAAAAACCTAAAAAATTCTAAAAACTATTTTTATTATTCACAAAATTGTGTTACACTTATTGGAATAGATTTTGCTAAAAGAAAAAAAAAATTACACCCATTAGAGATTTAAAGTAGTCTAATTAAAAACCATAGACTTAACAAATATATTTAATTGGAGATTTTATAACAGCTTTTTGGGCTTATTTATGCCTAATTATTTTTTTAGTTTTGATTGATTATATAAGAGCTTCTATAATTATATTTTCTAACAATTGTGGGGGTATCCTTAATTTTCAGCTAAAATAATTTAATTATGATACTATTAATGTAAGAAATTGCTATGTCTCAGTGGTTAAGGAGATAGATTTAAAATCTGTTGGACTATATTCAAACCTTGTTGTGGATGTTTTTTGGGTTTATTTAGCCTAATTGGGCATGCCCCATAGCGGGCCGGCCCGCTGTTGGGCTGTGCCAAACGCGTTGGCACCACTACAAAAAAGAGATGTTTCAGCGGCAGGAGGTGAGCAACTTTTAGCAGCGGTCTTTTAGTGACCGCCACTAAAAGTTATAGATTCTTTTTTAATCTTCTCGACTTTTCTTCACCTCTCTATCTTCTCTTTAGTCGCTCTCCTTCTGTAAGTTCGTCTCTTTCTCGCGTTTTCCACCGCCTGTCTCTTCCCTGTCCCTCTCTCTTCTCGGCAAATCATCCCTTTCCACTCCTCTCCCAAACTTTCTGTCTCTCTCGTCTAAGCTCTCTCGCTCTCTTTCTCACTTTGAATGTAAGGATTTACCTTTATGAATCAGAAGTAGACAATAGCAAAGATGGCGACAATGCTCTGATCCGACTCTTTGCGGATCTATTAGATTTTTGTTATGTATAATCATCACATTTGTTTGAAATGATGGATAGAAACAGAGGAGACAATCCGGCATAAAATCTCTAAGAAGAGGAAGTGCTTCCGTATTGTTCTTCTCATGTCGAAGGAAATCGTGGACACCGAAAAGTAATTCTCCGGCTGTCGGTCATCTTCTCGGCGGAAATGACTAGGAATAGCGGAGAGAGGCCAGAGAAGGTTGAACGTTCGGGTCATTCGGGGGCCAGTTTTCAAGGGCTTCACGTGCTTGTTGTTGATGATAGCCTTGTGGATATGATGTTTATTGAGCGTTTGCTCAAGATCTCTTTTTGTAAAGGTTGGTCTCAGAAGCCTTTTTCCTCAGCTTTGATTGCTAGAGAATTTGGTTATTCAGTTCGGTTCTGGTTCTTCCCTGATAGACATTCATTCGAAAATTTTTAGTTACGGCGGTTGATAGCAGAAGGAGAGCTCTGCAAATCCTTGGTTTGGATGAGGAAAAGAAATCTGTTGATTTCGATGTAAGCGTAACTGATCAACATCGAGTTTAAATTAGAGTTTGATATGTGACTTCCGATGATTCGTTGATCTGTATCTGATAATTAAATTTTTTAGGGTTTAAAGGTGAATCTGATAATCACGGACTATCGCATGCTCAGGATGACTGGATATGAGCTTCTGAAGAAAATTAAGGTCATGCTATCCTTTTTCTCGCTCCCTTCCTGTGGTTTTTGCTTAGAGAAATAGGTTTGATTCTTAGAAATTAAACCAATACTTATCTTTGTTTGTTTGTTCTTGTGCGCAGGAACCAAAAGAGACGCAGGTTTTTAGCAGGTTAGTAATAGTTTGGCAACACTGTTCTATTCTTCAATTGAACGTTTTTAACAGATCCGGTGCTATTTATCAGTTAAAATTCAATTTCTGTCCTTAAGTGTTCCCATTTAATATTCTCAAATCTGATTCAAGACTGATGAAATAAATTCAGTAATTAATAGTTTTCATTATAAATTTGTCTTTTTATAATCTCTATTTATCCTTCAGCAATGCATTTGTGCTGTCCCTGCTCACCCAACTCCGAAGACCTTCACTTCACTACCGAAGCTTTCTCAACTATGGCTGTGGAAGTATGTGTTAGGGCTGCCGTTGGTGCTCCTGATGTCCTTAGCGAATGTAAGATCTCGCTTGGTCTCGTGTTTGTTGTCGTTATTTCTAGATGGATTGCAAATGGCTTTTGATGGAATTCTGTGTTGGTTGATTGATCTCAGGCCCATTCAGCCAAAGGGTGATAAAAAGCATTAGCAGTGTGGTCCTATACAAGCAAGCAGAATTATATGTCATTTCTTTATTACTTATTTTTATTAGGGCGGTCTTCTTTTTATGCTACATATTATGGTCCCAAAAAATGTATCCAAAGCCTCAAGGTGACACTTGACCAATACTTATGGTACATAATTAGATTGTTTATTTAGAATCTTCGTATGTCATAGAATGTCATTGATAGGATGGATGTTGGCATTGAATACTGGGTTAATGCATGCTGAATAGGCTTGAAAAAGCATCATTGTACAAGGAATGGAGAAGACTTGCAAACAATTTTACACTTGAATTGAATTATATAATTTTGATAATAGAGTTTACACCTAGACATATACTATACTAAGAAGCATTAGCTGTTTGTCTTATCAGTTCTGCTCCTTGGCTGAGAACCCAGAACTAGAAACGATGCTATCAATAACAGATACCTATAAAGTGACTGTTGTTCCAGGTTTCCACCTTAAATGAACCATAAACTTAATATGGGAGTGGGATATCTAGGATTTCATTCCTTGCTGCACGGGTCTACGTGGTTCTTGCATATTGTTTGCTCAATTTTGTTTGTAAGAAGTCCATAAATATCTTTGCCATAAAATTTAGGTAAGTTGGACCATGGAAAATGACATACTTGATTTTTCGTGCGTGATTTTTGGCCACTAGCTTGAATGCTTAATGTACTTAGATCAGGTAACGACATTGCTGCCTTCTTGGCAAAGGCTGGAGCTTGGAGATCAATTTCTTTGTTGATTCTCATGTGGATGATAATAGGGGGCTATGATTAGCTGTATCCTTGTTTCTTTTCCTTTTTTCGTTTTCTGGGTCTTACTCTTTTGAGGTGACCTTCTACATTCTTCTTCCCTTTTTAATATCTTCATTACTCTTAAAAAAAATGTAAGTTGGACTTGGAAGAAAAAACCAAAACAAAGTCAGGGGATATCGTGTTCAGAATAAGGTTAGGTTTGAAAACAAAGTTATGGTTTTTCAACCATCTGAGTATATTTTGATTGTGATATAGATTGTTAGATATTGTAGTACTATATTGTGCATTCAGTACCTGTCTTGGGCATGATTTAATTTGTCTCTGGTAAAGACACCCAGAACCTACCAAAAATTCTGTGAAGTCAACCTATAATTATTTGTAATTTCTTCAGGTAATTTCATGACTGGTCAACCATTGTCACAGAATGAACCATGTTATGGTTCTGGATTTTATGCTGATCCACAGATGAATTTTAATGAGAATTTTATGGAGCTGAAATCATATGGTTATTTATGAAGCTGAAATTATATGGAAAGAGGAAGCATGACATTATTTGGTTATTTATATTTATTAGTTTCAACTCTTTTAATTTTTCTCTCAGGAAGTTGCTTGTTCTATGGGTCTGAATCTTGGAAAGATCAAGATAAAACGGTTTTCTGATGGTGAGACTTATGTCCAGTTGGAAGAAAGTGCAAGGGGTTGTAATGTATTTCTGGTGCAGCCAGCATGCCCTCCAGCAAATGAGAATCTTATGGAGCTGTTAATAATGATAGATGCATGTCGAAGGGCATCTGCAAAGAATATTACAGCAGTCATTCCAGTGCCAAGCAGCAAATGGCACAAATAATATAAATAATATTGCATAAATGGGATCAGAACATGGTTTTTATGTCTTTTGTAAATTTCTTATTTGGAGTGCTACTGTGGTGAGGGCACTACTGTCCGACTATGATCAGAAATATGTACGTATGCTTGAGCATGAGCATTTGGGTACGTGGAGCAAGATAGGAGCGCCACTGGGGTAGGGGGCAGGAAGCATGTGGGACGGGCATTGGGTAGGGGCAAGCGGGTAGGGGGTGGGCAGGGGCAGGGGCAGGTGCAGGGTGCAGCGGCAGGGGACTTAGGTGGACGCGCCAATAAAAGAAATTTTTTAAAAAAAAACGCAACACTACTGCGGCGGTCTAAAACTCTCAGAGACTGCCGCTAAAAGCTTTAGCGACGGTACCTTCTGTGGCGAACAGCTGTCGTGTCGACCTGTTTTTAGCGGCGGTTTGTTTGCCTTTACCGGCGGTCACAATCCGCCGGTAAAGGTCTGTATTTTTGTTGTGCACACGGGCCAACATAAGCGCGGGCCCGAGCTGGCAAGCGTGCCGACGTGTCGCAGCCCATGTGCCATGGCGGGCCATGCCCAAACGGGCTGCGGCAACAGGACCCCCGGCCCGGCCCGGCATACTATAGAGCTCAGCACGGCCCGATAAGCATCCCTACGAGACTGTTACATAAATTTTGTATAGAATCTGGTCTAAGAATCAATAACAATAAATCGGATATACAGTCCACTTTAAAAGTTTCAAGATCCATTCAAAATGAATTGTGCAAAGTTTCTAATACACCTCTTAAAATGGAAATGGGAAAATATTTGGGGTTTCCAATTATGGGATGGAAGCCGAAAAAAATCTAACCGTGTGGATTTGTTAAACAGATGCATGGCTAAGATGGTTGGATGGAAAGCCCAACTTCTGTCAGAAGAACAACATTGATTAAAAATTAATTTGTCCTTGCTGCCCAACCAGTTCATTTCATGAGCTGTTACGAGTTACCCCAAGCAGTGCTGCACAAGCTAGATCAATTAACAAGAGATTTTTTTTGGATTAAGAAGGGAGTATCAAATCCTATCCACTCCATCTGTTGGGAAAGAATCACACAAAGCTGTAGATTAAGAGGCCTTAACATCTAGAGAGCCGAGGTGTTCAATAAAGCCCTTCAACTGAAATTGGCTTGGAATCTGGTTAAAGAAAACGAAGGATTATGGGTAAACTTGATGCAGGACAAGTACTGTTGACAAAAGCCTTTTTTGGAGGCTCCATGTCGTCAATCCCATTCGGCTGTATGGAGACAAGTTTGTTCTCTTAGAGAACAGCTAAAAAAAAAAAAATCTCGTAGAATGTAGTAAATGGAAAAAAAAATCAACATAGCTTCAGATAAATGGATTGACCCCAAGGTTACAGTAAGTTTCCCAATCCCACCTATGGATCAAAATGCCAACATCAACAATGTGAGTGAAATCATCTGTCCGGAGAATAGAAGTTGGAATCTGAACCTCATAACAAATCTGGGGGGAGCTGAAATGGCTGAAAGAATCATGAATGTCCCTATTCGGATATCTCTTCAAGAAGACTCTCCAAGCTGGATGCCAACATCTAATGGGATTTTTTCTGTTTCTTCAGCATATAGAGCTATACTTTCGGAAGAAGCTTCAAGTGATTTGGATGCTAAAACATGGCTAACTTGTTGGCGTATCTAGTGCCAACCAAAAGTTAAAATATTCATGTGGAAATGCCTTAAAAATGCTGTTTTGACTAACATGTTCTTAAGTTGTAGAATTGGAGGCTTCAATGACAAATGTGTTTTGTGTAATTTGCAGGATGAAAGCCTTGAACACCTCATGTTGGAATGCTCTTTTTCAAGAGCTGTATGGATAAGTACCATGGGAGGGACGACACAAGCAGGCCCTACTAAGAATTATTTTAAATGGTGTCAAACATAACTATGGATTTTACTGCATGGGATTTACAAAGTATTGATGTGTTCACAGGGTGTGCAAATGTCGCATGGGCAATACGGACAACGAGAAACAAGGCGTTATTTGAAGGCATTACACCATCAGCTGAAGGGTGAACATCCACCAGTCGCAAATGGATTCAAGGAAGATAAAAGAGTTAAGAAGATCACAAAAAGGACAAAGACAGAGATTATGGTTTGTTGGGAAATACCGAACCACTCATTTGTTAAAGTAAGCTTTGATGGAGCATCTCGTGGGCCACTAGGAAATGCAGCTGCGGTAGGATTATGTAAAGATGAAACAGGTGTTTTTCTTGGAGGATTTGCTTTAAAGTTGGGTACTCAATCGGCTATAGAGGCGGAAGTAATGGCGGCTCTTGAAGGACTAAAACTGGCAAAGAATTTAAGTGTTCACTATATCCATCTTGAAGGTGATTCATTGGCATTAATTCAGCTTCTTTCTACATACAGCAACCCACCCGTGGAGGATCAGTGCAATCATGGAGCAGATACAGGTTTTGTTAAGAAGCTTTGAAAGTGTAAAAATTTCCCATGTTTTTAGAGAAGCAAATCAAGCAGCAGATTTACTTGCAAATTTTGGGCTAGATTACTATTCTTGTACTTTGTATAATGCTCCCCTGATTGTCTAAATTCTTGTCTACTAGCTGATGTAAGTGGAAGATGTGTATCACGTTTTATTAATGAACGAATATGTTGACATGTTCCTATCAATGGAACATGTCAAATGGAAGCAAGGGTTTCTCCCTTAGCCATTCTCGTTTGCGTTGCAGTTGTGCTAGCTTCTTCTTCTTCTATCTCCTTAACTACAACATCGGGCACAAAACATCCAATATAATGTGGTCTGAGGATCATTTCAAAACATCCGACGACTGCTGCTCTCCATCTCCGATCGTGTAGCGGTAAAGTCCTCACTATCTCCACCCCTTCTGTTACCAAAAAGCCTATCGACGTTTTTGCAGTTTTTGTCGGTGCTCTCCAGATGATGGAACCCCATTGAAAGCCCGGAAGAAAAGGCCGATCTGCTTCTGGGTCTGCTTGGTTCCATACGAAGACTGAAGTTGTTTAGCCGGTAGTGGTTGTTGAGGGTGTAAAGAGCTCGGAGAAGTTGCTTAGTTGTCGGAGATCATAGGCAGTGGCGGAACCAGGACTCCAAATCTGAGGGGGCAAAAAAATTTTCAATTAACACTTATACATGAAATATAGAAATTTCATAGAGATAGAGGGGCAAACCAGAAATTTTAGGGAGGGCAAAACATAAATTTCAATTAAAAAATATATACTTTTAATTAAAAAATAAAAATTTGGGTTGGGGGGGGGGGGGGGGGGGGGGGGCAATTGGACATAGCCTGGTTCCGCCACTGATCATAGGGAGACGTTACAACTACCAGACTCGTCACCCCCTTGAGACAAGAAAAAGAGATTTTCTCACATGACACGTCGACCCTGTGACGCCCTGGAACCGAACATGTTTATTAAAAGATATATGCCGGCTCCTAGACATTAGGTAAGGTCCCAGTGGCACTTCCTAAACTTGATTAATTAGTTAACATCAGAGTACACTAAAATAAAACAAGTTAAGTGTGGGTGTATGTGTTGACAAAATCTAAACATGTATATACACATATCCAAAAAGATAAATTCACAGATATAATTCTACTAAGTTTCACACATTCTTTCTTTATGAACAATATTTACACATCCCAAAATCAGAAAACGACAAAAGATAAACCCAGTCCTAACCAGGAAAATAATAATCCTCTGGATACTAAATATTTGAGTCACTATTTTTGTCTACCCTAGCGTGTACTCACTGTGCGCGGGGTCAAATCGCGACACGACGAGGCGCACGGATTCTCGTGCTTGCCTCCGGGAGGGTAAAACGGTAATTTGGAGTCGCCACCGCCTGATGGGGTGCAGGCAAACACCTGGGTGCCCAAGTTGGTCTATTGGGCTAGTTTGCGGTTTGAGATTCTAAGTAAGGTCTCGGTTGGGGAAGTCCGTAGACACCCCGGTTCGCCCCGTCGGTTGACGGGTCCCATAGGTTTCCCTGGCTTGAGTTAACTTTGGTCTCTCACTCACCCGATTCCTATTCCAGCATTCAATTTGGTTAAGTCTGGCAGGATCGCCAAAGTGGTGTGGGTCCCTTTAATTAATTTTATTTTGTTTAATTAGTGTGAACTGAGTCTGATTGGGTGGGCCCTGTCGGAAGGTCCACGGTGTCCTTGGTGGGCTTAGTCAAGCCCATGTACCCTTGGTGGGACTCTGTCTAGTCCTAGGAGGCCCTTTGGGCTTAAGTTAAATGAATTGATTTTAATTATCTGTTCAAGTTGGGGTTTAAGTGATTTTCATGCAAAAATGGGTCGGCATTGGTTTGCGGGCCCCTAGGTGGGCCCGCCAAGATAGTTGCCAAAGTATTTTTAGATTTATCTTGTTTAATATTTGACAAAGTGCATTGGACATTGGACTTGGGGCCCATGGTCCAGTTTTGGGCTTGAAAGCCCAGATCCCTTGAAGCTTAGGGTTTGCACCCTTACTTGGTTCGGTTAATGGGCTTGGCGGGCCCGATAGGCCCTTGCCCTTGGTCTCGGTCAAACCATGCGACTTATTGCACATCATGCTACAAAAAAATGGGTTTGGGGTGGGCCACATTGGGCTTGGCCCACTAGGTCCAGTTAATTGCTTTAAGTTGCTTTAATTGCATGTACAAGAAGTTTATTAGGCTTGGTGGGCCCCGTTGGAAGGCCCACTAATTGTTCCAAATTGGAACGGTAGTCCAAGTCCCATGTTGGGTTTCCGGGTGACCCGGAAACCCTGTTGGTTCATTTGGTTTTGTTGAAAATATCATAGAAATTCGGCAAGAAACAAAGAACACAAAAATGGCATTTCTGCCATGTAACCGACCATGACCCGGAAACCCTGTTGGTTCATTTGGTTTTGTTGAAAATATCACAGAACTTCGGCAAGAAAAAAAGAACACAAAAATGGCATTTCTGCCATGTAGCCGACCCTCATGGTTGGCTACACACAAATAGAGTGCGGATGATTCGACCTGAGTTGTCGGATCACCCTAAACATGAATTTTTTCGGAATTTGGCCTTGGGGATGCTTCTGTGGGCTTCCTAGGGACTTCTACAAGTTGTGTGGGCCTCTGAGATGGTCCACACAGGTTCAGGTAATGGGGATCATCCCCTTTGGTTTCCCTTTTTGGTTTCTCAACAAGGCAAGAAGGCATTGGGGGCATGGGGCTTGCTGCCCTTCCTTCCATTCCAGCTACATATAGCAGTGAGATAAGGGGATCATGCTCAAGGATTAGCACAGCAAATGGTGGGGGGCACATGCTCAAAAGTGATAATGTAACCTTGCTGTAGGGACATAGATACAGCCACTGTTATAGGGTTTAAGTGTGCTAAAGAGGGCCAAGTAACATGCAAGGGTGAGGGCATCTCATGCAAAGCCATGTGCAAATGAAATAACAAAACAAGAGCTCAATCATGCTTCTTACTTAGACGTGGGTGTAGGTGTTTGTTGGGTTAAAGAACTTGAAAACAGATTTTTCAATGCATACAAAACCCAACTAGATGATGTAGTATACAAAGCATTTAGATGTACCCCTTATAGATGCAAATATATGCAAGCATGTTCACAATCAAATGGGGGCTGATTTCCTACAGCAAAATAGTGACTGAAATGGGGTAAAGACCATGATCGAGCATAAAAAAAAAATCAGCAAGAATGAAGATGCCTACTTGGTCTAGAGATGAGAGCATACATGCCTTGAATCTTGATGCATGATGGGATAACTTTATGTTGGTTTTCAGCATGCTTACCTTAATCTAACTCATTCATTTAACTTGAAAGAAAACACTTAAAGAAAGGAAGAGGAGGGGGATTATACAAGGATACATGAGATTATCACTTGAGAGGGAACACACTCCCTCCAAAATAAAAGAAAACAAAACAACATTCTAAATAACTCAAACATGCATGGAAACAATCTCTCATCCTCCCCAAGGATCAAACGTGCACCTCTCCCTTACTTGGAGACTTCCATATAGCACAAATGGAGAGGAGATATATGAATTTTGAACATGAAGACAGATTTATGCTAAGGAGAAAGCCAGTGCTCTAAACACTAAATAGGACCTTCATTTTTATATATATGCTATGAAACATGGCAAGAAACCTTACCTTTGGGTTATAAGTCCTTCGTTTGGTGTGTAAGCACCTCCTTGGAGCTTGGACAAGCGTTGGAGCACCACTTTGCAGCTCCACCAGCAGCAACAAGGCCTCCTTTTGTTTGAGTGAGAATGAAGAAAAAGAAAGGAACCAAGGGGTTTAATAGTCTTAGGATGATGTAATGGGGTTGTGGAGGCCAAGAGGCTTGAAATCAAGGGGGTTTAAATCAGCTTGGAGGGGAGAAATGGTATTAAGGCCAGCATGATTTGGGGGGGTTGGGAGAGCTAAGGTGAGCTTGGGAGATGGAGAAGAAGAGGTTTCTTTTTGGGAAGGAAGCCATGGGAGAGCATGGGAGAGCTTGGGAGAGATGGGAGAGAGATTAGAGGGGTTGGGAGAGATGAGCCATGAGACAAAAAAGTGTCTCCTCCTCCCCATACGTATGGGGTAGGAGAGGTTTTATCATGTGGGAGGATGCATGGGATGCATGATGTTCATGGGGGGGGGGGGGGGGGGGGAGAGAGAGAGAGAGAGAGAGAGAGAGAGAGAGAGAGAGAGAGAGAGATGAGGTGAGATGCATGCATGGATGCTCATGAGGAAGAGAGAGAGAGAGAGAGAGAGAGAGATGAGATGAGATGCATGCATGGATGCTCATGAGGGAGAGAGAGAGAGAGAGATGCATGATGCTATGATGCATGATACATGGGGGGGTGCATGCATAGGGAACATTAATCATGAGAGGGGGAGAGAGAGAGAAAGAGAATGCATGATGCATGCATGTATACTCATGAGGGAGAGAGAAAGAGAGAGAGAGAGTTGTTTGCATGATGATATGATGTATGGGGGGGGATGCATAGGGGACATGGATTTATGAAGGAGAAAGAGAGAGAGAGAGAGAAAAAGATGTGGTGGGGAATGGGGGATGAGTTATGGAGGAGAGAGAGGGAGGGAAGGATGTGGTGGGGAATTAAACATGTGGGGTGATTTTCTTGGAAATTGCAGATTGGTCCTTGAGCTATTTTCTCATCAACTTGATATTCACAGATTCATCCCAAGATAATTACAGATATGCCATCAGATATTTTTGACTGTCCTGATTATTTACGGATTTGCCCCCAGACACCTTTTTCTGCTATTTTCTCTGCTGTTTTTGCCACGTGGGTAGTTTTTAGGGTTTCTTGTTTTGCTCATAACTTATTATCTGGGACTCCGATTCGAGCAAACTCAGTTGCATTGGAATCGTGTCAGGATGACCTGTCCACTGGGACAAGTTTGGGCAGCTGTTCTGGGGTTTAGTAGAAAGTCAATTTCAGCTCCCCCTCAAGTTTGACCGGCTCATAGATCCTTCATCCGGACTCCGATTCCAGCAAACTCAGTTGCGTTGGAACCGTGTCGAGATTCTCTATCCATTGAGATAAAGCAAGGTAGCTAATTATCACTAGATCAAAAAGTCAACTTTTCACCCCTTAGGGTTTGACTTTCTGTCTAGGGTTTGCATTTTCGGCTCCTCCGGGAGTGCAAAAATGAGGTGCTTACACTCACCCTGCAAGATTTTCTAAAAACAAAATCAATAAAGCAAAATGAGTGAGAATTTCTTCCCTATAAGTAGCAAATGCATGCTAAACACAATTGATGATGTTTTATAATACAATTTAGCAGTTTATCCTTATTTAAACAATATCTGGAAGTTAAGTAATTCCCAAAAGTAATCAAGAGTCATGTGAAATAGTGAGAAGATAAAATCAAAATCAATACAAACCACGGTATCAGTAAACCACAATGAGATGTCAATGTGGGACTCGTGGATTAGAATATCTTGGGTGATTTAACACTAGTGTCCAACTGCCACCTCACGGCTTACAGGGCAAAAGACATAGCTAGGGTCAATTCCCAAGCGGAGTACTCGCATGAGTTGGCAAGAACAACCCAGTCAAACTGTTAATCAGGGTTAGTGATTTTACTACATATATATATATATATATGCACACACAAAATCATTGAGTGATTGTGCACGCGTTGAGAATGTGGCACCGCGAGGTGCACGGGAGTGCGTGCTTCCTAAAGGGTAAATCGGGAAATTGGAGTCGCCACTGCCTGACGGGGTGTAGGCAAACACCTGAGTACCTAAGTTGGTCTACTTTGATGGTCTGCGGCTTGAGATTTTGGTTAAGGTCTCGGTTACGGTCCGGGGAAGTCCTAAGATACCTTGGTTCGCCCTGTCGGTTGAAGGGTCCCTCGGGTCTCCCTGGTTCGAGTCAACTTGGTCTGTCTACTCATCCAATTCCTAAGCAAAAACATGCACACTTTGTTAAGTCTAGCGGGGACCACCAAAGCAGTGTGGGTCCCATTTTATTTGGTTTTATCTTGCTTTATTTAAGTGATCTGGGTCTAATTGGGTCGGCCCTGTTAGAAGGCCCACGGATCCCTTGGTGGGCCAAGCATGGCCCACATGTCCCCTTGTTGGGCTTGAGTCTAAGCCTAAGAAGCCCTTTGGGTTTTGGCTAAATTTTGTTTGCTTTTATTTAAGGTTCTGATAAAGGATTAACTTAAATTTTATTCTGGTGGGCCGGAATGGTTTGTGGGCCCATTGGGTGGGCCACACAATGGTTGCCTTATGTTTTGATTATTTTGATTAAATTATTCTCCAATTGGGCTAGGCATGGGCTTGGGGCCCTTGTCCTAGGTTTGGGCATGAAAGCCCAAGGCATTAGGGTTGGGGATGATGGATCCCCTCATTTCTCTTTGGTTTGTGGGCTTCCCTTGAAGGGAGCTGGGCTCGATAGGCCCAAGCCCATAGTCACGACCAAACTATCAAGCCCTAAACCGGCATGCAATTTGATTGGGTTTTTATTTGGGCCTCATGAGGTTTGGACCACCTAATTAGGTTATTTATTTGTTATTTAACCAAAGTGTACACATTGGACTGGTTGGGCCCTGTTGGAAGGCCCACATGGACCCGTTGGAAGGCCCACATGAGATCAAATTGTACCCAATGGGTCCAGGGCCCACATTGGGTTTCCGGTTGACCCAGAAACCCTACTAGTTTGTTTGGTTCACTTGAAAGTGGGTAAAAAAATTGGCAAAAGGGCTGAAACTGGGGAATTAGGGCTTTCTGTGGTGTAACCGAAATTACATTTCAGTTATACCAATATATAACATGACCGAAATACAATTTCAGTCATGTTATATTTTGTACATAATCGAAATATAATTTCAGTTATGTACAAAATTTGCTTGTCCTACCTGAGATTTCGGGCAAACACAGAAAACCCTCTTTTTTGTGTTTCTGATGGGGGATTTGATTCCTGGGGTTTAGGATTGCCTAGGGTTTGTGTGGGCCCACAGTGGTTCATGGATGGGGGGGGGGGGAAATAGGGACCTAACGTGTCCTTGTTTTTGCCTTTGAGAGACTATCTCCTCCTTCTCAAGGGGGAGAAGAAGGAATGGAGAAGAAGGAATGGCCTAATAGGCCATGTCTTAGGCATTCACTGGCTAAACCAAACATCATGATCATGCTTGCAATCCAATCAATCACAGAATACAGCAAAGGGGAAGGACTACAAGGCTAACCCTAAGGTGCTGCACAACACATAGAGTATTACTTATGCATGCAATATACTTGAAATCATGTTGAAAATCAATAAGAAACATCCCAGAATTGTTTGGGTCTCTTTATTCCAGATCTACCACAATGACGGCAATAGATTCAAAATACAAGCCAAATCTGACAAAGCAAGTGCTATGTGTGTATGTGTATAAAAATCCATTCAAGAACAATATAACAACATATGGCATGCGTTCATATCAACCAAAGGGGTTCTAGAACAATCTAGGATTCCGTTCCATTATTGTTTCCCTTAGTTCTCTCTCCCCGTTAAACACGGTTCTTCAAGATTATCTTGGGGTACTTCGAATATGAAACGGTTTTCATAGAATCAAAAGGCTTATTCAAATAGGTTCTAACACTAGGATCAATCCCCAGTCTCATTTCCCCTAGATCTCACCTTCACGTTTTACGACTAGGGGGAGTCTCGAGGTACTTGGAGTAGGAGAAGGGTCTTCATACACATAGAAGAGGCCTTATTCTACAAAAAGGTAGAAGAAGAGATCTAGATCTAGAATATAAAAACAGAAAAATAAAGAGAGGTTTGAGGCTTACCTGGGCTTCTGGAAGCAAGACTGCAGCGGTTCCCCTCTTCACTCGGAGCTCTTTGATCTCCAACTTCTTGGCAAGAATTAATGGCCATTTGCTTAAGGAGGTGCCTTCTATTTATAGGCAAAGGCTAGGGTTAGGGTTCGTGAGATGGTAGACACAACATAATGTCTAGAGCCCACCAACCTTAACCCTAAGGCTATTTCCGAGATTTCCATTCCTTTAATGAAGGATATGATGGTAAAAAGTAAAAACTCTCAGAAAACCCTAATTTTGAGCAAAAATAATGTATCCGACATATCAGGTTGGATACACGAGCATCTATACGTATCCGGCATATGTTGCTGGATACATTAAGGTCTACTTGTATCCGATAAATTATGTCGGATATGAAGAGGTATGCTTGTATCCGACCTGAGTTGTCGGATACAAGGAAAAATGCACATTTCTCAAATTTTGCGCTGGTTTCAAAGGACATAATGATTTTTGCCAATTATTCTTCATTTTTACTGTGCAATTTGGGGTGTCTACAACTGCCCCTCTTTGCGGGAGTTGCGAAGCAATGAGCTACAAAGATTAGACAAGCCCAAATTGCACTCCCTTAATCATGATTTGCTTGGTTCAATTCAATTTTGTGAAATAATTTTTGGGTGAAGATTTGCCAAAAAGCCCTAACTTTAAGGGGGGCATTTCTCCAAGAGGTCTTAAATTCCACTGAGCTCTCGTGGCTATGAAGTGGATTTTAAGCCCAAAATAGGATTTTTTTTGAAAAATGATTTTTTTATCAAACCAAGTTAAAAATTGAGTGAATATCTTCCTTTTTGACCAACACATTTTCCCCAAGACAAAATAGGGTTTTTTGTGAAAATAGCAGACTTTTCAGCACATTTCTTTTTGCTTTTTCTCTTCTTTTTCTCTTTTTTCCTTTTTTCTTTTCTTTTTCTCCTTTTTTTTTTCTTTTTTCTGTTTTTCCTTTTGTATCCGACGTAACATGTCGGATAAGAAGGGTCTCTCTTGTATCCGACATCCGGATACACCCTGTTATTTAAGTCGCGCGGGACCGCGACTTTCCCTCTTCCTTTCTTTCTTCTCCGATCGCCCAAACCGGACACATCTCCCTTCTCCTTCGCCCCCGACGACTTTTCTTTCTTCTCCGGCGGCTTCCGACGACTCTTTGAGCTCCGGCAACTGGCATTGATTCTGGCGACACACCTTCACTGCCACGACCAAGCCCTGGTTCGGCATTTTCGGGTTTTTGCTTAAACCCTTGTTTCCACTCGATTCTACTAGATGACTTTGCCCAAATTCCGGTGATTCCTCAACTCGACATTGGAGTGTCTGCTCCGACGACTTGACTCAACTTCAACGATTCGTCCAAAGATCATCTCTCCCTTGTAATCCGACCAAGTCAGTGAGCATCCATGTTTTCTCCTTTTTTTTTCTTTTTTTTTTTCTTTTTTGCACTTATTGGACGAGCATTCCTTTTTTTCTTTGTTGGTTTTGCTAAATCCCTCAATGCATCTCCATGGTTCAATTTCCTTGATTACCTTCGGCTTGTTGCTTGGGTGGCGCTTTGATAGCACTGAATTGTAGGATTTTTAATGCTTTTGCCCACCTTGAACTGGACTGCCAATGGTGCCTCAATTATGCTGTTTTTCTGTTTTGACTGTCTTGCCAATTTTGAATTTCTGCAATTCCTTGAGATGTGGTTGCCTGCCTGTGATGGACTGAATTGCTTATCTCATATTGAATGATTTCAATATGCCTATCTTCAAACATGTTCTAAATGATATGATTTGTTCTTCACCATGTTCTGATTTTTTTTTTCTAACTTAAAGTAATGCTCCACCTGACATGATTTCTCCATGACTTGTTCTTGACTACACTTGGCATTATCACTTTGATATCTTCAAAGCAGGTTCTCCACTTATGGTTTTGAAATTGATTGCATGCTGATATCGAGCCGCAATTTACTTTGTCTTTTAGAACATTAGACACCCTTTTAGAATGATATCTTTGACAGTGTCTGAAAGCCTCAGATTTTTCCACTATATTGTATGCCCTTGAATTGCCAGTGGAGAAAAATATTTCCAAATGCCATGCTATGATCTGTTCTTTTCTGATCTGATCTTAGCATGCCCTTGACCAAGGAGGTGCTTCGACTGCTAGGACTTTTCCTTGATTGGCCTTTGGGCTCCCCAGTTTATTTTGATCTTTGATAAGCCAAGACCTTTTGCCTCCGCATCACTGTCCAGCTTTCATGTAGGAGTCCTGTAGTAAATTGGCAAAGATTAGTCCTTATAGATGTCCTCAGAACAAAAAGCTTTAGAATCAGGATTTCACCAAAATAGAAATACCAATTACTTTAAAAAAACTTTGAAACGGAACAAAATAAAATTCCCTCATGAACTAAAACCGAAACCTAGACCAAAGCTAGGTAAAAGTTTTGATGAATTAGAATGGAAATTCATAAAACACTTCCCTGTGGTTTGTAGATGGCTAGGAGTCGTTCCCGTGTTCGAGAGGAGGCTGACCCTGCTGATCAGCCCTCCACCTCGCGGGCTCGGACAGAGGCGAGTTCTAGCGCCACCCTGTCAGAGCCGTTAGATGATTTCAGAGAGAGCTCTGCTGAGGGCTCTGCTGAGGTAGGCTTCCCAATTTTTTCTTCTTTCTTTCCCTGGTTCCCTTGAAACCGACTTCACTTATTCATTTTTTGCTTTTAGCCTGTGGTTGATCCTGTTCGAGGCCGTGGTAGAGGCGGAGGTAGAGTTGGTGAGAGGGGCCGAGGCCGGGCCAGAGCTTCAAGCCAGGAGGGAGCTGCTTTACGCTTAGGGGTCTCCGCGGAGCTGAGAGCATCTGTTCATGATACAGAGCTCCTTAGTGGTTTCGATAGCCACCCCTCCATGTGCATCCGGGCCGATGTCCCTCTTCCATATCCTTCCTCTCATCTACGAGGCAGTCGGGGGAGATTTAGTGAGTTGGCGCAGTCGCTTTCCCCGGCACTTAGGCGTGAGTTTGGGAGGTGCCACTTGGATTATTTCCTCAGCATCCCTTCGTTCCGAGCCGACCGTCCCCTCATCTTCGCTATGATGGAGCGATATTTTTCGGAGACGCAGTCATTCCATCTTCAGGACGTGGAGCTGGGGATCCGCCCCTCCGATTTTGTGATGATCACCGGCATTCCTCTGATAGGGCGGACTATCATTTTGGATCGGCCTTCAGCGGAGGATATCGGCCTTCTCTTGGGATATCAGGACCTGCCTCCTGCTTCTTGGGACGGGGGGAGTGGTCGTATCTCCATCAGTTGGCTGCGGGAGAGCCTTGCTCGACATTATGAGGGGAGACACGCGACCATTACCGCGGAGGATGCAGCCTTCGTACCTATTTTTCGGCACGTGTTTCTGCTGATGCTCGGGAGCTGCTTCTTCCAGGGGGACACGACCAATGTTAGTCCTCTTTTCCTGGATGCTTTGAGAGATCTCCATCAGACCCGCCAGCTAGCATGGGGTCGGCTCATATATGGGACCATCTTGGTCGGGCTGTGCCGAGTAGTTCGGGGCTTGGCTACTCCGAGAGGTGATGGAGTTAGCTGCCGGTTCTTCTGGCAGATTCTGCAGGTATTAAATTCATCTGTCTTGTGTTATTCCTTAGGCTTTATCTTCTTTATCTCTTACTGATTTTTCTTTTGCCAGGTGTTTATGTACACCTACATGAGTTTCTTCCGCCCATCCCCAGTACCTGGTGCCGCGGAGTTCCCCGTTGCCTTGCGGTGGTCGGCCCAGGTCCGAGACGTAGATAGGAGTCAGCCCCGCACTGCTCGGGTTCACTTGGACCGTGCCCGACGATCCGATGTAAATTCTTTGCCCCTTTTCCTTTTATTTCTTTTCCTGTACCTCGACTGTATCTGACCATTTTTTCTTCTTTGCAGCTCATCCTGGCACGCTTTGACGACGTGGATATTGGGGTGGCCCGTGAGATGGTAGTACAGGATGCCTTTGATAGAGATCTTCGACATCAGCCCTACCAGTGCTTCCTTGGGAGGCTTGGTAAGGTGATGTATTTAGGAGAGCGCCTGTACTATCAGCACACAGGCACACTTCATATCCCCGTTCCCCCTCCTCCTGTGGGTCCTGACACACTCCAGCCTGGTTTTGATATTTGCCAGTTTGACCAGTATCAGGATGCGGAGGGGCTCACAGTAGCTGGGGATTACGACGAATGGATCCAGAGAGTATCCATTGGGTGCTTGATGGATCGACCCACTCGTGCCGGAGTGACAGAGATCGGCGGGATCTACATCCGGGTTCATGATGATACTTTGAGTTTCATGATTTTCATTTTTTTATCCCATTTCCTTCAATCCTGTATTTCTGATTCTAATTCTGTTCTTATTGGCAGGTACATGAGTTGAATGCTCTCCGGGATCGGTTCCTGAGTCAGCAGGCCGCAGTGGATGATATGATCGCAGAGCATGACGCGGTCGTGGCCCAGAGGGATGCTCAGATCAGAGAGCTGGAGGTTCTGGTTGCTGAGCTTCAGGCTAGACAGGTATCTGGTTTCTTTATAATTTCATCTCTTTCATTTCCATGTTTCTGCTATTCTGATATGACTATTTGACTTTTGTAGGATCCCATTCCAGATCATGATGCTGCCTTTGGGCTAGATCCTCCGGCTCCTGATTTGTCTCCGGTTCGGGCTGCTGATCCCGAGGATGCTCCAGCTGCTGTTCCTGCTCCATCGGCATCTCTTGCATATGCTGCTCCTGCGGATCCTGGGGCTCCCGTGGATCCTGTAGACATCCCGGTTGCAGACCCGGTTCTTACTCCTCCTGCCGGCACTTCATCCCCTGTGGCGGCTCCTGATCCTGCTCCTGAGGTCCCTGGTAAGTTTTCTTTAGTTTCATCTCCTTGGTTCATTTGGATGCCTCAATTTCTAATTTTTCTTCTATTGGCCCAGATATTTATGCTCCTGGCCCTTCTTTTGATACTGCTGGGCCTTCTGGAGCTGCGGGATCGGAGACTGCTGTGGTTGAGGGTCTAGTTGGGCCGGTTGCTGCTGAGCCTGAGGCTTCCTCACCAGATTCTGCTCCTGACCCGCCTCCTGACCTCGAGGACTATTGCTGGGAGTACCAACTTCAGACCTTTGTGGGCCGGAGACTGCGGTATATGGCCGAGCGCCTCCTTACATATTCTAGGCACCGATCACCTCGAGGTAGAGGCTGCCGAGGAGCGCGGGGTAGAGGACGCGGGAGTGATCCTGCACAGTAGTAGGAGATTAGGATTTCTATTTTTTCATTATCACTTCTACAAACGAGATTTATATATATGAAAAGACTTTTTTATTCATTCTTTCTTAGCTAGCCCTCTTTTCTTTTCAATTTCATGCAACTATAACTTGTACACAGGTGAAACAAGTAAAAAATTCGGATTTTTCTCCATTTTCTCTTTTTTTTGCACTTTTCCTTTGTATCTGACATATCAGACCGGATACATTGATATTTCTTTGTAGCCGATATGATATGTCGGATACATTAACATCCCCTTGTATCCGGCATATTTCATCGGATATGAAGAGACTCTTTTGTATCCGATCTGAGTTGTCGGATACATTAAAAAATGCTATAAATGCAACCAGCCTCAGGATTTGCGTATTTTTTACGAGTTTTTGAGTTTAGAAAACCCCTTTTTCGCCTTTTTCTTCTTCCCATTGATTCTTATCTTGCTCTCATCGCCTCCAATGGATTCCGGATCATCTTCTGCCTTACCATTGTCTGTCCACGCAGCCTCCCCTGCAAAACAACCTTTTAGAGCAAAACCCCCTAATCTCACTAGGTACAGCCCTGCAGATTCATTCTACACTAGGTGGGTCAACTCCGTGACCCTTGATGAAGAGATCAGATGGGGTTCTATTCATTTAGGCCACACCTTGCTTATCCCCTCCATCCCATTCAAGTGGGAAATTATTGAAGCCATGATTGGCCATTGGGTACTGGATCTAAACCTTTTTCGTTTTGGGGACCATGAGATGACCCCAACCATTGAGGAGGTTGAACCTATCCTGGGTTTGAGGTTTGCAGAGAAGGTAGTGAACCCACCCCTTAAGCCCAGTTACAAGAAAGAGGCTTCTACTTTCTTAGCCATAAGGAAGAAGGATTTAGGGGATTCTGACACCCTTTTGACTTTGTCTAAGTCTTTTCTAACTGAGAAGCTCTTGAGGGGGGAGAACAAGGAAGCCAGGTTCAATGCCTTGACCCTGATAGTGGTTAATCAACTACTTTTTCCCCGAGATGACGATGAGGTAGACTTGGCCGTTATCTCAGTTGTATGCCAGGGTAGGGAGCGGGAGAGATTGGCCCCTATGATTTTGGCGGGGATGTACCAAGCTTTGACTGACTGTTACTAGAGGAAGAAGAAGCGCTTCCTATCATGTGCACCTATCCTGCAGGTAAAAATTTTCTCTTTCTTTTCTTTTTTGCGTATTTTTTTTTGCTTTTTGCTTTTTTTTCTTTTACAATATACTGAAATATCCCTCCTCCTTTGCAGCTTTGGCTACTTGACCACCTGAGTCAGATTGAGGAGATCAATCGACACTTCTTCCCAAGCTTGAAAGCCCCATCTTAATGAGCAACCGGGGGGTGTCCTGACATTCCAGGGGGTAAACAGGGTTGGTTTTCTTTCTTGGCTACACTTCAGGATGACCAGGTGAGGTGGCCTGGTACTTATCAGCCCAATGCAGAGACAGTGATTAGCTTTCGAGACCGCAACTTCTTGGTCCTAGCTGGCTTGGGACGTGCTGTGCTTTACCTTCCTTTGCGGGTTCTTCGTCAGTTCAGAGCGACCCAAGGGATTATAATCCCAACTGGATATGAGGACCATCTTGGGCCACTTTCACCAGCCACCATGAAGCTGAATGCTTGGTTGATGAGGGAGTGGTCCTATGTTCGTTTCATGCGGGGCCCAGTCTTCTCAGAGTCCCATGTGAAGGACTATCTCTTCTGGATCAAGGAGCAGATACAGAGTCAGGCTCCAGTACCCTAAGATCTTCCTGCAGTTTTGGCTCCCACATATGAAGATATTCTGGACTCCGAGAGAGCTTCTCACAAGTGACTTCAGCAGATTTGGGTACGAGAGTCCCAAGAGTTAGTTTAAGCACCCAAATTTTGATCAAACCAAATAAAAGAGAAAAATGTTCTAAAAGACAGCAGAAAAGTCAAACCCTGAGGGGTAAAAAATTGACCTTTTGATCAAGTGAAAATTTGACACCTTGCTTTATATCAATGGAGAGAGAATCCCAACACGAGTCCAACGCAACTGAGTTTGCTGGAATCGAAGTCCGGATGAAGGTTCTGCGGGCGGTCAAACTTGAGCAGAGCCAAAAGTTGACTTTCTGCTAAAGTCCGATCCAGAGGCCTACCCCTAGGTCATTGGACAGAGAATCTCGACACGGTTCCAACGCAACTGAGTTTGCAGGAATCGGAGTCCGGATGAAGGTTCTGCGGGCGGTCAAACTTGAGCAGAGCCAAAAGTTGACTTTCTGCTAAAATCTGATTCTGAGGCCTACCCCTAGGTCATTGGATAGAGAATCTCGACACGGTTCCAACGCAACTGAGTTTGCAAGAATCAGAGTCCGGATGAAGGTTCTGCGGGCGGTCAAACTTGAGCAGAGCCAAAAGTTGACTTTCTGCTAAAATCCGATTCTGAGGCCTACCCCTAGGTCATTGGATAGAGAATCTCGACACGGTTCCAACGCAACTGAGTTTGCAAGAATCAGAGTCCGGATGAAGGTTCTGCGGGCGGTCAAACTTGAGCAGAGCCAAAAGTTGACTTTCTGCTAAAATCTGATCCAGAGGCCTACCCCTAGGTCATTGGACAGAGAATCTCGACACGGTTCCAACGCAACTGAGTTTGCAAGTATCAGAGTCCGGATGAAGGTTCTGCGGGCGGTCAAACTTGAGCAGAGCCAAAAGTTGACTTTCTGCTAAAATCCGATTCAGAGGCCTACCCCTAGGTCATTGGATAGAGAATCTCGACACGGTTCCAACGTAACTGAGTTTGCAAGAATCAGAGTCCGTATGAAGGTTCTGCGGGCCGTCAAACTTGAGCAGAGCCAAAAGTTGACATTCTACTAAAATCCGATCCGGGTGCTTACCCCCATGCCATTGGATAGAGGGCTCCGATACGATTCTAACGCAACTGAGTTTGCCCAGATCGGAGCCAGGATGAAGAAAATATAAGCTAACAAAATTCCCGAGCAGCAAAACCGGCAAACTACGCACGTGGCAAAAAACTGCACACGTGGCAAGTTGCGCAGGAAAATATCTCGGGGATCAAATCCGTAAATATCCAAACATTCAAAGATCCCAGGGACCAATCTGAAAGTATTTGAAAATATCTTAATAAAATAATATTGAACCCAAATATCCCAGGGACTATATCTTAATTTTCGGATTTTTAAACAAAACCGCGGCCGCATTAAATGTTTGGCAATGATTTTGTCGCTCGCGCCGAGCGACAGCAAGTGGGCGCGAGCTGGGCGCCAAAGTCGGCGGATACCCCTTTCTCCTTCTATAAAACCCGCGGTAGCCTTCATTTTGAGGGGTTCGTCATTTTTCCAGGGTGGGGGTATTTTCTAGTTTTGGGATTTTTTGGTTCGGTTTTTCTTGGTCGGGGCATTTTTAAGGTTGGGAAGTTTCTGGGGTTTCGGCATTCGAAGGTGGTCTTGGCTACCATCTTCCCCAAAGAAAAAAAAACCAGACACTTGGCCTCTCCCTTCCTCTCCTTCCTCGACGAACCCGAAGGAGGTCGTGCTCTTGGTGTGAGAAGAAGGAGGCTCCGGCAACTGCTTGTGCACTCCTAGGAAGTCTCACACACACCCTGCCAAGGATTAAAACCAAGGTAATGATCCCTGTTCAATACAAATAAGAATGTGCTCAAGCATAGCATGTTACGATGTTTTCCCCTCTGCCATTCTGTTCATTGACATTGCTTGCTTGATTCGAAGGGGGAGCATGTTCCCCCATGAGTTCTCCATTTCTGTTGTATTTAGATAAAGCCCCCGGTTCCCTTCTTCATTAATCATGTTCTGTTAGTTAGTGTTTTGTTTTCGGGGTTTATTCATGTTCTGTAGTGTGTCTGGTGTTCGGATTTGTAGGTTTGCAAAGAGATTTGATCCTCACAACTTAGGTTAGATTAATTTCAAATTGTGTTTAGAGGTCTTCTGGGGTTCTAAGGATCCCCAGAGAGTGCTTGCAGAGCTTAAAAACCATAAAAAATGGATTACAGAGCTTAAAAACCATTAAAAATGGAGTTCGGGGCAAAAAAACAGAGAATCAGGGTATATGCGCTCACTTCATATTTGGGTGCGCTCAGCTTGCGCCCACTTCATTTTTGGGAGCGCTCAGCTCGCGCCCACTTCATTTTTGGATGCGCTCAGCTCGTGCTCACTTAATTTTGGATGCGCTCAGCTCGCGCTCACTTAATTTTGGATGCGCCAAGCTCGTGCCCACTTCATTTTTGGGCGCGCTCTGCTCGCGCCCACTTCATTTTTGGGTGCGCTCAGCTCGCACCCACTTCTTTTTTTGGGTGCGCTCAGCTCGCGCCCACTTCATTTTTGGGTGCGCTCACCTAGCGCCCACTTCATTTTTGTGCTTTTTCGCTGTGTTTGGTCCGCCCACTTTGCGCTGACCTCGCGCCTACTGCCAGGAGGTCGGCGCATACCCTTTTAAGGCCGAGTTGCCTATATTTTTGAAATTCCGAAAATACCCCTTGGACCCAGTGTATGGGATTTTCGTATATTTTGGGTATTTTATGATTTCTGCATATTCTGTAATCTTTGTTGACTGTGGGTAACATTCTCAAACTGAACCAAGTGTGCCAACAGGGTTTCCGGGCCACCCGGAAACCCAAAATGGGACTTGGACCCCCGGTCCAACTTGATTTCCAGTGGGCGTTCCAACGGGGCCCACCCGGCCCAATAAACATGTATGCATGCAACTTAATCAAGATAAGCAAAATTAACTAATTAAACCAGGCGGGCCAAACCTAAGGCGGTCCACCCGAACCAGATTTGTGAAATTGATGCATGAAATGTATGGTTTGGCCGAGACCAACGCCAAAGCCCACCAACCGAACCAAGGAAGGGTTCAAACCCTAACTTCCGGTAACTTGGGCTTACAAGCCCAGATTTGGACTACGGGCCCCAAGCCCAGTGTCCAACTCACTTTGGCAAAATTAAAAAGATAAATCCAATGAAAATACTTGGGCACTATGTGGGCCCACCTTAGGGGCCCACAAACCAATCCGGGCCACCTTTTCATGGAAAACACTTAAAATCTGAACCTAAAGTAAAATCAAAACACTTAACCAAAGCCCAAAGGGCCTCCTAGGATAGGCCGAGGCCCACAAGGGCACACGGGCTTGACTACGCCCACCAAGGACACCGTGGGCCTTCCAATGGGGCCCACCCAACCAGACTCAAATTATCTAATTAATCAAGATAAAAGCAATTGAAGGGACCCACACCACTCGGGTGGTCCCGCCAGACTTAACCAAACTGCATATCGGATTAGGAATCATGTGAGACCAAAGTAAAGCTGACTCAAACAAGGATAAACCTAAGGGACCCGTCAGCCGACGGGGTGGACCGGGGTGTCTACGGACTTCCCAGGACCGCAACTGAGACCCTACTTAAAATCTCAAAGCCGCAGACCAAAAACCCTAATAGACAAGGTTAGGCACCCAGGTGTCCGCCTGCACCCCATTAGGCGGTGGCGACTCCGAATTTCCCCGTGCCGCGTTTCCGACGCGTGCACAGCCTGGCGAATCTACTGGGGAACATCTCAACCCAATAGAACCCCTTGTCAGAATGAGTCAACCTAAGAGGGATTAGTTGATATCTAGGATTTTTACTACCTTGCTTTGTAAGACGTGGAATACACACAACTGCGTATTCTGGGGAGTTCTATCACAAGGACATGATAATCGCCTAAGAAAAGTGGAATTTAAGCGGTTCCCTGTGACCCTCCACTTACCTGGGGACTCTCCTGGAACCTCGTATTGCGTGCCAATCCCGCACCTTACTATACGAGATAGTAAAAAAATTCCTTTATCAACAAAATCCAGTCAAATCTCACCCGATTAGACACAGCACTCAGCCCAACGGCACACACGGGCACGCCACACCGTGGATGGATTTCATTTCCCGTATTTATTGCGATAAACTGCGTGGGGTGACACGCACGAGGGAGACTGCGTGAATGATCCGACCTTGAATGAATGAGAGCGGATATTGCATCTTCTTTCCCAAAACTTAGACCTCTCTAGCAGCCTACCCTTCTTATTCCTATGAACTGATCTTTGGGATGGTATTAGCACCTACGCTCCCGTGGCTTGCCGGGGAAAGCAGGGTAAACCCATCCCCCCAGTTTTCTGGAGTCCATTAGCACCACAGGTTTCTTGCCGTGGCACGCGAGGATCCAGTACTGGTCCAGACCCTTGTAGGCTTATGTCTCTGGTTGGGTATCCTCCCCCACCTAACATTTCTGAACAAACCGTGCTTGATATTGCGAGGGTGATATGAATGATGAATACAAAAGGAGTAAAATCAACTTAAAATCCAAGAGTCCATCAGGGGCAGCAACCCCCGCATTTTTCATCCAACTGAGTAAACACTAGATCAGGGGCTACATCAGCCCTAATTTAGGGAACCAACCAAACTTTCATCAAGGGAACCACCCCAGATCTATGCATTGAGTCCTGTGTGCCGTGGGCCTTGACCCATTGAGTCCGCAGGAAGCACCCTGAGTCCGGATCAGTCTCTTTTAGTAGACGAAAGCCGGCCAGATCAGACAAACAGATGAAAGCAGGCCAGATCAGAGCAGGGGCAATGAAACCCTAGATCTAGGACCTTTTAGCCTACCCTGTCAAAATCAATTGTATCCTGTCCTAGGGTTCCCAACAACCCTAGGATCGAACGCTTTTGCAGCTTTTTAGGCTTTAAGTGATTTCACCCATGCTGGCAAGTTGTAAGCAGCTCTTAAATCAGACAGCAGAGATTCTTCAGAACAGATGAAAAGTGCACCCAAACCACACCAACACTTTTGGTAAAAACTGCTTCGAAAAATTGCACAAAAAGAATTTTCAACATCAAATCACCTCCGGGCATACATCAAGCTGCCTTCCGAGGCGCACACTGTTTTTCAAAAAGCACCAGATAAATGGCCTTCAGGCCTGCATCAAAATCGTCTTTCATGACGTACATTTGCAAAGATCTCCCGTGACCCACGATAAACCACTTTCCATGGTTATATCGAGCTGTCACCCTGGAGAAACATCGAACTGCCTTTTTGCGGCATACATTCTTTTCAGTTGGGGCGATGCCACCCATGGTGGGACTTATGGAACGAATTCCAAGGGTCCCCCATTTTTGCTTCCTTATAGCAATAAGTTCAAAATTTGCCAGTCTCGGCACGATTTCGGGTTTCACCGTCAAAACAGTAAAACCTCAAAAAAGAGATTTCCAAAAAGTGTTTTAAGCCAATCTTTCAGAATCCTAAAATTCTTAAAATTTTCAAAAAAATCTATTTGCCGTCTACGGCACTGAACCAATAAAAGGTCTTCAAAAAATCACCCTGCCCTTTGCAGCACCAAAACCAAAATTTCAAAAGTCCCAGCCAAAAATTTCCAAGGCACAGCTACCCTTCTTGTACATGAGATAGCACAGCTTAGGCTACCCTTCTCATATGCAAGATAGCACAGCACTCTTACCCTTCAGCTACCCTTCTTGTACATGAGATAGCACAGCTCAGGCTACCCTTCTCATATGCAAGATAGCACAGCACTCTCACCCTTGGGCCACCCTTCTCGCGTTTGAGATAGCACAGCTTCGGTTACCCTTCTCATACCCGGGATAGCACAGCTTTCAAGACGACCACCCTTGGGCTACCCTTCTCGTTTTCGGGATAGCATAGCCTCGGCTACCCTTCCCTTACATAGGATAGCACAGCTTTCAAGGAGGCCCTAATCACGGCATTCACCCTTGGGCTACCCTTCCCACATACGGGATAGCACAGCTTTCAAGATGTTTCTTTTTCATATATAGCCATATACGGTGTCTACCCTTGGGCTACCCTTGCCAATCCTTGGCATAGCAAAGCTTTCAAGATGTTTCCTTCTCATGCATAGCCACATACGGCGTTTGTCACACACGGCCGCAGCGCTGTCTGTAGTGCGAGGATTCCTTGTCACCACTCACAGCACCAACACAAAGCAGGGTTTACCTTTTTAAAAGCACCACTTTTCTACCACACACGGCACTCTAAACCACGGCTACCCTCACACAGGAGTAGACCATTTTCGGAAGAAACTAACATGTTGCTTGTTTGTCCTTCATTTCCTTTTTTATTTGCCCAAGGCTGAAAGCGGTGCAACCATTGCCAACTGGAGCCCATATCTGCTGAGATCCCGTGCAAGGATGAACCCAGAAGAGCCACCTGTACCTCAGCCACTAGTACCACAACCTCTAGCACCGCAACAGCCTCTACCTCAGTGCCAGATTGAGGATGAGCCTATGATTATACACCTAACGTAGCAGATGGGGCAAATCACCCAGCTACTCCAGAGTTTGGTCAAGCAGATGTCGCAACCAGTTATCCTGCAACCTCAAGGAGAACCACAAGCATTGCCGCAGGCACCGCCAGGGCCACCACATGCCCCGCTGGTACCTATCCACCCTATGCCTCCACAGGCTGTCCCTCCACAAGTTCCACCTCCGGCGGTGCCACAAGGCCAATAGCTGCATCAGCCACCTCCTGAAGAAGCATTACATCTCCCGCATATCTCGGAGATAAACCAGGAAGAAGAAGAGGAATGGCATAAACAGAGGGTCGAGGTAAGGGGCTTCTCGCCTGAACTTAGTGCCACGATCAAAGACCTCAGGGCAGAATGGCAAGAGATGAAAAGAAGGGCAGTGCCAGGTAGGATGACAGTTGACAATTTCTGTTTCTTCCTTGACATACGACTCCCGGCAAAGTTTAGGTGTCCTGACTTTGAGAAATTCGATAGGACTGGCAGCCCCACTACACATCTGAGATCATACTGTGGAGCCATGATGGGGTACAACAGGGATGAGCAGTTGATGATACAGCTATTCCAGAGATCCTTGACAGGGCAGGCACATCGTTGGTTTTCTACTTTGAACCCCACACAGATCCGGACTTGGTCAGACCTGGCACACCTCTTCACTGAACAGTTTAGGTTTAACTCTGAGGTTGTACCTACAAGAATGGAACTGATGAGAATGAGCAAGAAGGCAGGCGAGATAATCCTGGATTATGCTCGAAGATGGCGCGAACATGCAATGATAGTGCACCCACCACTGACAGAGGAAGAAATGGCCAGCCTGTTCATTTCAATCCTGGGGCAACCATACTACTCTCACATGATTGGCCAGCAGGCAACAAGCTTTAGTGCCTTGGTCCAGATCACCAACAGGGTTGAGGGTGGCATCAAGGCAGGATTGATAGAGGTAGGCTCACCTAGGGCAATGTCAAGAAGGCCAGTGAATGGAGGCAAGAAGCCTGAAGGTCAGAGAGATGTGGCAAGTGTTGACTCTGCACATGGGCAACAACCACTCCACTTGCAAGGAGGGTCACATCCACATGGCACAGGGTCGGCGCCGTCACAGGGTGCACAAAGGGAAGATCGGAGACAGAGGGTATTTACACCTCTCCCCTATACGCTGGCAGAGCTCCTTCCTACATTGTTGAAGGGAGGCTATGTAAGGTTGATAACTCCCAACCCGAATGCGGCGTTGAACAGGAACTATGACCCCAAGGCAATTTGTGAATATCACATGGGGTCACCGGGGCATGCCACTAATCAGTGTTGGGCCCTTCGGCATGCAATCCAAGATCTGATTGATGCCAAAAGAATCACAGTGGACCCCCTTGCTCCTGCTAAAACACCACCAGCTATATATGTGAACCCTCTCCCGGATCACAGCAAGGGGGCATCCCCCAGTGGCACAGCTAAGAAGTGAGTTGCAAGGCGCAACCAACTCCCAAGAATCCAAAATCTGCACCGGACGCGGCCCCACGCCGAGTCCGCCATTCCCAGGCTAAGTTTGAATTTACTTTTTGCATCAACCGTTCCTGGTGATGGGTCATTCTGTACATATTTTTACATGCTTTCGCTTTCATGCAAACTTTTGTAAAAAACCTTTTGAAAAAAACACAGAAGAAAATACTTTTTGAAAAAAAATGGCAAGTGCTCAGGTCGATGATGACATCCTTCTGAGACCGCATTTTTTTGGCACGACCATGATCATGGAAAAATGCTAAGTTGCTCAAAGGTGTCTTCAGCCAGGTGCAACATACTACTCCTATGAGAACCTTGACCGAGCCAAAGGCAATCTTTCCTGATCCATGCCTTGATTTTCCTTCCAAGCCTATCTTTATACCAGGACAAAATGATCCTTGAGAGGAAAGAGAGGAAAAAAAGGGTGAAAGTGCCAAAACCAGCTGAGTGCCAAGGCCGGCTTTTAACATCGCGTCCTTAAGAAAGGATGAGAGGCCGTCCTTCATGAATCCTGAATCTTAAGAATCGCTAGTCAAAACACTTTGGGCTTGATCGTGCTATTCAAAAACCTGTGTTGTGTCTGGCCACCCCACACCGGGGCAAAGCTAAGAAAGAAAATAAAGCGGATGAATAGATTCTTGAATAAATTTGCATGAGTATTCCAACCAAGTTGTCACAACTTCTGCAAAAGGATGAAAGGCCATCTTTGCTTTATTTTCCCAGTTTCAAAGTCATATCCCTAGTCAAACCATTTTGAGCTTAACCTTCTTTCTTCTAACCCACTAAGTCATGAGCCCTAAATATGGTGCTTGGTAAAGAAGAAAAGAGACATGGATGAGCAAGAACAAAGGAAAAAGAAAAGAAAGCAAAAAATAAACCGGGGCATGCTAGTCAAAGTAAAAAGCTAAGATGACCCTAGAGCAAAGGAAAGGAAAAGCAAAAATGATAGAGGAAAGAGTGAAGGTCACAAAAGGCCTCAAGAAGGAAAAAATGAAAGTAAGTGAACAGGTATTGGCAAAGCCCAAGCAGTCAAGAAAATGGTAGGACATGACTCGATCCATTTACCAAAGACTTTGAGCCATATTCCCTTCCTTTCATAAACCAAAAACCTTAGCCTACGTTTCGTCCCATCAGAAAGTCCTTTCTGATTGCAGAGGATGTGACAATTGAATTCATGCAGATCTCTAATGAAGGAATCTAAAAAGAAAAATGAGCTTTGGCGAGACACAAAGTAAAACCTGAAAATGAAAAGAAAAGAATTTGAGCCTTATATCCCTTCATTTCTCGAATTTAAAACCAAGCCTATGTTTCGTCCTAATGTGAAGACCTCTCTGATCTATGGGACATGATGCACAAAAGTCGGCCAAAGTCCCTAAAGCTGGGGCAGGCACTAACCCCAAAAAGGGAAAAGACAAAGGGAGAACCCTCAATTGCAAGATCCTGAGACCACCCCAAATGTTGGGTAAAAGTGAGAGAAACCAAAACTGAGGAAGGGAAAAACATTCCTAGAGACATTCCTCAGCTTCTGAACTTTTACAGAACCACTGAGAGCCAATGACGGCATAAATCCAAAATCTCATGGGAATGCGTGTCGAGCACACCGTGTAAAACCCCGATATTTTCTAAGGAGTTTTTTTTTTACATCATGATTACCAACAACAAATTCTTGCTAGAGAAATTTTTCTCATGATAAATATCTCATCCTTAATACTCCTTATAAATTTAATCACTTCCAAATTGTTACTCTAAATCTTATACACTCTACCAAATAACTCAGAAGAGAATAAGCTTAAGTGGATGCGGGAATATGTAGGGTTTCAGTGGGCGAGCATGCATAGGAGCAAGGACTTTAAAATGGTTGTCGAGCGGCAATGCGTATGTAGCGTATGAGGTAAATATACCAAAAGGGAAAGTTAGGTCTTTGGGTTTTTAGAATACTCGTATCATACTTTTAGCAATACTTTCGTTACTCTTGTTATCTGGAGAACTGGGCGACTTGGCGATTTGCGGCTGGTGTGGCGATTAGGGTTCTGCCTGTGAAGAACAAGAATCGCAAGAGCTACTAGGAGGTTATTGGAGTCGGAGTTCTGTGGGTTATTTCTCTCGCGAGCAGGGGATCAGTTCGGCGACCTTCGCATCCACGCGCACAGTCGGAGTCGGTGATCGGCCGTGGCTGTGGAATAACCTGTTATTCTGGGATAAGCGTATAAGGGTGAGTAGCATTGATTTACAACTGAGGTTTTAGTTTATTCGTGATGTATTTTGATTGCATGGTTGTATTGTGAGTTTTTTGGGTTTTTTGGAATACCATGAGTCCGAACATGAGATTGAAATTCAACTTGAAATTAAATGTGTTTAGATTAAATCCAAAACTGGTTGGGAAGTATTCTGGGAACATTGGGAGTGTATTGGAACAATCACAGACCGAAACAGATCAGCCAGAGATAGAGATCTTGAAATAACAGAGTGTTGAAAATCGCAGTGGGTATCCGCCGACCTGGCGCCCACTCGCGCTCACTTAGGAGGTAGGCGCCCTATTGAAACACGACTATCCGCCGAGCTAGCGCCCACTTGGCGCTCAGCTCGCACGCACTTAAAAACCATGCGCGAGTCTCGCGCGAAGCCGGCGCCCATCTCGCGCCCTTTTCTCGCTCAACTCGCGCTCACTTAGCATTGAGTGAGCGCATAGTCAAATTTTGTCTGTTTCCTATCCGCCGACTGGTGCTCACCTGGCGCTCACTTCAAGAAGTGAGCGCATACCAAATTTAATCTTGCCGAAATTGATTCTTGACTGAACCAAGGGGGATTTTGATGTCTTGAGGTTTATACCATTTAACCAATCATTTGTTTGGGAACCTTGGAACCTGCATTACTTATTAAATTCCTAGAGGAAATTCTAGTGGCAAATTCTTAAAGGGTTTCTAAGGTTGAGTTTAGGTTATTTGTATGTGTTGTGCTGGATACCAAAACACTAGGAGTTCCTAGTTTGTTTTCTCCTCGAATTTATACACTGTTTTGATTAAGAAATTATTGACTTCTGGTTTCACTTGTTTGGAAAATTCTGAATGTATTGTCTTGGTATAAATAACTGTGTTTTGTATTCAAATGGCATGGGTTGCGGAAATGAGAAAATACTGAAAGTATTGAGATACTGCTTGGTCCAGAGGGACAGGTGATGAACTGTGATGAGTTATACATGATGTGGAATGAATGGTTTTACTTTGATGTTGGAAGTGAGATTATACGATGTTTTACTGTTTTGGTTTAGCTTGTCCTGGATCCAGAGTCTAAGCTTAGTAATGTAATGTTATTGTTGGTTGTTGAAATTGCATGGCCTTGTGTGTTGCTACGACCGGTGTAGAGCAGCCAGAAAACCTGAGTAGGCCTGGCTGTCAATGCAGAAACCCGGGGAGTAGGCCTGCATTGGACGACGAAACCCTGAGTAGGCCATCATTTCAGAGTTTCCGAAACCCTGAGTAGGCCGGAACTGTGTACATGGAGGTGTGGAGTGTCTACTTGGCATGTTTAATTTATCAACTAAACAATAGTCATGACATTGACCAATGTTGGTATTTGATTTTGTTTGACGTGGTATGTTTTATTCACTGGTTTGTTGGTATTTATGGTTCATGGAATATTGTTTACTAATTATTGGGTATTGTACCTCCCACCGGTGTAGAGCAGCCAGAAACCCTGAGTAGGCCTGGTTGTCAATGCAGAAACCCGGGGAGTAGGCCTGCATTGGATGACGCAGTCATTTCAATATCCGAAACCCTGAGTAGGCCGGATATACATTTGGAGGCGTGGGCATGGTTATGAGAAGACTTTGTGTTATATGACATTGGTATATCTGGAATTATATCTTGAGATACGAAATTATGGTTATTCGCTATGTTGTTGTCAGTTAATCTTTATTTTATCGAATTCTTCGGGATTGGAAACGGATTGTTATTGTTTGATTTACCTGATGGTTTTCCGCACTGATATGAATTGGATTATTGAAGTTTAGTCGGATTATTCGGAATATGCGTATTATCATCATTGTACATGGTTATAATCGTGGCATGTTTTAGAACTGAAATAAATGTATTTGTGCATGCATGTGCTGCTCACTGGGATATTCGTATCTCATTCCGTATTGTTTTGTTTTGTTTTCAGTTGCTCCTGGAGAGGACGATACTTGCGGGTAGTTACTTGGTCATGTGAGTTTATTTTCGTTTGGGATTATTTTACCGCACTCTGTTATATAGTTATTGTTGTATTCATGTTTTTCCTTCACTCTGATATTGCGATCCTGTGTTTTAAATTAACCTCCGGGGATGAGTTACGGTGTTATTTCGTGACTCAGATCCGAGGCGTTACACACCGTCCCAAAACACTTTAAGCTGACAAGGCAAATCACCATGGTCATTGGTCCTGCCATTCCTTCTGAAGCACTTGTACAAAATTTTTGAAAAAGCTTTTGAAAAAAAATATTTCATTTCAGTCATGTGCACTCGCACACACAATAAAACCAAGTAAGCCACAAATGCTTATAGTGTGAATTTTAGATACCTCACCATGTTGTGAGAATTCTGTAGGCCCATGCGAGGTAGGAAGAATCAGAGGATATCAGGAAGCATCCTCAAGTTGGAAGAAAAAGAAAGAAAAGAAAGAAGGAAAGAGAGGAAAAGAAAAGCAAAGCGGAGGAAAGCCATGCGGTAATCCAACGCACACCAAGAGGGGGTTTGAAGAAAGCTCGCCTGTCCCCTGCGGGTTCTTTCCCAAATAAAGAATCCCCACATCCCCAGTGAAGAACCACCTAGAACAAAGCTCAAGTAAGCTCGAGATCAAGAAGAGAAGGCATGTTTTGAAGACAAATGGGCAAATTGGCCCTCTATGTAATTTTTGATTTCCCACTTTTGTAAGTAGGAGTAGGATAGGTGTGCGAGTTCCCCTTGAGGCACCGGACAGCGCCAGGAGCACCTCCTCACCAAGAACACCTCCTCCTTCCTCCCTTCTCCCGTTCCTTGGCCCACCTCATGCCATCACCTTATAAAAAAAAAACCCCTAAAAAATGATTACACCCTCACTGAAATCTTAAAATTACATCCTCATTGAAATCTGAGAAGCTGAATCATCCAGAAAACCCGAAACCTCCCAAAACCTGAAGGGTGCTAATCACCACCTTTTCCCCAGAACCAGAATCTAGAAAAGGTGCTAATCACCACCTATTTCTACGAACCAGAACCGGGAAAGGTAGCACATACGTAACCAGCTCGCGTTAATGTGCTTTGTCCCGCCAACCAAAAATTAACTCCCAGGCTCTCTCAGAAGGATGTGAGGAATGCAAAATTTGGGTTTCTTTCGACCTTTGTTGTTCGTCAAACAAGTGACTCCGACAAAGGGGGGCAGCTGTAAGCACCAAAATTTTAATCAAACCAAATAAAAGAGAAAAAATGTGCTAAAAGACAACAGAAAAGTCAAACCCTGAGGGGTCAAAAATTGACCTTTTGATCAAGTGAAAATTTGCCTCAATGGAGAGAGAATCTCGACAGGAATCCAACGCAACTGAGTTTGCTGGAATCGGAGTCCGGATGAAGGTTCTGTGGGCGGTCAAAATTGAGCAGAGCCAAAAGTTGACTTTCTGCTAAAATCCGATACAGAGGCCTACCCCTAGGGCATTGGATAGAGAATCTCGACACGGTTCTGACGCAACTGAGTTTGTAGGAATCGGAGTCCGGATGAAGGTTCTGCGGGCGGTCAAACTTGAGTAGAGCCAAAAGTTGACTTTCTGCTAAAATCCGATTCAGAGGCCTACCCCTAGGTCATTGGATAGAGAATCTCGACACGGTTCCAATGCAACTGAGTTTGCAGGAATCAGAGTCCGGATGAAGGTTCTGCGGGCGGTCAAACTTGAGCAGAGCCAAAAGTTGACTTTCTGCTAAAATCCAATCCGGGTGCTTACCCCCATTCCATTGGATAGAGGGCTCCGATAAGATTCTAACGCAACTGAGTTTGCCCAGATCGGAGCTCGGATGAAGAAAATATAAGCTGACAAAATTCCTGAGCAACAAAACTAGCAAACTACGCACGTGGCAAAAAGCTGCACACGTGGCGAATTGCGTAGGAAAATATCTCGGGGATCAAATCCGTAAATATCCAAACATTCAAAGATCCCAGGGACCAACCTAAAAGTATTTGAAAATATCTGAATAAAATAATATTGAACCCAAATATCCCAGGGACTATATCTTAATTTTCGGATTTTTAAACAAAACCGCGGCCGCATTAAATGTTTGGCAATGATTTTGTCGCTTGCGTCGAGCGACAGCAAGTGGGCGCGAGCTGGGCACCAAAGTCGGCGGATACCCCTTTCTCCTTCTATAAAACCCGCGGTAGCCTTCATTTTGAGGGGTTCGTCATTTTTCCAGGGTGGGGTATTTTCTAGTTTTGGGATTTTTGGGTTCGGTTTTTCTTGGTCGGGCATTTTTAAGGTTGGGAAGTTTCTGGGGTTTCGGCATTCGAAGGTGGTCTTGGCTACCATCTTCCCCAAAGAAAAAAAAACCAGACACTTGGCCTCTCCCTTCCTCTCCTTCCTCGACGAACCCGAAGGAGGTCGTGCTCTTGGTGTGAGAAGAAGGAGGCTCCGGCAACTGCTCGTGCGCTCCTAGGAAGTCTCACACACACCCTGCCAAGGATTAAAACCAAGGTAATGATCCCTGTTCAATACAAATAAGAATGTGCTCAAGCATAGCATGTTACGATGTTTTCCCCTCTGCCATTCTGTTCATTGATATTGCTTGCTTGATTCGAAGGGGGAGCATGTTCCCCCATGAGTTCTCCATCTCTGTTGTATCCCGATAAAGCCCCCGGTTCCCTTCTTCATTAATCATGTTCTGTTAGTTAGTGTTTTGTTTTCGGGGTTTATTCATGTTCTGTAGTGTGTCTGGTGTTCGGATTTGTAGGTTTGCAAAGAGATTTGATCCTCATAACTTCGGTTATATTAATTTCAAATTGTGTTTAGAGGTCTTCTGGGGTTCTAAGGATCCCCAGAGAGTGCTTGCAGAGCTTAAAAACCATTAAAAATGGATTACAGAGCTTAAAAACCATTAAAAATGGAGTTCGGGCAAAAAAACAGAGAATCAGGGTATATGCGCTCACTTCATTTTTGGGTGCGCTCAGCTCACGCCCACTTCATTTTAGGGAGCGCTCAGCTCGCACCCACTTCATTTTTGGATGCGCTCAGCTCGCGCTCACTTAATTTTGGATGCGCTCAGCTCGCGCTCACTTAATTTTGGATGCGCTCAGCTCGCGCTCAATTAATTTTGGATGTGCTCAGCTGGCGCCCACTTCATTTTTGGGTGCGCTCAGCTTGCACCCACTTCATTTTTGGGTGCGCTCACCTAGCGCCCACTTCATTTTTGTGCTTTTTCGCTGTGTTCGGTCCGCCCACTTCGCACTGACCTCGCGCCTACTGCCCGGAGGTCGGCGCATACCCTTTTAAGGCCCAGTTGCCTATATTTTTGAAATTCCGAAAATACCCCTTGGACCCAGTGTATGGGATTTTCGTATATTTTGGGTATTTTATGATTTCTGCATATTCTGTAATCTTTGTTGACTGTGGGTAAGATTCTCAAACTGAACCAAGTATGCCAATAGGGTTTCCGGGCCACCTGGAAATCCAACATGGAACTTGGACCCCCGGTCCAACTTGATTTCCAGTGGGCCTTCCAACGGGGCCCACTCGGCCCAATAAACATGTATGCATGCAACTTAATCAAGATAAGCAAAATTAACTAATTAAACCGGGAAGGCCAAACCTAAGGCGGTCCACCCGAACCAGATTTGTGAAATTGATGCATGAAATGTATGGTTTGGCCGAGACCAAGGGCAAGGGCCTGCCGGGCCCACCAAAGCCCACCAACCGAACCAAGGAAGGGTGGAAACCCTAACTTCCAGTAACTTGGGCTTACAAGCCCAGATTTGGACTACGGGCCCCAAGCCCAGTGTCCAACTCACTTTGGCAAAATTAAAAAGATAAATCCAATAAAAATACTTGGGCACCATGTGGGCCCACCTTAGGGGCCCACAAACCAATCCGACCCGCCTTTTCATAGAAAACACTTAAAATCTGAACCTAAAGTAAATCAAAACACTTAACTAAAGCCAAAAGGGCCTCCTAGGATAGGCCGAGGCCCACAAGGGCACACGGGCTTGACTAAGCCCACCAAGGACACCGTGGGCCTTCCAACGGGGCCCACCCAACCAGACTCAGATTACCTAATTAATCAAGATAAAAGCAATTAAAGGGACCCACACCACTCGGGTGGTCCTGCCAGACTTAACCAAACTGCATATCGGATTAGGAATCGGGTGAGACCAAAGTAAAACTGACTCAAACCAGGATAAACCTAAGGGACCCGTCACCCGACGGGGTGGACCGGGGTGTCTACGGACTTCCCCGGACCGCAACCGAGACCCTACTTAGAATCTCAAAGCCGCAGACCAAAAGCCCTAAGAGACAAGGTTAGGCACCCAGGTGTCCGCCTGCACCCCATCAGGCGGTGGCGACTCCGAATTTTCCCGTGCCGCGTTTTCGACGCGCGCACACTTAGGATACGAGGCCTTGACATGGAGAGGCAACTTGCAGAGCAGGTATCTCGCCGTCTTGCTATGGAAAAGCAACTTGAGGAGCAGAGGCAGGCTTGCTACTTTGAAGTCCGAGCACTGAGGCAGAAGCACCAAGATGCTTTAGCCAGCCTTAGGAGCATGAGGATCCAGCAGACCCTTTCAGATGAGGTCGTTTCCTTCTTGAGTGATCCCGATGCAGAGGGGGCTTCTGGAGTTATTGTAGCTCTGGCAGCTCGGATTCGAGAACTCGAGAAGCGGCTAGGAGACAGAGACTAGCCTTGTTTCCTGCATATTTTTTCTTTCTTTTTTTCATACCTTTGTACGAAAGCAAACTCCAATTGTGGAAATACGAAGGATTTAATTCAAAAATAAAATTTTTACATTATTAGCCTCAGAATGCTTAGATGCTTGTAAAAACAAAGGTTTTATGAAAAGTATTTGATTTATCATCACTGGCCAAAGTATAGTTTTTCCTTTTTTATTTTTTTATTTTTTTGAAATTTGGTCCATATACTTAATCACCCATAATTAAAGGAATTAAAACTAGGTTAAATAATGAAGAGGGTAATCCAAAAATAATGAAGGATCAAAACCGTCCATCTTAGGACCTTAGAGTCATCCCCAAATGACTTTTCCTCCGTGTTTGACCCTGTTATTCCCAATCTGCTCAGTCTCAGTACTTGTGCTGATTTCTCTTCAAACTGGTACCACGTGATCAACTTAACCTTTGATTTTTCTTCTTTTTTTTCCTTTTTTTTTCTTGCCAATATTGCCCCTAGGGCCAGTTACGATTTTCACTAGGGCCGGCTTTTGCATTCTGTCATCACCAATTTCACTCTGAAATTTGAATGAACATTCTAAAATCACCGAGGGCTTAGAAATAGGACGAAACAAAGGCTAGGCTCGGTTTATGAAAGAAAAGGTATTAAAGGCTCAACATTTTTCAAATGTGGAAATAGGTCGACCAGACTTACAGTCATGATGAATTTTGCCCCATTTCCCAAAATGAATCCTTTTCCTCTCTTTTCACACTTGGCTTTCATTTGCCATATTTCTTTGCTTTTTTTTTCTTTATCTTTATTTTTGCCTCAATTGTCCTTGTCCCAATTTGTTTTGCCCCAGTGTAAGACTGTAAGTCCGGTTTAGGTTTATCAAAGAAACGAACCGGTTCAACTTGGCTAGACTAGGGATTAAAATTTTGAAGGAAATAAAGAAGGATGGCCTCGGATCATTTCCTAGTAATGTTCAATCAAGGAAAATACCTTTTTACTGCATTAGAGTTAATCGGTTCAGGAAAATCTGTCCCATCCATTTCTGTCAAGATGAGTGCACCTTGACAGGACCTTCTTGAGAACATAAGGCCTTTCCTAATTGGGCTTAAGCTTACCACGAGGATCTTCCAAAAATTGTAAGATTTTCTTTAGCACCAAGTTTCCTTCCTGGAAAGTTCTGGGCTTTACTTTCTTATTACAGGCCCGGGCCATTCTCCTCTGGTACAATTGGCCATGACATAGTGCTTTCAATCGCTTCTCTTCTATCAGGTTGAGTTGATCACTTCTTCACTGTATCCATTCAGCTTCTTCCAATTCAGCCTCCATGAGAACTCTGAGTGATGGGATTTCTACTTCCACTGGCAAGACTGCTTCCATTCCATAGACTAGGGAATACGGGGTTGCCCTAGTTGAAGTCCGGATTGAGGTTGTGTAGGCATGTAGAGCAAGCGGTAGCATTTCATGCCAATCCTTGTAACTTACTACCATCTTCTGAGTGATTTTCTTTATATTCTTATGTGCTGCTTCTACTGCCCCATTCATCTTTGGCCTGTATGGAGCTGACTTATGGTGGGTGATCTGAAATTGCTCACACATCTTCTTCATGTCCTTGTTCTTAATATTTGAAGCGTTGCCTGATACTATGGCACTTGGCAGTCCATAGCGACAAATAATATTGTGCTTCAAAAATTTAATAACATGGTTGCTTGTGATATTCGCATATGAGGCTGGTTTTACCCACTTAGTGAAATAATCAATTGCCACCAAAATGAATCTATGTCCGTTCGATGCCTTAGGTGAAATCATGCCAATGACGTCTATGCCCCACATGGAAAAGGGCCATGGTGATGTCATGTTGTGCAACTCACTTGGGGGTGCAAGCTTGTTATCTGCATATATCTGACATTGATGGCATCTCCTGACATGTATACAGCAATCATGTTCCATCGTCGACCAATAATATCCCAACCACAGGATCTTCTTTGCAAGCATGTGTCCACTCATATGGGGTCCACAGACTCCTCCATGTGTAGTCTCGATTAACCTTTCCGACTCAGCCTTAGCAACACATCTGAGCAGAATGTCATTATGTGATCTCTTGTACAAGTGTCCACTGCTTAGTAGGAATTGACCGGCTAATCTTTGTATTGTCCTTTTCTCAGTAGAATTGGCATTTTCTGGCAAACTTCGATTATTCAAGAAATTTTTGATATCTTGAAACCATGGTGTTTCCTCTTCTGGTGCTCCCTCTAGGACAAGACAATAAGCCGGCTCATCTCTGACCTCAATTTCCAGCGGTTTGATGTCTACCCCTTCTGGCATGCTAACCATTGAAGCCAATGTTGCTAGTGCGTCCGCAAACTGACTTTTGGCCCTTGGCATATAATTGAAGGAAATTTGAGTAAAATTTGTGCTTATTTCTTCCAAATACTGGTGATAGGGGATCAATTTGTGATCCTTGGTTTTCCATTCACCAGTAGTTTGGAAGATGATAAGACTCGAATCTCCGTATACGTCAAGTTCCTTCACTTCATGATCTATGGCGGCTTGCAACCCAATTATACATGCTTCATACTCTGCAATATTATTGGTGCACTGGAATCTCAGCTTCACTGCAATCGAGATGTGTGAACCATCTGGTTTGACCAAGACTGCCCCAATTCCATTTCCATTCATGTTGGCGCCCCATCGAAGAACATCTGCCAAGAACTTTCACTTTCCTCTTCTTCAGTGAATAGAATTGCTTCATCAGGAAAGTTGGTTTTCAACGGTTGGTATTTTGGCAAAGGATGTGCAGCCAGGTGATCAGCAATGGCCTGACCCTTAATCGCCTTCTGAGTGACATAAGTGAGGTCAAACTCGGAAAGTAACAACTGCCACTTTGCCGTCTTGCCAGTTAGTGCCGGTTTCTCAAATAAATACTTCAGCGGGTCCATCCGGGATATCAATAATGTGGAGTGATTAAGGAAGTAATGCCTTAGCCTCTGAGTTGCCCACACTAGAGCACAACAAGTCTTTTCCAACGGTGAGTACTTGGCTTCATATTCTGTGAATTTTTTACTCAGATAGTAAATTGCCCTTTCCTTTCTACCAGTCTCATCATGTTGCCCCAAGACACATCCCATCGATGTTTCCAACACTGATAAGTACAGGATCAGCGGTCTTCCTGGAGTTGGTGGCACTAGCACAGGTGGGTTCAGCAAATACTTCTTTATTGTGTCAAATGCCTGCTGGCAATCTTCATTCCAGACCGTCGGGTTATCCCTCCTCAGAAGTTTGAAAATTGGTTCACAGATAGCAGTGAGTTGTGCTATGAACCAGCTTATATATTGAATTCTTCCAAGAAAGCCCCTAACCTCCTTCTCTGTTCTGGGTGATAGCATTTCAATTATAGCCTTGGCTTTAGCCGAGTCAATTTCAATTCCTCTTCTGCTCACTATAAATCCCAACAATTTCCCTGATGTAGCCCCAAAGACGCATTTAGCCGGGTTAAGCCGTAGACTGTACTTTCTGAGTCAATCAAACACTTTCTTCAGATTGATCAAGTGGTCTTCCTCTTTGCACGATTTGGCAATCATATCATCCACGTAGACCTCCATCTCCTTATGGATCATGTCATGGAATAGTGCGGTCATGGCTCGCTGGTATGTTGCCCCAGCGTTTTTAAGCCCAAATGGCATGACTGTATAGTGGAAGGTGCCCCAAGGTGTGATGAACGCTGTTTTCTCTTGATCTTCCTCAGCCATCTTGATCTGATTATATCCAGAGAAACCATCTATGAAAGAGAATAGGCTGTGTACCTCAGTATTATCGACCAGAATGTCGATGTGTGGAATTGGAAAATCATCCTTTGGGCTTGCCTTATTCAGATCTCTATAGTCTACGTACATTATGACTTTCTCGTCCTTCTTTGGTACGGGCACTATGTTTGCGAGCCACTCGGGGTACGTAGAGACTGCCAGAAATCCTGCTTGGAATTGCTTCACTACTTCATCCTTGACATTTAAGGTCCATTCAGGCTTCAATCTTCTCAGCTTCTGCTTAATTGGCTTAACCCCTGGCAAAATTGGCAACTTGTGCACCACCATGTCAGTGTCCAACCCTGGCATGTCTCGATATGACCAAGGAAACACATCCTTATTGTCTGCCAAGAACTGTGTCATTTCACCACGCTGCACATTAGATAGACATGCCCCGATTTTTACTATTTTTGGGTCATCTTCGGTCCCAAGATTTATTGAAATGGTTTCCTCAATATTAGGTTGGACCCCTTTTCATGACGTTCCAATTGATATTCAATTTCTTTTGGAACATCTTCTTCTTCGACCTCGGTCTCTTCTTCAATCCCCATGAGATCAAAGTCGAGCTCAAAGTTGAAGTCATATTCAACCTGGTCCAATTCGGTCTGATTATATGATTAATAAGTGGTTTGGACCTTTTTGAAAAATTTAAATTTTCTAGAAAAAATAGAAAAATCTTTTTGGGTTTTTTGTGAGCCTTCTAAACATAATTCCCCTGAACAAACGCTGCTTCAAAGGTAAGGGGAGTTTCCTCCTAATTATTCAAAAAATGTTTTTTAGGAGCGGGGGAAATAGGGAAATCCTGCTCCTCAAGCCCAGAATCCAATGCCATCATTACCGGGTGGGTACTGCCCTTTTCTGCTACGAGGCCCAGTCCAGATATGACCTCGTCTGGAATTTTCACTGCTGCCCAATCAATAAAAGGCAGCTCCTTGTCACCAACTGTCTTTTCACCTTCATTCATGGCGAAGAATACACCGACATCTTCGGAGAAATCCACCTGCTGCTTAGGCTGTGGCCCAGGCCCGCCCAATGTTCCAAGCATAGGAGATGGTTTATAGGGCTGCAGGGTCGGAACAGAAGGCTTTTGGTATGGGTTGATGTTACGGTAGGGAGGCTTGGATTGGTCCATGGGGGGAGATAGTTGGATGATGCAAGACGGTTTTGGAAAATTTTCCCTTAGATGAGGGATTTTTCCTTTACTTCTTTTCTCTCCTTCTTCATGCTTCATCCTTCTCCAACCTCTGGGTTTAAATCCCAACCCTACTTTAGGGATCAGTTTTTTGGCCCTGACTGGCTCCACCATCCCCTGCAAATTTATTCCTAGGCCTTTCCCCGGGTGAAAGTGGTATTTCTCCATCACTTTCTTCACCATTCTCTCTGCAGTAGTCTCCTTCTTTTATTTTTTCTCACACCCCTAAGGTATGAAATTAACCGTCTCAAACTGAAACGAGTGGAATGCAATTTTGTCAACAGTCAAATCCACATTTATTAAGGGTACATCAGGTGACACAATGGGAGGCACCAAGTTCTCAGCTAGGACTGTTATCACCCTTTGCCCTCTTATGTATTTCACCCTTTGGTGGAGCGTGGATGGTATTGCCCTAGCCGAGTGTATCCACGGCCTTCCTAGGAGCAGATTGAAGGCTGTGCGGGTATATCCATCACCTCAAATGTGATGTTGAAAATATTCAGTCCAATTGTGACCGGCAGTTCAATCTCCCCTAGGGAGTGTGTTTTAGAGCTTTCAAAAGCCCTCACTATCCTCCCATTCTGCTTAATCTTCGACTGATCCAGACCAAGCTTGACAAAAGTGATTAACGGGCAGACGTTTAACGCCGACCCATTGTCAATTAAAACCCGTGCGATCATGCTGCCCTTATAGAGCACTGTGATGTGCAAAGGGTCAACATGATAACACCCACCTTGGCTTATCTCACATTCGAAGAAACTTATCACATTATGTGACAAGATTTGACCAACCATTTTGCCTAGTTAGTCTGGATCGATGGTCTGGGATACATGTGCACTCTGTAGCACCCTTAACAATGCATCCCTATGCTTTTTAGAATTCAGCAAAAGACCCAGTATTGAAATCTGGGCCGGGACTTTGTTCAATTGATCAACAAGATTGAATTCACTTTTTTTATTATTTTTATGAGGTCTAATGCCTCATTTTCTGCACCCTGGGGGGTGTCTTCTCCCACTTTTGTCTTTCCTTTCATCTTTCTTTTTTCTTCTATTTCTTTTCTCTCTCTCTCCACCTCTATTTCTTTTTCTTTCTCCACTCCTTCCACACATTTTCCCGACCTCATCATGAGGTTCACCTCCTCCTGGTTCTGGTTCTTGGCCATCGGAACCGTAGCTGTGACCCCCTCGCTGTAATTCCATGGTACAGCAGCCTCAGAAAAGGGTAGTTTAGGGACATTTACTACCAACGGCTGGAGTTTGGACCGGGATGTATGGGCTGGTCTAGGGACACTGTAGGAAGCTGGAATGTTTACAACCATGGGTTGGAGTTTGAACCCAGATGTGGCTGATGGAACTAAAGAGGTGATGGATGCAGTGGTAGGATCGAGGTTGACGACCAATGGAGCTTTTGATGGTTTGGCTGGAGTATAGGCGGGTGGACCGCAATTGAAGACCAATGGAGGCCTTGCAGTGTTCATCTGGGCCATGAGGGAGGAGACCCGGTTCAGAGAGGAGCTAATCTCCTCAGCAGTATGATCATTTTTTTGGGAGACCACATTGAACTCCTCTTCTTCTTTCTCTTGGAAGAAATAGACCTTGACCGAGGTCCCCACGGGAGCTATTAGTTGAGATGGGTCAAAGGCCCTTCTCGTAGCGGATATTGCAGTGATGGAATTGGACGGGCCTGCCCCATTATGGTAAGGAAGAGGGTTTTGCCCAATATCATTCCCCGACGGGGTGTGAGACATGGGAAAAATCACCAGGATGATTTCCCCTCCGTCAACATACGGGCTCAACGTAAAAATGGGAGAGTCACCACCATTCAGATTTTCGGGTGTGAATGGACACCAAAAGATTCAAAAATAATTAAAAAGAGCTAAAAGGCAAATTCTAGAGTAAAAATAACTCTACTTGAAAATCAAATCCAGAGATGGGTAAGGGGATTAGATTATGAACAGGGGAAGGTGTTAGGCACCCCCATTCACCCACACAAGGTGGTTACCAAGTGTTGTTCATGCTAAAAAATAATAAAGCTTGCTAAAAATCATTAAAAACCTTGAAAAGGGACAAATGTATGATATCTTCACATGAAAATCCAAATGAATTTCAGATCCTCTTTTATGTCAATATCATTTCTGGAATATCACCAAAGGATGGAAATCAAAACAAAAGTTGCACAAAACCAAGTTGAGTTAAATCCGAGAAATTCGGTAAAAGCAAGTACCATTTGTCTTGAAATCATTCAAATCCAATTTTAAATTGAATCAAACCAAATCCATTTGAAAGATTATGGTAAATAAGAGACTCATGTAAAATTTCAATTAAATCCGGTTGAAATCCTAGGAGTTATGTTCCTTTAAAATCTGCTGCTGGAGATGATTAAAAGTGATAAGTGGGCAACTTTGGAAAATCATTTAGAAAAATCGGCTTCATATAAATCCATGTAATTTTGTGTGAGTGAAGTCTGTATGGCCATCTTTCAAATGAAACTAGCCTCATAAAAAAACTCATTCGGATGTGCCTTGGGTGGTCTCCCGAACAGGCCCCGAAGATCACAGATTTACCCTGAAAAGTGCTGTTGAACAGCTCTGAGTAAATCTGTTACTCACGACACAAATGGAGTTGAAAAAATATGAAACCAACTGGATTTGAAAATATACTTCTAAAGTAAAACTCAGAAACAAGAATCACTCGAATCGGACTTAAAACGAACACATGGTGCTCAGTTGAAGTGACAGGTTCTGTATTCAGACCTGAACTGACCTATCAACTTCGACAGAGAGGTGTCAACAATCCGCTAGATAGAAATTCATGAAATTTTACAGGCATAAATTAGACAGCTCCACCTTTCCCATGGCTTTAGAATCACTCTAAAATTCATCCGGACGATGAAGTTACGAGTGTCCGAAGTTGGGGTACAGTTGTTGTCAAGTTAAGCCTTTTTTGAGGAAAATCAACTAAAAACAGTGATAAGAAATGTGTGATCAGTGCAAGATAGATCAAAATCCTTTGAAAATCATTTAAAAACATCCCAGAATTGCTTGGGGCTATTTATTTCAGATTTTATCATAACAAATGCAATAAATCCGAAATATGAGCCTATCCCGCCAAAAGCCCGTGCTATGTGTGTGTAAGTGTAAAAATCATTCCAACAACATTGCAAAGATAGCATGCATTTATATCAATCAAAATAGGGCTCTAAAAACAACCTAGGGTTCCGTTCCATTATCGTTTCCCTTAGTTCTCTCTCCCCGTTAAACACGGTTCTTCAAGATAATCTTGGGGTACTTTGAATATGGAACGGTTTTCATAGAATCACAAGGCTTATTTCATAATAGCATGCATTTAGATCAACAAAAAAGGGTTCTAGAACAACCTAGGGTTGCGTTCCATTATCATTTCCCTTAGTTCTCTCTCCCCGTTAAACACGGTTCTTCAAGATAATCTTGGGGTACTTTGAATATGGAACGGTTTTCATAGAATCACAAGGCTTATTCAAATAGGTTCTAGGACTAGGATCAATCCTCAGCCTCGTTTCACCTAGATCCCGCCTTCACGTTTTACGGCTAGGGGGAGTCTTGAGATACTTTGAGTAGAGGAAGGGTTTTCACACACACATCATCGACCTTAATCTACAGAAAGGTAGAAGAAGAGATCTAGATCTAGAATGTAAAAACAGAAAATTAAAAAGAGGTTTGAGGCTTACCTGGGCTTCTGGAAGCAAGACTACAGCGGTTCCCCTCTTCCCTTGGAGCTTCTTGGCAATAGTTAATGACAAGAGTTAATGGCCATTTGCTTAAGGAGGAGCCTCCTATTTATAGGCAAAGACTAGGGTTAGGGTTGGTGGGGTGGTAGACACAACATAAGGTCTATAGCCCACCAACCTTAACCCTAAGGCTATTTCCGAGATTTCCCATCATTTAATGAGGGATATGATGGTAAAAGGTAAAAGCTCTCGGAAAACCCTAATTTTGAGCAAAACTAATGTATCCGACATATCAGGTCGGATACACTAGCGCCTTAATGTATCCGACATATGATGTCCGATACACTAAAGGCTGCTTGTATCCGACAACTTATGTCGGATACGAAGAAGAGTGCTTGTATCCGACCTGAGTTGTCGGATACAAGGAAAAAGCTTGTTTTCTCAAATTCTGTGCTGGCTTCAAAGGAGATAATGATTTTTGCTAATTATGGATCATTTTTACTGTGCAATTTGCGGTGTCTACAACTGCCCCTCTTTGCGGGAGTTGCGAAGCAATGAGCTACAAATATTAGACAAGCCCAAATTGCACTCCCTTAACCATGATTTGCTTGGTTCAATTCAATTTTGTAAAGTAATTTTTGGGTGAAGATTTGCCAAAAAACCCTAACTTTAAGGGGGGGCATTTCTCCAAGAGGTCTTAAATTCCACTGAGCTCTTGTGGCTATGAAGTGGATTTCAAGCCCAAAAATAAGGTTTTTTGAAAACTAATTTTTTTATCAGACCAAGTTAAAATTGAGTGAATATCTTCGTTTTTGACCAACACATTTCCCCACGTTGTCCTAAATTCCACTGAGCACTCGTGGCTATGAAGTGAATTTGAAGGCAAAATAGGGTTTTTTTGTGAAAATAGCAGACTTTATAGCATATTTCTTTTTGCTCCTTTTTTCTTTTTTTTTTCTTTTCTTTTTCTCTTTTTTTTTCTTCTCTCTTTTTTTTTTCTTTTCTCCTTTTTTTTCCTTTTTCCCTTTTCTTTTTCTCTTTTTTTTCCTTTTTTTCTTTTCTTTTTCTCTTTTCTCCTTTTTTTCTTTTTTTTTTCTTTTTTTTCTTGTGTATCCGACGTAGCATGTCGGATAAGAGAAGGCTCCTGTGTATCCAACATACTTCGTCGAATACACCTGTTTATATAAGCCGCACGTGACCGCGACTCTTCCTCTTCTTTTCTTCTTCTCCGATTGCAAACCCCGGCTACACTCTTCTCTCCTTCGACACCCGACGATCCTCCTTTCTTCTCCGGTTACTTCCGACGCCTCCTTGAGCTCCGGTGACCTCTATTGCTGCCGGCGATAGCTTCTAACTCCGGCAACTTTCTATTGATCGCCCATTCACGGCCGTGGTCGAGCCCTAGCTCGTTTTCCTTCTGACTTCCCTGATTTCCGGCGATTCCTCAGCTCAACATTGGAGCGCCGACCTTCGGTAATTGCTCCGGCGACCTATCCCTCGATCCCCTACTAATCAGACACTCAATTTCCCCACTGTTCATCCAGGTCAGTGAGCTAATGTTCAGATTCTTCTTGCAATCAAATCCATGCCTAATTAGAATGTTGGACAAATGACATGATATTCTAATACTGTTGATGCCAGTTTTCTGTCTTGTTTTTTTTTCCTTGCAATTTGTTTCAACTTGTCAATTCTTGGTCTATGATTCCTTAGAACAATGACTTGTTTATTGGGTGATTCTAAGAACTTTGAATTGACTGCCGGGATTTTGCTGATTGCAATCTTTTTGAACTGATGGTGTCATGCAAGATTTCCTGATTGCATGTTAGGACCAGCTTTGATCTTCCAATTTTGATCCAACTTGCTATAATTCTTTAAGACTGTCCTGTTGGTGATATTTCTTTACTGTTCCCGTGCTAATTCCCAACTGAACTGTTCACAGTATGATTTTGCATTTCAAGACTTGATGCCATGTTTGTTTTTCTGAAATTTGCTTTGACTTTCAAATTGGTCTTGCCCATTCCTGAGGTGTGGTTCTTTAACACCGACTGCCGTGGCATTTATTGAATTGCTTTCTTGCTTTGCTTTTGCATTGCTGGTGATGCATGATTTTCCAGTTTTGCCAAAGCTATTGATGGTGGCCTACCCACTATTGTGAAATTTTTCCAATTCATCTTGACTTTCCGACTTGGCTTGCCAATTCTGTTTTTTTCAATCCTCGCTTTTGCTTTTATTCTGCCTCCGTAAGTATATCCTGAAATCACAACAAAATAATTAAGGATTAAATCTTGCAGGTATTCTTAGGATTAGAAAATATTAGATGTAAGAACACCTAGGGGTCTAAATTTCTGATAAATCTTTGAACAGAAACTTAAAATACTGCCCTGTTGTCTATAGATGGCTAGGAGTCGTTCCCGAGTTAGAGAGGAGGCTGACCTTGTTGATCAGCCCTCCACTTCGCGGGCTCGGACAGAGGCGAGTTCTAGCGCCACCCTGTCAGAGCCGTTAGATGTTTCCATAGAGAGCTCTAGAGAGGGTTCTGCTGAGGTAGGCTTTCCCGATTTTCCTTTCCCCTTTCTTCCTTCTAGTCTTTTCCTACACAAATCTTCACATCTCTCCTTGGGATTTTAGCCCGTTGTTGCTCCTGCTCGAGGCCGAGGCCGTGGTAGAGCCAGAGGTGCGGCTCAGGATCCGATCCTTGGAGGCGATGCTCAGGGATTCCATTTGGCTTTTCCTGCGGATTTGAGGGCATCTGTTCAGGACATCGAGCTTCTCAGTGGATTGGACCATCATCCTTCGATGTGTGTTGGAGCAGATCTTCCCCTTCAGTATCCCCCTTCTCATCTGAGAGGTAGTTGGGGGAGGTTTTGCGAGCTGTATCAGCCCCTATCTCCCGGACTCAGACGGGAGTTCCGCAGATGTCGTTTCGACCATTTCCTGCTTATTCCATCATTTCGAGCTGATCGCCCTCTCATCTTCGCCATGCCGGAGCGGTATTTCCCTGACACGCAGACTTTCCATCTGCCGGAGGTTGAGCTGGGGATTCGTCCGTCAGATTTTGTCATGCTTACCGGCATCCCCTTGATGGATAGGACCATAAAGATGGAGCGTCCTTCTGCTGCGGACATTGGCACCCTATTAGGGTATGAGGATCTTCCTGAGACTGCTTGGGATGGCAGGAGTGGCCGGATTTCCATTAGCTGGTTACGTAGCAGCATTGCTGATCACCCCGACCGGAGGCATGCTCTTATTCCTGAGGCTGATGATGGTTTCGTCCCTCTATTTCGACGGGTATTCCTACTGATGCTAGGCAGCTGCTTTTTCCAGGAGGACACGACGTAGTCAGTCCTGTTTTCTTGGATGCCCTGAGGGATCTTAGGCAGACTAGGCGGCTAGCTTGGGGTTGGTTGATATACGGGACCATATTAGCCGGACTGAGTCGAGTCGTCCGAGGTCTGGCCGCTCCGAGGGGAGATGGTATCAGCTGCCGATTTTTCTGGCAGATTTTACAGGTGAGGAACATTTGGACTTAATCCCTTGAATTTCTTTTATCTCCTTCTAACTTGTTTTCTTTCTTTGCCAGATATTCATTTATTCATACATGACCTATTTCCGCCCTTCTCCCGTGCCCGGTGCTGCAGCGTTCCCCGTAGCCATACGGTGGTCTGTTCTTGAGAGGGATGCAAATAGGAGCCAGCCCCGGTCGGCCCAGGCGCATTTAGACCGCTCTCGTCGCTCTAATGTAAATTTTCTTCTCCCTTCAATATTCTCCTTTCTTTTATACTGCCTTGCATCTGACACTTTTTATTGTGATTGCAGCTGATACTGGCCCGCTTTGAGGATGTGGATGATGAGGTTGCTCGTCAGGAGATGGTGCAGGATGCCTTTGAGCTAGATGCACGGCGCCAGTCCTACCAATGTTTCATTGGGAGACTTGGTAGGATTGTGTACTTAGGCGAGCGTCTGTACTTCCAGCACACTGGCGTCCCCCGTATCCCGGTTCCTCCACCACCCGTTGGCCTTACCATTCTCTTGCCCGGATTTGACGTGGCCCAGTTTGATCAGTGGGAGGATGTGGAGTTGCTTACAGCGGCGGGTGATTACGACGAGTGGATCCAGAGAGTATCCATTGGGTGCTTGATGGATTGACCCACCCGTGCAGGAGTGACAGAGATCGGCGGGATCTACATCCGGGTTCATGATGATACTGTGAGTTTCATGGTTTTCATTTTTCGTCCCATTTCCTTCAATCCTGTATTTCTGACTCTAATTCGGTTCTTATTGGCAGGTACATGAGTTGAATGCTCTCCGGGATCGGTTCCTGAGTCAGAGGGCCGCAGTTGATGATATGATCGCCGAGCATGATGCGGTCGTGGCCCACAGGGATGCCCGGATCAGAGAGCTGGAGGCTCTGGTCACTGAGCTTCAGGCTAGACAGGTATCTGGTTTCTTTATAATTTCAGCTCTTTCATTTCCATGCTTCTGCTATTCTGATATGACTGTTTGACTTTTGCAGGATCCCATTCCAGATCATGATGTTGCCTTTGGGCCAGATCTTCCGGCTCCTGATCTGTCTCCGGTTCGGGCTACTGAGGATGCTTCAGCTACTGTTCTGATCCATCTCTTGTTTAGGCTACTGCTCCTGTGGACCCTGTGGGCCCCTCATCTCCAGTGGTGGCTCCTGAGCCGGAGGGCCTCCCTGCTGCTGATCTGGTTCAGCCGGATCCCCCAGTTCCTGCTGTAGATATTCCTGGTAAGTTTTTTTTAATTTTCCCTCTTTGGTTTATCTTAATACTTCTGCTTCTGACCCTTTCTGCTGACTCAGATATTTCTGTTCCTGGTCCTTCCTCTGCTGCTGCAGGGCCTTCTGGAGCTGCAGGAGTTGAGACTACCGCAGCCGATGATTCAGCTACGACGGAGGTGGCTCCCCAACCTGCCGAGTCTGTTCCTGCTGGGCCTGAGGCTTCTTCGCCAGATTCTGCTCCTGATCCGCCTCCCGACCTCGAGGATTATTGCTGGGAGTACCAGCTTCAGTCCATTGTGGGTCGGAGACCGTGCTACATGGCCGAGCGCCTCATTGCATATTCTAGACGTCTGTCACCTTGAGGTAGAGGCCGCAGAGCGCGTGGCAGAGGACGCAGGGGTGATCCTACACAGGAGCAGTAGATTAGGATTTTCATTCTTTTTTGCATTCTCATTGTACAAAGAGACCTGTTTATATATGAGAAGAAACTTTTTTTATTATTTCTCTCTTGTCTGGCTCTCTTTCCCTTTCAGTTTCATGCAGTTATGACTTGTACATAGGTGAAACAGGTAAAAATTTCGGATTTCTCTCCATTTTCTCTTTTTTTTCATTTTTTCTTTGTATCCGGCATATCAGACCGGATACACTGAGTTCTTTTCGTATCTGACATGTTATATCATATACACATTGTTTCCTTTGTAACCGGCATTTCTTGCCGGATATGAATGAAATGCTTTGTATCCGATCTGATATATCGGATACATTAAAACATGCTATAAATGCAACCAGCCTCGGGATTTGCGTATTTTTTACGAGTTTTTGAGTTTAAAAACCCCTTTTCGCCTTTTTCTTCCTCCCATTGATTCTTAGCTTGCTCCCATCGCTTCCAATGGATTCCGGATCATCTTTTGCCTTACCATTTTCTGTCCACGCAGCCTCCCCTGCAAAACAACCTTTTAGAGCAAAACCCCCTAATCTCACTAGGTACAGCCCTGCAGATTCATTCTACACTAGGTGGGTCAACTCCATGACCCTTGATGAAGAGATCAGATGGGGTTCTATTCATTTAGGCCACACCTTGCTTATCCCCTCCATCCCATTCAAGTGGGAAATTATTGAAGCCATGATTGGCCATTGGGTACTGGACCTAAACCTTTTTCGTTTTGGGGACCACGATATGACCCCAACCATTGAGGAGGTTGAAACTATCCTGGGTTTGAGGTTTGCAGAGAAGGTAGTGAACCCACCCCTTAAGCCCAGTTACAAGAAAGAGGCTTCTACTTTCTTAGGCATAGGGAAGAAGGATTTAGGGGATTCTGACACCCTTTTGACTTTGTCTAAGTCTTTTCTAACTAAGAAGCTCTTGAGGGGGGAGAACAAGGAAGCCAGGTTCAATACCCTGACCCTGATAGTGGTTAATCAACTACTTTTCCCCCGGGATGATGATGAGGTAGACTTAGCCCTTATCTCAGTTGTATGCCAAGTTAGGGAGCGGGAGCGATTGGCCCCTATCATTTTGGTAAGGATGTACCAGGCTTTGACTGACTGTTATTACAGGAAGAAGAAGCGCTTCCTGTCATGTGCACCTATCCTGCAAGTAGCTGTTTTTTTTTTTGCTTTTTTCTTTCTTTTTTGCTTTTTTTTCTTTTTTGCTTTTTTGCTTTTTTTGTTTTTTGCTTTCCTTTTTTGCCTTTTGCTTTCCTTTTTACAGTATACTGAAATATCCTTCCTCTTTTGTAGCTTTGGCTACTTGACCACCTGAGTCAGATTGAGGAGATCAATCAACACTTTTTCCTTAGCTTGAAAGTTCCCATTTTGATGAGCAACTGGGGGTGTCCCGACATTCCAGGAGGTAAACAAGGCTGGTTTTCTTTCTTGGCTACACTCCAGGATGATTAGGTGAGGTGGCCTGGTACTTATCAGCCCAATGCAGAGACGGTGATTAGCTTTCGAGACTGCAACTTTTTGGTCCTGGCTGGCTTGGGACATGCTGTGCTTTACCTTCCTTTGCGGGTTCTTAGTTAGTTCAGAGCGACCCAGGGGATTATAATCCCCAGTGGATATGAGGACCACCTTGGGCCGCTTTCACTAGCCACCATGAAGCTGAATGCTTGGTTGATGAGGGAGTGGTCCTATGTCCGTTTTATGCGGATCCCAGTCTTCTCAGAGTCCCATGTGAAGGACTATCTCTTCTGGATCAGGGAGCAGATACAGAGTCAGGCTCCAGTACCCGAAGATCCTCCTACTTATGAAGACATCCTGGAGTCTGAGAGAGCTTCTCACAAGCGACTTCAGCAGATATGGGTGTGCGCACCTTATTTCGGTCGCACGACGAGGCGCACGCGTAATGACGCGTGCCTCAGGGTTTGTTTGGAGTCGCCACTGCCTGATGGGGTGCAAGCAGACACCTGGGTGCCTAAGTTTTTCTACTAGGGCTTTTGGTCTGCGGCTTTGAGATTCTAAGTAGGGGCTCGGTTGCGGTCTGGGGAAGTCCGTAGACACCCCAGTCCACCCCGTCAAGTGACGGGTCCCATAGGTTTCCCTGGTTTGAGTCAACTTTGGTCTCTCACTCACCCGATTCCTATTCCAGCATGCAATTTTGATTAAGTCTGGCGGGACCGCCAAAGTGGTGTGGGTCCCTTTACTTGATTTTATCTTTTTAATTAAGATGATCTGGGCCTGGTGGGGTGGGCCCCGTTGGAAGGTCCACGGTATCCCTTGGTGGGCCAAGTGTGGCCCGCATGTTCCTTGGTGGGCCAAGTGTGGCCCTTTGGACTTTGGCTCACTTTGAATTGATTTTATTTTAGAGTTCAAGTTGGATTAGTTAAGTGGATTTCATGCCAAAAGTGGGCCGGGATTGCTTTGTGGGCCCTTGAGTGGGCCCCACAATTGGTTGCCAAGTGATTTTGATTTTATCTTTCTTATCTGTGTCAAAATGGGCCAAGCATTGGGCTTGGGGCCCTTTACTTGGGCTTGGGCTTGAAAGCCCAAGGCTTCCTGAATTAGGGTTTGGAAACCCTAAGTTGGTCGGGTTCATGGGCTTAGTGGGCCCGATAGGCCCTACCCGTGGTCTCGGCCAGACCACATCCTACTTTAATCATGCATGGCCCAATTAGGGCTTGGGTGGGCCTCAAGTGGTCTGGCCCACTCAAATCTTTTATTATCTTAGTTAAGCAAAATGAATTGGTCGGGCTTGGTGGGCCCCGTTGGAAGGCCCACTGGAAACCAAGTTGGACCAAGGGTCCAAGTCCCATGTTGGGTTTCCGGGTGACCCGGAAACCCTTTTGGTTTATCCGGTTTGGTTAGGAAATATCATTCACATTCAGCAATAATCACATAAGAAAATACACAAGATTGACACTCTATCAAGAAAAGGTATTTTTTGAATTTTTCAAAAATATAGCATTTCGGCAGGCTTTTAGGGGTATGCGCCGACCTCGGGCGCTAGGCGCGAGGTCGGCGCAGGCCGGGTGGACCAAAAACCCGCGAAGCGCGAAAACGCTGCGCGAGCTTCACGCGAAGTCTTCGCGCGAGATTCGCGCGAGCTTCGCGCGAACTCGGCGGACACTCGATGCTATCGGTTTTTTTCAAACTCCATTTTTTAGCTGATTTTTAAGCTCCGTAATCACTTTCTGGGGATCCTTGGAACCCCAGAAGACCTCTAAACACACTTGGAAATTAATCTAACCTAAGTTGTGAGGATCAAACCTCTTTGCAAACCTAAAATCCGAACACCCAAACACCCAAACACTAACGGAATATACAAGGGAAGGGAACTGGGGGTTTTATCGGGATACAACAGAGAGGGAGAACTCATGGGGGGAACATGCTCCCCCTTCGAATCAATCAAAACAGAGCATAAATAGCATGTTGAGATGGAAAACTTGCTCCCTTTCTACATGTTAAAACAATAACTGTGAGAGAATCACCTTGGTTCCAAACCTTTGCAAAGCAGGCCGGAGGTTCCTTGGAGCTCACGAGCTGCTGCGGAAGGCTCCTTCTTCTCACACCAAGCGCACGGCCTCCTTCGGATTTGACGAGGAAGAAGAGGAAGGGAGGGGACCTGTGTGTATGTTCTTTTTCTTCAAAATCCCAAGCCCATAAAAACAATCCGAGCCCTCGAATCCTAACCCCAAAACAAAAATGCCAAAACCAAAAAAAAAAAAAAAGTCTAGAACCCCAAAAATCGCCGAACCTCCACCAAAATTTTCGAACCCCCGGAAATGAAACCCTGCGCGGCTTTTATAGAAGAGTACAGAGGGTATCCGCCGAGTTCGGCGCCCACCTCAAGGTGAGCGCATACCCCCTGCCACGTTCGCGCGCGAGCGACCGAATGATTAAAAAACCATTAACGCGGCCGCTCGTTTGGTCGGAAAATCCGAATTTTCGGATTTAGTCCCTGGTTATTTTCAATTTAATCCGATATTCTTGGATTTTTACAGATTTAGTCCCTGGGATATTTTGAATGTTTGGATATTTATGGATTTGATCCCCGAGATATTTTCCTGCGCAACTCGCCATGTGTGCAGCTCTCTGCCACGTGCGCAGTTTGCCGGTTTTGCCGCTCGGGAATTTTGTCGGCTCATATTTTCTTCATCCGGGCTCCGATCTAGGCAAACTTAGTTGCGTTGGAATTGTATCGGAGCCCTCTATCCCATGACCTAGGGGTAGGCCTCTGGATCGGATTTTGGCAGAAAGTCAACTTTTGGCTCCGCTCAAGTTTGACCGCCCGCAGAGCCTTCATCCGGACCCCGATTCCTGCAAACTCAGTTGCGCTAGAATCGTGTCGAGATTCTCTATCCAATGATATAAAGCAAGGCCTCTGGATTGGAATTTAGCAGAAAGTCAACTTTTGGCTTCGCCCAAGTTTGACCGCCCACAGAGCCTTCATCCGGACCCCGATTCCTGCAAACTCAGTTGCGCTGGAATCGTGTCGAGATTCTTTATCCAATGATATAAAGCAAGGCCTCTGGATTGGAATTTAGCAGAAAGTCAACTTTTGGCTTCGCCCAAGTTTGACCGCCCGCAGAACCTTCATCTGGACTCCGATTCCTGCAAACTCAGTTGCATTGGAATCGTGTCGAGATTCTCTATCCAATGACATAAAGCAAGGTGGCCAAATATCACTTAATCAAAAAGTCAACTTTTGTCCCTTCGGGGTTTGACTTTCTACCAGGGTTTTCAGTTTTAGTAATTCCAGGGGTGCAAAAATAAGGTGCTTACAATGGGTACGAGAGGCCCAGGAGCTTAGGATACGAGGCCTTGACATGGAGAGGAAACTTGCAGAGCAGGTATCCCGCCGTCTTGTTATGGAAAAGAAACTTGAGGAGCAGAGGCAGGCTCGTTGTCTTGAAGTCCGAGCACTGCGGCAGAGGCACTAGGATGCTTTAGCCAGCCTTAGGAACATGAGGATCAGTCAAACCCTTTCAGATGAGGTTATATCCTTCTTGAGTGATCCCAATGCAGAGGGGGCTTCTGGAGTTATTGTAGCTTAGGCAGCTCGGATTCGGGAACTTGAGAAGCGGCCAGGAGACAGAGACTAGCCTTGTTTCCTGCACATTTTTCTCTTTCTTTTTTTTTTTTATATACCTTTGTATGAAAGCAAACTTCAATAGTGGAAAGACAAAGGATTTAATTCAAAAATAAATTTTTTATATTATTGGCCTCAGAATGCTCAATGCTTGTAAAAACAAAGGTTTTATGAAAAGTATTTGATTTATCATCACTGGCCAAAGTATTGTTTTTCTTTTTTATTTTTTTATTTTTTTTTTGAAATTTGGTCCATGCACTTTGTGCGCGTGTCGAGAACGCGGCACGGGGAAATTCGGAGTCGCCACCGCCTAATAGGGTGCAGGTGGACACCTAGGTGCCTAAGTTAGTCTATTTTGGGCTTTGGTTTGCGGCTTGAGATTCTAAGTGGGGTCTCAGTTGCGGTCTGGGGAAGTCCGTAGACACCCCAGTCCGCCCTGTCGGATGACGAGTCTCGTGGGTTCCCTGGTTTGAGTCAGCTTTATTTTAATTCTCACCTGATTCCTAATCCATCATGTAACTCAGTTTAGTCGATCGGTACCACCGAGGTGGTGTGGGTCCCTTTTATTGCTTTTATCTTAACTTAAGTTGTTTGGGTCTGATTGGGTGGGCCCTATTGGAAGGCCCACGGTGTCCTTGGCGAGCTTGGGTAAGCCCATGTGTCCCTGGTGGGCCTCTGCCTAAGCCTAGGAGGCCCTTTGGGCTTAGGTTAATGAGTTGATTTTACTTTAATTGTTTAAGTTGGCATTTTTAGGTGAATTTCATGCAAAAGGTTGGTCTGCATTGGTTCACGGGCCCCTAGGTGGGCCCATGATGGTTGCCAGGATGTTCTTAGTTTATCTTATTTAATTTTGCCAGTATGATTTGGACGTTGGGCTTGGGGCCCGTAGTCCGACTTTAGGCTTGAAAGCCTAGTTCCTTGAGGTTTAGGGTTTGCACCCTTCCTTGGTTCGGTTAATGGGCTTTGGCGGGCCCGATAGGCCCTAGCCCAGGGTCTCGGCCAAACCACGCAATTTAAACATTATGCCACATATCAAGGTTCGGGTGGGCCGCATTGGGTTTGGCCCGTCCGGTTTGGTTGATTTATTTATCTCGTTTATTTGCATGCAAACGGATTTTTATTGGGCTGGGTGGGCCTCGTTGGAGGGCCCGTTAATGGTTCCGAATTGGACCGGCGGTCCAGGTCCCAAGTTGGGTCTCCGGGTCACCCGCAAACCCTATTGGATCACTTGGTTAGGTTAAAATTACCACAAGAATTCGGCAAGGATCAAAATTATACAAAAATGCATTTCTGTGATGTATCAGGCCATAGGTGATCCGGCCTGAGTTGCTGGATCACACCAAAATGGCCTTTTTCCGAATTTTGGCAGTTGGGGTGACTTCCAGGGGTTCCTAGAAGGCCTTCTAAGGTTTGGTGGGCCGCTGGGAGGGCCCACACTGGTTCAGGTTTGGGGGCGCACCCCATGTGGCTTCCTTTTTTGGATTTACAGCAAGGCAAGAGGGCTGGCCATGGGTGCATGGGGGTGCTACCCTCCCTCTCTTTCCGGTGGCACAACAGCAGCAAGGTAGGGGTCTTGGCACCTCTACCTTGGGCCTTCTACTCCACAAACCCATGGGCGATTCAAAGCCAACAGCTAGGCTATCGTACCATGCCAACCAAACACAAAACAACATGCTACAAGGCATGGAACAACAGTAATGAAAAGGAATAGCTACTGATATTCAGAGGCCGAAACCTTGCTAAATGAGTGAGGGAAGTATGGGGATGGTGGTGGGAATTGCCTTCATGCATGAGCTTGGTGGTGTTGATTCACCTGCTGAGGACAGCGGCAACACCCAGATCTACTACTGTCCCCAGCAGCAACCTAAGTGGGCTAGTACAGAGGGGTAGTGGGGGTGAGGGAAGCATGCTTGCATGAGTGGGTATGCTGGGTTTGGGGGGGATCATATGGGCTTTGGGAGACCAGCTGGAGGCCATGGTACAGCAACCCACAGCGGAGGTTTGCTGCTGCCCAGCAGCAAACCTGTGCAGCCCCAATGCATGGGCATGGTGGAGGAAGGGCTACACTTGTGTAGGTACTAAAGGGTTGGGTTAAGCATGCAAGTAGGTGGTCAAGGTCTCCGGGGTGGCTGCTGCCCAGGGGGGGACAGACCGATTAAAAATCTGCAGGCATTCATGGGTAAGGGATCATGCATTCTTGGGTTGGTGGAGTGGTGTAATATGGTGAGGTAGGGAAGACCGGTTGCTGCTGTCTCCAGCAGCACTCCCTGGAATGCTCAGTCGGGGGCTACGAGGTAAAAGGAACATGGCAATGGGGCTTACTTATGCATGTATGCAATAAGTGGGCAGGTCATGTATACACCTAGTAGAAGAGCAAGAAAAACAAACACAAGGACAGATGTGGTGGAGGAGGGACAGCCATCAAGGTGGGTGTAGTGCATGAATGCAGCTGGTAGGGATACACTTGGATTCACCGAAAGAAGTAAGATAGCAAATAAAGAAGGTGGGGGGTGGGGGAGCATGTTAATCATTCAACATAGTGGCATAACAGCCAGGGGGGATGGGGAACATACACATATGCATAAAAGAACAAGGAATGAGGGGTTAGGGGGACGTGCTGCAATTTCCGTAGATGATAGCATGCTAAACGAAGTTACTTAAAGGGGAAATGGGGTGCTACTGCTTCCACCAACAGCAACCCCAGGAGTAACCCAGAGGCTTGCTAATTTAACAGAAGAGTAACACAAAAAGAAAGGTGAAGGAGGGGGATTTACAGGGAGTACATTGGATAAAATGGTGGAGGAACAAGCTTCTCCTTGAAAAAACCCACAGAAGTCCAAAACAGCAGCTGTGGTGGCCTCAAATGCTCGGGAAAAGGTCTCGTTTCCTCCCCTTTAGAACCATCTACATATCTCTCCCTTACTTGGAGGTCTTCATGTGGTGAGATGAGCACAAACACATGCTTAAAATATTATGGGGATGAGCTCATGCAAGAGAAGAAGACATGTTTGGGAAAGGCCATAAAAAATTCTAGTTTTAATATATGTGAAACATGATATGTGGGGGAACCTTACCTGGTGATTCTAGCACTCCTAAGCAAGGTGGAGACCCCTTTTTGATGATGGAAAGCAGCTGAAAGTCCCTTGGTGCACACACTTTTCTCCAACGGCAACTAGGCTTCTTAGTCTTGTTTTAGAAAGTGGAGAAGAAGAAGGGAACAAAGGTGGAAACCCTTGAGGTGGTATGGTGAGGTGGTGGAAGGCCAAAGGGAGTTGAAGATGGAAGGTTTCGGATGAGGAAAAGTGGGGGAAGAAAGCTGGAAAATAGCCAAGGAAGCCAACCCTCGGCCAGAGGTTGCTGCTGTGCTTTTATAGGCAATTTTAATGTATCCGGCATTAAATGCAGGATACACTACATGTCCTTTGTATCCGGCATTTAATGCCGGATACACTGAACCTCCTTTGTCGGGCAATAGGCGAATTTGTCGCCGCGAATTTGTCGGGCAATAGGCGCCGCGAATTTGTCGGGCAATAGGCGCGAATCTCGCCGAGCAAATCTTTGTATCCGGTATTTGAGTCCGGATATACACAAGGGTATGCGTATCCGGTATATTTGACCGGATACAAATCAAAAAATTACAGATTTGCCCTTCGACTTGACCGATTCGACCGATTTGACACTTTTGGATATCTACGGATCGCCCCCTGCGAATTTTGGCTTAGTCCCTGAGATTTTTAGTGATTTTTGGATATTTAAGATTTAGTCCCAGAGATATTTTGCTGTGTTGGCTGCCACGTGGGCAGTTCCTGAGCCACATGTGCAGTTTCCAGTTTTTCTGCGCGGAAACTTCGACAGCTCATATCTCCTTCATCCGAACTCCGATTTGAGCAAACTCAGTTGCGTTGGACTCATATCAGAGCCCTCTATCCAATGACATAGGGCTAAGCACTTGGCACGGGGTTCGAGGAAAAGTCAACTTTCGGCTCTCCTTTAAGTTTGACCGGCCCATCGAACCTTCATCCTGACTCCGATTCCAGCAAACTTGGTTGCGTTGGAACCGTGTCGGGATCCTCTATCCATTGAGATAAAGCAAGGTGGCCAATTATCATTTGATCAAAAGGTCAAATTTTGACTCCTCAGGTTTGACTTTCTGTCCAAGGTTTGCATTTCTGGCTCTTCTGGGAGCGCAAAAATGAGGTGCTTATAGCTGCCCCTCTTTGCTGGAGTCACCTTGCGGATGAATGGCAAAGAGAAAAAGAATCTCATTTTTGCGCCTGGCATTTCTGTCGACATGGTCGACGAGCTTTAGTCCTTTGAAGTTTTCATTTTGAGAGGGAAGCGGCCAATGATGTGGCGTCACTTCCTAGCTTCAGAGTTTCCTCACCCTTTGCTTTTTGGGTTTTTGTAGGGCAACTCTTCAGCATTTTAATTTAAGTTTGAAGGAGATTAGATTGGACTTGAGCTCGCCAACCTGTTTCGGCGTTGATGCCAGATACTTGACAATATTCTTTTCTCCTTGTTTGTTCCATTAAAGCTTTTAGGTGTCTTCAGATTTCTGATCCATCTTGTGTCTTTTACTTGAAGCTTGCTTGCGTTTTTGTTTTTTTTAGAATTTGATGGCCAAGGATTGGGTTAGGGTGTGGACCGAATGGAGAAAGGAGGAAGGAAGAGTGGAGGAGGAGCTACTGTTGGTGAGGAGGTGCTTCCAGCGCTGTCCAGTGCCTCAAGGGAGCTCACACACCTGCTCTACTCTATTTACAAAAGTGTGAAATCAAAAATTACAAAAGGGGCCATCTTGCCGATAATATCTTCATTTATGCTCATTCTTCTTCATGTCTTGTCATTCCTTCTTTGGCAGTGCTTTCTGGTTGGCCTTCCTTTTTGTGGAGGCTCCCTAGCTTCGAGTGACTATTGCTGGGGATTGGGCAGGAATCTTTTCCGTATTGTCTTTTCTTTCGGGTTGAGCCTTGTTTCTGACAAGCGTGGGAGTTCCATGGGGAAGGATGCTCCATTGCGGATTCCTCATGCTGTCATTATTTCTTCGTAAAGCCTTTTCCCTCTGCTCCGATGTGAGTTCCTTATGCTCGTTTGCGCTCTTGTTGGGCGCGAGAGACTCCACTAGGGATTGATGCGAGTTTGTTTGTCTTCTTTTCGATCTTCTTCGCAAAGCCGGCCTCTTCAGACTGGGCGAGGCTTGAGAAGTCTACATCATCAGGTACCACTCTCTTATTGCTTGAGAGGACTCTATTGGGGATGTAAGGGTGTCGTCCCTTGCTTGCTGAAGGTCTTCCACTGGGGGTTTCGGAGGGTATTATCCTCCGTTTACTGAAGGAACTCCACTGGGGATTTTGGAGAAGACGTCCGTCATCCCACTTTCGCTGTACCTGTGAAGGCCGGCAAAGACAACAAGTTAGCTGTGGAATAGCTGGAGAATGCAAAACACTTCTCTTATTCTCTTCTTGCTCTGAGCCTTTCGTCCATTGCAGCTAGAAGCGGCCTCTGCCAAGGTTAAGAGATTATCAACTTAGGTTAGTAGCTTAATGTGGAGCTTCAAACAGTTAAGCAGAACAATTATAGAGAAGACATGTGTGTTAGTGTGTGCTCGTGTTTGCAATATCAAAGAAATTTCCCAGGTCAAACGGGACTTGGAGTGCTTGGTATTTTCAGTAGCATTGTCATCACCGGCCACTGTGAAATTGTTGACTTGGGCGCAACCTTCCGGTCTGGACCCCTCAGATCTGTACATTTTTCTCATTTTACTGTCTGCCGCTGTCACTGCTTTCTTCTGTATCTTGCTCTGCTCAGTTCAGATGTGCCCAATTCTTTCTTTCTTTTCTCTCTCTCTTTTTTTTTTGTGGTGATTGACCACACAACGCCTTTTTTCGGGTTTTCGCTGTGTCCAGCCTTTCTGGGGAGCTCTGAATTCCGTCATTGCTGATGAACGCAGGCTCAACTGTTTGCCCTGATCATTCTTTTTGGGATCCGAGAGGTCTTAGAGATAGGACGAAACGTAGGCTTGGTCTTGGTTATGAAAGAAAGGATAAGCGGCTCAAGAAAGCTTATTTATTTGGGTTTGCAAAGCGTGCTACTTTTATTGCTGGTGGGACTTACATCCTGGCTTATTTGCATCTCTGTATTTCTTGGCGGGTAAACATTTCCCCATTTTTTGTGTTTCTTTCTTTTTTCTTTCTTTTTCTATTGCATTTTCTCTTCTTTTTGATGTTTTTTCTGGGCAAGAATGCCCTGTTTCTTTTTGCTTTGCCAGGAATGCCCTGTTTAATATGTAGAACACTTGCAATGGGTTGAAAGAATTTTAAGGCTCAAAATTGTTTAACTAGGGGAGAGAAGGATTTACAGTCTAAAGGAGAGTCAAGGATGGCCTCTCTTCATTTCCCAATCAGAATGATCTTAGGCGTAGTACAGTTTGACGGCGTCCGCATTTATCGGCTCAGGAAAAATTGCCCCATCCATTTCTTGTAGGATGAGTGCTCCTCTGGACAGAACCTTGTGGACTACGAATGGCCCTTCGTAGTTTGGCTTGAATTTCCCTCTGTTGTCCTCTTGATGAGGAAAGATTCTCTTCAGTACCAGATCTCCCACTTTGAAATGCCATGGCTTCACTTTCTTGTTGTAGGCTCGCGCCACTCTCTGTTGATAAAGCTGGTCGTGGCACAAAGCCTTGATCCTCTTTTCATCCAATAACTGCAGCTGGTCAAATCTGGATTCTTCCCATTCGACGTCACCGATTTCAGCTTCCTTCAGAATTCTGAGCAACGGAATCTGTGCTTCCACGGGGAGGACTGCTTCCATTCCATATACCAGGGCGAAAGGGGTTCCCCCGGTCGATGTCCTAATCGACGTTCGATAGGCGTGCAGTGCATAGGGCAGCTTCTCATGCCAGTCTCTGTAAGTGACTACCATTTTCTCAAGTATCTTCTTCAGATTCTTGTTGGCAGCCTCTATTGGCCCATTCATCTTGGGCCGGTATGCCGTGGAGTTTAGATGTCTGATCTTCAGATCTTCACACATCTTTTCCATGTCCTTATTATTCAGATTCTTTGCATTCTTTGAGCACATGAGATTTCTTTACATCCACGAAGGACATGGCCTCTACCCACTTGGTAAAGTAGTCAATTGCCACTAAGATGAACCGATGCCTGTTTGAAGCCATTGGATGAACCTGGCCTATCATGTCAATTCCCCAGATGGCGAACGGCCAAGGTGATGTCATGGAGTACAGCATATTCAGTGGTGCATGGATGTTGTCGGCATAAATCTGGCATAACTGGCATTTTTTGACATGAGCGTAGCAATCTGCCTCCATGGTCATCCAGTAATAGCCCATCCTTAGAATCTTCCTTGCTAGTATATGCCCATTCATGTGTGCGCCGCACAACCCTCCATGGACTTCCTCAATCAATTTCTGCGCTTCGGCTTCTCTGACGCATAACAGTAGAGAGTCGTTGTATGACTTCTTGTACAGCCTACCCCCACTGTAGAAGCACTGCCCTGCCAACCTTTGGATAGTTCGCTTCTCTGCAGCTGAGGCACCTTCTGGCAGAATTCTGTTCCTTATGTACCTTTCGACGTCCGTGTACCAAGGCTCTTCTTCGAGTGTGCTTTTCTCTACACTGAAGCAGTAAACAGGGTAGCGCCGAATTTCTATCTCCAATGGTTGCACCCAAGCATCACCCATGATGGTGGCCATTGATGCCAGCATAGCCAGCGCATCCGCGAATCGGTTCCCGTCTCGTGGCATGTAGTCGAATGTCACGCTCTTGAATTGCTCTTCCAATTCCTTGACCAGTTCTTGGTACGGTACCAACTTCACATCTCTGGTCTTCCAGTCTCCCATCACTTGATAGATGATAAGACTTGAGTCACCGAACACTTTCAACTCTTGTATATGCATCTCAATTGCCGCTCGCAGGCCTAACACACGCGCTTCATACTCGGCCATGTTGCTAGTGCAATCAAACAGAAGTTTTACTGCTATTGGGTGATGGACACCGTCTGGGGAGATTAGCACTGCTCCGATCCCTTTTCCATTTACATTCACCGCCCCATCAAAGAACATTTTCCACTTGGTTTCTTCTGTATCATCTGCAGACTCTATACACATCACATCTTCGTCGGGGAAGTGAGTCAGAAGTGGTTGGTAGTCAGGTAGTGGATGCTCTGCCAAGTGATCCGCCACGGCTTGCCCTTTTATTGCCTTTCTAGTCGTGTAGACAATGTCGTACTCGTACAAAAGGATCTGCCATCTGGCAATCCTACCAATGGAAATCGGCTTCTCAAATATGTACTTCAACGGATCCAGATTGGAGATCAGCAAGACTGTATGGCTATGCAAATAATGCCAGAGCTTCTGAGCTGCCCAGACCAAGGCGCAACATGTCTTTTCAAGCACTGTGTATCTAACTTCAAAATTGGTAAATTTCTTGCTCAAGTAGTAGATTGCTTTTTTTTTTCTTCCTTTCTCATCGTGTTGCCCTAACACACATCCTACTGCCGTCTCAAAGATTGTCAGATACATGATCAAAGGTTGTCCTGGGATAGGCGGGACCAATGTCGGCGGACTCATCAGATAGGCCTTGATTTTATCAAACGCTACTTGGCAATCGTCATTCCAAACCACAGGGTTATCTTTCTTCAACAGCTTGAATATAGGCTCACACACAGGAGTCATTTGCACGATAAATCGACTAATGTATTGCAGCCTACCCAAGAACCCTCTTACTTCCTTTTCTGTTGACGAAGGAGACATCTCCAGAATTGCCTTTGCTTTGACGGGGTCGACCTCAATGCCCCGCTTGCCCACTATGAAGCCGAGCAGTTTTCCTAAAGTAACTCCAAACACGCACTTGTTTGGGTTGAGCCGGAGCTTGTGCTCTCTGAGTCTGTCGAACATCTTCCCAAGGTTTACCAAGTGATCTTCTTCTTCTTTGGACTTCGCTATCATGTCATCCACATATACTTCCATCTCCTTGTGCACCATGTCGTGGAATAACAGAGTCATCGCACGTTGGTATGTAGCACCCGCATTCTTTAGTCCGAACGGCATCACGCGGTAACAGTAAGTGCCCCAGTGCGTGATAAAGGCTGTCTTCTCCATATCCTCAGGTGCCATTCTTATCTGGTTGTAACCAGAGAAACCGTCCATGAAAGAGAACATCGAATGCGTTGCTGTATTGTCCACCAGTACATCAATGTGCGGCAATGGGAAGTCGTCCTTCGGACTTGCTCTATTCAGATCTTTGTAGTCAACACACATCCTAACTTTCCTGTCTTTCTTGGGAACCGGCACGATGTTGGCCAACCACTCTGGATATTGAGTTACTTGCAAGAATCCGGCATCCAACTGCTTGGTGACCTCTTCCTTGATCTTCAGGGCCCATTCCGGCTTCGTGCGCCTGAGCTTCTGTTTCACAGGTACAGCCTCAGACTTTGTTGGTAACTGATGCACAACCAAGTCCGTGTCTAACCCGGGCATATCCTCGTATGACCATGCAAACATGTCAGAATAAGATTTAAGAAAATCAAACATCTGTTTTCTCAATAATGGTGATAGCTTTTTACCAATTTGGAGGATCCTTGGTTGTGCTATTTCACCTATGTCAATTGGCTCGGTTTCCTCAATATTGACCTGGGGACCCTTTTCATGCCTTTCCAATGCATGATGGAATTCTAGCGGGGTCTCCCATGATTCATCGTCGTCCTCATGCTCGAAAGGCTCACAGGGGACGATGTTTGAATCTTCTTGCTGTGATGGGCGAGTGCCCCAATCTGACTTGTAGAGTTCTTGCTCGTTTTCAAGATTGGACACTGGCTCATGCATTTCATTTATTATTGCCATCTGCACTGGCTTTTCAATTTCTTGTTGTTCTTTTTGTTCAATTATGGCAATTTCATTACCTATCCCGTGCCCTAGATCTTCCAGGTGTGCGTCGGGATTGACACTAAGATTGCGATGCTCAAGTTGCTTATTTTTATTATTTTTATTTTCAAACAGATGCAAGTAGTATGAAGCATTCAGATATTCATTGAAAATTTCAGCAATAGCTACAACAGAAATTTCAGAGGTGACAGAAACCCCCTTTGGGATAGCAGCTTTGCTGATTGCAGAAGGCGTGGCGCTCCAGTTCTTCAGTGATGCCTCGGCTTCCTTGTTGATGGCAATCGTCTTCCTTGGCTCTCCTACTAGCACCATGTTGGCGCTCTCGTCAGAAGAAATGTAGATAGGATCCTGTGCTGCACCTCCTACCGGCTTGTTCTGGCTTCTCTCTGATCGGGGGCCAGACTCTGACAATACCCTTACCCATGATCCACTGAGGGCGATTGCCATTGGTATCTCGACCTCGGGTCGCGCATATGCGATGGTGACTTCGTTGGCTGGGTCAACTCTGGGGGTGCAAACATTATGGGTATTCCAGTTGGTATATCAGGCACTGTAGAAGAGTAAGCTGGTGGTGCCCATTTGCCGTAAGCTGCATGGTACACCTCTTTCGATATTGGCCCTAGCACTTGGGGCATGCTACGGAACATGCAGTTCAAACCATCGCGAGTTCCGGGGTGCGGGATATATGGAGGTGGAGGAGGCGACCTTGGCCTGTGGGTTGGCGCTCCTGAGCTGTCTCGCCCTTCCATCATGCAGACATACATGATTGGACCTTCTTCTTTGGATTCTTCCAGGGGAGCAGGTGGCGGCACTTCCATCACAATTGCAGAGTTGATCGGGATCCCATCAGGGATGAACTGCTCATCTGGTGGGGCGAAGGCCATGGTGACCTCGTCAATCGAGTCCAGGGCGACCAGTGCTGGCAGGCCATCTGGCGATCCCTCAGGAGCCAATGGGTCTACTTGCACTATATCTCCAATCATTTCCATGGATGGTGGCTCCTCCCAGAGCATCTGAGCTAGGCCTTGCAGGTAGTCTTCTTCTGCGGCAGGGGTGTCCAAAAACTCATCTCCCCATCCTTGAGGGACTATGTTCTCAATGGCTTGGGCCGCCTCACGCTCCATGTTAGTGAAACGGTGGTATAAGTTCTCGTGCACGCATATGGGCCAGTGGGGGTCTCTTCCTTCAGTTCTGGCTCTTTTCCTTTCGGCACGGTTCCCAAGGAGTCGGCAGTAGTCTTCTGGCTATGTTCTGAACCCCAATCCAAACCCAGTAGTCTGCTCATAAGGTTGGATGGCTGCCTTAATTCCCTGCTTATACTTGCCCAATCCATCGCCGGCTCTGAGACCCCGGTCTGCGCAATCAGCAGCGCTAAACATGTACTTTCTCCTCCTCTTCGCGAGTCGCTGCGCTCTTTCAGACTCCGGGATATGATTCACTTGCACCATCTCCACTGCCTGGAAATTGAGGTTGGTGGGCAACTCATAGTCCACATAGGGTACTCCAACCCTCTCAAACTCCCGGTGATCCTCCGCATGCACTGTAATCAACTCGTTGCCCGATATAAATCGGACCATTCTGTGTAGTGTGGAAGATACTGCTCCTGCCTGATGCAGCCAAGGCCTCCCGATCAGCAAGTTAAACGAGGCGTTGATATCCATGAGTTCAAACTCCATGGTAAAGGGCCTATCTGCAATTATGATCACTAGAGTGACTTCTCCCAGTGAGTCTCTTCTGGCATTGTCGAAGCCTCTAACGTTATGAGCGCTTGGCTTGATCATTGAAGGACTTAGTTGCAGGCTATGGAACGTCCTCATTGGACATATATTCAGTGCCGACCCGTTGTAAATCATGGCACGTTTTACGATGACGTCGACGCACTTCACTGTGATGTAAAGCGGCTCAGTGTGGTCACAGCCCTCAGGTGGCAGATCTGCTGCAGAAAAGGAGATGGCCTGGGGTGCCATGATCACTGACACCACTGCCCCTAGCTGCTCAGGATCGATGCTTTCTGGCACGTGTGCATCCCCTAGGACCTTCATTAACACTGCCCTGTGCTTTTCCGAATCAATCAGAAGTCGCATTATGGAGATCTGGGCAGGCACCTTGTTCAACTACTGGAGGATGTCGTACTCTGGCGTGAAGACACTAAGGTGTAAATCTATAATTTCCTCTTCGGTGGCCCTCCCCTTTATCTTGAGGGTCTGTGGCGATTCAGTGACCACATCCTTCCCTTTTTCTTTCCTTTTTGCTTCTGCCTCCGCTCCTTCCTCTGGTGCGGGTGGTTGATCGGTGTTTACGTATCGATTGGATCGGGTGATTCAATCGATTTCTACTTCAATGGTGGTTGTGGTGGATGTAGCTTGATGGTGGAAAGGTTGGGTGGGATAAGGTGGTGGTACGACGTTGTACAAGGGTGGCTCCAGGTTAAGCTTGGAAAGGTTCAGGGTAGGTGGTTCGAATGAAAGGTAGAAGCGGTCTTGTGGGGGCGAGTCCATGATGTCGTGGATGTTGAGGGTTAAAGGGCTAGGGTGAGAGATGGGGGTTGGGTAGAAGAATTCTTGGTTTTCGGATGGGTGGAAGTGCACCAGAGGGAAACCTGTGGGGGAGTCACCGCCATCTCCTTTGATGACGTTCACTGTCTCACTCTCTTCTGCTGATGTATCATCTGAGTCTGTATCAGCAGACTCGTCCGAGATTTCGTACGGATCTGGCAAGTTTGCGAGTTTAGGAGTGGATGGTGGTTCCTCTCCTTCCGCGGCATGAGGGGGGACGAACCACTCATGCATGTTGTATGGGAGGGTTGACCGTGATGCGTTTACTGTCAACCAGGTCCTGGATGTCGTGCCTTAGGTCCCAACACCGATTGGTATGGTGCCCTGGAGCACCAGAGTGGTACTCGCACCGCTCCGCCACATTGTAACTCCTAGCGTTGACCAATCTGGGGTTCGAGGGTTTAACTTGTACGTACCCCTTCTTCAGCAAAGTTGGTAGTAACTCTGCTGGCGCATACGGGAGTGGAGTGAAAACCCGTTTCATCTTGGCCTCCATCTCCTCTCTCGTCCTCCTTACCCCTTGATAAGCGGTCTGTCCGGTCCCTTGAGGTTCCACTGCCTCTAGCCCTTGAGAGAAATGGTGGGGTTGTGCGGGGTATCCATAGTTCACCGCTTGCTGTTCTGACCTCCTGGGCTCTTGCCCTTGGTTTCTGCTACCTAGTCCTGTTACTGGCCTCCTCGGTGCGGCACTTTGCCCACTGCCATCTATCTTTCCGGCCCTCACTGCGTCTTCAATCCGATCCGCAGTCAAGATCAGGTCATTGAAGTTCGACGTACTCTGCCCCAGCAGCAGAGTGAAGAAAGGTTGGCCCAATGATGTGATAAACAATGACGTCATCTCTTGTTCTAGCAACGGCGGCTGTACCAATGCTGCCAATTCCTTCCATCGCTTGGCATATTCTCTCACTGACTCCTGACTCTTCTTAGCCAGCCTCTGCAGTTCTGCCCTAGTCTGTACAATCTGACTATTTAGGCGGTACTGCTGGATGAAGACTGCTGCCAGGTCATTCCACGTCTTTATCTTGGCCTTGTCCAGACTTAAGAACCAAGAGTAAGCGGCCCCAGTTAACGACTTCTGGAAGAACTGCACCATGATCCGTTCTTCCTTGGCGTACTGGCACATGTCGCCTGAGTATGACCTTAAATGGTTCAATGGGCAGCCGGTGCCGTCAAATTGGTGCAACTCAGGGCATTTGAACTTAGCCGGGAGTTGGATGTCCGAAAAGAAACAGTGGCTTTCCAGGGTAGCCTCACTCTGCACTGTGCTAGGTTGGAGTTGTTTGAGCTACTCCTTCAAGGAGGCCATTTCTGTTCTATTCTCTTCCCTTACTGCTGTCAGCTTCTCCTCAAACTGGACCTCCTGGGCTCTGTACCAATCCTCATCGCCTTGTCCCAGATGGATAGGCAGAAATTGATCTTGTTGTGCCACATGAAATGGTGCTGCCAGTGGTGGTGGTGGTGGTGCTATGGGAGGGGGGTTCATTGGACGCGGCGGTGGCATCGCCTCCGCTGGTGGTAGGAACTGTGGCTGCGGCTACTAGGCAACTGGTACCACTGGCGGGGCCTGCCTCAATTCTCTCAGCTCTGTCATCAGTTCTTGGATGATGGAGCTCATGCTATCCATTTTCTGCTGCATCTCATTGACCACTTGGGCATGACTGGACTCTGCCGGATGCTGCCCTGGCGGCGTCTGTTCTCCTTGCTGTTCCAATTCGAGCCTTCTCCTCGATCTTAGCAGGTATGGACTTTTGAAAGCAATTTTGGTACCTGTAGACACCCCAAATTGCACAAACAATCATTATCTCCTTGAAAGCCAGCACAGAAATTGAAGAAAATGAATTTTTACCTGTATCCGACAACTTAGGCTAGATACTGTAGACACCCCAAATTGCACTGTCAAAATGATCAATAATCATCAAAAATCATTATCTCCTTGAAAGTCAGCACAAAAATTGAGGAAAATAAGTGTTAACCTGTATCCGGCAACTCAGGCCGGATACAAGTACTCCTCTTTGTATCCGGTGGCACATACCGGATACAAGAGAGCTTTAGTGTATCCGGTATTATATACCGGATACCTTAAGGCCCTTGTGTATCCGGCCTGATATGCCAGATACATAAGTTTTGCTCAAAAATTAAAGTTTTGCTAAAAAATTAGGGTTTTCCGAGAGAAATCACTTTTTGCCATCATATCCCTCATTAAATGAGGGGAAATCTCTGAAACAGCCTTAGGGTTAAGGTTGGTGGGTTCTAGACATTAAGTTGTGTCTACCAACAACCCTAGCTTTTGCCTATAAATAGGAGGCTCTTCCTTAAGCAAATGGCCATTAACTCTTGCCTTGAATTCTCGCCAAGAAGACCTCCAAGAGAAGAGGGAAACCGCTGCGGGATTGCTTCCAGAACCCCAGGTAAGCCTCAACCTCTTCTTATTTTCTGTCTTTACATTTCTAGATCTAGATCTCTTCTTCTACCTTTCTGTAGAATAAGGCCTTCTATGTGTATGAAAATCCTTCCCCGGCTCAAAGTATCTCGAGACTCCCCCTAGCCGTAAAACGTGAAGGCGGGATCTAGGAGAAACGAGACTGGGGATTGACCCTAGTACTAGAACCCTATTTGCATAAGCCTTTTGATTGATTGTAAACCGTTTCATATTCAAAGTACCCTTGATTATCTTGAAGAACCGTGTTTAACGGGGAGAGAGAACAAAGGGAAACGATAATGGAGCGGAACCCTAGGCTGTTTTAGAACCTTATTTTGATGAATATGTATGCATGCTACGTTGTTGTATTGATCTTGTATGGCTTTTCACACTTGCACATACATCGCACTATTTTGGCGGGATAGGCTCACATTTGGGGATTTATTACTTTTATTGTGATAAATCTCAAATAAATGGCCTCAATCAATTCTGGAATGTCTTTAAATGATTTTTAAAGGTTTTGTGTTCATCTTGTACGAATTGCACACACTTTGTCACAGTTTTGCATTAGTTTTACTCAAAATAGGCTTTACTTGACAGCAACTGTACCCTGACTTCGGACACTCGTAACTTCATTGTCCGGAATTTTGGAGTGATTCTAGAACCATGGGAAAGGTGAGGCTGTCTAGTTTATGTCCACCAAATTTCATTAATTTCAATCAAGCAGATTTTTGACACCTCTCTGTCGAAGTTGATTGGACAGTTCAGGTTCAAATACAGAACTTGTCACTTCAACGGAGCGCCATGTGTTCGTTGTAAGTCCGATTCGAGTGATTTTTGTTTCTGGGCACTCCTTTATGAGTCTATTTTTAAATCCAATTGATTTCATAATTTTTTGATTTAAATTGTGTCGTGGAGAGCAGAGTTACTCAGAACTACTCAACAGCACTTTTCTGGGTCAATCTGTGATCCTCGGGGCCTGTTCGGGAAGTCACCCAAGGCACATCCGAATGAGTTTTTGTATGAGGCTAGTTTCTTTTGAAAGATGGCCATACAGACTTCATTGACACCAAATTTTACGGATTTCTATGGAGTAGATTTTTCTAGGTGATTTTCCAAAATTGCGTACTTGCTACTTTTGATTTTCTCCGGCAGCAACTTTAAAAGAGCCATAACTCTTAGGATTTCAACCGGAATTGATTGAAATTTTGCATGAGACTATTATTTACCATAATCTTTCAAATGGATTTGGTTTGATTCAATTTAAAATTGGATTTGAATGATTTCAAGACAAATGGCATTACTTTTTACCAAATTTCCCGGATTTGCCTCAACTTGGTTTTGTGCAACTTGTGCTTTGACTTCCATCTTTTTGTGATATTCCAGAATTGATATTGACATAAAAGAAGACCTAGAATCCCTGTGGATTCCTCATGTGAAAATATCACATATTGGCTTAATTCTTTTCTAATGTTTTTAATGATTTTTAGCAAGCTTTCTTATCTTTTTTGCACGAACAAACACTTGACAACCACCTTGTGTGGGTGAATGGGGGTGCCTAACACCATCCCCCGTTCATAATCTAATCCTCTTACCCATCTCTGGATTTGATTTTCAAGTAGGGTTATTTTTACCCTAGAATTTGCTTTTTAACCCTTTTTGCTTATTTTTGATGATTTTGGTGTCCATTTTCACCTCTAAATTCTAAATGGTGGCGACTCTCCCAATTTTGCGTCGAGCCCGTGTGCTGATGGAGGGGAGATAATCTCCGGTGATTTTTCCCGTGTCTCACAATGTGCGCGCGTGGGAAACGCGGCGCGGGGTAAATTCGGAGTCGCCACCGCCTGATGGGGTGCAGGCGGACACCTGGGTGCCTAATCTTGTCTATTAAGGCTCTTGGGTCTGCGGCTTTGAGATTCTAAGGTTGGTTCTCGGTTGTGGGCTGGGGAAGTCCGTAGACGCCCCAGTCCACCCCGTCGGATGACGGGTCCCGTGGGTTCCCTGATTTGAGTCAGCTCTCTTGCTTGGTTCTCACCCGATTCCTAATCCAGCAGGTATTTAAGTTAAGTCTCGGCGGGACCACCTGAGTGGTGTGGGTCCCTTTAGTTGATTTTATCCTTTCTTAACTTAAGTGATCGGGGTCTGTTTGGGGTGGGCCCTGTTGGAAGGCCCGACCGGTGTCCTGGATGGGCTTGAGTTGGCCCGTGTGCCCTTGGTGGGCCTCTGCCTAGCCCTAGAAGGCCCTGTGGGCTTTGGGTAATGAGTTGGTTTTAAGGTCCAAGTTTGATTATTAAGTTGCTTTTATGCAAGTGGTGGGCCGGATTGATTTGTGGGCCCCTTAGGTGGGCCCACATGGTGGCCAAGAGTATTTTAGACTTATCTTATTTACATTTGAGTCAAATTATTTTGGGACATTGGGCTTGGGGCCCATAGTCCGGTTTTGGGCTTTGATAACCCCAAATTCGATGAAGTTAGGGCTTGAGCCCTTCCTTGGCTTAGTTGGTGGGCTTTGGCGGGCCCGGCAGGCCCTAGCCCATGGTCTCGGCCAAACCAGGCAGTTTATGCATTCATGTATATGACAAGACTTGGGTGGGCCGCATTGGGTTTGGCCCATCCGATTAGATTGGTTCTTTTTACTTAGATTTATTTAATTAGCATGCTTTGGAGTTCATTGGGCTTGGTGGGCCCCATTGGAAGGCCCACTATTGTACCAAGTTGGACCGATCGGTCCGAGTTCCAAGTTGGGTTTCCGGGTGGACCGGAAACCCTGCTGGTTCAATGGTTTTGACACAAATCATCCACAATTCGGCAAGGGATAAAAAATATGCAAAATTCATGCTGCTGTGTGTATCCGGCAACTCAGGCCGGATACACAGGGTCTGCAAGTGATCCGGCCAGCGTGGCCGGATACACAGAGGCCCTAGGTTATCCGGCCTTAGTTGCCGGACATACCTAGGCCTCAGGTGATCCGCCCTGAGTTGCCGGATCACCCTAAAATGGCCATTTTGGGTATTCTGCCACTTGGGATGACTTCCTGGGGTTCCCAGGAACATCTTAAGAGTCTTGTGGGCTCCTGGATGAGCCCACGTATGTTCAGGTTTGGGAGAAGCCACACTTGGCTTCTCCTTTTGGATCTCTTCTAGCAAAAACCAATGGGGGTTTGGGGGTGACGGAGCATGCTTGCACACAAAAGAAAACAGCAGTAAGATATTAGAATGAGTCATGCATCGGACAAGTAAAATTTTGAAGAAAGGAGAGAGGATGGGGCTTATCATGGGGATACATTTGATTACATACCAAGGGGGAACATGCTCCTCCCGAAAATACCTTAAGCTAAATCTCCAAACAGGAAATACAGCATATTAGAATGCATCTAAGACTGGACTTTTTGTGCCTCTTAAACTATCCCTACGTGGGTACCATACTTGTGGTGATTCCATGCCATGAGAGGAACACCAAAATATACACAAATCATGCTAGAACCAGGCCATGCAGAACAAGAAAACAAATGGAAGCATATATTTTCAGAAAAATCTAGATTTAATGTATGTTGAATACAATGTGTTAGGGAACAATACCTGAGGGTTCTTGGCCTCTTGAGCAACGTATGGGTACCTCCTTGGGGCTGGACAGCAGCTAGAAGTCCTCCTCCTTGAGCACAGCAGCTTCCTCAGTCCTTATTTCAGTGAGAATGGAGAGGAAGAAGAAAGGAGAGGGTGGGTGAGCCTTGGAGTAAGGCTTGGATGGCTTAGGGGAGCCAAGGGTAGCCAAAAGGAAGAGGTTTCGGAGCAGGGGGTCTGAGGGAGGAAGGGTGGAAACAGAAAAAATGAAGCCAACCCCGGATATGAGCTGCTGGTTTGCTATTTATAGGCAACTTAATGTATCCGGCAACTCAGGCCGGATACACTAAGGCCTATTCGTATCCGGACTTGAAGTCCGGATACACTAGCTCCCCTTTGTATCCGGCAACTCAGGCCGGATACATGACTTAATCATTTCAAAATTTAATGCCGCCGCGAATCTGTCGGCCAAGTGGCGCGAATTTCACGCGAATATCTTTATGTATCCGGTCTTCAAGTCCGGCTATGAAGGATAGGCAGTGTATCCGGTATATGTGACCGGATACAAATCGAAAAATTACGGATTTGCCCTTCGACTTGACCGACTCGATCGATTCGACCAATTTGACCCTTTTTGATATCTACGGATCGCCCGTACGAAATTTTTATATTTAAGATTTAGTCCCTGAGATATTTTGCTGCGTTGGCTGCCACGTGTGCAGTTCCTGCGCCACGTGTGCAGTTCCGACTTTTGCTACTCGGAAACTTCGACAGATCATATCTCCTTCACCTGAACTCTGATTTGAGCAAACTCAATCGTGTTAAACTCGTATCGGAGCCCTCTATTTAATGACGTGGGGCTAAACACTTGGCACAGATTCCGAGAAAAAGTCAACTTTTGGCTTTTCCTTAAGTTTGACTGCCCTTAGAACCTTCATCCGGACTCCGATTCCTGCAAACCCAGTTGCGCTGGAACCGTGTCGGGATTCTCTATCCATTGGGGTAAAGTAAGGTATTCGGCACGGAAATCAAGGAAAAGTCAACTCTTAGCTTTTCCTTAAGTTTGACCGCCCGCAGAACCTTCATCCGGACTTCGATTCCTGCAAACCCAGTTGCGTTGGAACCGTGTCGAGATTCTTTATCCAATGGGATAGATCAAGGTGACTAAATTTTATCTGATTAAAAGGTCAACTTTCCACCCCTCAGGGTTTGACTTCTTGGCCGGGTTTTGCATTTCTGGCTTTTCGGGAGCGCAAAAATGAGGTGCTTACACACAACTGGCGACTCTGCTGGGGACTTATGGATTTAAGCCATTTTGTGTATATTCATGCTTTTTCTTTACTTTTGAATGCTTGTTATTTTGTTTATTTTGCTTGTGTATGTTGAATCTCAAATCTAATTTGTATGATTAGAAAATTCACATGGATAAAGGCATGGGCATGTTGCTTGATTTTTGTTTAAAGGAAAAACCCATATTGTTATATGACTTTGCTATATTATGTGATTAGCATATGTTATTTTGGGGTTTCAATGCCATGAGCTAAAAAAAAAATACAATATTTGAAATCTGGAAATTTTGTGTTTCTCTTGGGTATTCAAGTATGTTTCCCATGAATAAAACTTTTTTTGTGCTTAATGTTTGTATAATGCCATGCCTTTGATTTGGGGTATAGGGGGACTTGATTTGAGCATAAAAACCAAGAGCATGAAATCTGGAATTTTAGTGTACATTGTGGGATTTTTTCAACATGTTTTCACCAATATACCATGTCAAGTAGTTGCTAAATTTTTATACATTAATTTGGGGTATGAGTGATGCACTTTTGAGCATGAAAAATCTGGAAATTTTAATGTATTTTGGGGAGATCTTAAGCATGTTTTACCTCATTGAAACACTTTTGAACCATGTCAAGTAAGTGCTAAATTTTTGGGCTTCAATTTGGGTAGAAATGGTACACTTTGAGCATGAAAAAAAGCATGAAAATCTGGAATTTTAGGGAATGCTTTTGGGTTTCAAGCATGCTTCCATGGTTTAATTGTTGTTTGCACAAATAACATGTTTGTATACCACTTTTTGGGCATGTAATATTTTTGTGCATATTTGGTTGCTTTGGTTCTCTTGCTTGCTTGTATTTAGCTTCATTATATTGTCATACGTGCCTGGGCTTGAAATTGAATGCATGGCTACGAAAAAGAGTGGCAAGGGGCTGGGACGTTGTGAATGTTACCTCAATTTTAAATTGCACTTGAGTACTTTAAACTATTTGCACTGCCTACCCATTACCTATAGGAGGTTGAACCATGAATGTGTGTAGCTTGGCGCACCGAGGTCGTGACTTCGGAAAGCGAAAGTGAAAACATTTACCTTAGAATTTGAGTCAATGATGTGATGACAATGGGATCTGTGATTCGATTCCGGGTGTAACGCCCAGAACCCGGGTCAGTGCAAACCGGCACCCAACCCGAACCCGGTTCGCTACTGTAACAACCCAAGTCCGGTTCAACAACCAAACCCGAGGTGTTACCACGAAGCTAGGGTCAGATACAACCAAGATTCACAATAATTTTAAAATTTATAAATCAATTACATCAGAGTTATGGTGGCCAATAAAAACAATTCTTTATTCACTAATATCAATTCTGTTTACAATAACATTTATCTAATCAACATGTGGCATTAATACCAATTATAAGTCTACCCATCAAATTAAAACCCTATCTTCGCGATCTCTCCAAGCAACCTGAAAAATAGGGCAAAACGGAGTGAGATTTACATCTCAACAAGTAGCAGGTGCATGCAATTTGAAACAGTCCAATGTAAGCAATAGTCATGAGGTATTCGATTAATCAACGATAAGACGAGAAATCCAAGTTATTCATGGCAATTACAAATAAGGCGATGAAACATATGATCATGTATAATTACCAGTAACTTGATGTTAACGAGGTAAAACTGACAAAAGCGACAAAACATTTGCCATTGCAGGACTCACAAAGATGATAAGTATTTGAGATGACACTCGACTAAATGCTGTTCCACCGTGTGGCTTAGGGGCAGTGCTACTTAATGATACTCAAGCCCCATGCAACGCAGCTTAGGCAAGAGCCGTAGTCACCGACTTATTGCGCACGAACCACGCAGAGTTGGACGTACCACCAGCATGCAGCACCAGAATCAATACATGGAGTGTGGTCGCTTATCCACATGTACAGGGAATCACCAGCGGCTCACCGGGGTGTCCCTCCAGACATAGGACCCTCCCAGAGCAAACTAACTTGCAAAGGGAAGCGCGCTCGCATATAGGAGTAACTCAACCCAAACTAAATACCACTTAGCTAACCAGCCAAAACTATGGATCCATATACAGCTAAGCCCACTGACACAAACCACGATAAAACCACATACGGGAGGACACGCTAATGTAGGAGGCATACACACTTTTACCCGTAAAGGATTACACATCTCTACACAGAGGATTACCCATCTCTGCTGTAAAAGATAGTATCAACTCTACCACAGAAGCCGTATCACCCAACCGTAAAATTAAAGAGAACAATATCATACCACATACCAATCCATACCAAAGTATTCCATTCCATGTGAAATCCATGATTCAATCATAACAAATCCAATTATAGGCATTTTAAGAATAACCTATGCAATTTTTCCAATTATATTCAAAATAAAACTCAAGTATCATAAATCCGGTAAAATCTGAGTTTAGGCAATTCCAGTAGCCAATATTCCTATATAAAGCTCAAATAAAAGTAAATCAAATCATGCTTGAACTTTTCCTTCTTAATCCCTTTATTAGAATCCAATTTCCTACCTTAGCACCTAAGCTAGTTTCTATTTGAATTTTCTGTATTTTATTTTTCCAGCATGTTCTACAGACCTAGAATGAAGTTTAAAAGATGTTTATAAGCTATAAATTTCAGTAGTATTATTTCTAGCAATATCCATACCCTTTGACTCTTTTATAAACAATCCTTTCATTATAACCTTCTATTTATTGCTTAATCTTTCCCAATTAATTTTATAATTTTTATAGCTTAATTAGGTCCTTATAAAGATGCTAACATGCTTAACTAATCATAAGAATTATTGGGTATTTATTCAAATTACAAAATCCCCAAAATCTACAAATTTTACTTAGAGCGCCTACCTCTACAGGGCTGGGCGATCCTAGGCGCTCGTGCAATTTTTAACAGAATTTTTCAGATTTTCCAATTTTGGATTCTTATGCTTTTGCTTTATGTTTTCTTGGTCTAAATTAACCTACAAACTTTCTGAAACTCACCTAGAGCCTTCTAGAGTAATTTTTATGAATTAAATACCCTCCTACCCTTATTTACATAATCCAACTAAACTTTCTTCATTAATTTGATAATTCCATCAAGAACACAAATCATGAAAATATAAGCAACTTGATTCCATGTAAATACAGTTCCGTCTAATCCATGCTAACCATATGAAATCAAAGAAATCAAAATCATGCAATTCCTCACGTTTTCCAAGGGTTACTACTTGCCTTATACGCTAAATCCTTCTTCTATTGCACCTTCTAATTCTGGACCAGACCTTTGCTCCCAACCGCACCAAGCTAGACTCTTCCAATTCAAATCTCCACCGTACACAATGTAGTTCCATCAGTGAAGAACAAAACCTCCAAATTTGAAGGCGATCCACCGTACAGATTTTCCCCGATCGCATTTTGATGGTGGCTGGTCAGACACCTCCATTAGAAACCTCCTTCCTTTCTCTCCCTCTTTTCTCTCCATAAGAAACCCACGAAAATTCCCTCTTGTCTAACCTTAATCTCCTATTTATACTAGGCTTTAGAAATCCTAAACCAACCCTAATTGGCCAATTTAATTTGGGCTAACCCAACCATGGTCTAGTTAATGTCTAATCCTTCTAATTTAATTCCTACTTTTTCTCCACCTTCTATTTTCTACTTAAACAATACTAATTAAGTTTCTTATTATCTAAACTCACGAAAATAACCTATTTTCGTGAAAATATTTAATTAAACATTTCTATCACTTAAAACCTTATTTTCTCCAAATTAAGACGTGAAATCTCCTAATTACCCTTTTTCCCACTTTTAGGCTTTTATTAATTTCTTTTAATTTCTAACTTGTCAAAATATTTTGTTTTCTTCTATTTTCTAATTCTAATTATTATTTGATGATCTATTTATTAATTACCCTTTTCTGAAAATTACCAAATTACCCTTTTTATTCTTTTAGGCTAATTTCATTAAAATTCTTTCTTTATTTTCAACTTAGAACTTATTTGAATTAATTATCCTCTAAATCTTCACTTTTTATTTTAATTAGGACTTAACTCATATTTTATTTTATTTATTTATTAGGTGAAAATTCGGGGTTTTACACCGGGCATCACTAGACTTGAGTTCTAGGTTGCCAATTAAGCCAAAACCCAAAAACCATACGCTTGAAGGTGGAGAAACACGTTTTCAGCTAAAAGCACACAATTGCGTTTGGGGAATTGGGTGTAAATGTGGGAAGGCCGTTTGCATGTTTTACAGGCCAAGGTATAATGTGAATACCATATTGAATGAAGGTAATACAAGGTGGCAAGGTAAAGCCATGTTCTTTTCATGAATTTGGGGAATTTTGCAAGTATGATGTCCAAGCTCAATTTGGGGCAAGTTTTGAAGGTCAAGTTAAGGTGAACATCAAGTGGGAATGAAAAAAAACCTAATCTGGTGAAAAAATGAGTCAAAAATGGCCATTTCGGCATTAACCGGCAACTCAGGCCGGTTAAGAATAATGCTCTTCATATCCGGTATATATTGCCGGATACAAAGGCTTATGCCTGTATCCGGTCATTATTGCCGAATACAATAAGTCATATGCTTATCCGGCAATTAATGCCGGATACATGCAGAAAATAAATAAATTGGCTTTTTCAGCCCGAATTTTCAGAATAAAATGCCTAAACACTGTGAATAATCCTTAGGCACCCCAAAGAAAATATAAAATGTCCAAAAAAAAATTAAAAAAAAAATATATTCCTTTAAGATTAAACATAATGTTGAAACTCAAAGAATAAGCTAAGGTGTCATATTTTTTTGATATCAATTCAATTCAAACATGTGTCAATCAAGCTTTAGAACTTGAAAATTGAGAAAATTCAGCAAATTTCAAAAAAAAAAAAGAATAAAACCTGGTTGGTTATTTTTATCAATCAAGTCAAAAAAAAAAGTGGGACCTCTGGAAGCCCTAAAATATTCCATGAACCCTTGGTTGGCCTTCTTTTTACCAATCAAATCAAAAATTGTGGGACCTTTGGAAGCCCTAAAATATTCCATGAACCCTTGGTTGGTCTTCTTTTTACCAATCAAGTCAAAAAAAAAAAAATGGGACCTCTGGAAGCCCTAAAATACTCCATGAACCCTTTGTTGGTCTTCTTTTTACCAATCAAATCAAAAAATTGTGGGACCTCTGGAAGCCCTAAAATATTCCATGAACCCTTGGTTGGTCTTCTTTTTACCAATCAAATCAAAAAAGTGGGACCTCTGGAAGCCCTAAAATATTCCATGAACCCTTGGTCGGTCTTCTTTTTACCAATCAAATCAAAAAATTGTGGGACCTCTAGAAGCCCTAAAATATTCCATAAAAACCCTTGGTTGGTCTTCTTTTTACCAATCAAATCAAAAAATTGTGGGACCTCTGGAAGCCCTAAAATATTCCATAAAAACCCTTGGTTGGTCTTCTTTTTACCAATCAAATCAAAAAATTGTGGGACCTCTAGAAGCCCTAAAATATTCCATGAACCCTTGGTTGGTCTTCTTTTTACCAATCAAATCAAAAAAAAAAGTGGGACCTCTGGAAGCCCTAAAATATTCCATAAAACCCTTGGTTGGTCTTTTTCGTACCAATCAAATCAAAAATTTGTGGGCCATTTGAAAGCCTCTGAATTTCAAAAATCAAACTTTTTTGGGCCGTCTATAAGCCTCTGAATTATAGACATATATCCTTTGGGCAGTGTAAAAGCCTCTGAATTTTAGACACAACCTTTTTGGGCCATTTGAAAGCCTCTGAATTTCAAACATCAACCTTTTTTGGGCCGTCTATAAGCCTCTGAATTATAGACACATATCTTTTGGGCCATTTGAAAGCCTCTGAATTTCAAACATCAACCTATTTTGGGTTGTCTATAAGCCTCAGAATTATAGACACATATCCTTTGGGCCGTCTAAAAGCCTCTGAATTTTAGACATAACCTTTTTGGGCCATCTAAAAGCCTCTGAATTTTAGACATAACTTTTTTGGGCCATCTAAAAGCCTCTGAATTTTAGACACAACCTTTTTGGGCAGTCTAAAAGCCTATGAGTTTTACACACAACTTTTTTGGGCCGTCCATAAGCCTCTGAATTATAGACACGTATCCTTTGGGCCATCTACAAGCCTCCGAATTTTAGACATTTCTCATTCTTTGGGACCTTTGGAAGCCCTAAAATATTCCAAGAATCAAAAAACCAAAAAAAAAGGAAAAATATAGAAAAAAAACAAATCTGGATTGGTGTTCACCTAACCTACTTGTCTACATGTATAGGGGTGTGACTCAAGTTAAATGAAAGCTAACATGTTCTGTTAATTTTTTTCCCCAGGTACATTTACTTGCAATCATTGCTCCCGTGACCAGATCCAAAGCCCGCATCATGAATACGGAAGAGAACCAAGCTCAAACCACCGTGCCCGCCCAAGACTTTGCTCAGCTGCAAGAGCAAGTGGCTAGTCTGGCCAAAATGCTGGGGGACTTACTGGTGGCTCAGGCCCAACAGGCCTAGGCCCATAACCAAGCCTCTACTTCCCATCAAGCACCACCACCTCAGGCCTACATTCCGCCTCCGGCTCAACCCATGCCTGAGCCCATTTCTGAACCGGTCCTTGAACCTATTCTGATCAGGGAAAATACAGCAGAATCTGAGAAAGAAATAGAGAAGGAAAAAGCCAGGGAGGAGATGGAAAGAAAACTCCTGCACAAGATTGAAAGAATTCAGGAGGAACTGAAAGAAGTGAAGGGAGGAAATAGTTACAGAGGCACCACCTTTGACGATCTGTGCATGTATCCAAACGTATGCCTACCGGCCAAGTTCAAGTGCCCGGACTTCAACAAATATGATGGCACTGGCTGCCCAATGAGCCACTTAAAATTGTACTGTGGGGCTTTGTGCCAATTTGGTCGAGATGACAACATACTGATCCAACTCTTTCAGAGGAGTTTGACAGGGTCAGCCTTGAGGTGGTTTGCCACGGTGGACCACAAAAGGATCAGGAGATGGAAGGACTTGGCTAATGCATTTCTGGACCAATATAAATTCAACTCTGAGATTGTGCCAAACCGGTACGACATGATGAGGATGAGCAAGGGGAAAGAGGAGTCTGTAAGGCAGTACGCCAAGAGGTGGAGAGAGGCGTCTCCCAGGTCAGGCCACCCATGCTGGAACCCGAGATGATCTCAACATTTGTGGGCACACTAGGCCAACCTTTCTACAACCATCTGGTGGGTCAGATTACCACCAATTTTGCAGCCCTGGTGTAGGTGGCAGACCGGATTGAGGATGGGATCAAATCTGGCAAGATAATTGATTATTCCGCCTTGATCAGTCAACAAGACTCCATTCATAACAAGGGAAATGGAAATGGAAAGAAAAAATCTGAGGAAAGGAGAGAAGCAGAAGTGAATATGGTGCAGCTTCCCAAGGGACCCGTTCAAATCAATGCCCATCCAGTTCCTTTGCTGCCTATCCAAATTAATGTCCCCTCTGCACAGCCTGTGAAGGAGGAAACAGAAGTAAGGAAGAGAAGGGAGTTTTCAAAACTGCCTATGAGACCATCTAAATTTTTGCCTACCCTACTTCAAAAGGGTTATGTGACTTTGAGGTTGCCAAATCCTCATGCAAGCAAGGGGAAGGGTTATGATCCATCTGCAATTTGTGAGTATCATATGAGCACTTCAGGGCATACCATAGATCGTTGCTTGGCCCTAAAGCATGCAATTCAGGATTTGCTAGATAATAACTCTTTATCATTCAATTTAGTCACACCCACTCCTCCTCCAACCAGCAACAATGGGGCAGGTAGCTCAAATGCAATAGGGTCAATTTTTTCAGGAAAAAAAAGATTTGACCATTCTCAACTTATTGCTCCAGTTGGTACCACAGTCTGGGTTTATTTTGAAAAAGAAGATGAAGGGGGCCACGTGGAGAAAGAGACTCACACAGGGGCAGATTTTAATATCAAGGAAAGGAAGGAAGAAGAAGCAGAAAAGCTAAAATTGAAGGAAAATACGGGTGAAAGGGCAGAGGAAGTGCAAACAATTCCATTTGAGCAGTTTGGGCAAACAAATGGCCTAGAACGGGATGTTGAACAAGAATTCAGTATGGACGATAATGATTGTCTGAAGGGTATGGAATCACTCTTCATACAAGAAGAAAATGAAGCAGAAGCAATTAAAAAGGGAGAATCCCAGGAAAAGAAAGAAGAAGAATCAAAAGAAAAGATTGAGGTCAGGTTTAAGTTGCCATTGATTGACTGGGCTGCTATCCAGATTCCGTATCAAGGAATGTCACTTCTTTCAGAAACTGAGCACAATACCCCAGAGAAGGGGATCATCCCAAATCATGAAAAGAGAAACTTGCCTCACTCAGCAGCAGAAAGAAATTTTCTGAAAAAGAAACAAAAGCTAGATTTTGCCTTTGAGAACAAGGGCAATTTTCAAATTACCTTGTTCTCTGAAAAGAAACCCCCATAAAAAGAATGCACATTTCTTGAGGACTCTAAGGAGCCTTGTTCTCAGGAGGTGATTTCAATAAAGGCTCTGTCAAAAAAAAAGAGTTTTCCTTTAACTTTTTTCTAAAAAAAAAAAAAAAGTTTTCAACAAGATCCTGTTTTACTTATGAGTCATATCTCCTATTGAATTTCATTAAGTTGAATATGACTTCGACATTGGGCTCAATCTTGAGACCAAAATCGAAAAAAAAGACATTTTATATGAAAATTCAAATCTTTTTAAGTGTCATGAGAAGAATATTTCTGCAAAATTTTGAAGTGGCCAATCTTATGGACTTTAGAACCAAAGATGACCCGAAGTTTTCACTTGAAAGCAGCAAGTACAGAGATTTATTTCATAAAAATGCAGAGAGGATCGCATCACTTGCTCGTCAAGGAAAAGCAGATGGAGAAGAAACTGAAAGATAAAATTTTTGCATTTGAAGATGACTCCTAATTTTCACGCTACATTGGAAAATATGGAAAGATTTGGATTACGAGGTTGATCCAGTGAGAAGGATGTTTTATGGTTGAAATTTTATCTTCCCAGGTGGCGGTGATAAAAAAAAAAGGAAAAAGAAAAAGAAAAATCCTGAGCCAGTCATGTAGTACAACTCTGTCAAGTCTGAAAATTCAAACTTTTCTTAAAATGATAAGAGGCCTTTCTTTCTTATATCCCCAAAATTTTTGAAATCCCTAGTTAGACCCTTTGAGCTTGATAAATTTTTCCAAGTAACCTAAACTGAGAATTGCAACCCCACACTGGGGCAAATTTATTAAGGCATAAAAAAGAAAAGAATGAAGGGACAAGAGAAGGGGGCATTATTGAAGTTCAAAAGGGATTTTGAAGATATTTTCAGAAAAAGGGGCAAAGAAAAAAAAAGAGGGAAAAAAGAAGAAAAAGAGATCATCAAATGCTATATCTTCAAAATTGTGAAGGGAAGAATGAGAAAAGAAGTTCAATACTGGGGAATAAGTTTCAAATGAAGAAATCAAAGTAGGGGAAAAACTTCATTACTGGGGGCAATTTTGTATTCATTCCAAGGGAAGAAATCCCTTAAAATTTGCAATTTCAGTTAACCCATTAGATCATATGGTATTTGAGCCTTTTATTCCTTTTGTTTCTAAACAAACACCAAGCCTTCGTTTCGTCCCATCCATAAGTCCTCTTTGATTAAGAAATTTTGAATTAAGGCGGTTTTAACTACATAGTTGCTGGTGATGAAGGATTAAAAAAAAACAAAAAAAACAAAAAGAGAAAAATGGAGAAAATGTAGTGAAAACCCAGAAGGGCACTACATGGCAAATAATCAGCTATTTACAAGAAGGAAATCGTCAGAGAGAAAAGTCCAGAATTGGCATAGATCCAGGTGAAATCTTCAAGTTGGTGGTTATTTTTCACTCTTCAAGTGATTGAGGAAAGTCTTCTTTTCAAGATTGAAGCAACATAATCAGAGCTATGGTATAAAGCATTTGTGAACAAGTTGATGGCCACCAAAATTGCCATTAGGAAATTATTGCTAAAGTTGAAATCATAAATTCTCATATCATGGATACAATGGAGAAACAATTGCTCTTCAATTGGATGAAGGAAAATGTCTTTCTAGACTGGGGCAAAATAGTCAGATTGAAAGAGTAGTCATATCTGGAGCATCAATTGACAAGCCGATGGTCATGGGAATGATTCTAAAGGTTCTGAAGGCTTATTTTGGTCTTTCTTCATTTTCTGAAATAATCTTCTCATTATTCAACTTGATTTTAATTCTTTTGGACTATATGATAATAAGTGGTTGGATCATTTTTCAAAAAAAATATATATAAAAACACAAAAAAGCAAAAAAATATATTTTTGGCCTATGATGAGCATCTATGTCTTTTCATAAAAGCATTGGTTTTGCAAGCATTAGAGAATTTTGAGGCCACTAGTATGAAACATATTTTCTGATTTTTGCATTTGCATTCTTTTATTAGGGTTTCTTTTTGGCAAAAGTTAAAAAAAAAGGAGGAAAAGAAAAACAAGAAAAAAAGAGAAAAAGAAAAAAGGGAAAAAAGAGGATCATCTCTGCTAAGGGGCAAGTACTTCTTCAAGCAACCAAAAACCAGGGCATGCTCAGTGTCTTTCCCTCTAGGTTTTCATTGAAATAAATTACAGCATCTGGAAGAAGCAGTTAGGCCTTAATCTTCGGATTTGAAAAAAAAAAGAAACTTCTAAGCAGTTGCATGTTTTCTCCTTTAAACAAAGGTTTCCAATTCTGAAGAAGGATTTTACTGGAGCAGTAAGAAGGCATGAATGAGAGATCATGGGTTGTAAGGGCATGAGGTTAGATCAACAGATCATGATTTTCAAATCCATCAATCAAGAAGAGGCAGTCACTTGGGCAGTTGAGAAGCATAAAGGCAGGTTATGAGCAACAATGGCACATACATCATTATTGAGAGAGCAAGAAGATGAAGAAGCAAAAGCAAGTTGCAGAATATTCAAGTACAGGTTTGGGCATCAAATGGCACCCAGGAAAATCAAATAAGAAAATCAATCAGGAAAATTCAATAAAATATTTCCTTCCTTATTGTTGAAAAACATCAACAGTAATTGAGTTTGCAGAGGTCAATTTTAAATCCACATTCTTTTCAAAATTTGCTTGTTTCTGATTTCTTTTCATAGCCACGAGAGCTCAAAGAAATCTGAGATAAGGAAGAGACGCCACCCCGTCAGACTATACACAGCAGGGGTTTCATTGGCTATCTTCAAATCCATGTTTTTTATCACTCATTTGTTTGACCAAAGCAAGTTCAATTAATGAGGTGTCTTTCAAACGTGCAATTTTGAGTTGTGTCTATTCTTTGCTGTTCATTGTACTACAACTCCAGCAAAGAGGGGCAGCTGTAGACACCCCAAAATTGCACGATTTTTGATAAATCTTGAAGGAGAGAAATATTTTATTTCAATTTTCAATTCTTTGCATTGGGTTTGAGATACTTAACCCATTTAAATCCAAAACGGAAAAGGAAAAGGCCCAAATTCAATCTTTTGCGCAAAGTCAAGCTTTTTCCGGTTGAATTTTGTTGACTTTTGACCCCAGAAAATGAAATATTTTTTAAAGCCAGATTTCAAGATAATTTTTCCCGGTAATCAGGTTTTTACCCATGTTATTGCATAAAAGAATTTTTTGAGATTTTAAATCTTGACGAATACCTTGGTTTTAACATATTGAACTTTTTTTCCAAACCTGAAAAATCAGAATTTTGCCTAGAACTGGAAAGTTGACTTTTTATTCACTTGGAATTTGGGTCTGGAACTATTTTTAATGGATTCAAATGGGGGGGGGGGGGTGTTTGCTTATTTACATGTAATATCTTAAGTAAATGGAGATTAAAAAATACGAGGACATTTACTTAAACGATATTACATGTAAATAAGTATTGCCTGTGTTAAAATTTGGAAAAAAGTCTTTTTTCCTTGTATCCGGCAACTCAGGCCGGATACAAGTACCCTTCTTTGTATCCGGTGGAAAATGCCGGATACAAGAAAGCCTTAGTGTATCCGGCATTATATGCCGGATACATTAGTTTTGCTCAAAATCAGGGTTTTCCGAGAGAAATCACTTTTTACCATCATATCCCTCATTAAATGAGGGGAAATCTCGGAAACAGCCTTAGGGTTAAGGTTGGTGGGTTCTAGACATTAAGTTGTGTCTACCAACAACCCTAGCCTTTGCCTATAAATAGGAAGCCCCTCCTCAAGCAAATGGCCATTAACTCTTGCCTTGAATTTTCGCCAAGAAGAGCTCCAAGAGAAGAGGGAAACCGCTGCGGAAGTGCTTCTAGAACCCAGGTAAGCCTCAAACCTCTTCTTATTTTCTGTATTTACATTCCTAGATCTAGATCTCTTCTTCTACCTTTCTGTAGAATAAGGCCTTCTATGTGTGTGAAAACCCTTCCCCGGCTCAAAGTATCTTAAGACTCTCCCTAGCCGTAAAACGTGAAGGCGGGATCTAGGAGAAACGAGACTGGGGATTAACCCTAGTACTAGAACCCTTCTTGCATAGGCCTTTTGAATTTGTGTAAACCGTTCCATATTCAAAGTACCCCATGATTATCTTAAAGAACCGTGTTTAACGGGGAGAGAGAACAAAGGGAAACGATAATGGAACAGAACCCTAGGTTGTTTTAGAACCTTATTTTGATGAATATGTATGCATGCTATGTTGTTGTATTGATCTTGTTTGGTTTTTCACACTTGCACATACATAGCACTATTTTGGCGGGATAGGCTCACATTTGGGGATTTATTACATTCATTGTGATAAATCTGAAATAAATAGCCTCAATCAATTCTGGAATGTCTTTGAATGTTTTTTTAAAGTATTTGTGTTCATCTTACACGAATTGCACACACTTTGTCACAGTTTTGCATTGGTTTTACTCAAGAAAGGCTTAACTTGACAGCAACTGTACCCTGACTTCGGACACTCATAACTTCATCATCCGGATGAATTTTGGAGTGATTCTAGAACCATGGAAAAGGTGAGGCTGTCTAGTTTATGTCTACAAAATTTCATTGATTTCTATAAAGCAGATTTGTGACCCCTCTCTGTCGAAGTTGATTGGTCAGTTCAGGTTTAAATACGGAACTTGTCACTTCGACGGAGCGCCATGTGTTCGTTTTAAATCTGATTCGAGTGATTTTTATTTCTGGGCACTCCTTTATGAGTCTATTTTTAAATCTAATTGATTTCATGATTTTTTGATTTAAATTGTGTCGTGGAGAGCAGATTTACTCAAAACTGCTCAACAGCACTTTTTTGGGTCAATCTGTGATCCTCAGGGCCTGTTCGGGAAGTCACCCAAGGCACATCCGAATGAGTTTTCTTATGAGGCTAGTTTTGTTTGAAAGATGTCCATACAGAATTCATTGACACCAAATTTCACGGATTTCTACGAAGTAGAGTTTTCTAGGTGATTTTCCAAAGTTGCCTACTTGCTACTTTTGATTTTCTTCGGCAGCAACTTTAAAAGAGCCATAACTCTTAGGATTTCAACCGGAATTAATTGAAATTTTGCATGAGACTATTGTTTACCCTAATCTTTCAAATGGATTTGGTTTGATTTAATTTAAAATTGGATTTGATTAATTTCAAGACAAATGGCATTACTTTTTACCAAATTCCCGGATTTGATTCAATTTGGTTTTGTGCAACCTTTACTTTGATTTCCATCTTTTCATGATATTCTAGAAGTTATATTAACATAAAAGAAGATCTGGAATTCATTTGGATTTTCATGTGAATGTATCATATATTTGTCCTTTTTCAAGGTTTTCATGATTTTTAGCAAGCTTTCTATTTTCTTTTAGCATGAATAACACTTGACAACCACCTTATGTGGGTGAATGGGGGTGCCTAGCACCTTCCCCCATTCATAATCTAATCCCCTTACCCATCTCTGGATTTGACTTTCAAGTGGGGTTATTTTTACCCTAGAATTTGTATTTTTAGCTATTTTTGCTTATTTTTTGAACTTTTTGGTGTCCATTCACACCCCAAAATTCTGAATGGTGGCGACTCTCCCACTTTTGCGTTGAGCCCGTGTGCCGACGGAGGGGGGAATCATCCCGGTGATTTTTCTCGTGTCTCACAGTACCTGGTGGACAATTGACAGGTATTAGTGCAATTTTACACAAATCGTTTACACAACTTTATCTAATTGAATTTATTAATTTGTTTATTTTTTTTGTTTTCTGATATGATTTGACTAACTGATCTATTTTAGCTACCCTAAGACAACAAGGGAAGAGAACCTGATTTTGAATCAACTGATCTATTTTAGCTACCTGTAGGTAACGAGGGAAGAGAACCTTAATGATTTTGAAGACTGATCTATTTTGGCTGTCCTAAGACGACCAGGGAAGAGAACCCTATTGAATTTGGAAGACTGATCTATTTTGGCTGTCCTAAGACGACCGGGGAAGAGAACCCTGATGACCGAATCTATTTTAGCTACCCGCAGGTAACAAGGGAAAAGAACCTTAATTTGAAGACTGATCTATTTTGGCTGTCCTAAGACAACCGGGGAAGAGAACCCTGTTTTTTCTAAAAGCTGATCTATTTTAGTCGCTTGGAGGCGACTGGGAAAGAGAACCCGATTGAACTGGTCTATTTTAGCTGTTTAGGCAAGGAAAGAGAACCTTCAATTTAAGGGGTTTTTTTTTTTTTTGAGCCCAGGATCACGGGGTTGGACCAATGCAGGGTCTTCACAGGGGGTGAGCTGAAAAGCAGCACCCAGGCGTACCTCAGCCAATCTCCAGTTTATTCACTGGCGGCGTCGGCGCCTAACCTCGGCTAGTAGTTCCCGGGCGTGCCTTAGCTAGTCGTTGGTTTAATCACCATTGACTTCGGCGCCTCACAAAGGGGAAGGCTATGCCAGGACGCTCCTCCACCAAACTCCGGTTTAATCACCGGCGGCTTCAGTGCCCTAAGAATTTGGCTAGTAGTACCCGGACGCCCCGCAGCCAATATCTGATTCAATCACCGGCAGCTTTGGTGTCACTAAAAGGGGTAGGCTATGCTAGGACACTCCTCCACCAATATCCGACTAATCCGTCGGCGGCTTCGGTGCCCCAAGATTTTGGGTAGTAGTACCCGGACGCTCCGCAGCCAATATCCGATTCAATCACCAGCGGCTTTGGTGTCACTAAAAGGGGTAGGCTATGCTAGGACGCTCCTCCACCAATATCTGACTCATCCGTCGGCTGCTTCAGTGCCCTACAGGTTAGACCGAATGATCTTAAAAAGATGCAGACGGGTGTGATCTGAGCTCAAAGTCTTGGGTGTTTTTTACACTTGCGGGGTTTCGCGATCTCAATGAGAAAGATGCGATCAAAGGAAATTAGGTGGTCGCAGCGACCAGGAGTACTGCAATTATCTGAGAAGAGGTGGTCTGTCAGAGACCGAGTTGCCCTATTGGAGGGATTTAATTCTTTCATTTCAAATTCTTGTTTTGTTAAGTTTGAACAATATGGCAAAGTGAAAGTAAATTTATGCTTCAATCAAAAAAGTGCCGCCGTGGCACAAAGTACGTCATCATGCTTATCAAAATACAATAAAGCCAAAGTCTAGCTAGGTTGGTCATCATCATAGTGGGAGGACACGTCTTGCCTCCTCAAGGCTCGCAGAAGCTTGTTCCGCAGATGTCGGTCCTCGTCAGCATGCTTGCGCACTAATTCCATTTCATGTTGCAAGGCTGCATTGGCCTGCCTACTGTCCCGTTCCGAATCCACATAAGCTGAATGGATACAGGAGTGGGTCTCCTGCAGTTCGGCCACCCTGTCCCTATATGTGTTAGGGGGGGAACTGGAATGTCGCCTGATGCGACGGGCTGAAGAGGTGAGGGGCCATTGTGGCCAAATTCCCGAGCTATCCACTGCTTGTAATCTTGAAAGTGTAATTCGGTGAAGACGTCTTCCCAATACACGCATACCGTCTTCCACTCCATCAGCAGTTGGGTCCTTAGTCCCTTGGTGAGTGGACCGATCAAATTGCCCAAGTCGTCCTTGACCGGGATTCCCTGCGGTTTCCCAAACTGTCTCAGAACCCGAATCGGATAGTATGGCACGGCATGTGTAAGTCCTATTAGGGAAAGGCCCTCTCTTTTCTTGAAAGCTATGATGGGGGTGTAGGGGATGTTGTATGTGCCCCACCATCGAATGTTTGTTTCTCCCTTCAGGTGGAGAAAGTGGTTGAACCAATCCTCACGAACGGGTAGGTCTGGTTTGATCTCTCTTTAAGCCAACCAATGGATGTTGTCGCCGGTTGCCTTGTAATATGCACTGACTGGTGATGACACCATCAGGTGGTCTTGCAGCCATGTTCTGATCTAGGGTTTAGTGCCCATGTTCTGATCTGGCATGCTTTCATCTGTTTGTCTGATCTAGCCGGCTTTCATCTGCTCTAAAAGACCAATCTGGACTTAAAGTTCTCCCAGCAAACTCTAATGGGTCAAGACCCATAGCATACAGGACTCCATGCATGGATCTAGGGTGGTTCCCTTGATCAAAATTAGGTGAGCTTCCTAAATTAGGGCTGAGGTCGCCCATGATCTAGGGTTTACTCAATTTGATGCAAAAAGCGGGAGTTGCTACCCTTAATGGACTCTAAATTTTATTCCGATTTTACTCCTCTTATATTCATCATTCACAACGTTCTCACCCTCGCATGCTCAACGCATAGTTTACTCAGAAACGTTAGGTGGGGAAGGATACCCAGCCCAAGACATAAGCCTACAAGGGTCTGGACCAGTACTGGATCCTCGCGTGCCACGGCAAGAAACCAGTGGTGCTAATGGACTCCAGAAACTGGGGGATGGGTTTACCCTGCTTTCCCCGGCAAGCCACGAGAGCGTAGGTGCTAATACCATCCCAAAGATCAGTTCATAGGAATAATAAGGGTAGGCTGCTAGAGAGGTCTAGGTTTTGGTAAAGAAGTTGCAATATCCGATTCACTCATTCATTCGGGGTCGGATCATCCACGCAGCCTCCCTCGTGCGTGTCACCCCACGCAGTTTATCACACAAGAACGGAAAAAATCCATCCACGGTGTGGTGGTGTGCCCGTGTGTGCAGTTGGGCTGTGTGCTGTGCCTACAAGGGTGAGTTTTGTCTGGATTTTGTTGATAAAGGGATTGTTACCGTCTCGTATAGTAAGGTGCAGAATTACACGCAATACGAGGCTCTGGGAGAGTCCCCAGGTAAGTTGGGGGTCACAAGGGACCGCTTAAATCCCATTTGCCTTAGGCAATTATCGCGTTCCTTTGACAGGACTCCCCAGAACGCGTATTTACGCGTATTCTGTATCTTACTAAACGAGGTAGTAAGAACCCTAAGTATCGACTAAATCCCTCTTAAGCTGACTCAATCTAACTAGGGTCTTACTGGGTTGAGAAGTCCCCAGCAAAGTCGCTAGGCTGTGCACGCGTCGACAACGCGGCACGGGAAAATTCGGAGTCGCCACCGCCTGATGGGGTGCAGGCGGACACCTGGGTGCCTAAGTTTGTCTATTTTGGGCTTTGGTCTGCAGCTTGAGATTCTAAGTGGGGTCTCGGTTGCGGTCTGGGGAAGTCCGTAGACACCCCAGTCCGCCCTGTCGGATGACGGGTCTCGTGGGTTCCTTGGTTTGAGTCAACTTTATTTTGATTCTCACCTGATTCCTAATCCATCATGTAACTCAGTTTAGTAGATCGGGACCACCGAGGTGGTGTGGGTCCCTTTTATTGCTTTTATCTTAACTTAAGTTGTCCGGATCTGATTGGGTGGGCCCTACTGGAAGGCCCACGGTGTCCTTGGCGAGCTTGGGTAAGCCCATGTGCCCCTGGTGGGCCTCTGCCTAAGCCTAGGAGGCCCTTTGGGCTTAGGTTAGTGAGTTGATTTTACTTTAATTGTTTAAGTTGGCATTTTTAGGTGATTTTCATGCAAAAGGTTGGTCTGCATTGGTTCACGGGCCCCTAGGTGGGCCCATGATGGTTGCCAGGATGTTCTTAGTTTATCTTATTTAATTTTTCCAGTATGATTTGGACGTTGGGCTTGGGGCCCGTAGTCCGACTTTAGGCTTGAAAGCCTAGTTCCTTGAGGTTTAGGGTTTGCACCCTTCCTTGGTTCGGTTAATGGGCTTTGGCGGGCCCGATAGGCCCTAGCCTGGGGTCTCGGCCAAACCACGCAATTTAAACATTATGCCACATATCAAGGTTCGGGTGGGCCGCATTGGGTTTGGCCCCCCCGGTTTGGTTGATTTATTTATCTGGTTTATTTGCATGCAAATGGATTTTTATTGGGCTGGGTGGGCCCCGTTGGAGGCCCGTTAATGGTTCCAAATTGGACCAGCGGTCTAGGTCCCAAGTTGGGTCTCCGGGTCACCCGGAAACCCTATTGGATCACTTGGTTAGGTTAAAATTACCACAAGAATTCGGCAAGGATCAAAATTATACAAAAATGCATTTCTGTGATGTATCCGACCGTAGTTGCCGGATACACACAGGCCATAGGTGATCCGGCCTGAGTTGCCGGATCACACCAAAATGGCCTTTTTCCGGATTTTGGCAGTTGGGGTGACTTCCAGGGGTTCCTAGAAGGCCTTCTAAGGTTTGGTGGGCCCACACTGGTTTAGGTTTGGGTGCACCCCATGTGGCTTCCTTTTTTGGATTTACAGCAAGGCAAGAGGGCTGGCCAGGGGTGCATGGGGGTGCTACCCTCCCTCTCTTTCCAGTGGCACAACAGCAGCAAGGTAGGGGTCTTGGCACCTCTACCTTGGGCTTTCTACTCCACAAACCCATGGCCGATTCAAAGCCAACAGCTAGGCTATCATACCATGCCAACCAAACACAAAACAATATGCTACAAGGCATGGAACAACAGTAATGAAAAGGAATAGCTACTGATATTCAGAGGCCGAAACCTTGCTAAATGAGTGAGGGAAGTATGGGGATGGTGGTGGGAATTGCCTTCATGCATGAGCTTGAGGTGGGGGAAGCATGCATGACAGTTACTATAATAGCAAAGAAGAAAAAAAGGATTACAAAACGGGGGTTACGTGCACAGCAAATAAAAAGCATGAATCTGAACCTAAACATGTATTTAATCTAAACAAAGTGGCACTATCAAGTAAGGGAATGAAAAGGGCTACATCCCTGCATGGTTTTTGAAGTGGGGCAGCCCTGGGGGTGGTGGTGGTGTTGATACACCTGCTGGGGACAGCGGAAACACCCAGATCTACTGCTGTCCCCAGCAGCAACCTAAGTGGGCTAGTACAAAGGGGTAGTGGGGGTGAGGGAAGCATGCTTGCATGAGTGGGTATGCTGGGTTTGGGGGGGATCATATGGGCTTTGGGAGACCAGCTGGAGGCCATGGTACAGCAACCCACAGCGGAGGTTTGCTGCTGCCCAGCAGCAAACCTGTGCAGCCCCAATGCATGGGCATGGTGGAGGAAGGGCTACACTTGTGTAGGTACTAAAGGGTTGGGTTAAGAATGCAAGTAGGTGGTCAACGTCGCCGGGGTGGCTACTACCCAGGGGGGGGGACAGACCTATTAAAAATCTGCAGGCATTCATGGGTAAGGGATCATGCATTCTTGGGTTGGTGGAGTGGTATAATATGGTGAGGTAGGGAAGACCGGTTGCTGCTGTCTCCAGCAGCACTCCCTGGAATGCTCAGTCGGGGGCTACGAGGTAAAAGGAACATGGCAATGGGGCTTACTTATGCATGTATGCAATAAGTGGGCAGGTCATGTATACACCTAGTAGAAGAGCAAGAAAAACAAACACAAGGACAGATGTGGTGGAGGAGGGACAGCCATCAAGGTGGGCATAGTGCATGAATGCAGCTGGTAGGGATACACTTGGATTCACCGAAAGAAGTAAGATAGCAAATAAAGAAGGTGGGGGTGGGGGAGCATGTTAATCATTTAACATAGTGGCATAACAGCCAGGGGGGATGGGGAACATACACATATGCATAAAAGAACAAGGAATGAGGGGTTAGGGGGACGTGCTGCAATTTCCGTAGATGATAGCATGCTAAACGAAGTTACTTAAAGGGGAAATGGGGTGCTGCTGCTTCCACCAACAGCAACCCTAGGAGTAACCCACAGGCTTGCTAATTTAACAGAAGAGTAACACAAAAAGAAAGGTGAAGGAGGGGGATTTACAGGGAGTACATTGGATAAAATGGTGGAGGAACAAGCTCCTCCTTGAAACAACCCACAGAAGTCCAAAACAACAGCTGTGGTGGCCTCAAATGCCCAGGAAAAGGTCTCGTTTCCTCCCCTTTAGAACCATCTACATATCTCTCCCTTACTTGGAGGTCTTCATGTGGTGAGATGAGCACAAACACATGCTTAAAATATTATGGGGATGAGCTCATGCAAGAGAAGAAGACATGTTTAGGAAAGGCCATAAAAAATTCTAGTTTTAATATATGTGAAACATGATATGTGGGGGAACCTTACTTGGTGATTCTAGCACTCCTAAGCAAGGTGGAGACCCCTCTTTGATGATGGAAAGCAGCTGAAAGTCCCTTGGTGCACACACTTTTCTCCAATGGCAACTAGGCTTCTTAGTCTTGTTTTAGAAAGTGGAGAAGAAGAAGGGAACAAAGGTGGAAACCCTTGAGGTGGTATGGTGAGGTGGTGGAAGGCCAAAGGGAGTTGAAGATGGAAGGTTTCGGATGAGGAAAAGTGGGGGAAGAAAGCTGGAAAATAGCCAAGGAAGCCAACTCCTGGCCAGAGGTTGCTGCTGTGCTTTTATAGGCAATTTTAATGTATCCGGTGTGCGCACCTAAAAAAACGGTCGCACTGGTAGAAAACGGGAAATCGGAGTCGCCACCGCCTGATGGGGTGCAGGCGGACACCTGGGTGCCTAGTCTTGTCTATTAGTCTGGTCTGCGGCTTGAGATTCTAAGTCGATTCTCGGTTGTGGTCGGGGGAAGTCCGTAGACACCCCAGTCCACCCCGTCGGATGACGGGTCCTGTGGGTTCCCTGTTTTGAGTCAGCTGTCTATTTTGGTTCTCACCTGGTTCCTAATCCAGCATGCCATTTTAGTTAGGTCTCGGCGGGACCACCTGAGTGGTGTGGGTCCCTTTAGTTGATTTTATCTCGCTTAAATTAGGTGATCTGTGTCTGATGGTGTGGGCCCCATTGGAAGGTCCACGGTGTCCTTGGTGGGCTTGGGTAAGCCCATGTATCTATGTGGGCCTCTGTCTAAGCCTAGGAGGCCCTGTGGGCTTTGGTGAAGTGACTTGATTTTACTTAATTGTTTCAGTTGGATTTTTAGTTGATTTTCATGCAAGGGTGGGTCTGCCTTGGTTTGCGGGCCCTTGGTGGGCCCCCATGATGGTTGCCAAAGTGTCTTCAATTCATCTTGGTTTAGTCTTCCAAAGTGTCCTGGACATTGGGCTTGGGGCCCGTAATCCGGCTTTGGGCTTTGAAAGCCCAGCTTCCATGGAGTTCGGGTTAAACCCTCACTTGGTTTAGTTGGTGGGCCCGATAGGCCCTTGCCATTGGTCTCGGCCAAACCACGCAATTTAAACGTCATTCCACACATCAAGGTTCTGGTGGGACGCATTGGGTTTGGCCCGCTCGGCTCAATTAGTTCGTTTTACTTAACTTGCTTATTTGCATGCTTTTGGGTTTATCGGGCTTGATGGGCCCCGTTGGAAGACCCATTAATGTTTCCAAGTTGGACCGTGGTCCAGGTCCCATGTTGGGTTTCCGGGTGACCCGAAAACCCTATCGGTTCGCTTGGTTCACTTGTGAGGTTATTCAAATTAACAAAAAAACCAAAAATCACATCCAACCATGCATTTTTAAGGGCTTTGCCAGTTGGGATGCATCTGTGGGCTTCTTGGGGTCTTTCTAGGGCTGTGTGGGCCCTTGCAAAGGCCCACCAGGGTGCTGGAGTTGTGGAGTCTCCAGCCCTTGGTATCTTTTGGGTGGTTTCTACAGCAAGTAAAGGAGGGGGGAGGCATGGGAAGTTGCCTCCTCCATTTTGGATCATATATGTCAATAAACAGGGACCAAGGTGTCCATGTTTGGTCTCTTAGATTCCACCAACAGCAAGCATAATTGATGATGCAACCCGAACTCAAGAGATACCTAAAGCATGCTCCATGACATGAAATGTGCATGCATGTTTCCATGTGCATCTTGCAAGGGGCAGCAAACATTTGGGCTCAAGTTTATGCAAAGTGGAGAGGGTAGCATGTGTTGAGAATAATCTAACATGCATACTACCATGGGGGTTCATGCAAGCACTCAAAGTAGTTAACCAAGGAGGCATGTTACACAAGCACAAACAAAAAAGTAAATAAAAAAACCTGCTGGAATAGGGGGACAGCAACTATCATTGGGTTTTGAGCATGCTAAAATCAGCAAGCAAAAAGGGGGAGAGGGCATGCTAGTGTACGAAATCCAAAGCATTGAGGTTGGTAAAACAGCAACACTAGTAAAAGTGGTGGGAGAGCATGGCAGCAAACACAAAACAACGAGCACACTAAAGAGGGAGGGGATCTCATGCAAAGCCATGTACAAATGAAGTAACAAAACAAGAACTTAGCATGCTCCTTACCTAGACATGGGTGCAGGTGTTTGTTGGGTTAAAGAACTTGAAAACAGATTTTTAATGCATACAAAACCCAACTAGATGATGTAGTGCACAAAGCATTTTGATGTATCCCTTATAAATGCAAACCTGTGCAAGCATGTGGAGCATGTTCACAATCAAGTGGGCTGATCTCCTACAGCCAAAACAGTGACTGAAATGGGGTAAAGATCATGATCGATCATACAAAAAAAATCAGCAAGAATGAAGATGCCTACATGGTCTAGAGATGAAAGCATACATGCCTTGAATTATTGATGCATGATGGGAGAACTTTATGTTGATTTTCAGCATGCTTACCTTAATCTAACCCATTCATTTAACTTGAGAGAAGACACTTAAAGAAAGGGAGAGGAAGGGGGATTACGCAAGGATACATGAGATTACCACTTGAGAGGGAACACATTCCCTCAAAACACCCAAAACAGTAACTTAAATGGCCTAAAAGTGGAATGCCACCATCTCTCCACTTCCCATGAAAACCCTACGAATACCATCTTACCTTGGAGGCTTTCATATGGTGGAAACAAGAGGATAATGCATACCCCATTAACATGGAAATAGATCTTATGACGTGGAAGAAACCAAGCATGGTAAAATCTTTAGAAAACCTTCATTTTAATATATGTGCCATAAAATATGGTAGGGAACCTTACCTAGGGATCTTGAGACCTTCTTGAGGTGTGTAGGCTTCTTCTTGAAGCTTGGACAAGAGTTGGAGCACCACTTTACAGCTCCACCAGCAGCAACTCCTCCTTTAACTTGGATGAGGATGAAGAAGAAGAAGAAGAGAAGGAAGAGCTTGGCCTAGAATGGGGTGTGGGGTGCTAAGAGATGAAGGAGAGGATAGGCTTTTTTTTTTTCTTTGGGAGGGGACGAAATTGGAGAGAGGTGGGAGAGATGGGAGAGATGGAGGGAGAGGTGGGGAGAGATGGAGGGATGACATGTGTCATGGAGAGAGGGGTTGGGAGATGAGGGGTTGTGTTGGGAGATGGAAGGTTGTCTTGGAAAATGGAGGGTTGGGTTAATGGAGATGGTTAGTGGGGTGTTGGGAGATGGAGGGTTGAGTTAATGGAGATGGTTTGTGGGGTGTTGGGAGATGGAGAGAGGGACATGTGGCAATTGGTTAGAGGGGTGTTGGGAGATGAAGAGGTGTGTTGGGAGATGGAGAGAGGGACATGTGGCATCCAATGTGGAGCTCCCCTTGTGCACACGTGGCATCCAATGTGGAGCACCCCTTGTGCACACGTGGCATCCAATGTGGAGCACCCCTTATGCACACGTGGCATTGCTAAAATTCCAGTAATACCCTTAGCTTTGACTGTTCATATCTTCTTCATCCGGACTCCGATTTGAGCAAACTCAATTGCGTTGGAATCGTATCGAAGTCCTCTATCCAATGGTATAGAGCAAGGTACTTGGCACGGAAATCGAGGAAAAGTCAACTCTCGGCTCTCCCTTAATTTTGACTGCCCGCAGAACCTTCATCCGGACTCCGATTTGAGCAAACTCAATTGCGTGGGAATCGTATCGAAGTCCTCTATCCAATGGTATAGAGCAAGGTAGCCAGATTTCTTTTGATCGAAAGGTCAACTTTCAACCCTTCAGGGTTTGACTTTTTAGCAGGGTTTTGCATTTCCGGCACTTCCGGGAGCACAAAAATGAGGTGCTTACAGCTGCCCCTCTTTGCCGAAGTCACCTTGCGGATGAACGGCAAAGAGAAAAAAGAAACTTGTTTTTGCGCCTTGCATTTCTGTCGACATGGTCAACGAGCTTAGCCCTTTGAAGTTTTCATGTTGAGAAAGGGAAGCGTCCAAATGATGTGGAGCCGCTTCCAGGCTTCAGAGTTTCCTTACCCTTTACTTTTCGGGTTTCTGTAGGGCAACTCTTCAGCATTTGATTTAGGTTTGAAAGAGATTAGATTGGACTTAAGTCGCCTACCTGTTTCGGCGTTGATGCCAAACACTTGACAACATTCTTTTCCTCTCGTTTGTTCCATTAAAGCTTTTAGGTGACTTCAGACTTCTGATCCATTTTTTTTTTTTTTGTCTTTTACTTGAAGTTTGCTTTCATTTTTTCATCATCACTTCATTTTTTTTTTTTTTTAGGATTTGATGGCCAAGGGTTGGGTTAGGATGTTGACCGAATGGAGGAAGGAGGAGGGAAGAGCGGAGGAGGAGCTGCTGTTGGTGAGGAGGTGCTTCCAGTGCTGTCCAGTTCCTCAAGGGAGCTCACACATCTGCTCTACTCTATTTACAAAAGTATGAAATCAAAAATTACAAAAGGGGCCATCTTGCTCGATGATATCTTGATTTATGCTCATCCTTCTTCATGTCTTGCTGCTTCCTTTCCCACAGCGTGCCTTGTGGTTCTCCTTCGGAGTAGGGGTCTCCTTGTTTGGAGTGATTGCTACTGGTGATTAAGTAGGGACCCCTGCTTCGCGGTCCTCTCTCGCTCTTGACATGTGTGAAGGTTCCCTTGGGGAAAGCTGCCTTGCTGGGGATAAGTGTGGTCCCTTACGCCGCCATTTTCCTTGTGAGGCCTTTTCCTTCTGCCCGGGTTCGAACTCATCATCCTGCTCGTCTGAGCTCTTGTTGAGTGTGGAGGAGCTTTGCAGGGGTTTGGCGTGAGTCCGCCTTATTTCTGTGTTGCTTTTCTCCGTGAGGCCGACCTCTTCAGACTGGGTGAGGCTTGAGAGAATTGCATCCTTGATCATCATTTCTTATTGTTGACAGGACTCCAGTGGGGTTGGTGGAGATTGCCCTCCATTCGTTTGAAGGAGCTTCACTGGGGATCTGGGAGAGAATATCCGCCTTCTTATTGTTGCCGTACCTGTGAGGGTTGGCAAGAAACAATGTATTAGTTGAGGAATAGCTGGGGAATGCAAGCACATCTATTTTCTTTTTTCTTTTTCTTTGCTTCAGGCCATTTTGCCCATTGCAGCTAGAGGTGGCCTCTACCAACGTTGAGAGACTCATCCACTAAGGTTAGTGGCACACTATGGTACTCAAAAACAGTTAAACAGAACAATTTCAGAGAAACAAGTGTGTAAGTGTGTGTCTGTGTTTGCAATATCACAAGTAGTTTCCCAGGTCAGACAGGACTTGGAGTGCTCGGTGCTCTCAGTAGCATTGTCATCACAGGCCTCTGCGGAGTTTTCTGCTCAGGCACAACCTGCCGGTCCGGATCCTTAAGATTTGTCTATCATTCTCTGCTCATAGTCTGCCACTGCCACTGTTACTGCTCATTCTGTTCCTTGTTCTGCCCAATTCAGATGCGACCAGTTCTTCTCTTTTTTTTTTTTGATTGACTAACCACACAACGCCCTTTTTTCGGGTTTTCGCTGTGTCCAGCCTTCCAAAACTTTGAATTCCATCATTGCCAACGAATGCGGACCTAACTGTTTGCCCTGATCATTCCTTTTGGGATCTGAAAGGTCTTAGAGATAGGACAAAATGTAGGCTTGGTCTTGGTTATGAAAGAAGGGTAAGTGGCTCAAAAGGCTTAGACTTCTAGGTTTATCAAGTGTGCTACTTTATTGATGGTGGGACTTACATCCTGGCTTATAAGAAATTTCCCAATTTTTCTGTTTCCTTTTTTTTTTATCTTTTTTTTCACTTTTTTTTTCTTTTTTTGTTTTTTTTTTTTTTGGAAGTTTTTTGGGGCATGGGTGCCCCATTTCTTCTCTTTGCTATGCCAGGAATGCCCTATTTGAGGTGTAGAACACTTGTGATAGGTTGAAAGAATTCCAAAGCTCAAAATTGTCTAACTAGGGGAGAATTTGGGGTACCTAAAGGGGTTTATGGGCTAAAAGAGAGTCAAGGATGGCCTCTCTTCATTTCCCAATTGGAACGATCTCAGGCATAGTACAGTTTGACTGCATCTACATTTATCGGCTCAGGAAAAACTGCCCCGTCCATCTCTTGTAGGATGAGTGCTCCTCTAGACAAGACTTTGTGGACTACGAACGGCCCTTCGTAGTTTGGCTTGAATTTCCCTCGGTTGTCCTCTTGATAGGGAAGGATCCGTTTCAACACTAGATCTCCTACTTTGAACTGTCGTGGCTTTACCTTCTTGTTATAGGCTCGTGCTACTCTTTTCTGGTAGAGTTGGCCATGACACAAAGCCTTGATCCTTTTCTCATCCAATAACTGCAATTGGTCAAATCGGGACTCTTCCCACTCGACATCACTGATCTCGGCTTCCTTTAGAATTCTAAGTGACGGGATTTATATTTCCACGGGGAGGACTGCTTCCATTCCATATACCAAGGAGAACGGGGTTGCCCCGGTTGATGTCCTGATCGACGTTCGATAGGCATGCAGTGCATAAGGTAACTTCTCGTGCCAGTCTCTGTAGGTGACCACCATTTTCTCGAGGATCTTCTTCAGGTTCTTGTTGGCAGCCTCTACTGCCCCGTTCATCTTGGGTCGGTATGCTGTGGAGTTCAGATGTCTGACCTTCAGATCTGCACAAATATTTTCCATGTCCTTGTTGTTCAAATTCTTTGCATTGTCCATGATGATCGCCTCAGGCACGCCATAGCGACAGAATATGTTGTTTTTGATAAACTTGAGCACATGGGATCCCTTCACATCTACAAAGGACATGGCTTCTACCCACTTGGTAAAGTATTCGATTGCAACTAAGATGAACCGGTGCCCATTCGAAGCCTTCGGATGGACCTGGCCTATCATATCAATCCCCCAGATGGCGAACGGCCAAGGCGACGTCATGGAATACAGTGTGTTCGGTGGTGCATAGATATTGTCGGCATAGATTTGGCATAGTTGACACTTCCTGACATGAGCGTAGCAATCTGCCTCCATAGTCATCCAGTAGTAACCCATCCTTAGGATCTTCCTGGCTAGCATATGCCCGTTCATGTGTGCCCCGCACAACCCGCCATGGATTTCCTCAATTAGCTTCTGAGCGTCGTCTTCTTTGACACATAGCAGTAGCGAATCATTGTACGATTTTTTGTACACTCTACCTCCACTGTAGAAGAATTGCCCTGCCAACCTTTGAATGGTTCGCTTCTCTGCGGCTGTGGCACTTTCTGGCAAGGTCCTTTCCTTTAGATATCTCTCAATGTCCGCATACCAAGGTTCTCCTTCGGGTGCGAGTTTTTCAATGCTAAAACAGCAGACGGGATAATGCCGAATCTCTATCTCCAAGGGTTGCACCCAGGTGTCATTAGTGATGGTGGCCATTGACACCAATGTTGCCAGTGCGTCTGCGAACGGATTCCCATCTCGTGGCATGTAGTCAAAGGTCACACTGTCGAATTGCTCTTCTAATTCTTTGACCAACTCTTGGTATGGTACCAACTTTGTATCTCGGGTTCTCCAATTTCCCATAACTTGATAAATGATGAGACATGAGTCGCCGAATACCTTCAGCTCTTGTATGCACATTTCGATTGCTGCCCGCAAACCTAACACACATGCTTCATACTCGGCCATGTTGCTAGTGCAATCGAACATAAGTTTTGCCGCTATTGGGTGGTGGACACCATCTGGGGAGATTAATACTGCTCCAATTCCTTTTCCATTTACATTGACTGCCCCATCAAAGAACATCTGCCATTTGGTTTCCTCTGTATCCTTTGCAGATTCTGTGCACATCACATCTTCGTCTGGGAAGTGAGTCAGGAGTGGTTGGTAATCAGGTAGGGGATGCTCTGCCAAGTGATCGGCCACTGCTTGTCCCTTTATCACCTTTCTAGTTGTGTAGACGATATCATATTCTGATAAAAGCACTTGCCATCTAGCGACCCTACCCGTGGAGATCGGCTTTTCAAAAATATACTTCAACGGATAGAGATTTGAGATTAACAGGACCGTGTGACTGAGTAGATAGTGCCGAAGCTTCTGAGCTGCCCAGACCAGGGCGCAACACGTCTTTTCAAGTATCGCGTATCTAACCTCAAAGTTGGTAAACTTCTTACTCAGGTAGTAGATAGCTTGTTCTTTTCTTCCGTTCTCATCGTGTTGCCCTAGTACACAGCCTACAGCCGTCTCCGAGACTGTCAGATACATGATCAAGGGTCGTCCCGGAACCGGTGGTACCAACGTCAGTGGACTCATCAAATAAGCCTTAATCTTGTCAAACGCTGCTTGGCAGTCTTCATTCCAAACCACAGGGTTATCCTTTTTCAGCAGCTTGAATATAGGTTCACACACGGGAGTCATCTGTGCGATGAATCTACTGATGTATTGCAGTCTGCCCAGGAACCCTCTCACTTCCTTTTCTGTCGATGGCGGTGGCATTTCCAGAATCGCTTTGGTCTTGGCAGGATCAACCTCAATTCCACGCTTGCCTACTATGAATCCGAGCAGTTTGCCTGAAGTGACCCCAAACACACACTTGTTTGGGTTGAGTCGGAGCTTGTGTTCCTTGAGTCTGTCAAATACTTTTCTGAGATTTACCAAGTGGTCCTCTTCCTCCTTCGACTTTGCTATCATGTCGTCCACATACACTTCCATCTCTTTGTGCATCATGTCGTGGAACAACAAGGTCATTGCACGCTGGTATGTAGCACCCGCATTCTTTAGTCGAAATGGCATTACACGGTAGCAGTAGGTTCCCCAGTGCGTGATGAAGGATGTCTTCTCCATATCCTCAGGTGCCATCCTTATCTGGTTGTAACCAAAAAAGCCATCCATGAAAGAGAACACCGAATGCGTTGTTGTATTATCGACCAGTACATCTATGTGTGGTAACGGGAAGTCATCCTTTGGGCTTGCTCTATTCAAATCTCGGTAGTCCACACACATCCTAACCTTTCCGTCTTTCTTGGGAACTGGGACAATGTTGGCCAGCCACTCAGGGTAGTGAGTCACTTGTAAAAATCCTGCATCCAATTGCTTGGTAACCTCTTCCTTAATCTTCAGGGCCCATTCCGGTTTCGTGCGCCTAAGCTTCTGCTTCACAGGTATGGCCTCAGACTTTGTCGGTAACCGATGCACAACCAAATCCGTGTCTAACCCAGGCATATCTTCATATGACCATGCAAAACACGTCAGAATAAGATTTCAGAAAATCAATCATCTGTTTTCTCAATAATTGTGACAGTTTTTTACCAATTTGGAGTATCCTTGGTTGTGCCATGTCACCTATGTCAATTGGCTCTGTTTCCTTGATATTTGCCTGAAGACCCTTTTCATGTCTTTCCAACGCAAGTTGGATTTCCAGCGGGGTCTCCCACGATTCATCGTCGTCCTCATGCTCGAAAGGCTCACAGGGGACGATGTTTGAATCTCCTTGCTGCAATGGGCTGGTGTCGCAATCTGACTTGTCGAGTCCTTGCTCGCTTTCAGGATTGGACACTGGCTCATGCTCTTCACTTATTGTTGCCATTTGCATTGGCTTTTCAATTTCTTTTTGTTCTTTTTGTTCTACTATGCCAATCCTGTTATCTATCCCGTGCCCCAGCTCTTCCGGGTGTGCGTCGGGATTGATACTAAGGTTGCGATGCTTAAGTTGATTATTTTTGTTATTTTCATTTTTTGACAGATGCAAATAGTAGAAAGAGTTCAGATATTCATTAAAAAGTTCAGCAGTAGCTACAACAAAAATTTCAGAGGTGACAGAAACCCCCTTGAAAGTGTTAGCCCTGCTAGTTGCAAAAGGTTTGGCGCTCCAATTCTTCAGTGGTGCCAGGTCCTCCTTGTTGATGACAGCTGCCTTCTTCAGTTCTTCAGTCAGCACCATATTGGTGCTCTCATCAGATGAAATGTAGATAGGGTCATGTGCTGCGTCTCCTGCCGGTTTGTTCTGGCTTCTCTCTGATCGAGGGCCAGACTCTGACGATACCCTTACCCATGATCCGCTGAGGGCGATTGCCATCGGTATCTTGTCCTCGGGTGGCGCATATGCGATGGTGACTTCGTTGGCCGGGTCAACTCTGGGAGGTGCAAACATTATGGGTATTCCGGTTGGTATCCTAGGCACCGTAGAAGAGTAAGCAGGTGGTGCCCATTTGCCATAAGCTGCATGATACACCTCTTCCGGTACTGGCCCTAGCACTTGAGGCATGTTGCGGAACATCCGGTTCAGGCCGTCACGAGTCCCTGGGTGTGGGACATAAGGAGGTGGAGGAGGCGACCTTGGCCTGCGGGTTGGGGTCCCTGAGCTGTCTTGGCCTTCCATCATGCAAATATACATGACAGGGCCTTCTTCCTCTCTGGATTCTTCAACGGGAGCAGGTGGCGGTGCTTCAACTGCAATTACAGGTGAGACTGGTATTCCCTCAAGGATGAACGGCTCCTCTGGTGGAGGGAAGGCCATGGTAACTTCATCAACAGATTCTAGAGCGACCAACGCTGGCAGATTATCTGGCGACCCTTCCAGTGCTAGCGGGTCTACCTCCACTGCATTTCCGATCATTTCTAGGGTTGGCTGCTCTTCCCAAAGCATCTGTGCTAGTCCTTCCAAATAGTCTTCTTCCGTATCTGGGGTGTCCTCAAACTCGTCGCCCCATCCCTGTGGAATGATGTTCTTGAGGGACTGAGCCGCTTCACGCTCCATATTGGTGAAGTGATGATACAGCTCACCATGCACAAAGATTGGCCAATGCGGATCCCTACCTTCAACTCTGGCTCTTTTCCTTTTTGCGAGGTTCCTGAAAAGTCGTGCATAGTCCTCTGGCTGCGGCTTGAATCCGAGTCCAAATCCCATAGTCTGCTCATAGGGCTGGACAGCGGTTGTGATGCCCTGTTTGTACTTGCCAAGTCCTTCACCGGCCCGGAGACCCCAGTCTGCACACTCTGCTGCCCCAAACATGGTCACTCTTTTCTTCTTTGGGAGTCGCTGCCCCCTTTCAGATGCCAGGATTTGGTTTACTTGCACCATTTCCACAGCTTGGAAACTGAGTGCGTTGGGTAATTCATAGTCGACATAGGGCACTCCGACCCTTTCAAATTCACGGTGATCTTCAGCATACACCGTTACCAGTTCGCTGCCAGCGATGAAACGCACCATCCTATGCAAGGAGGAAGGCACAGCCCCTGACTGATGTAACCAGGGCCTTCCAATCAATAGGTTGAAGGACGAGTTGATATCCATTAGTTCAAAGTCCATGGTGAAGGGCCTATCCGCGATCACAACCACCAAAGTGACCTCCCCCAGTGACTCTCTCCTAGCATTGTCAAAGCCCCTGACATTATGACCACTTGGCTTGATTATTGACAGATTCAACTGCAGACTATGGAAGGTTCTCATTGGGCATATGTTCAGAGCTGACCCATTGTCGATCAAGGCACGCTTTACAATGAGGTCAACGCACTTCACCGTTATGTAGAGCGGCTCCGTGTGATTACACCCTTCAAGTGGTAGATCGGCGGCAGAGAAGGAAATAGCCTGGGGTGCCATAATCACTGACACAACTGCCCCTAACTGCTCAGGGTCGATGCTCTCCGGGACATGTGCGTCACCCAGAACCCTCATTAGCATTGCCCGGTGCTTTTCTGAGTCAATCAGAAGCCGCATGATGGAAATTTGGGCTGGCACCTTGTTCAAGTGCTGGAGCAGATCGTACTCTGGAGCGTAGAAGCTGTGGTGCAAATCGGTGATCTCTTCGTCCGTGGCTTTCCCTTTTCTCTTGAGGGTCTGTGGCAGTTCTGTAGCCACTTCCTTCCCTTTTTCCTTTCTCTTTTCTTCCTCAGCTGCTCCTCCCTTTGGTGCAGGTGGGGGGTCTGTGTTTACGTATCGACCGGATCGGGTGATTCGGTCAATTTCTGCTTCAAGGGTGGTGGTAGTGGAAGTGGGGTAAGGTGGGGGCACAACATGATATGAAGGTGGTTCCAATTTGAGTTGTGAGAGATTGAGGGTGGTTGGTTCAAATGAAAGCAAGAATGGGTCATGTGGAGGTGAGTCCATGATGTCGTGGATGTTGAGGGTGGACGGATTGGTGAGGGGGGTTGGGTAAAAGAAGTCCTGGTCTTCAGGTGGGTGGAAGTGCACCAGAGGGAAGCTGGTAGGGGAGTCATCGCCATCCTCTTCAATGTAGTTCACTATCTTACTTGCCCTTGTTGATGTGTCCTCTGAGTCCGCGTCGTCGGATTCATCCGAGATCTCATATAGTTCAGGCGGGTTTACGAGTTCAGGAATAGCTGGTGGCTCATCCTCTCCTGTACTGTGAGGGTGATTGAGCCAATCCCGTACGTCATATGGGAAGGGGGCAGGACTGGACTCAAGTGATGATGAGTCAGAAGAGTATTCCCAGTATAGGTCTGGCTTCGATGTCGCGGACATACATTCTGGCGGCCATGCGGTTGACAACTGGGGAGGTACCCTTGAACTATCCACTGATTCTTCCGAGATCTGATGTCCATCTTGGACCTGGAGTCGATTGGAACTGCCTGCTCCTTCTCTGCGTGGAGGGGACGGAGAGTCACTAATCCACCCACACTGTATTGGTTTCCACGGGCCGGTGACTTCTTCACTGCTCTGGGGTTCATCTTCGATGGCATGGACATAGCTGTCTGCATTTTCCTTAAGCAACAGGGGGTGCACCTTTACGGTCTGTCCTGGCTGCCCAATCAGCACTGAAGGGTCAAACTGCCCGGTGCCTTGGTTACTACTCACTTGATTTATCGTCTTGCTAGTAGAGGCCTTTGTGTGATCGGGGAGAGGATTGGTGGTCACTCCGGCTGCTGGAGTTTGAGCTGGTGGAGCAGGGGGGGCAACCGTGATGCGTTTGCTATCAATCAAGTCTTGGATATCGTGCCTTAGGTCCCAGCACCGATTAGTGTGATGCCCTGGGGCACCGGAGTGGTACTCGCACCGCTCGGCTGTATTGTAGCTCCTAGCATTGACCAACCTGGGGTTCGGGGGCTTGACTTGCACGTACCCCTTCTTCAACAAAGTAGGCAGCAACTCTGCTGGTGCATACGGGAGTGGAGTGAAGACCCGCTTCATCCTAGCTTCCATTTCTTCTCTCGTCCTTCTTACCCCTTGGTAGGCAGCCTGCCCTGTTCCTTGGGGTGCCACTGCCTCTGGTCTTTGGGAGAAATGGTGGGGCTGTGCCGGGTATACATAGTTCACAGCTTGCTGCTTTTGCCTTCTGGGCTCCTGCCCCTGATTCCTGCTAGTTTGCCCAGTCAGAGGCCTTCTTGGTGGGGCACTCTGTCCACTGCCATCTATCTTTCCGGCTCTTACTGCATCTTCAATCCGATCTGCCGTCAGGATCAAGTCATTGAAATTCGACGTGCTCTGCCCTAGCAGCAAAGTGAAGAAGGGCTGACCCAATGATGCAATGAACAACGACGTCATTTCTTGCTCTAGCAATGGTGGCTGCACTAATGCTGCCAGCTCCTTCCAGCGTTTGGCATATTCTCTCACTGATTCCTGGCTCTTCTTAGCCAGCCTCTGCAATTCTGCCCTAGTCTGCACAATTTGACTGTTCAGGCGGTACTGCTGGATGAAAACAGCTGCCAGATCATTCCATGTCTTGATCTTACCCTTATCCAAACTCAGGAACCAGGAGTAAGCGGCCCCAGTTAATGACTTCTGGAAGAACTGCATCATGATCCGTTCTTCCTTAGCGTACTAACACATGTCGCCTGAGTACGACCTCAAGTGGTTTAGTGGGCACCCGGTGCCATCGAACTGGTGTAACTCAGGGCACTTGAACTTGGCCGGGAGTTGGATGTCTGAAAAGAAGCAGAGGCTTTCCAGGGTAGCCTCACTCTGCACTGTGCTTGGTTGGAGCTGTTTGAGCTATTCCTTCAAGGTGGCCATCTCTGCCCTGTTCTCTTCTCTCACTGCTGTCAGCTTTTCCTCAAACTGTATCTCCTGGGCCCTGTACCAATCCTCATCACCTTGCCCTAGTTGGACAGGCAGAAACTGATCTGGTTGGGGAACATGGAATGGCACCGCCGGTGGTGGTGGTGGTGCTAGGGGAGGGGGGTTGGCCGGGCGTGGTGGTGGTGCCACTTCTACTTGTGGCGGTTGCTGGGCGACTGGTGCCACTGGTGGGGCCTGTCTTAACTCCCTCAGCTCAGCCATTAGTTCCTGAATGATGGAACTCATGCCGTCAATTCTCTGTTGCATCTCACTGACTACTTGTGCGTGACTAGGTTCTACCGGATGCTGCCCTGTCGGCGTCTGCTCTCCTTGTCGGTCCATTTCGAGCCTTCTCCTCGATCTTAGCAGGTACGGACTTCTGAAAGCAATTTTGGGTACCTGGTAGCAATTCGCAGGCAATAATGCAATTCACACGAATCATTCATTGCAATTTATTTGACATAACTTGTTTATTTGATTTATGCTGCTTTCTTGATTGGATATGAGTTCACTGATCTATTTTAGCTACCCTAAGGCAACAAGGGAAGAGAACCCGAACCTTGATTAAACTGATCTATTTTAGGTACCCGCAAGTACCCGGGGAAGAGAACCCTAAGTGACTTCTAAAGACTGATCTATTTTGGCTATTCTAAGACAACCGGGGAAGAGAACCTTAAGGACCGCATCTATTTTAGCTACCCGTAGGTGGCAAGGGAAGAGAACCTAAACTTTTTTCAACTGATCTGTTTTAGGTAACCCGTAGGTACCTGGGAAAGAGAACCCTTATTTTATGGATACTGGTCTATTTTAGCTGTACGGGTGCAGCTGGGAAAGGGAACCCTATGAATCGGATCTACTTTAGCCACTTAGGAGGGCTGGGAAAGAGAACCCAGTTTAATTGGTCTATTTTAGTCGCTTAAGCATGCCAAGGGAAGGGAACCTTTTAGTACAGGGGTTTTTATTGAGCTTAGAATCACAAGGTTGGACCAATCAGGGTCTCAGAAAGAGGGGCTGAAGAACAGCACTCAGGATTGCCTTGACCAAATCCTGACTCAATCATCGGTGGTCTCAGCGACACGAAGGTTCGGCTAGTAGTACCCGGACGCTCCGCAGCCAATATCCGATTCATTCACCGGCGGCTTTGGTGTCACTAAACGGGGTAGGCTATGCCAGGACGCTCCTCCACCAATATCCGACTCATCCGTCGGCGGTTTCGGTGCCCTAAAAATTCGGCTAGTAGTACCCGGACGCTCCGCAGTCAATATCCGATTCACTCACCGGCGGCTTTGGTGTCACTAAACGGGGTAGGCTATGCCAGGACGCTCCTCCACCAATATCCGACTCATCCGTCGGCGGTTTCGGTGCCCTAAGAATTCGGCTAGTAGTACCCGGACGCTCCGCAACCAATATCCGATTCACTCACCGGCGGCTTTGGTGTCACTAAACGGGGTAGGCTATGCCAGGACGCTCCTCCACCAATATCCGACTCATCCGTCGGCGGTTTCGGTGCCCTAATAATTCGGCTAGTAGTACCCGGACGCTCCACAGCCAATATCCGATTCACTCACCGGCGGGTTTGGTGTCACTAAACGGGGTAGGCTATGCCAGGACGCTCCTCCACCAATATCCGACTCATCCGTCGGTGGTTTCGGTGCCCTAAGAATTCGGCTAGTAGTACCCGGACGCTCCGCAGCCAATATCCGATTCACTCACCGGCGGCTTTGGTGTCACTAAACGGGGTAGGCTATGCCAGGACGCTCTTCCACCAATATCCGACTCATCCGTCGGCGGTTTCGGTGCCCTAAGGAAATTCGACCGAATGATCTTGGGAAAGATGCAGACGGGTGTGATCTGAGCTCAAATTCTTGGGTTCTTTAAACACTTGCCGGGTTTCAGGATCTCAATGAGAAAGATGCCATTAAAAGAGTTAGAGGTCGCAGCGACCAGAAATTCTGCAATTGATTGAGAGAGATGGTCTATTGGAGACCAAGTTGCCCTATTTGAGGGAATTAGTTTTTTTATTTCAGGATCTTGTTTTGTTAAGTTTGAACACATAACAGAATAGAAAGGCAATTCATGCTTAATATAAAAAAAAAAAAGAAGTGCCACAGCCGCTCACAGTACATCAGCATATTCATCAAAATACAACAAAACCAAAGTCTAGCTAGGTTGGTCATCATCATAGTGGGAGGACACGTCTTGCCTCCTCAAGGCGCGCAGAAGCTTGTTCCGCAGATGTCGGTCCTCCTCGGCGCGTTTGCACACCAAGTCCAATTCATGTTGCAAGGCCGTATTGGCCTGCCTACTCTCCCGTTCCGAATCCACGTAAGCTGAATGGATACAGGAGTGAGGCTCTTGCAGTTCGGCCACCCTGTCCCTATATGTGTTAGGGGGCGGAACTGGAATGTCTCTTGAAGCGACAGGCTGAAGAGGTGGGGGGCCGTCGTGGCCAAATTCCCGAGCTATCCACTGCTCGTAGTCTCGAAAGTGTAATTCGGTGAAGACGTCCTCCCGGTATACGCACACCGTCTTCCACTCTACCAGCAACTGTGTCCTCAGTCCCTTAGTGAGTGGACCAATCAAACCGCTCAGGTTGTCCTGGATCGGGATTCCCTGCAGCTTCCCAAACTGTCTCAGAACCCGAATCGGATAGTACGGCACGGCATGGGTGAGTCCTATCAGGGAAAGGCCCTCTCTTTTCTTGAAAGCTATGATGGGGGTGTAGGGGATGTTGTATGTACCCCACCATCTAATGTCTGTTTCTCCCTTCAGGTGGAGAAAGTGGTTAAACCAATCCTCACGAGCGGGTAGGTCTGGTTTGATCTCTCTTTGAGCCAACCAATGGATGTTGTCGCTGGTTGCCTTATAATATGCACTGACGGGTGATGACACCATCAGGTGGTCTTGCAGCCAAATGTGGAGAAGGGGAGCGCACCCTTGAAACCTCCGAGTTCCGTTTTTGGACAAAGTTAGGGAATGGAACAGTTGAGCTAGGATCAGTGGCATGATTCGGTACCCCGCCCTGAGTTGATCCACAATTTCCATGAGGGCCAAATTAATGGTGTCTCCCCCAGTTGGAAAGAAGATTTGCGACAGAACCACAAGGGTGAAGGTGTCAAACCAAGCTCGGGGTCTTTTCTGCTTTTTGTTTCTCATTTTCTCAGCTAAGAATGCCTTAGAGACCCGAGTAAATGATTTGTCACCTCCTAAGGTCTGGAATTCTCCCCTTGAGAGGCCAAAGAAAACACAAGCTTCATTCTTGTAGCTTTCTTTGAGACTTGGCCTAGCGGGTTCTCCTAAGTCGCAAAATCGGAGGAACAGGTCAAGTTCCTCAATTGTGGGAGTCAACTCGTTGATCCCGAATCGAAACACTGAAAGCTGGGGATCCCAGAAAAGCAAGGCTGCTTGGATCATATCCCAGTTGATCGGCACATTTAACAGGGACAAAGTCTGTCCCATACGGTATTTGTGCTCCCATTCAATCTGCTCACTCCCTTGGAGCTGCCTTGTCCAAGAACGGATCCAGGGGGTATCCCAGGCGCACTTCTCTATTCTAGGGAAGCGGATTCTCTCAGATGAGGATGACGATGCCATGCCAACTATCCAATCAAAATTCCAAATCAGTTAAAGGTTCCACACCAAACTCTCAATTAGTCCTAAAGTATGCATAATCATAAGTAAAAGGGCTATCTACTTAGCAGTTCTAACATGCTTCACAGAATAAAGCAAAAGATAAAGCAATGTGGAATTTAACTTAGGTACACATGGTGTGTGGTCCTAAGGGTTGGCACCAGTGAAGGCGCGACTCCTAGACATACTTGTGTAGAGGAGCACACTCAAGTCCTGATCAGTCTTTCTATCTTTCATCTGTTCTTTCATCTGCTTCCGGTGTCGGACCATAGCAAAAATTACAACTTGCCATCGAGGGCGAAGGTTTACAAAAATATTTACAAAGCTGTAAAGAATTCATCCTTAAGGCTGTTGGGAGCCAAAAGGGAGGGTACAAATTGCCTTCCAAGCGGGTAGGTTAAAAATTCCTAGATCTAGGGTTTAGTGCCCTTGTTCTGATCTGGCCGGCTTTCATCTGCTCTAAAAGACCAATCTGGACTTAAAGTGCTCCCAGCGGACTCTAATGGGTCAAGACCCATAGCATACAGGACTCTATGCATGGATCTGGGGTGGTTCCCCTGATCATAATTAGGTGAGCTTCCTAAATTAGGGCTGAGGTCGCCCATGATCTAGGGTTTACTCCATTTGATGCAAAAAGCGGGGGTTGCTGCCCCTAATGGACTCTGGATTTTATTCCGATTTTATTCATCATTCACATCCTACTCACCCTCTCATGCTCAACGCGAGGTTCATTCAGAAACGTTAGGTGGGGAAGGATACCCAGCCCGAGACATAAGCCTACAAGGGTCTGGACCAGTACTGGATCCTCGCGTGCCACGGCAAGAAACCAGTGGTGCTAATGGACTCCAGAAAACTGGGGGGATGGGTTTACCCTGCTTTCCCCGGCAAGCCACGGGAGCGTAGGTGCTAATACCATCCCAAAGATCAGTTCATAGTAATAAGAAGGGTAGGCTGCTAGAGGGGTCTAAGTCTTGGTAAAGAAGTAGCAGTATCCGAGTCGCTCATCTATTCAAGGTCGGATCATCCACGCAGCCTCCCTCGTGCGTGTCACCCCACGCAGTTCATGCAGTTCATAAGAAAATACGCCATCCACGGTGTGGTGGTGTGCTTGTGTGTGCAGGTAGGCTGCGTGCTGTGTCTATACGGGTGAGTTTTGTCTGGATTTAGGTGATAAAAGAATCCCTACTGCCTCGTGTAGTAAGGCGCAGAATTGGTACGTTTTACGAGGTCCTGGGAGAATCCCCAGGTAAGTGGAGGGTCACAGGGGACCACTTAAATTCCACTTGCCTTAGGCAATTATCGCGTCCTTGTGACAGGATTCCCCAGAACACGTAATTACGTGTATTCTGTGCCTTGTTAAACGGGGTAGCAAGAGTTCCTAAATGTCAACCAAATCCCTCTTAAGTTGACTCAGTCTAAACAGGGTCCTACTGGGCTAAGGGATCCCCAGCGGAGTCGCCAGGCTTGCGCACCTAAAAAACGGTCGCACTGGTAGAAAATGGGAAATCGGAGTCGCCACCGCCTGATGGGGTGCAGGCGGACACCTGGGTGCCTAGTCTTGTCTATTAGTCTGGTCTGCGGCTTGAGATTCTAAGTCGATTCTCGGTTGTGGTCGAGGGAAGTCCGTAGACACCCCAGTCCACCCCGTCGGATGACGGGTCCTGTGGGTTCCCTGTTTTGAGTCAGCTGTCTATTTTGGTTCTCACCTGGTTCCTAATCCAGCATGCCATTTTAGTTAGGTCTCGGCGGGACCGCCTGAGTGGTGTGGGTCCCTTTAGTTGATTTTATCTCGCTTAAATTAGGTGATCTGTGTCTGATGGTGTGGGCCCCGTTGGAAGGTCCACGGTGTCCTTGGTGGGCTTGGGTAAGCCCATGTATCTATGTGGGCCTCTGTCTAAGCCTAGGAGGCCCTGTGGGCTTTGGTGAAGTGACTTGATTTTACTTAATTGTTTCAGTTGGATTTTTAGTTGATTTTCATGCAAGGGTGGGTCTGCCTTGGTTTGCGGACCCTTGGTGGGCCCCCATGATGGTTGCCAAAGTGTCTTCAATTCATCTTGGTTTAGTCTTCCAAAGTGTCCTGGACATCGGGCTTGGGGCCCGTAATCCGGCTTTGGGCTTTGAAAGCCCAGCTTCCATGGAGTTCGGGTTAAACCCTCACTTGGTTTAGTTGGTGGGCCTTGGTGGGCCCGATAGGCCCTTGCCATTGGTCTCGGCCAAACCACGCAATTTAAACGTTATTCCACACATCAAGGTTCGGGTGGGCCGCATTGGGTTTGGCCCGCTCGGCTCAATTAGTTCGTTTTACTTAACTTGCTTGTTTGCATGCTTTTGGGTTTATCGGGCTTGATGGGCCCGGTTGGAAGACCCATTAATGTTTCCAAGTTGGACCGTGGTCCAGGTCCCATGTTGGGTTTCCGGGTCACCCGGAAACCCTATCGGTTCGCTTGGTTCACTTGTGAGGTTATTCAAATTAACAAAAAAACCAAAAATCACATCCAACCATGCATTTTTAAGGGCTTTGCCAGTTGGGATGCATCTGTGGGCTTCTTGGGGTCTTTCTAGGGCTGTGTGGGCCCTTGCAAAGGCCCACCAGGGTGCTGGAGTTGTGGAGTCTCCAGCCCTTGGTCTCTTTTGGGTGGTTTCTACAGCAAGTAAAGGAGGGGGGAGGCATGGGAAGTTGCCTCCTCCATTTTGGATCATATATGTCAATAAACAGGGACCAAGGTGTCCATGTTTGGTCTCTTAGATTCCACCAACAGCAAGCATAATTGATGATGCAACCCGAACTCAAGAGATACCTAAAGCATGCTCCATGACATGAAATGTGCATGCATGTTTCCATGTGCATCTTGCACGGGGCAGCAAACATTTGGGCTCAAGTTTATGCAAAGTGGAGAGGGTAGCATGTGTTGAGAATAATCTAACATGCATACTACAATGGGGGTTCATGCATGCACTCAAAGTAGTTAACCAAGGAGGCATGTTACACAAGCACAAACAAAAAAGTAAATAAAAAAACCTGCTGGAATAGGGGGACAGCAACTGTCATGGGGTTTTGAGCATGCTAAAATCAGCAAGCAAAAAGGGGGAGAGGGCATGCTAGTGTACGAAATCCAAAGCATTGAGGTTGGTAAAACAGCAACACTAGTAAAAGTGGTGGGAGAGCATGGCAGCAAACACAAAACAACGAGCACACTAAAGAGGGAGGGGATCTCATGCAAAGCCATGTACAAATGAAGTAAAAAAACAAGAACTCAGCATGCTCCTTACCTAGACGTGGGTGCAGGTGTTTGTTGGGTTAAAGAACTTGAAAACAGATTTTTAATGCATACAAAACCCAACTAGATGATGTAGTGCACAAAGCATTTTGATGTATCACTTATAAATGCAAACCTGTGCAAGCATGTGGAGCATGTTCACAATCAAGTGGGCTGATCTCCTACAGCCAAAACAGTGATTGAAATGGGGTAAAGATCATGATCGATCATACAAAAAAAATCAGCAAGAATGAAGATGCCTACATGGTCTAGAGATGAAAGCATACATGCCTTGAATTATTGATGCACGATGGGAGAACTTTATGTTGATTTTCAGCATGCTTACCTTAATCTAACCCTTTCATTTAACTTGAGAGAAGACACTTAAAGAAAGGGAGAGGAAGGGGGATTACGCAAGGATACATGAGAATACCACTTGAGAGGGAACACATTCCCTCAAAACACCCAAAACAGTAACTTAAATGGCCTAAAAGTGGAATGCCACCATCTCTCCACTTCCCATGAAAACCCTACGAATACCATCTTACCTTGGAGGCTTTCATATGGTGGAAACAAGAGGATAATGCATACCCCATTAGCATGGAAATAGATCTTATGACGTGGAAGAAACCAAGCATGGTAAAATCTTTAGAAAACCTTCATTTTAATATATGTGCCATAAAATATGGTAGGGAACCTTACCTAGGGATCTTGAGACCTTCTTGAGGTGTGTAGGCTTCTTCTTGAAGCTTGGACAAGAGTTGGAGCACCACTTTACAGCTCCACCAGCAGCAACTCCTCCTTTAACTTGGATGAGGATGAAGAAGAAGAAGAAGAGAAGGAAGAGCTTGGCCTAGAATGGGGTGTGGGGTGCTAAGAGATGAAGGAGAGGAGAGGCTTTTTTTTTTCTTTGGGAGGGGACGAAATTGGAGAGAGGTGGGAGAGATGGAGGGAGAGGTGGGGAGAGATGGAGGGATGACATGTGTCATGGAGAGAGGGGTTGGGAGATGAGGGGTTGTGTTGGGAGATGGAAGGTTGTCTTGGAAGATGGAGGGTTGGGTTAATGGAGATGGTTAGTGGGGTGTTGGGAGATGGAGGGTTGAGTTAATGGAGATGGTTTGTGGGGTGTTGGGAGATGGAGAGAGGGACATGTGGCAATTGGTTAGAGGGGTGCTGGGAGATGAAGAGGTGTGTTGGGAGATGGAGAGAGGGACATGTGGCAATTGGTTAGAGGGGTGTTGGGAGATGAAGAGGTGTGTTGGGAGATGGAGAGTGGGACATGTGGCATCCAATGTGGAGCTCCCCTTGTGCACACGTGGCATCCAATGTGGAGCACCCCTTGTGCACACGTGGCATCCAATGTGGAGCACCCCTTATGCACACGTGGCATTGCTAAAATTCCAGTAATACCCTTAGCTTTGACTGTTCATATCTTCTTCATCCGGACTCCGATTTGAGCAAACTCAATTGCGTTGGAATTGTATCGAAGTCCTCTATCCAATGGTATAGAGCAAGGTACTTGGCACGGAAATCGAGGAAATGTCAACTCTCGGCTCTCCCTTAATTTTGACTGCCCGCAGAACCTTCATCCGGACTCCGATTTGAGCAAACTCAATTGCGTTGGAATCGTATCGAAGTCCTCTATCCAATGGTATAGAGCAAGGTAGCCAGATTTCTTTTGATCGAAAGGTCAACTTTCAACCCTTCAGGGTTTGACTTTTTAGCAGGGTTTTGCATTTCCGGCACTTCCTGGAGCGCAAAAATGAGGTGCTTACATCTGGCATTAAATGCCGGATACACTACATGTCCTTTGTATCCGGCATTTAATGCCGGATACACTGAACCTCCTTTGTATCCGGCATAAAATGCCGGATACAAACAAAATTATTTCAAAAATTTAATGCCGCTGCGAATTTGTCGGGCAATCGGCGCGAATCTCGCCGGGCAAATCTTTGTATCCGGTATTTGAGTCCGGATATACACAAGGGTATGTGTATCCGGTATATTTGACCGGATACAAATAAAAAAAGTACGGATTTGCCCTTCGACTAGACCGATTCGACCGATTTGACACTTTTGGATATCTACGGATCGCCCCCTGCGAATTTTGGCTTAGTCCTCGAGATTTTTAGTGATTTTTGGATATTTAAGATTTAGTCCCCGAGATATTTTGCTGCGTTTGCTGCCACATGGGGAGTTCCTGCGCCACGTGTGCAGTTTCCGGTTTTTCTGCGCGGAAACTTCGACAGCTCATATCTCCTTCATCCGAACTCCGATTTGAGCAAACTCAGTTGTGTTAGACTCGTATCGGAGCCCTCTATCCAATGACATAGGGCTAAGCACTTGGCACGGGGTTTGAGGAAAAGTCAACTTTCGGCTCTCCTTTAAGTTTGACCGGCCCACCGAACTTTCATCCGGACTCCGATTCCAGCAAACTCGGTTGTGTTGGAACCGTGTCGGGATCCTCTATCCATTGAGATAAAGCAAGGTGGCCAATTATCACTTGATCAAAAGGTCAAATTTCGACTCCTCAGGTTTGACTTTCTGTCCAAGGTTTGCATTTCCGGCTCTTCTCGGAGCGCAAAAATGAGGTGCTTACACACTTCATCACCCATAATTAAATGAATTAAAACCAGGTTAAATAATGAAGGGGGTAGTCCAAGTAATAATAAGGGATCAAAACCGTCCATCTTAGGACCTTTAGAGTCATCCCCAAATCCCTTTTCTTCCAGAATTGACCGTGTTATCCAATCTGCTCAGTCTCAGTACTCGTGCTAATTTCTCTTCAAGCTTGGATCACATCATCAACTCAACCTTTGATTTTTTTTTCTTTTTTTTCTTTTTTGTTCTTGCCAATATTGCCCCTAGCGCCAGTTATGGTTTTCACTAGGGCCGGCCTCTACATTCCGTCATCACCAATTTCACTCTGAAATTTGAATGAACATACCAAGATCACCGAGGGCTTAGAAATAGGACGAAACAAAGGCTAGGCTTGGTTTATGAAATAAAAGGTATTAAAGGCTCAAAATTTTTCACATGTGGAAATAGGTCAACCGGACTTACAGTCATGCTGAATTTAATCTCCTTCCACACTTGGCTTTCATTTGCTATTTTTCTTTTTTCTTTTTTCTTTATTTTTACCTCAATTGGCCTTGCCCCAATTTGTTTTGCCCCAATATAAGACTGCAAGTCCGGTTTAGGTTTATCAAAGAAACGAACCGGCTCAACTTGGCTAGACTAGGGATTAAAATTTGAGGGAAATAAAGAAAAATGGCCTCGGATCATTTCCTAGTAATATTTAATCAAGGAAAATACCTTTTTACTGCATCAGAGTTAATCGGTTTAGGAAAATCTGTCCCATCCATTTCTGTCAAGATGAGTGCACCCCCTGACAGGACCTTCTTGACGACATACGGCCCTTTCCAATTCGGCTTGAACTTACCACGAGGATCTTCCAAAAATGGTAAGATTTTCTTTAGCACCAAGTTTCCTTCCTGGAAAGTTCTGGGCTTCACCTTCTTATTGTAGGCCCGGGCCATTCTCCTCTGGTACAACTGGCCATGACAAAGCGCCTTCAAACGCTTCTCTTCTATTAGGTTGAGTTGATCACTTCTTGATTGTATCCATTCAGCTTTTTCAAGTTCATCCTCCATGAGCACTCTGAGTGATGGTATTTCAACTTCCACTGTCAAGACTGCTTCCATCCCATAGACTAGGGAATACGGGGTTGCCCCAGTTGAAGTCCGGATTGAGGTTCTATAGGCATGTAGAGCAAATGGTAGCATTTCATGCCAATCCTTGTAACTCACTACCATTTTTTGGATAATTTTCTTTATGTTCTTGTTTGCTACTTCTACTGCCCCATTCATCTTTGACCTGTATGGAGCTGACTTATGGTGGGTGATCTGAAACTGCTCACACATCTTCTTCATGTCCTTGTTCTTAATATTTGAAGCGTTGTCTGATACTATAGCACTTGGCAGTCCATAGCGACAAATAATATTGTGGTTCAAAATTTTAATAACATGGTTGCTTGTGATATTCGCATATGAGGCTGCTTTTACCCACTTAGTGAAATAATCAATTGCCACCAAGATGAATCTGTGTCCGTTCGATGCCTTAGGTGAAATCATGCCAATGACGTCTATGCCCCACATGGAAAAGGGCCATGGAGATGTCATGTTGTGCAACTCACTTAGGGGTGCATGCTTGTTATCTGCATATATCTGACATTGGTGATACCTCCTGACATGTAGACAGCAATCATGCTCCATGTTCGACCAGTAGTATCCTAACCGCAGGATCTTCTTTGCCAGCATGTGCCCGTTCATATGCGGTCCACAAACTCCTCCATGTACAGTCTCGATTAACCTTTCTGACTCAGCCTTAGCAACACATCTGAGCAGAATATCGTTGTGTGATCTCTTATACAGATGTCCACCACTTTGCAGGAATTGACCAACTAATCTTTTTATTGTCCTTTTCTCAGTAGAAGTGGCATTTTCTGGCAAACTCCGATTGTTCAAGAAATTTTTTATGTCTTGAAACCATGGTGCTTCTTCTTCGGGCACTCCCTCTAGAACGAGACAATAAGCCAGTTCATCTCTGACCTCAATTTCCAATGGTTTGATGTCTACCCCTTCTGGCATGCTAACCATGGAAGCCAATGTTGCTAGAGCGTCCGCGAACTGATTCTTGGCCCTTGGCATATAGTTAAAGGAAATTCGAGTAAAATGTGTGTTTATTTCTTCCAAATACTGGTGATAGGGGATCAATTTGTGATCCTTAGTTTTCCATTCACAAGTTGTTTGGAAGATGATAAGACTCGAATCTCCGTATACGTCAAGTTCCTCCACTTCATGATCTATGGCTGCTTGCAACCCAATTATAAATGCTTCATATTCTGCAATATTATTGGTGCACTGGAATCTCAGCTTCACTGCAATTGGGATGTGTGAACCATCTGGTTTGACCAAGACTGCTCCAATTCCATTTCCATTCATGTTGGCGGCCCCGTCGAAGAACATCTGCCAAGAACTTTCACTTTCCTCTTCTTCAGTAAACAGAGTTGCCTCATCGGGAAAGTTGGTCTTCAACGGTTGGTATTCTGGCAAAGGATGTGCAGCCAGGTGATCAGCTACGGCTTGGACCTTGATTGCCTTCTGAGTGATGTACGTGAGGTCAAACTCGGATAGTAGTAACTGCCACTTCACCGTTCTGCCAGTTAGTGCCGGTTTCTCAAATAAATACTTCAAAGGGTCCATCCGGGATATCAATAATGTGGAGTGACTAAGGAAGTAATGTCTTAGCCTCTGAGTTGCCCACACTAGAGCACAGCAAGTCTTTTCCAACGGTGAGTACTTGGCTTCATACTCTGTGAATTTTTTACTCAGATAGTAAATTGCCCTTTCCTTTCTACCAGTCTCATCATGCTGTCCCAAGACACATCTGTAGACACCCCAAATTGCACTACAGAATGAGAAAATAGTAAAAACATGTAATTAGAATTTAAAACAGGTCAAAAATTCATAAAAACTGACAAAACGGGCTTTGCCTGTATTTTATTCACGGCCGGTCGCGCCCGAAGTGTCTCTACGATCAGGCTCGCCCGTATTGGTAATACGGTCACCGTTGGACCGTAAATGATTTACGGTCACTAAAGACTCGTGCGAGTTTTATTCTTCTCTCGATTTCCGAGCTTTATCTTTAGTCCAATATATCTTTAAATGAGCGAATTACGTATTTTATTCGTTGAAGCCACCTTGGTTGGCTATGGATGGGCATTATCTCTGTATTTCACTCTATCTTAAGGACCAGGATATATCCTTCTGGACCAGCCTTGCCCCTGTGCTTGCCTATAAATAGAGGTGAGATTCTCAAGCTGAGGGCCACGAAATTTTGAACAATCAAGAGCTCCAAGAGAAGAAGAGGAACCCCTGCTGCTCTGCTTGCTCAATCCAGGTAAGTCCCTTTTCCCTTTTATTTTCTGTCTTCAATTCTAGATGTAATAGGATCATCTCTATTGCTGTAGAATAAGGTCATCTTTTTTATCTTGTATTCCTAAACTTGCCTCCAAGTACCTCAAGAGTCTCTCTAGCCATAAAACGTGAAGAGAGAGCTAGGGGAAAAGAGAACAGGTGGATCCCTAGAATAGAACCCCATATCTGTTTTTCTCCTTTTTTCTAGAATAAAGCCTCTGATTGTGTTTATATACCCAAACCTATCTCCAAGTACCTCAAGAATACTCTCTAGCCGTAAAACGTGAAGAGAGAGCTAGGGGAAAAGAGAACAGGTGGATCCGTAGGGTAGACCCCCATGTGCTCTAATCTGTGAGATGTGACTGCTTTAAATATCTTGATCATGTTTGAATGCTTTTTATGATGAATCTGAATGACTAAAATGAATCTATGATGTTTATAGCATGAGATCCCCACTTTCTGATAAAATTTGGATTTTCCACATATTTGCACCTACAGCACTGTTTTCGTGATTTTTGTGATTTTAGGCTAAGATCTTGGATTTATCATGATCAATATGATAGATCTGGATCCAGAAGCCTGAAAATAAATTCTAGGGTTTCATGAGGTGT